>JALIZH010022325.1:0-600000 GCA_030522465.1 Rhipicephalus appendiculatus
GCGTAGGAGAGGAGAGAGAGGGGGGGGACGAGCATGCGCAGTGGGAGTATGCACGCCGCGGGCAGGGATGCCCTAGAGGAGAGAGGGGGGAGGGGAGAGAGATAGGGGAGGCGCATGCGCAGTGAGGGTGTGGTTGCCGCGGGGAGGGGTGCCATAGAGGAGAGAGAGGGAGAGAGGAGGTTTTTTATTTTTTTATTTTTTTTTTGAAAGGGTGTGCGCATGCGCAGTAAGGGTGGTCACGCCGCACACCACTACCGGATTAAGCTTCGCCATAAGATGCTTCACATCTAAAAGTAGCGTGTTGACATATGAAATACTGAAGACTTACGCCATACCGAGAGGTTTAAACCACAGTATAATGTTCCTGTTGGTACTAAGCCATTGTGATATCATAGGAAACGACATAGCTGATCGAATGGCACATTCAGCGCATCAGGAGGATAATATATCACTGCTACCTCTACCGATGAGTGATGCGCGATGTCTACTAAATAAGCTGTGCTGTCAATTGTCCAAGGAAACTTGGTTCGAAAATGGTGCTCTGTTATGTAGCATAGATCCCGGCGTAGAAATGAATATTCCGTTTAAGGTTAGCCGATCTGTCAAAACAGTCATTCATATACTTCGGCTTGGCCTGGCCTACACGAAAACCTTCCTGTATGGAATAAGAAAATCTGACAGTGCTACCTGCTCATGTGTACAAGCTGAACAAGACGTAGAGCACCTTTTTCTACACCCTATGTGTCTTTTCTGTAATCAGGAGGAAACGATTGGTCATTTTTTTTTATTATCTTGTCGCCGATTCAATACATTCAGGAAAAGCATACTAGAACCACCTCTTCGAAAACTGGGCCTGCAGTTATCGGAACCTGTTCTTCCTTCTTTTGGAGCCACTACTCTAGGGTACAGTCACAGGGACGTTTTAATTGCCGTTCAGGAATATATCACTGCGACTAAACGAATCTCTTGCTAAATTCTGCGCCCATTAGATATTTCATTACTGGCAATTGGCACTTCTAGTCGATAATTAACTAACTAGCGCACCTAGGAATAACACAATGCAGTAAGTATCGGGAAAATTCACCTTCTACTCGGCCAATCCCTTCCATTGGGTATGAGCCATGTCTGGAGGAAACAACAACAACCGTAATAATTATGATGGTCCTCGAAACAAACTTTTACGAAAACTAGATTGTTTGGATAAACGGCCCCCCATCAACAGCAAAAATCTTGGGCCCATGGCCAAGAGGGAACTTACAAAGCACTGCTGCGCGTGCAGTAGTTCAATTTTTGAAGGAATCAGAAATATCACAAAAGTCCCAAATCAGAAAAAAAAGTGCTCGCGTTATTGTTAACTGATATGTTTCGCTGCAATATTCTTATGTTTTCATTTTGGTTGAGAATTCTTTGCGAAAACGTAATTGTTGCAGATACAGTGCAACATTTAAGAGACTGCTCCCAAGAGACATGATCCGCTTTGACAACATTTTAGCGAACTTTCATGTTTTGTGTGGACATTTCAATTCCATGAATACTTGTGTTCTGTCAACTTTTGTGTTGCGTGGACAAATGTTTGTATTGAATAACTTGGACTCAGTGCGTGAGTGTGGCACTATGTGCCTTTCTATAGCCTTGTGTTTGCTTTCTACTATGCCATGACAACTGTTGTGCAGTAACAGAGGAGTATTCTTAAGAAGCATGCCCCCCACATAAAAGGTAATTAAAAATGCATGGAGCAAGTGCTCCATTTTTCTTCTGAGAATTTTCGGCCACACATCTTCAAACACCGTGTAGACTCGCGCGTACAACTTCGCCTGATTCGAGATCGGTAGACCCCGTGCAGTCCGCACCGCCTTGGACCGCCGAGGAGCAAGCTGCTTACGAGCAACGTCTGCACGAATTCGACCGTAAACGGAGCAACGTCACTGCCCGACCATCTTTACGAAGTAGATGGGCTGATGATATTATTTTTTTTTCTCGGGCTTGCGCGCGGCCCCATGCCAACAATTTAAGAGCTATACAGCAGCTTTTTAGTTCATCGCAATGGAATGCTTACACGTTGACCATGGACGCACTGCCTCCAGGCCCACCCGTTGGGCGCGAGCGCTTAATTGGAATCCCGAGTAGTGCGCAATGGTCGCTGTGCTCACACAAACGTACACGTTTCGACGAACGAGTCGAGCTACGCGTCACTCGACTTGTTCCGAGGCAAATACGTTGCTATGCGCGTTGCTTCTCGTGTGATAATGCGTCATATTTGCCAAATAAAGGTACGTATGACGCTTAATTTCACACTTTAACTTGTGTCATACTAACCTGGTCACCAATGCGAGCTGTGTTATCAGTCTATTAGATGCAAAGCACCTTTGGGTCTCGGCTTTTCGGCGTCTAATGTCGTCACGGCCCATCATAAACGGGTATGCGCCACAGAGGTTGGGTAAATCCCAGTACTCGCTGCCGAAGAGGGCAACAGTTAGCCCATGAAATAGCCGACGACGTTAGGGAGGCTGAAACACCCTTCCCTACATGCCGTAGGGAACTGAAACCGAACATGCAGGGAAGAAGAAGCAACTCAGGGTAAGCTGCATTCCGACGCAGTTTTCCGACGACGTTAGAGGAGCGGAAACACATTTCCCTACATACCCGGTGTCAGGCTTGGCACCAATAGCGCCTCAACAAAGAAATGTCGCTAAAAACACTGCATTCTTCGCCCCTCCCCAGGTTTCGCGTTAGTGGAGCTGAAACACCCTTCTCTACACATGCTTATCCCCTCCTCAGTTTTCATTGTCCTCTTAAAAATTTGATCAATAATGTTTTTAATATTCGTAGCGTTCCTACCTCCTTTTAGAAATGTAGTATGCCCTGTTGAAACGGCAAGGAATGTCATGCAATATTTACTTGGTGAGAGAAACCGAGAGATTGCCGCAATAATTTGCTGAAGATTTTGTTCCGCTTTTCTCATACGTGGTCGACAATATAGCAAAGACATAAATAAAGCCACAAGGCGTCTTTGGTAATTCATTTACACAAGATGCATATTTTTATTGGCCTGTTTCACTTACAATACCTCATTTGATTTTTTATTTGTTTTACTACTACTGACTCATTCAAGGACTATGCCTCGTAGCGGGTTGAGCCATATTACCATAATCCGAGCAATTCAATGCTCCAGAAGAAGAAAAAGACGAAGGAGATTCGATTAATCCGCGCTTTTGTCATCCCCCGTTTCTGTCGAATTCCAGGCTCTCCTTTACTCTACCCAGTTTCTGTAAGTACGCTTATATTCGCAGAATCAGAACGAATATATTTACATGTGATACAAGCATTAGCATCGCATACTATGCGTTTTAATTCAACATTGTGCCAAGGGATCCATGTAGAGGGAACGATGGCAACTTGAAGAGGTCGGTTCACATGGAAGAAAGTGTTCGAAGCTGCGAAGGGTAGCCTTTCGTCTACGCAGGACCTTAAAATATTTCCCACACAGTCATAAACAATTTGCCTATTGATGCCACTGGGTTGTCCGATATCACTGCGGCGCGCAAAACCTAAGGAATGTATCACGAGTCACGAAAACGGTTATGCACGGGAAGTGTACTCTATGTCTCCTTTTGCGGCTCTATATTACCTAAATAAGTCCTCTTACTTTTTGTGACCGGTAGAACACTGCTTTATATTTACAAAGTCCTTCCTCTTCCTATCGAAGGATTCCCACTTCTTTCCAGTAGGATGCGTTCTTTATGTTTACGGCAGGATCTTACCTGAAAATGAAATATATGGTTCCTCCAAGCAGGGTTGCCAGGAGAAAAAAGGAAAAAAATAACCCTAAAATATAGAAAAACTTGCCAAAAAGTGCCCAACTTCAGCTAAAGGCAGTAATAGTTGCCAAATGTAGCCACGCATGTGTGAAAACAATTTCCAAGTTTTTATTTATATGACTGAATGCAAAATCCTTTTGATTAAAATCCAAGCTAATACTGCATGAAGCCTTCAAAATGAGAATTGCTTAGATTCAAGCATAAATTTCTGACTAGGAATGGTTTCGTGCAGGATGACGAATTTTAGTGCGCTGTTATATAGGCAGTTTTATAACAGCGTACGTAGAGCATTGAGTTAGAGTTTGCATGGGGCCACTGCGCACATGCCATACTGTAGCCACTTGGGTACGTACGTCATATTTCTAAAATAGTGTATTCACTGGAGCAACGCCAACGCTACGGACCTTTTATAAAACTCTCTAGTGACGCTTTCTTCCCGTGTCTTTCGTGACTTTTCCGTACAAGGACTGCAGTACTAGAAGTAACAGCCTTGTGGGGACAATAAATAGGAGTATGCCATGTCTGCGCTTAAGATCACAGTTGCTGGGATAATGGCATTCAATGATATATTGTAGTCATTTTTCGCAAACATTCCTGTGTAGATGACGGAGTCTGACTAGATAATGCTCCTTATTCGCAGCTCGTACCAAATCCTAAGAAATGACACAAGAAGTTCGTCGAATATTCCATTTCTGTAGTCGATGAGTGCAGAACTCCACGGATGCAGAGCGCTTTCGTTTGTTCACCTCTATTTAAGATTTAAAGTCGCGTTCGGCAATCGGTGGTCCGCAATATAAGGCCTCATGCAAAATTTTTCGTGAGGCCGAGCCACGCATCGAAAAACCTTTTGTGTGTGTGCGCGCGTGTGCGTGTGTGCGTGTGTTTCTGTGCGAGCGTGTGTGTGCTTCTGTGTGTGTGTGTGCGTGCGGGCGTGCGTGTGCGCGTGTGTGTGTGTGTGTGTGTGTGTGTGTGGGTGTGTGTGCGTGTGTGCGTTTGTGTGCGTGGGTGTGTGTTTATGTGTGCGCGTGTGTGGGTTAGTGTGTGTGCACGCGTGTGTGCGTTTGTGTGTGTGCTTGTGTGCGTGGGTGTGTGTGCGTGTGTTTGTGTGTGTGTGCGCGTGTGTGGGTTAGTGTGTGTGTGCGCGCGTGTGTGTGTGAGTGTGTGTGCGTGTCCGTGTGTATGTACGTGTGTGTGTGTACGTTTGAGTGTGTGTGTGCGTGCGTGCGCGTGTGCCTGTGCGTGCGTTTGGGTGTGTGTGCGCGCGCGTGTGTGTGTTAGTGTGTGTGTGTGCGTGTGTGTGTGTGCGTGTGTGTGTGCGTATGTGTGTGTGTGTGCGTGTCCGTGTGTATGTACGTATGTGTGTACGTTTGAGTGTTTGTGTGCGTGCGGCCGTTTGTGCGTGCGGGCGTGTGTGTGCGTGTGTGTGCGTGTGGGTGTGTGCTCGTGTGTGTGTGTGTTTGTGTGCGTGGGTGTGTGTCTGTGTGTGTGTGGGTGCGCGTGTGTGGGTTAGTGTGTGTGTGCGCGCGTGTGTGTGCGTGTGTGTGTGTGCGTATGTGTGTGTGTACGTGTCCGTGTGTATGTACGTGTGTGTGTACGTTTGAGTGTGTGTGTGTGCGTGTGGGTGTGTGCGCGTGTGCGTGTGTTTGTGTGCGTGGGTGTGTGTTTGTGTTTGTGTGTCTGTATGTTTGAGTGTGTGTGTGTGCGCGCGTGTGTGTGTGTGTGTATGAGTGTGTGTGTACGTTTGAGTGTGTGTGTGGGGGGGGGGTGCGTGTGTGTGTGTGCGTATGTGTGCGTGTGTGTGCGCGCGTGTGTGTGTGGGCGTGTGTGTATGTTTGAGTGTGTGTGTGGGTGCCTGTGTGTGTGTGTATGTGCGTGCGCGCGTGTGTGTGTGTACGTGCGTGCTTGTGTGTGTACGTGTGTGTGTATGTTTCAGTGTGCGTGTGCGTGTCCGCGTGTATGTACCTGTGTGTGTACGTTTGAGTGGTGTGTGTGTGTGCGTGTGTGTATGTTTGAGTGAGTGTGTGTGTGTGTGTGCGTGTGTGTGTGTGTGCATGTCTGTGTATGTGCGTGCGTGTGTGTGTGTACGTTTGAGTGTGTGTGTGCGTGCGTGCGTGTGTGTGTGTGTGTGTGTGTGGGTGTGTGCGCGTGTGTGTGTGTGTTTGTGTGCGTGGGTGTGTGTTTGTGTGTGTGCGCGTGTGTGGGTTAGTGTGTGTGTGCGCGCGTATGTGCGTGTGTGTGTGTGTGTGTGTGTGTGTGCGTGTCCGTGTGTATGTACGTGTGTGTGTACGTTTGAGTGTGTGTGTGCGTGTGGGTGTGTGCGCGTGTGTGTTTGTGTGCGTGGGTGTGTGTTTGTGTGTGTGTGTTTGTGTGTGTGTGCGCGCGTGTGTGGGTTAGTGTGTGTGTGTGCGTATGTGTGTGTGTGCGTGTCCGTGTGTATGTACGTGTGTGTGTACGTTTGAGTGTGTGTGTGCGTGTGTGCGTATGTTTGAGTGTGTGTGTGTGTGCGTGTGTGTGTGCGTGTGTGCGTATGTTTGAGTGTGTGTGTGTGTGCGTGTGTGTGTACGTTTGAGTGTGTGTGTGTGTGCGCGCGTATATGTGAGTGTGTGTGCGCGCGCGTGCGTGTGTGTATGTTTTAGTGTGTGTGTGGGTGCTTGTGTGTGTGTATGTGCGTGCGTGTGTGTGTGTGTGTGTGTGTGTGTGTGTGTGTGTGTACGTGCGTGCTTGTGTGTGTGCGTGTGTATGTTTGAGTGTGTGCGTGTGTGTGTGTATGTTTGAGTGTGTGTGTGCGTGTCCGTGTGTATGTACGTGTGTGTACATTTGAGTGGTGTGTGCGTGCGTGTGTGTGTGCGCGCGTGCGTGTGTGTGTGTGCGTGCGCGCGTGCGTGCGTGCGTGCGTGTGTGTGTGCGTGTGTGTACGTTTGAGTCTGTGTGTGTGTGTGCGTGTGTGTGTGTGTCTGTGTCTGTGCGCGCGCGTGCGTGTGTGTGTGTGCGGGGGGCGCGTGTGCGTGTGTGTGTGTGCGCGCGCGTGCGTGCGTGTGCGTGCGTGTGTATGTTTGAGTGTGTGCGTGTGCGTGTGTGTGTTTGTGCGGTGTGTGTAGGGGGGGGCGCGTGTGTGAGAGAGAGAGAGAGGGAGCTTTAAACACGCCTTAGCGACCATGTTTTCACGCTGTATCATCATCATCATCATCAGCCTGTCTACGCCCACTGCAGGGCAAAGGCCTCTCCCATGTTTCGCCAATCAACCCGGTCCTGTGCTTTCTGCTGCCACGTTATACCTGCAAACTTCTTCATCTCATCTACCCACCTAATTTTCTGTCTCCCCCCTCACGCGTTTGCCATCTCTTGGAATCCACTCAGTTACCCTTAATGACCAGCGGTTATCCTGCCGACGTGCTACGTGCCCGGCCCATATCCATTTCTTCTTCTTGATTTCAACTATGATATCCTTAACCCCCCGTTTGTTCCCTGACCCACTCTGCTCTCTTCCTGTCTCTTAAGGTTACACCTATCATTTTCCTTTCCATCGCTCGCTGCGTCGTCCTCAGTTTAAGTTGAACCCTCTTTGTAAGTCTCCAGGTTTCTGCTCCGTAGGTAAGTACCGGTAAGATGCAGCTGTTATATACCTTCCTCTTGAGGGGATATACCTTCCTCACGCTGTATAGTTGTGTGCAAGCGGCTGCGACGTCACCACTTATTGATAATCTGATTAAAACGAGGGAACAATAAAGCAGCCGGAAAGTAGTTAAGTAGCCAAGGCGTTTTTTTTTCGGCCTTCACTAGCCTAAAAAGTAGCCACATTGATGCAAATGAGCCCAACTTTGCAACCCTGCCTCCAAGTGCGCTTGAGTTAACAAGTTCGTAACACGTGGTAGTACGAACCATTTTAACCACCACTGACACAAGCAATGGCCCCACAGAAAAGTGTGATAGGCGTCTGCACGGTGCCAGTACGTACCGCGGCGTCGACACTACGGCGTGCCTCAAGCCTTTATCGCAACAAGCTATCCCAGTCCATGTAAAAGAACGTCACCTGTGGTTATCTGTGCTTCTGATTATAGGTGCGAAGCATCTTAGCGTCTCGGATTGTCGGCGTCTAATGTCGTCACGGTGTGTCATGTAGTCACCGTCCATCATAAATGGGTATGCGCCATAAAAATGAAGAGGGCAACAGTTAGCCCAACAAATAGCCGGCGATGTTAGTGGAGCTGATACACCCTTCCCTACATGCAGTAGGGAAGTGAAACCGAGCACGTAGGGAAGCAGAAGAAGAAGCAACTCGGGGTAAGCTGCATTCCGACGCAGTTTTCCGACGACGTTAGAGGAGCGGTAACGTACATGCCTGGTTTCAGGCTTGGCACCAATAGTGACTTATCAAAGAAATCGCTCTCAAAACACTGCATGCTTCGCCCCTTCCCAGGATTGACGTTAGTGAAGCTGAAACACCCTTCCTTACGTGCTTCGTCCCTCCCCAGTTTTTTTTTTTTTTTTATTAGTGCTAGTCCCGTTTGCCAACTCACGCGGCGCGTCGTTAGCTTCATCAACCACCGCCATTTCAACTTTTCGTGCAGTGCACTCCGTGTCACGCGAAGTCACGGAAATATTCTAACATGAGTCGAAATAAGGACACGTTAGATGTCAATCAGAGAATAAAAAGTTTAACAAAAAAAAAGGACAGGATCCACGTGATGAATCAGGAATCACTGACAGGAAATCATATAGTTAACGGATGTTGCACAGCATACACATGGTGGAACAAAAGCTAATACAAAAACACTATAAAAGGACAAGGGAAATGGAATCATTATTGAAAGAATGCAGTAATGAAAGAATAATTCTTGTGAGAGTTATAATTCGCGAAATTTTCTATGGTGACTCTCACAACCGACCCATTCCGGTCCTACATCGATTGGTAAAAATCTTGGAGGACGCTTGAGCTTCGCCTTCAAGAGTAGAACGCGATAGCGTAACCGGGCCCCGTGCGCGTCATTTTCTCAATTGCTAGCTTCCGTTTTCGGTGGATGACTCAACCATGCCGCAAGAAAACAAACGTCTGTGCGCGTAACCATGACCATTTCAAACTATCCTAGAATGCAGGGGCGTAGCCAGAATTAATTTTTTTTCGAGGGGGGGGGGGGGGGTTCAACCATACTTTATGCGTGCACGTGCGTGCGTTTGTATGTGTGCGTGTATATATGCGCAAGCAAAATTGAAAAATTTCAGGGGGATGGGGGTACGAACCCCCTAACCCTCTCCCCCTTGGTTACACCCATGGTTTAAGCCTTTGCCGCAACACCGACAGTAAACAATTTGTTTGGTGCTGTAAGCTCTTTCACTCGGCGAAGAGGCAACAATATAACTGGTCACTATCCACGGGCCAAGACATCTAAGTCTGTTTGGTCATAAGAAGCGCCCGCCCTGAACCTTATTGCATTAGCATAAAGCAGGGGTCTCAAACACGCGGCTCGCGGGCCGCATGCGGCCCGCGAGGCTCTCGGTTGCGGCCCGCGGCCCGCACATGACTATCTTCGGCCCCCCATTGTATTTATTTTCTTAAGAATGTTCGTGAGCTACATAGGCATGACTGCTTTAATTTGTCTTCGTGAGGCATTCCATGTGTTCACCTTGTTAAGAAACGTAAACCGTGAAATAAAAATTATATTTCTGAATCGGCACCCAGATTTGAGTCAATGTTGGAGATCGGTATCTCGACATAATTTTTGAATACTGGCATCAAATCTTCTTCAGAAATGACTTTCATATGAGATATGGGACAGTTTTCTTTCAAATGGCAACGTTTCCTGGCAAACTGTTCAACCTTTCCCCCTCCCCCCCCCCCCCCCGCTTTTACCTTCTTCACTGCGCCGGCCCTTGCGGAACTAAATTGCGTGCCTGCGGCCCGCTGGCTGAGGTGAGTTTGAGACCCCTGGCATAAAGGAACGAATTGGACGTTATATTTCTTGTTCTTTCTATGATTTCGTGCATCTTGTTGCCTGCGGCGTTTTAAAGTTTGCTCTGTCTTACCCACCGGGCTTTACTGAAGCGAACCGGATCTGGCGACGTGTTGGGGCGCATGAGGCAAGGACCATCGCAGCCGTTCACTTTGCTGCCCCTGCTGCTGGCTCTTGTCCTCGAAGTGGCGTGCTTCGGCACAGGAGCACCGGCCAGCGCCTGCAAGGAGATGGAGCCGCGCCACAACTTCATGCCACAGAACCAGCACCACGACTACCAGGTGAGCGACGGCATTTTAGAGAGCAGCTTCAAGCTTTCGTTCGTGCACATCGCGGCGTCGTCGCCGCCGCAACCGAGCTAAGGGAGGATGAAAGTAAGCGGACCCGGAGTGCAGCGTAGAATGAATGATGGCGAAGAGAGCTAGATGGTGTAGAATATGGAGCTAGATGGAAATATACCGCAGAAGGATGGGGAGGAAAGCGGAGTAGTGCCACAGCTTTGCGTGGGCGGTGCTCTGTCTTCGGTAGTCAAGAGGTGGCGTAATGCATTGTCATCCGTTTGCCTTGGCACCGTCGGTGAGTTCGGAGCACTTAAGGGGCCCGGGCTTTAATATGCTGTCATCGTATGCTGTCATCATATACTGTCATCGTCGCTTGGCGTAATGCAGGCAAATCCACGTGTAGCATAGTGATTCGAGAAGAAAGAAGAAGCAAATAAAGGAACGCTATTTTCTGCCTCCCGTCGGGGGGGGGGGGGGGCACGGCTCAGCCATCCATAGCATAGCCATATCTAGCAAGAGGGCGAGAAAAGGAAGTGAGGCTGGGGAGGAGCGATGTGAGGGTGAGGAGGAGAGAAAGGAGGAGGAAGGGAATACGCTGTCATCGTATGCTGTCATCTTATGTCGCCGCTTGGCGTCACGCACGCAAAACAATGTATAGCAGAGTCATATATAACAAGAGGACGGGAAAGGGAGGCGAGTGAGAGGGGTGAAGTGGGAGGCTGGGGAGCATGGAATGGAGTAAGGGAGAGGGTAAAGCACAGCAGTCATGTATGGCATCATGCAGGCAAAACCATGTATAGCATAGTCACGGATAGCAAGGCTGTGGGAAAGGCAAGTGAGGGTGAGGAGGAGGGAAAGGGGTATGCTGTCATCGTATGCCGTTATCTCATGTCGTCGCTTGGCGTCGTGCAGGCGTAACCATGTATAGCATAGCCAATTATAGCAAGGAGGAGGGGAAGGAAAGTGTGGGTGAGAAGGAGGGCAGAGGATAGAGTATAGCGTAGCCCCGTATAGTATAGTATAGCGATTGGACGGAAAAGTGGAATGAGGATGAGGAGGAGAGACTACATGACTATGTTATGCTATGATACATGACCTGTGCATTGCTATAGCACAGCATAGTCATGTATTGTAGATCATACCTATGAGTTGGAAAGGAAAATGAGGGTGGCGAAGAGGGAAAGGAGGAGGAGAGATGGTAAAGCAAAGCATAGCAATGTCATGCGGGGAAAACCATGTATAACATAGTCAGGTGATGTATAGCGCGGCAAGGGGTGGGAAAGGGAAGTGATGGTGAGGAGAGATGTTAGGGTGAGGAGGAGAGGGTGTTTAATGCATAGCATAGCATAGCCGTGTATATAGTACAGCAATGGGTGGAAATGGGAAGGGAGGGTGAGGAAGAGGGAGGGTGAAGAGGAAGAAAAGGAGGAGTCGAGGGTTAAGCACAGCGTAGCCCTATGTCGTATAGTAAAGCAATGGGGTGGAAGAGGAAGGTGTTGGTGAGGAGAGATGAGGTGAGGAGGAAAGGAAGGAAAAGAAGGAGGGAAAAGCAAGGCATAGTCATGTGTAGTAGCGTATACCAAGGGGTTGGAAAGTGAAGTGATGTTGACGAGGAGAGATGTGAGGGTGACGAAGAGGGAAAGAAGGGGAGGATAAAACATGGCATAGCCGTTTATAACATAGTATAGCAAGGGGCGGGAAAGGGAAAATGAGGGTGAGGAAGATGAAAAGGAGGAGGGGAGAGGGCGCTAATGCATCACAAGTGATGGTTTCCTTTCCCCGCCATAGACGACGAGCAGGCTGCACGTTTCGAACGCATGACCGCCAGCGTCGCCGAAGGGCTAGTGAAAATCGGTAACGTCCGCACTGCCGAGCCTAGAGCGAAAGCACTGGGATTTCTAGAGCAAGAGTTTCCCTCAACATCAACGACAAATTTCAGTGAATGCGCCGGCTGCTCAACATACAAAGATTCTCAGACCTCTGGAAAACTTCCAGCGATGAGCGTAACGTACGCATACCGGTATTCACCTGAACCTTTTGATTATCCGGCGCAATCTAAGAACGATTGATAGCTCCCCGCTTACCCTTCATGAGCACTCGCCGTTTAACGCATGGCAGTGGTCAATACAGAATTAAGGGTCAGGTAGTGAATATACCCATAGATGTGCAAAAGTGAGTTCAGTGCTTACCTCGCAAGATTCCCGACAACTTAGCTGTCAAACGGAAACTTCTGAGTAAACCAGCGTATAAATCCAGTTTGCTAAAGAAATGGAACATCCACGCATGGCGCAAATACTTGGAGCACCCTCCTCTGGGCAAGTATTTAAAGATCAACATTAATTGAAAACACTTAAACCAGTGTTGTATGGAACGGCCTACAAGGAACGACGTTCAAGGAACTAGTTCTTTTTAGGGGGGAACGGAGGAACGCCACCGTTCCATTCAGGATCGCTGGAACTGTAACGGTAACTCGTTACGTTTACCAAGGAACGCCAGAATGAACGGCGTTCCTTCTGTAAACGTTCTACGGCATTCAACAGGCGCACGCACGCAGCGTAAGGCGCAAAAATGTACCGCTCGTCTGTCATGTTACTATGATGCATCCTGGTTTTCACTGCAAGCGCTAGCCGAGGTCACCGGGATGCGACAGACGCCGAGACTGACCACGCGTGGGAGGAACAATTGATTTTTAGAGCAGAGCTGGTATGCTCGACGTTCGCCATGTGTCGTAGAAAAAATTATCATCATCATGAACCCGCACTCGTCCTCCTCTTCATTTTCTGCTTCGCTCTCAGAACACTTGCACCGATTTGTCCGGGGTGGGATGCAATAACTCTGATGGGCGAGAGAACTATTACAGGGAGAGCGAATGAAAGAGATATAGAGAGGGAGAGAGAGAAATGCTTAAAGAAAACAAAATTCTCGGCGTGGCGAGATTCGAAACCGCTTATCCACGCACGATCCGAAGACGAGCGTCGTAACCTCTTGGCTATCCAGTTCTCTCTCTCTCTTTTTTTTCTTTGTAGCGGAGCTACATTGGCCGTATTGTCACCGTTTCGCTGTGGTCGGTGGCCACACCGCGAGCTGAGCCGTTGCCTAGGAACTGCCGCAGCTGGCAGCGCCGCTCACCATGCCATCTGGTATGACGTCAGAGGAGGAGCCGGTGAAACATCGTTGCAACAACAGAGGAGGAGCCAACGTTGCATCGCATATATAGAAAGGGCCGGCTCGGTGGGATTCGTCGCCAGATATGGAAACCGAGTCGGAGAGACTGAAAGAAGCCAGACTTCGTCGTCGGAACAAAACCAAGAGGAGGCAGCGAAACAACAATGTTGCTTGTTGGGCGAGTTCGAACATCTCAGTCATAATGGTATTTAGCGCAAGCACTAGACAAAAGACAAACGCTGCGTCTACGTCCTCTCGTTTTTGTCTGTTGTCTAGTGTTTGCGCTAAATACCATTCTGACTGGCAGCGAGCCGAGGAGACGGAGGAAGAACGAGCCGCATGCCTCGAGAAGCGTCGTAAGTACGAAGCGGCCAGGCGAGTGCGTTCAGATGAGGATGGTTCGTCGTCTAGTCCGGCATCTCGTGCCAGGGCCGCGGATCAACGAAGGAATGAAACCAGCAGGAGGCAACGAGCGGCGGGGACAGAAGAAGAACGTGCTCGGCGCATCGAACATAGAGCATAGAGTGATGCAGCTGGGAGAGCGGCGCGCCTAGCCGCCGATACAGCGCAGTCGGACGACGTGAAGGCTCGCCGTGTGACGGACCGTGTGATTCATCTGTCTTCAATGTAACCACAATTAACGAGAGGTTACAACCAAACCTATACACTCAGACGTACGAAGCTAGGGACCTTTCCCCGCGAACTCAAGCGTACTAAAGTTACCCAGTATTTAAAAAAAGCAGACCGTTCATTGGTAACGAACTGCCCACCCATATGTGTGCTGCCGTTCTTCAGCAAAGTAATGCAAAATTTGCATGAAAAGCGCTTAACTAAGTACCTCGATAAGTTCAACATTCTTACTGATTATCAGTTAGGTTTTCGTGAAGGATATTCTACTGATCTCGCTTCGTTATTTCTTCCTGAATTTCTAAAAAAAAAAGCGGTTGATGATGGCACTTTAGCTGGATCAGTTTTTTGTTGACCTAGCTAAAGCATTTGACACAATTAATCATCAGATACTCTTCCTAAAACTAGAAGCAATGAGAATATCTGGTCCTGCTTTGTCGCTGATTCGTAGTTACCTCTTTAATACAAGTCAAATTGTCAGTATTTTCGATACTTACTCAAAACAAAAAACGATTAACGCAGGTATACCACAAAGGCCCATTTTGGGCTCACTTTTGTTTTCAATTTATATTAACGACCTACCTAAAGATATCGTGCACTGTAAATGTTTGCTCTACGCTGATGATACGATGGTACTTAGCTCCGACAAAAGCATTGACTGCCTAATAGACAAACTAAGTACTGAACTTTGCAACATGTCACACTGGTGCAAATTAAACAAATTAAAGTTCAATCCTCAAAACAAAAACCATTTCATTGTTTTTTCATCACATCAACGCTGGCTAGTACCCGTTCCTACAGTTTCTATTCCACATCATCTGATCCATGCTAGCAATGAGTGTGTTTACTTAGGTGTCAGGCTCGATAGAAACTTAAAATTCCATAGCCATATCTTAGATGTTTAAAAAAAGTTGTGTTATGGTATACGCATCCTCAATTCGATCTCGCCCCTTTTTTTTTCACGTTCCATTCTTCTGTCACTATACTACGCATTTATTCATTCGCATATCAACTACTGCATAACTTACATGGGGTAATACTTACAATACTCATCTTGCACCATTACAGACTGTTCAGAACAAAGCAATCGGAATAGTAACTTCTTATTCATATAACAGCAATTCTAAACAATTATTCTATGCCTATAATGCACTTACAGTGCACGATACAGTTAAATACTGTGTAGCCATCTGGTTATTTAAGCATATCATTAATAGATGTCCCATTTTCCATCGTCCCATCTTATTCACTTCTTAACCCTAAAAACATTAGATTTGCTTTACACAACAACATCTTGCAGAAAATCCGAACTAACTACGGTAAACAAACCGCTCATTTTAGCGCATTTTTCATATGGAATTCCCTGCCGTCTGTCTTGAAATCAATGACTCTAAGCTCATTTGTCAAGGAATTAAAAAAAGTTCCTTATCAATCAATATAACACTACATAACATTTCTTTTACACAGCCCCTAAAACATACTTTTGTAAGTTTTGATATAGTGTATTGTGCAAACCTTTTGTTTTCTCTATTTTCAAATGTAGGCCTATCACATGTTTTCTTGTTTTTTATATTATGTCCTTGAAATGTACATGACCACTGATCTTAAAATGCATATTGTAATCTTAAAATGCATATTGCATATTGATCATTCGTTCCTTGGCTTGGACACAATCCTGTATGGGAACTGCGTCAACTTCCTCTTGTTAGAGCTAATTAAGTTTACAGGTGGTGCAAGGAGGGTAACAAGGTCTTTAGCGCCAACATAAAGTGGCACTACATGGACTACTTCCCTCTAGTCCGAGTAGTACGCCAGACAGAGAAATCCTTCTAGTTCCTGACCAAAATCGGAGATGGCCGCCTTCTACTTCTAAAGGAGGTTCATATTATCGACAGCGGATTCGTAACTGCAAGAGAAGCGTTGGTCGTTGCACCCTCTGCTATTCGGCTCTACCACTCAAACGTAGAAGTGAACGCATTCAACTCACTAGTAGCCCAGCGCCAAGACGGAGGAGTGGGTAGACTGCCTGCTCAAGACACGTACCTAAACTGCAGAACCCAAAGTAGAAACCAAAAGGCTTGCGAAATGTTTGCTTGCATGTCCTATACGGAAATAGCAAGCTTGCCTCACGAAATGCTCCTTGTCCTTGGTAAACCCCACATGGTAACTGTTAACATTGATGTAATGAATAGATTAGTGAACAAAGCTGTGGGAGTACCAAGATTGTGCGAATACACTGTAGATAACTTCCCTAAACATTTGTGGTTCAACTTTCACGTTTGACGACGGGATAGCTCGCTAGACTTCGCACTACACACATGGTTGCAGATGCTAGAGAACATGGCCATGACATTCACCCAATTTGGATACCCATCGAAGCCCACGTTGCAACCATTACACCGGATCGGAAGACTGATGTTTCCTGTAGAAGAAGACAGTTTCCATTGATTCAGGCTAGCACAGTGACGGTTCACGAATCACAGCGAGGAACTTACTCCACGGCAGTGCACGAGTATAACAAAAGGCACCCCCCAAAAATTAGTTTACTTTGCGCTCATTCGTTGAACCGATTAATTTAGACTGTACCCGACAAATTCCGAAGGCGATCGCCATTTCTACCATTCAGTGAATTATATGGACAAAAGCATGATTGACGAATTCAAGAGGTTGCAACACCGTCTTTCTTCGTTGACGCAATGGTATCTGCAAGCCTGCAATAGGGTTTATTGAAACGAAGAGTTTACTTTGGCTCTCCCCAACTCTCGCTCTCTCTACAAACACGCCGATGGCATCGAACACGTTAAAATAATCACCAAAGCAGACGTTCTCCATATTACCGAAACGTGGAACGGGAGAAGACCTTGCGTTTTCATGCAATCGTTTGCACGAAACGCAGCTACAGGCCTGCCGGAGGCGTGGGACTGTGCGTGAAATTTGAAAGAGCTCAAATCTGCCGTTTCCTTAGATCTAACCGAAGCGCACGACTTCAGCAGCGAACACGACGCGATTCGATTGGGCAAAGCATCATCAACATGAACGTCTACTTGGCTCCAAATTTCTCGCTAAACAGGGGTGCTATTTTGTAAGTGTTCTGTCACAAAACGCAGGAGGGATCCAATGGAAGAACGAGAGGGAGCAAACAGCCAATAGGCGAGCTGAGAGAATTCAGAAATGCTGTCAACGCAAGAAGAAATGCACAATTATTATAGCTGGAACATCAATATTGGCAGACAATGTTTTTCAAAGCTTTAGATTGAAGAGCGGGATGACTTTAACAATTTCATATGTGTTAATGTATTGAGTGGACGCTAGCTGGCGTCTCAATTTGACGAGTCGTTCGTTGGTGATTTTCCCAAAATATCGGCAGGAGATTGGGGTCAGCCAGGCACAAAACAGGCTAATTCGATTCTCGGGGCTCAAGCGCTTACGTTTCGATGCAATCCACGTCGCCCGGAGGCCATTTTAACGACAGCCACCATCCGTTCTATTCCCGTTTTGTGGCTATTCTCACGTCTTGACGGTAAGACTGACTAGCCTTGACTAATCCCGTGCAGCTCTCTCTCGTCCTTGCGTTCGATCCCTCTGCGTGCTGTGACAGAACGCTTACAAAATAGCCCCCCCAGTATATCATAGGCTCAGGCACCGCGGTGTTACTGATATGAGGAACAGTACAACAATACTCTTTTCGTTCTGGTCGGATATTTCAATGTCAACATTCTGTACTGTGATTGGCTAATGCAACACATGATTTGTCAATGCGGACTTCGCTGCACATCGTGGGATTGGAAACAACCTACAACCATCCGAGGAACGTGCATCAAAATTTCCGATTGCTATCCATTACAAGAGCCATTGGCAGTCCACTTCAGCTACCACAAAGCAATCATTGGAAAGGTAAACTAAAACATGTGCTTGAAACAACGTATTATCTCGACGACGATCAAGTCCTTCAGCAGGAACAACAGCATCAAGAACTGATCGCGTGAATCCTGGAGACAAGCGAACCAAACAATATGCACATAAACATTGGCAATCAAAGCAAAATGTGAATAAATATACTTATGTACGAGTATATATGTATATAGTCAGACTATACCCCTGTATATTGTGGTGACTAAACGTTGCATAAAAAATTAAGACGTATGGGGAAATCCAAACTTGTACAAAACTGCAAAAAAAAAATTGAAACTCAAACGTGATATAACGCAAAATTCATTGGAATCTCAAGTGTGAATGCCAAACAAATGCAATCGTAAACTCAACGCACAGCCCAATGGTAAACTCAGTGGTAAACTCAACGGTACATGTATCGCTGATCTAATTAAATAACGAATACAGAAGACCAACACAGTCCACAATGACTTTAATTACAATATCACAACAAAAACAGAACCGAACAACACAGGAACGAAGCGTAACGTTAACGTGCCATGCACACTCATTAACACAACATACACGCTACGAAACATCAAATAAACACAACATAAACACTGCATAAACACAAGGGAAACACTTGCGAACCACTGCTCCTCACTTCCTACAACGTCACGTTGAGGGCAATTGAATACATTTTTTTTATTAAGCTTCACAAAAGTACACTGTCTGTCAAAGCATTTCCAGAAGAATGTGGTCATTTTAGGGGCGAAGCACTTTAGGGTCGCCCAATGTCCGGCCGTTGTCGTCGAGGTTCGCCACGCCGTGGTCCCTAGTCGAAGCGCAGGTGCGAAACATCTGTGCGCAATACCGTCTACAACGCGCATATGGTTTAAAAAAATTAAAAGGCCACAACACCGTAAAAACACCGACATTTAACCACCCATCATTCAAAGCATATGACCGAGCAAAAGGTTAACAAGAACAAAATAAAGGCTGTTAACCAGATCAAAATCGAAGGCCACAATACCATAAAAGAGGCAAAGCGGCAACGCCAACAACATGTGAACAAACCGAAGCATCTGTGAACAACAAAAGGTTATCAAAAGGCTGTTAACCAGAACGAACAAAATAAAAGGCCACAACACCGTAAAAACACCCACATTTAACCACCCATCAATCAAAGCTCATGACAGAAAAAATAAAGGGCTGTTAACATGAACAAATAGAAGGTCACAATTCACAATCCGATGCACACTGCCCATCATCAGCATTCACTTCGTGGATCTGCAGCAATTCCTTACCTTGAGGAACACATTGTCTAACCTATAAAAAACCGGAAACTATAGACCACGTTTTGTTTCATTGCTGGAAAGGAGTCTATATTTGGGATAGGCTTCAAAAGACCACAAAGAAGGATTTATCGTTCGATCCACATGGTTTCAGATTTCTGGCGATAAATAATGAAGAGGGAGTGCCGTTTGACCTGATTATGCTAAAAGGCTTTCACTGCTTACGGTGGGCTCGTAGGGCCTGGTTTTATTGCAAGCCAGATGAACGGCCCACAAGAATGTATTTTCCAAATTTTTGGAATTGCAGAAAGCAGAGGAATTTGTACCTCAGTCGTTGTCGATAGAAGAGCCCTTGACAGCGCTCACTGAATTTTAAACTCGCGTATGTGCAGCAGGACTGACACTATTTGTTTTGGTTGCTGTCATGTGCTTTTTATGTATATTATTGGGAGCAGGCAATTACAATAAAAGAATTGGTAGCACAGCGGGTAGTGCACGCGGGTTCTATTGTCGAAGCGCCGAGATGCAAACCGGAGGCAGGCGGGGCTGGGCGAGTCTGGCCGATAATCGCGTTCGTGAACCGATCGGTCGTGGTCGCTCAGGGATCGCGCGTGCCAAATCCCGCATCTTTAGAGGGGATCAGCAGATGACTCATAGATTCGTGCAGAGGGGATGGAAAGAAACGCGCAAAGCGTGGTGCGCTGTTTTCATCGCTCTATGACCTTCTTTGGAAGAAAAAGATGCTATAGTTAGGGTCCTCATTCTATCAGGGAAGTCTCTAGTTGGCTTTTCTTACCATCCAGGCTAGAACAGCTGGAATGGAAATGCGAAACAGCAGAGCGCGTAGATGCCGCAAGTTTGCGTTTCTTTCCATCGCGACAGTGCGTGTTGTTCTCTCAACACACTGTTTGAGTTAGAGCCATAAAAGCTCGTAGATCACTTGAACTGGTGCAGCGACAGCGTTTCTTAAAGGAGGGATCCGGTTGCCCATAACATTCAAATTTGTCATCGCATCCATTGCTTCACCCTCGCGGCGAAACTGTGGCTTTCTTTTCCGACGTGGTTAACGCTGGTGAAGCCGGAAAGCTTGTAAGGAACCGGAAAGCTCGCTACAAGATCATCTTCAGTGAGGCATCACAATAATCACGTGCCTTGGGACCGCTCTTTTTTGTTTGTTTGTTGTTTAGTTGCCCGCAGCAAGCACACTTGATGTTGCAGGTTACCGTGGAGCGTTCCAGCCGGCACCTTATCGTGCGCCTTGCGAGCCTCAACACAAGTTGGCCCTTCAAGGGCTTCATGATGCGTGGCTTCCGTGTCAGGGGAAACAAGAGCATCTTCTTCGAGGGCGTGTTCGAACCCAGTTCGTTCTACCATCACGTTGCATGCGGCGAGTCCTTCAACCGGGTGAGTGCCCCTGTAAAGCCACTGCTTCTTGTAGCCGCTGAATCGTCTAGTTCAGTGGTTCTCAAGCATGTTGGTCCCAGGGAACTCTACTAAGCTCCCCACCCCATTTCAAGCATTTTTCATTCGGTTCACGCTACATTCACGTGCAATAATATCAAATGTAAGAGTATATGAAACATTCATTCACTGGAACTGAAACCACTTTCCTTTCACCAACAAATTGATGCGAGGCTCAGTAACACTCAGGGCCAACCGCATGTCGGCTGCTGGATTCAGCCGATTCCTGTGCCTATTAGATGTGAAGCATCTTATGGCGAAGCTTAATCCGGTGGTGGTGTGCCGGCGTGACCACCCTTACTGCGCATGCGCAAACCCTTTCAAAAAAAATAAAAATAAAAAACCTCCTCTCCCCCTCTCTCCTCTAGGCATCCCTCCCCGCGGCAACCACACCCTCACTGCGCATGCGCCTCCCCTCCTCTCTCCCCTCTTGCGCTCCCCCCCCTCTCTCCTCTAGGCATCTCTGCCCGCGGCGTCCACACTCCCACTGCCTCGAGGCAGTGGCATGTCCTCTTGGAGAGACAGTTATCGTGCACACAGAACCCCCCCCTTCCTTTTTCTCAACAGAATCACCTATAAACTCCCACTGCGCATGCGCGTCCCCCCCTCTCTCTCCTCTCCTACGCTCCCCCTCTCTCCTATAGGCATACCTGCCCGCGGCGTCCACACTCCCACTGCGCATGCGCGTCCCCCCCCTCTCCCCTCTCCTACGCACCCCCCTCCCTCTCTCGCCTCGCGACGCCTACGCCGGCAGCGTCTGCTAGCGAGTTTCTTGGTTGAAAAAACGGACTGCTCGCGCTGCACAACCGTTCACTGGCCACCCCGTATATATGGCAATGGATCTTGACCTCCAAGGTGGTGCCGGTGGGAGATTTCTCCTGTGCGTTGTTGAACAATAAAAATTCGCAGCGTGCGCGTTAACTAAAAGCGGAGTGCGGGTCTATGTGTCCAGTCGGAGTATTCTGTCTCTCATTGCCCATTAGCAGCGATTGGCATGTTCCAGTAGGAAACACTGCTCCATCACTGCCTGCTTTGCGCCTCCCCAGTTTTCTCTCCTGCGCAACGCTGCGATGAGCGCCAGCGTCAACGCCGCCGCCAGTGTAAGCGTTAGCGCCCGCTGCTTCACATCTACACATGGTTCCCTTTAGCGGGAGATGGTGTAATTTTTTTTCAGGTAGGCTAATGTCGAGAATGCCTGCTCACAAGCATATGTTGTTGCAAATGGTTACAGCATGTCTGGCAGCATGTCTTTATCATCGGCATCATCATCATCATCATCATCAGCCTGTCTACGTCCACTGCAGGGCAAAGGCCTCTCCCATGTTTCGCCAATCAACCCGGTCCTGTGCTTTCTGCTGCCACGTTATACCTTCAAACTTCTTAATCTTATCTACCCACCTAATTTTCTGTCTCCCCCCTCACGCGTTTGCCACCTCTTGGAATCCAGTCAGTTACCCTAATGACCAGCGGTTATCCTGCCGACGTGCTACGTGCCCGGCCCATATCCATTTCTTCTTCTTGATTTCAACTATGATATCCTTACCCCCCCGTTTGTTCCCTGACCCACTCTGCTTATCATCGGCACCTGTCTTCAAACAGGAGAAATGCGCATTAGGTAAATATAAGGCTTCAAAAATTCAAGTGCAATTGCTTAAAGGGGGTACTGACACAAAAACTTTGGCCTCACGTTTTTTTGCTGCAATGTGTTGCTGGGGTCCTGTTAGTCATAACACGGCACCTCGTTTGCTGCAGCGCGCGACAGATATTTAATTAAAGGCTCCTCATTACCGACCAGTTTCAGTTTCGGTTTGAGAGAGCTCGAAAAACGACAAGCCGCCGGTAGGGTTCCTCGATGCGCACGCTCCCCTCCGCCGCCGTGGAGGGTGGAGACAACAGCGTCGTCTGCTACGGCGTCCGCCATTACGATGCCCTCTCCGCAGCCACGATAGGCAGCCAACGGGCGTCGCGCGGCTGCATGCGGAGTTCGTTGTGTCAAAACGAGTGGTACTCAAACAACATGACAAAAATACAAAGTTTTCGCATCGGGAGTGTGAAGGTCTCAGATTTCTATTCTGTAATCTTTATTTTTAAAGCGACATTAGCAGCTGGAGTTGCTCGCAGCTGAAAACTACCGTCCCCGCCAGCCGCGTCAAGACCTTCAGTTAGCATCTTCTTAAGCTAGCCGGTAACTATTTATATTGGTTAAAGATGCGAAACACACGCACCCAAGTCTCCTGGCATTTCATTGTGTCTGTGTGTTTTGTGCCTTCCACAAAAGTGTAAAAACAGTTTGCCTGCCGTGCGAAAAAAAAAGAATTAAAAAAAAACCACGTGCATTCACGGGAAAAGAGAAAAACTGTGAATGCACACCATATTTTCAGATCTTGTTTTCGAATTATTTATCAGCTACCCTATTTACGGACCGCACCCTGCAACGCACAGTATTCTGAATTTTGTTTTCATCTCTTTTACCTTACTGTAAATAGCAGATGGACAAAAAAAAATTGTTGAATACATATCATACTATTTGGGGCTCTACATACGGCTTTTATGGCATTAAGTCATGAAGTTTATGGCATTAAATCATGCACACACGCACGCGCGCACACACACGCGCATACGCACACGCGCCCACGCACGCAATCACACGCACGCGTAAACACGCACACGCGTAGAAACACACACGCATGCGCACATGCTCGCACGCACACACACACATATGCCCGCAAAATCATGCGCACACGCACAAACACACACGTACGCGCACACACATGCCTGTACACGCACACAGACACACGTACACGCACGTATACGTATACACACGCACAGACGTACAAACCCACACAGGCACGCAGATATGCACTCACGCACACGCATTCGCACATACGCACACACATACGAACACACACACAGGCTCGCACTCACACGTACACATACACACGCATGCGCGCACACACACACGTACACAACAACACGCGCACACATAAGTACACCCACACACGCACGCACACACACGTACACGCACGCATACACACACTCACCGACATGCATGCGCACAGACGTACATACACACGGGCACGTGCACACACACGCACGCCCGCACACGCGGCAACGCACGCACACACAGACACGCGCGCGTGCACACAGACACGCACGCGTACACGCACACGCAATCATGCGTACATGCGCACAAACACACACGTGCACGCACATACGCCGTCACCGTTCGGCAATACGCGTCCGGGAACCAGCTGACAAACGACAAGGCGTCGTTTACCTACAGTGCGAGAAGAGTGAGTGCCCCGAAAGTATTCTTTCGGCAACGTATACGTTGCGGCGAGTTACGTCGAGCGAGAAGGCCAGCGTAAGCGCGGCGAGTTATAACTCTCCAAATGCTAAAATGGCATAACTTAGGCACTTAGGCTGCACAAACACGAACGGTCCGCGAGTTGCCACTTGTCGCGCTTGATCTTTACCAGCCACAGGAGTCGCCTTTTCGGATCTTTCGGAAATCTGAACATCTTATAGCCATTTCGTGAGCGGTTTGTGCACTGTGGCAAGCAACACCCGGGCGCTTTGTCCAAGAAAACGCCGCGCACCTGTCTCATTCAACCAGCCGCGACGAGGCGGGGGGAGCCGAATGGCAGCCGCCGATCGGAAGGCGGCATTCACCCCCTCAAAGAATGGCTCCACCCTCCAAGGGGGCGCGCGCATCGAGGAACCCTAGCCGCCGGGTGCAACTATCACCACCTAGCGTGCGCAGCTCTCGATCACGTCAGCACACAGAACTGTGACGCACTTCCGCATGGTCTGCATCAACAAGTCCTTTCGAATAGGAAACGGGACAGCAGTGTCGCCAAACACAAAACTTTCAACGTGGGCCACGGCCACGGACTCGCGATCAGCCGCCAAGAAGTACAGACCGCTGGAACAAACGCGGCAAAAGAAAATGGCTGCTATGACGTCATCACAACTTGTTGCAGCGTGGTCACATGAGGGAAGTAGGGGGGGTCACCGAGGGTCACCTCTGATGGTGTCAGGAGCGCGAGGGGAGTCGATCGCTCACGCAAACTTCAAAATTAATTTAAAATACCTTCCAAGCTACATTCGCTGTTGATATTTTGCAGATGATGTACACATGTTCACGGGAATCGAACCCGCAGGCTGTCTCGGCCGCGAAATTTTGTGTCAGTACCCCTTTAACCGCCCGGCCCGTTTTCGTAGTCTGGCTAGCTACAAACTGCTGGCGGGATTTATTGCGCAGCTCGCGCTTTTCTCTTACACTCTGAGATGTGCTTATCGACACTCGGGTGTCAGTAATAGAAGTTGGTTAGATCGATCGCACCTCGGGCTCACCGTCTAAGTGGCTTGGCGAATGCGCGACCAGGGAAAATTTATCAGTGGCTCGCGGAACCCCAGAGAAGGGCCTGTGGAACCCCTAGGTTACGCGGAACCACTTAGAGAAACCATTTCACTTTGTAGGTTTACGCAAGGTGACGAAAGTCTTCCAACAAACACAAAAACAGCCAGATAGCGGCAAGTAGCGTGCATAGATGCCAAAACGCATGAGCTTCAAGGCATGTACAAACATCGTGCTAATACAAGCGGGCAAGAAATTTCGTAGCAGGAAACAGCGCGAGTAAATGGGGCAAGAAAGACAGAGAGTACTTGGCGTTGGCTAACAACATGAGCGTTTATTTCGTAGGTATAAATAAAAACGCCTCCTTGGAACGGGGAATAAAAAAAGGTGGGGAGAGGGGATGCCCTACGCAAGTGTCCCGACTAGTCCATGAATATGCAACGTTCAAATGCGGAGTTAATTAATCTCCTTGTTGGTTAGTACCACCAACGCTGCGCTTACACACAATGGCGCAATGGAATGAATTGCGTACGCTTCGCAGATTTCCTGGGCGCGGAAATCACGATCACTGCGCAAGATTCACGTCTGTTGGAAATTTAATTCCGCGCCCGTATTTCCGCGCTTGGGAAATCTGTGAAGCGTTCTCTATTCATTCCACGGGGCCATTTTGTGTAAGCGCACCGTGGACCGTGCTAGCCTACAAGGAGATTAAGTATCTCCGCATTTTGAACACTGCGTATTCATGGACTAGTCGAGGCACCTGCGTAGGGCTTTCCCTTTCGCCCACCGTTATGATATTTCCCTTTTGAAAGAAGCGTGTATCTGTACCTACGAAATAAACGCTTATGTTGTTAGTCAGCGCCAAATCCTGTCTGTCTTTCTTGTTCCGTTTACTCGCGCTGTTTTCTGTTATGAAACCATGCCAACAAGATCAAGTTACCCTTTTAAAGAATTTTCGTATGCATGAAACATCCGTGACCGCAAGCGTACTACTGCTGAAGTGATATGGCATGATCGGTAACTTTTTGGATCGGTTTACGGTGTAATCCAGCCTCACGATACTATTCGATTCACGATGGATCACGATTCATTGCCACGGATCGTTACGTGAGAGTCCTGGGAAGGCGTTGATCCTCGTATGGATACGTTCCCAAGGACGAGTTATGCTTTGGTGTTGTTCAGAAGCAGTATGGGTTCACATTGTGAATTCAAGGATCCTTAATTCTTAGCTTATTTTGGCTGATACAGGTGTTCAATGATGGTAGGCATCAGATCTGTTCGAGGCCTCTTGAATAAAAAAATATTGCGTCTGATAGCGGGACGAATATCGATCAACCATAGCGACTGCCGATTGTCTAACCATTATAATATTAACACAGGACGGTACTTATATTTTACTGGGCCAACGTTTGCGTATATATGATGCGATTGCGGCTCAAGTAAAGCCTTACCCTCTCTCAGCGCATTTACCCGCGTCACATGGTGTTGCGTCTCTCGGCACCGTACGCATGTGTACCGACAGAAACGGCAATCAAGTACATGAACAACGCGCGGACGAGCGCCAGCCAAGCGTCGCATTATGATACCCAATGGGATCAGGCTAAAACCTCCTTAAGGGTAACTTCGGCAATTTTTATAGCCAGTAAAATACTCAGTACATGATCTCTTCGGTACCCTGATGATATTTTCTAGACTAGACAACGGCAAGACGTTCATTTTCCTGAAAATGAATTCTAAAGACTTTTTGCCAGTTCCTGTATTATGCCTTTTAATTAGCGCCACCATGTGCTTGCGACGTCGTTAGTTTTACCTTTGGCTCCTGCTCATTAAGGGGGAGGCGGTGGAGGAGCGCACAAAAGGACTGCTTAATTGCGCGTAAGGTTTTTAGCGTCAAACCGAAGAAACACATCTGGTAACTAAAATGGCTTTTCTGTATCTTCAAATCTGGCAGAGCGTCATAACGCACACAAGCCCGGCGGACAAAACCTTGGTGGTGGCCATTTGGAGGCCAGAGAAGCTAACCGAACCCCTCATCGAGGTTTTCTTCCGGTAGGTGTGGCTTTGAATACTCAATAAATGTTATTAAAGCAGAAAGTTGAGCTAGGTTAATTAGATGTATTGACTGGACATACTATTAGCGCTAGAAGACGAAACGACCGCACGGAAAGGAAAGGACTGGCGCTAAAGCAACATAGAAAGGGCTCAAGAACTGTCCTGCCCGCTGGACCTTCCATATACCGTTCGTAGTGGCGCAGTGGTCCCAGTTGCGCACCGAGACCATGCTGTAGAGAGGAACGCCTTATTGGCTGGGCAGTGCCGGCGAGGACGTAGACGCCTAGAAGGCCACGGGCTCTACCTAATGTAAGTTACCTAACGGAATACAAATAGGAGCGTAGCCACCAAAGAAGGGAGCAAGAAAGGACGCCATCTTCTTCTCTGTCCTTCCTTCTTTGGGGGTTAAGCGTCTTTTTGTATTCCAGTAAGAATGAACCACCTAGCCCAGCAACAAGTATGACTAAGCAAGATATATCTATTTAGCCTTAATATGCACAACTATTTCATTCGCGCATGGCGTTTTGCCTGGTAAGTCGGAGAGCCGTAGCAGTAACCATATCGTGGCTGGCATTTTGCTTTCGTTCTAAACGACAGGGCGCGCAAACACGGCGTTTGTGGTGTACTGACTTCTTTCTTGTGTCTGTGTTTGCACGCCTTGTCGTTTTGAATGAATACTTATGAATACCAATGAAGCTCAGCTCAGTGTTATTGTTTGCTTTCGTGTTTAACAGAATTGAAGTTAATGAGGCTGGTTTCTTGCAAATCTTCAACAACATAAATAATGGGGCTCAGCTTTAGGAGCGAATGAAATTGCCGCTCATATAAAATTTGTGGGAAAATATTGAAAAGGGAGTTAGTTCCGGGGATCCTAAAGTACGCTAATGACTATGTCGCTGTAGAACTCCGGGTTCTGTACCTCGAGCTCAAAAGAACCAATGAAACTTGCACCCCTACCATCTCTGAGACGTCGATTTGAGTATGCCATTTTGTCTGTACGATGGGAGAGAAAGCGCTTTCTTGAAAAAAGCCAGAGGCACACTCCACACTTGCAGCAATGCCTGGTATATAGGAAATTTGCATCAGCACTGACTTCCATCCAAAAGCTGTCATTGAGAAGGTTTTTTCAATATAAAAAAACCACCAGGCCTGCGCGGAACGCGCAGCACAGTCACAGCGAAAGCTGGAAAATGCGGCATTTCTAGAGCCTTTTTTTAAACACTCTTGGGGAAACAACTACAATTTCACTTGGTATGGAACCATAAATCATCATAATTTTCGTGAACTCGGAAAACGTACACGTACGGAGAAGCGTGGTAGCCGCTACACACTTGTAAGGCATTACGTGCACTTTGTTGATGCTGCGGCTGACGACAATGAAGAATTATGTGTGAGCTTTCTGTAATGGTTTGTAAGCATTAAACAGCCCTCTCGTTACGCAATTCGTATTGTGTGACGCCAGGTTGTCACTTTACTCTTCTGAAACGCTCTATGACACATGTTAACTTGATTTCTTAACCGACATCAAGCCTGCAGGGTCAGTTTGGTTCGGGGTTTCAAGTGCAGGGATGGCTCTGTGACAATAAAGAAAGGAAAGGCAGGGATGTCTCTGTGGTAGAATACTGGGCTGCCACGCAGAGGACCCGGGTTCGAATCCCCATTGTATCGGTGGTATTTCTATTAGGGTTTTGTTTTATTTCGCGCGATAGCGGTTACGGATACCGGCGGCGGCGGACAACTACGGCACCAAAATAGGTGCTTGTGATCTCATAACAGCTATTTCGCTGATAAATAGGAGAGAGAACAGATTAAAAGAACTTTGCCTTACGATTCATATGTCGACTTTTCTAGCAGCACCCGTCGCAGTATTTGTTTGCTTTCGCCCTTGTATATTCTGCATGGATAGTTCATATGACACTTCGATTCTGTTCGGGCATATTAGAATAATATCAAAAGGCGCCTAACCAGGTTTGCGCATAAAAACGAAAAATGGAGGCGTGTACATTACGTAACAGTGTCAGCAAACAATGAAACTTCCGCGTGGGTAGCAAGCTCTCGAAATCTCCCACAGAATTCAGCGTGCCCTTCCTCTCGACAGAATCGTCCTCATGAAATAACGCACGCACACGCACACACACACACACACATATGCATAAATACATCTACGGGGAAATAAATGCATCTACGGGGAAACACGAAAGACAACAATAAGGAAGCAAAACTTGGCCCCGGGGTAGTGACGCGGTTCTTCTGATACTGTGAAACCATAAGGAATTGTGGAAGACGAAAACAAAGGCAGAGAATGTCCCTGACGCTCGTCTTCAAAAGGCATTGTAAAATGAACGTCGTTTTTTTCTTTTTTGACTTCGGCCTCAAACTGATCCAGGCAGAACGATCGTTAGACGGTGCTTGATATTTTCCAGCGCATAACCTGAATATGACGCATCTCTGAGGCACGCTTTAAAGCAGGTGTCTCAAGGTCACCTCAGCTACGGGGCCTCAGTCACAAAATTTAGTCCCGCAAGGGCTGGGACACAGGAGAAGGTTAAAGCAAGAGGGGAGGGGGAGGGGGGTGTGAACAACAGTCACCTAACACTGCCATTTGAAAGAACGCGTTTCCCATTCCTCCTTTACTTCTGAAGCGCTTTTGGCGTCAGGTTTCGGGAAGCATGTCGATGCTGGTTTACAGAATGCCTCAAATCTGGACGCCGATTCTGTAGTATAGAGATTTTTTTCCACCGTTGTGTTTCAACACATGGTATGGTGACCGCATGGGGTGCCTCGCGAAAGAAAGTGCTTGATACCAGTTTCGTCTCTGCAGCTTAAACCCGAAGAAAGCGTTATTAAGCGCAATAGGGGAGTAAGTAATGCGAGTACCATTTACCAATGCCACAAACAGTTTATTCCGTGTTAAGCTGAGGGCCGCAAGCGAAACGTCCACGGGCCGCGTGTTTGAGACTCCTGCAATAAAGCGTTTCATCTTTACCGACTGCGTCCTGCTTTCTTCGCCGTTACAACCGCGTGAGAGAGAGAGTAAACAATTATAGTCAAGTGCAGACGCTGAGGTTGCCCCGCGCCACCCGGCTACTCCCACGGGGGGGACCGACAGGTCTAGCATAGCAGCCCTGTCGCGGGCGCACTGGACGGTCAGGATTGGGTCCTGAAGGTCTGGGTTGCGCAGAAGCGCATCCCACTCGGCCTCGCTGTAAGTCGGGCCCAGCAACCCGCACTCCCAAAGCTTGTGTGCTAATGTAGCGGCCTGCCGTGCTGCGTCGGCTCGTGCTATGGCGTCGCGAACGTATGTGACCGGTGAGCTTGAATCAGCGGGAAGCAGTGTGTCGAGGGGCAGAGATGGTTCACGTCCATAAAGGAGGTAGAACGGGGAATAGCCTGTGGTGTCATGCCTGGACGAGTTATAAGCGAACGTGACGTAGGGTAACGTTGCGTCCCAGTCGCGGTGGTCTGCAGAAACATACATCGACAACATGTCGGTGATAGTGCGGTTCAGGCGCTCCGTAAGCCCATTAGTTTGTGGATGGTATGCCGTCGTGAATTTATGGTTTGTAGAACAGGAACGAACGATATCCTGGATGACGCGGGATAAGAAGTATCGGCCTTGGTCGGTGAGGAGCTGTCGAGGAGCACCGTGATGCAAGATGATGTCATGCAGTAGAAAGTCAGCGACATCGGTAGCGCAGCTGGTTGGAAGAGCGCGGGTGATCGCGTAACGTGTCGCGTAGTCGGTCGCTACGGCAACCCACTTGTTCCCAGATGCAGACGTGGGAAATGGCCCGAGAAGGTCGAGCCCTACGCGGTAGAATGGTTCAGCAGGGATTTCAATAGGGTGAAGGAGGCCAGCTGGAAGCGATGTTGGTCTTTTTCGACGTTGACAGAGGTCGCAGCTGCCGACGTACTTTTGCACAGAGTGATATAGGCAGGGCCAGAAAAAACGGCGTCGGACGCGATCGTAAGTGCGTGTGACTCCCAGGTGACCGGCGGTAGGTTCATCGTGAAGCTGGCGGAGAACATCTACTCGCAAATGGGAAGGCACGACGAGAAGGCGGTCAGGGCCGTTGGGGTGCATGTTGTGGCGGTAGAGAACCCCGTCGTGGAGAAAGTACAAGTTCAGTGAGGTGCTTGGCGTAGCGGAACTCAGACTTTCTATGATGGGACGTAAAGCCGAGTCGCGGCGTTGCTCATAAGCTATATCGAGAAAGTCTGATATTGATAAGACGCACGCCTCAGTGGCTCCCTCTGCGGCGTCTGGCGGATCCACTGGATAGCGTGACAGACAGTCGGCGTCCTGATGGAGGTGTCCGGATTTGTACACGACCGAGAAGGTGTATTCTTGGAAGGCGGAGAGACCAACGACCGAGGCGGCCCGTGGGATCCTTGAGCGAAGAAAGCCAACAAAGGGCATGATGGTCAGTTACAACAGTAAAACTGCGGCCGAACAGGTACGGGCGAAATTTAGCAACAGCCCAAACAAGAGCAAGACACTCTCTTTCGGTGATTGAATAGTTCTTCTCTGCAGTGGACAAAAGGCGGCTTGCGTAGGCGATGACGCAGTCACGTCCATGTTGACGCTGAGCTAAAACAGCACCAATCCCGTGGCCACTGGCGTCAGTGCGGACTTCTGTCGGTGCGGTCTGATCAAAGTGGGCTAATATTGGCGAAGTTGTGAGGGCAGCAATGAGCGCCGAAAATGCAGCACTTTGAGGCGAATTCCAAGTAAAGGCGACGTCCTTTTTGAGTAGCTCTGTGAGAGGACGCGCAATATCGGCAAAATTCCGGATGAAGCGGCGGAAATAGGAGCACAAACCCAGGAAGCTCCGGACATCCTTGAAGAGGGTACGGGAAATTGTATCACTGCGCGAATTTTTTCGGGATCGGGTTGGACACCAGCGGCGTTAAGAAGGTGACCAAGTACAGTTATTTCGCGTCGGCCGAAACGGCATTTGGAGGAGTTCAGCTGTAGACCAGCGTTGCGGAATACCTCGAGAATACTGGAGAGTCGCTCATGATGGCTTGAAAATGTCGGCGAAAAAAACGATTACATCATCGAGGTAGCACAAGCAAGTAGTCCACTTGAAGCCGCGCAGAAGGGAATCCATCATGCGCTCAAAGGTGGCGGGCGCATTGCAAAGCCCAAACGGCATGACTGTAAATTGATATAACCCATCGGGGGTCACAAATGCGGTTTTTTCACGGTCTAGTGGGTCAACGGCGATCTGCCAATAACCAGATCGAAGGTCAATGGACGAGAAAAAACTTGGCGCCATGAAGGCAATCGAGTGCGTCATCTATTCGTGGTAAGGGGTATACGTCCTTCTTAGTGACCTTGTTGAGATGTCTGTAATCAACACAAAACATCCATGTATTATCCTTCTTCTTGACAAGCACGACCGGGGATGCCCACGGACTAGATGAGTGTTCGACAACCCCTTTGGCGAGCATCTTTTCGACCTCTTTCTGGATAACAGTGCGTTCGGTAGCAGATACACGGTAGGGGCGCCGATGAATTGGGTTGGCATCGCCGGTGTTGATGTGGTGGGTCACAACCGATGTTTGGGCTAGAGGGCGGTTGTCAAGATCGAATATATCCGCATAGGATGTCAAGAGACGGCGGAGATCTTGTGCTTCCGAGGGCGAAAGATCTGGCGCTATCATTTTCTCGATGTCAATGCATGGAAGGCTGGGCGCAGTGAGCAAGTTGACATGTGAACTAGGTCCGTCAGCTGGCAATTCACAGATATCGCATTCTTGCATTGATGACACGACGCCTAGCGTAATACCGGCAGGTAACACGTGTGCGGTCAAACCAAAGTTCAAAAGAGGCAAAGAGGTCTGGTTGCGGCGTACTTTCACAATAGTGTGCGGGACAGCAACGGAATGCTTCAACACGACGTCGGTAATAGGTGAAACAACATATTCACCATCGGGCACAGGCGGATCAGACATGAGCTGTACGTACGTCGTGGCTTGTGGCGGAAGATGGAGGAACTCGGTTGCACATAAGCGGCTTGGAGCATCATGGGCAACGGCGGCGTCAAGAGGCAGTTCCAGCTGAAGAAGGCCCGTCGAGCAGTCGATAAGGGCGGAGTGCGCCGAGAGAAAGTCGAGGCCCAGTATCACGTCATGCGGGCACTGCTGAAGTACGGCGAACAATACGACGGTCTGACGGCCAGCAATACACACACGAGAGGTGCACATGCCAAGAACTCTAGAGGTGCTCCCATCAGCAACTATTACAGCACACTTAAGAGGGGGGCGTGATCACTTTGCGCAGTTTTTTACAGAGAGCAGCGCTCATGACTGAAATTTGTGCACCAGTGTCTATGAGGGCTGTAACGGTAACGTCGTCCACCAAAATGTCCAAAATGTTTCGGCGTGTAGTAATCGTCAAGAGAGGATTTTCAGACCGGGTCGTTGATGCAGCGTCACCTCCGGGAGCTGCATGGTCTAGTTTCCCGAGGTCGCCGGCCTAGGCCGTGCAGGGCACGTGGATCGAGGAACCAGCGGCGACAGAGATCGACGGCCTTGGGGTGACGGTGATCGGCTAAAGCTTCGGCGCGGGACGTTGGTATCAGCAGGCTGGAGATCGGACCGAGGAGGAAACCTGTGAGAGTTGCCTTCAAAGCGACGCCATGTCCCAGTGTTCCAGGATGAAGTCGACGACCAACGATTGCGACAGTAACGCGCAATGTGTCCCACGCGAGAGCAGTGAAAGCAAATCGGTCGATCATCTGTCGTCCTCCAGTCAGCTGGGTTTCGGTAGCGTGGAGGGTGCACCGGGATCTGGTTGACCGCCGCAGGAGAACTATCGGGAGTGCGAATACTGCAAACAGGTGGGAAGCCGAGATTCGCAATCTCCTGGCGGACGACTGCTTGTATGAGCGAGACGGTGGATGCGTTAGCTTGAGGGACGTCGGAAGGGACGGCTGCAGGAACCATTGCTTCGAGTTCGCGGCGGACGATACGAGTGACATTTTCGGACGAAGTGGCTGGCGTGAATATGGGGGAGTCTTCGCAGGTCGATGTGGCTGCAGTATTAGGCAGACGCGCAAACTGGCGGCTGATGCGACGGCTCTTGGCGTGCTCGAAACGCTGGCATTCCTTGACAACTGCGTCGACGGTGGCGCAATCCTTAACAATCAATAGATTGAAGGCGTCGTCGGCAATCCCCTTTAATATATGTGCGATCTTGTCGGTTTCGCTCATGTTCACGTCAGCCTTTCGACAAAGGCCCAATACGTCCTGAATGTAGGAAACGTACGATTCCGTCGACGTCTGCACGCGGGATTCCAGGTCTTTTCTCGCGGCCTGCTGTCGCCCAAATGGCCTGCTGAACAACTCCATGAGCTTCGACTTGCAAATGTCCCAGCTGGTCAACTCGGACTCGTGCGTCTCATACCAGACGTGTGCCGTATCCCTCAGGTAAAAGACAACGTTGGCTAGCATCAACGTGGGGTCCCACCGATAATATTCGCTGACGCGCTCGTACATAGTGATCCAGTCTTCTACATTCACCTTGTCTTTGTCGGTGCCCGAGAAGGTTCCGGGGTCTCGTGGAGGCAGGAGAACCACGTGGGGCAGCTGCTGCTGCTGCTGCTGTTGCTGTTGCTGGGCAGTTAATCCCTGTTGCGCCATTGCAGTCAAAGGGAGGCGACGACCGCTCCGAAGTTCCGTGTTGGTTTGCCGCGGAAACGCAGGAAGGCGTACCCAGCACCTCCACCAATAATGTTACGGGGAAATGTATATTTAAAGATTCTTACAGGCGGAGACAATCACTAACACAATCGCGGGCTGAAGCCTGTCTCTTCACACTTCGTAGTTGTCTCTCCCAGACCAGGACCCTCTACAGCTTTATGCCCTAAACCCACTACTGCCTGGTGACATATTAAGCAAACGAGGGCAAGAAACGTGAGCACGTACCGGTAAAATTTTCCACTTAAGCCACAGGAAACATAATGCGGCCGTATTATCACTGATGTGAAGGAGGCTGGTGATCCGGAGAAAACGACGACGCATTTGCGGAGATGACCTTAAGCTTTGAAAATGCTCGAAAGCTGTTGAAGAGTTGCAGTGGCTTCGAGTGATCTAAGCCTCCATTGTCCGTCAGTTCTCGTTAATATCGTGTCTAACAAAGAAAAAAACGAGCCATTAAATTTCGACTTCTTTTCTTCATTCGTAAACCTCCAAAGTAACAGCACTTATTAAGAAGTCAGGAGAGAACAATTAGTTGTCAGGCTTACTTTATGACCACGTGTACAAAACTAAAGTCAGGACGGGTGTGGGTACAGCTACCGCTCAATTTGCAGAGCACTGCAAATTGCGGAGAAATGTTCGTTTGGCTTCAACATTCAGCGGTTTCTCCTTTCACCCTCGTCTAGCTTACTACTGGTCATTAAGTCGCAATTAGGTTAAAAGCACGCAACCGTTAATTTTTCTATATTTTTGGCTTCCTTGTCAGTTCGTTTTATTTGATCCTCAAGACTTTCATTGCTTTTTTTCTGCGCAGGGCGACCATTCTTCAAAAATTCGACACCTTCTGGCAAAACGTGGACTCCAACCACATACTAATCAACTCGTCGTATAACCTGAGAGGCGCACGATTTCTGCTGCTCCAACTGGCGATGGCGCTCCTGCTGACGTTTCACTACTGACATTTGGATCGACACAAAATGAGAGTGTCGAAAGCTGCAGACAGTGAATAGTACCGCCCTACGTTCGACGTTCGACATTAAGTTCGACATCAACGTTCGACATCTTCGACATCAACGTTCGACATTGAGTCCAGCTATTACCCAAATATCGAATCTTTAGTGTACCAACTTATTGATAATTACACACAGTGACTTTCTATGGGCTATTGATGCAAGAGAAAATATTAAACTTTGCGTGATTTCATAAAAACGCCGACAGCACTTATGGGTGGCGTGTGTGAGACAATCTTTGGTTTTGTTTTTTCCTGGTATGTATTATTAATCTGCGGTGAGCGAATGAGTGAGTTTAGAAGCAGGGATGGATCTGGATGCCTTCTTTGTGCGTGTGTGTGTGTGCGGCGGGGGGCGAGGGAGGGGCAACTCACAGTAAATAAGATAGCGAGGATGCGAAGCAACATTTCTTCACAGTCACTCACAATTCTTGGAGATAAATATCGTCACATTCGCCTACAATTCCTCTCGACACGACACCGCTGGGTTCTCACCATTTTTTTCTGCGCTACCTTTCGACACGCTCCTGCCGACCGGACTGAGGTACACGACGGAGTACGCTCGGGAAGCAATAGCGAAAGCCCAAGAGGCGCGCCAAGTTGCTCGAAGACGGCTAGCGGACTCGCAGGACAATCGGAGGCGCGTATATGACGCCCGCCATCGTGACGTCCACTGCGCACCCGGTAATCTGGTCCTGCTTTGGTCCCCCCTCGCGTCGCGTTGGACTTTCGGAGAAGTTACTGCCACACTATTGAGGCCCTTACCGAATCTTACGCCAAGTGACCGACGTCACCTACGAAATCGCCCCTACTGACCCCACCGTCGTTCACCCTCGTACTGACATAGTGCATGTTACGCGGCTCAAGTCATATCACTCGACTGCCTCCTGATTAGCACCGGCGCGGTGCTGCAGCCACCGGGAAATCATGTAACGGGCTGATGAGGACGACTAAGAGGACTGGAAAGAAGACGACGTGGACAGATCCTGCGAGCTGGGCGTCATCTTGTCAGCCACCGACTTTATTGTGTGTGCACATATTGTGTAAATATATTCTCCCCGTAACAATATGTGAACTCTTTCTGAAACAAAATATTGGAATACGTCTCCCGTTAACAGGACTCTGTTTTCCACGAATATTAACGCGATAGCGTTAAAGAGCTCGTTTTTTCAGTTCACTCTGTTCAGCTACATTGAAAACGGCGACTCATCACTTTCGCTCGGCTCTCTCTCTATGTGTTGACCAGATCGTACATGCATTTCGTCTAAGCGTGTTACGTGAGAGAGAGAGATGGAAGGTTTATTGAAATAACTGTTTACTGGTAAACTTGATGGCAACTGTGGCTGCGTCAGTTGCCGATGGCCACCGCTGAAACGCAGCTTATAGATTGAGCAAGGAACTGTGGCAATGACGCAATGTTATTAAGCGATTCTATTACGTCGTATTGTGCCGAGCATACCCTTATAAAACTGTTTCATCAGCCATAAGATGTCACGGCGAGAAAATACTATCAGTTACCATCGTTCTTGGGTCAGCTTGCATTGTTACATATATTACATCAAAAGAAAACGCCATTTTCACGACCTCACTGTTGTAGATTTTTTTTTTCGTTTGTTTTCTTTTTGCTTTTTCCCTAGTCTTGTAGCATTCTCAGGTACTCCAACTGATCTGATAAACACGACGACTCAACGGAGGCTGTTTCTGCACATAATTTGCTTTAATTGAGAGCCCCTGGTACATGTACTACATGTTTTGTTGGTTTAATATGCGCTTTAAGCTTTTCCGGACTATGTTCTTCCAGACCGAAAGCACGTGAAGCAGTGTACCGAGGAAACTTTAATAGTGGATGATGGAAATAGTTGAAATTAAAGGCGATGCACGGACCGCACCTCTGTTTGCGTGCTGGCGCTGACAAGAAAAACTTAAATGACGCTTGAGCTTCGGCTTCAAGAGTAGAACGCGATAGCGCAATCAATAGGGGCCCCGTGCACATCACCTTCAACGATGCTGCAAGAAAAGGAGCGGTTGTGCGCGTAACATTAGCCGTTTCGAACTATCATAGAATGTATACTGAATGTACAGTTGCTAAGTGCCCTCTACGGCATAATTCTTCCTTTTATAGTTTGGCGAAGTACCGCTACTCGTCCCTAACGCGCCACGTGCACCTGCGCGCATTGCAACGTGTAGCCACCACCCACTCGTTGCGCAATTCACTTGATTGGACGCCTGTCGCGATTCTGCGATTGTGCCACGCAATATTACATGGGTTGAGGAGGTCGCATCCTCTAGGTGACATTCCTATAGCTTTTTTAACACGAAAGTGTTTTATGCCGGGGTCGACCGCGGCTCCACTGACGTATTTCCGTCACGGATATGACGTTGTAAAATGGAAACCAACAGATTGCAAAGAAAAACTAGAAAAAAAAGTTCCGTCGCCAGGCGTCGAACCTACGACCTCTCGCTCCGCAGCGCGCGACGCGGCACCACTCGACCACAGAGCGTACATTTTTCAGCTTACTAACGGCGAGCTATTTTTATACGCCATATACCGTTGGCGGTCCTCAGAGCTCGGCGGCTTCAGCACGTTTTCGTCATCACTAGCGAGATGGCGCGAAGGGCGCGGAGGGCGCTCTCTAAAGGTCGTCGCCCCTCGCGTTGCTATGCGCGCGCGCCTCCACAGGCCATGGTCGCTCATGCGCGCGCGCTTATCTCGTGATTGGGGCGCTTTGTACGTCTTGTGTTTCCACCGCAAGTTTCCTTTGAAGTTGCAGTGGTTAAAGAGTGCACGAAGGTCACTTCGCTCGCTGCAGCGGCCGCGTTTACGAAAGGAGCGCGATGCTCACACACGCAGTAACAATTGTGACAGTTCTTCGCGCTCGTCCTGTGTATACTTGTGCCTTCGTTTGGTGCGTCTTTCTTTGTGTTTGAGCAGCGCGCTTTAAGTGTCCAGCTGTGACACTTGTTAGTCCGCGCTCGTCCTGTGTAAGCTCATTTCATGCGTTCTTTCTGCTTGAGGTGCGCGCTGCAAGATTCGAGCTGCTTGCCGTTCTTCGCGCGACATTACAATTTCTTGCTGTAGCATTCATTCCTTCGCCCTTGTGACGAAACGATGCACAATAAACGCTCAACTACCTCTGTGAAGACACGTTTCACTTTCGTGTTATACCGATTCCTATGACAGAGGGATCAGCCATGTTTTTTTTTTTTAATGAAGCAGCATCAAGCACTGGCGTGGCTCGGAGAATAAAGAAAGAAAGTCACAGTTTCGCCGCAAGGGCGAAGCAATGAATGCGATAGCAACAAATTGGAATGTCACACGAAGAACGGCAAGCAGATCGAAACGTGCAGCGCGCTGCTCAAGAAGAAATAACGCACGATAAGAACACACACAGGACGAGCGCGAACTAACATCGTGCACAGCTCAACGCTCAACGCGCTGCTCAAACACAAAGGACGCTCGAAACGTATACGCACAGGTATACGCAAGATGACCACGCACTAACTAGTGTCACAGTTGTTACTTCACTGTGTTTGAACAGCACGCTCTTTTCGCAAACTGGGACTCTGCAGAGAGCGAACTACAACGCAGTCGTTCCGTTGAAGGCTCAAGACGTACAATTCTCCCCCACCGCGATATAAGCGCGCGCGCGCATGGGTGATCATGCACCGTACGGCAAAGTACACGCACCGTAGGGCAAAGCGCACGCATCGCAACGAGTGGGGCGCCGAGCGCACCCTTTGTACCATCTCGCCATTTCGCTGGTAATGCTGAGAACACGCTGATATTCCCCCCGAGATCGGTGTACCGCCAGCGGTAAATGGTGTATATAAACAGCTCACCGTTACTACTTCGAAGGACGTGCGCTTCGTGGCTTAGCGGCTAACGCCGCGCACTGCGGAGCGAGAGGTCGCTCGTTCGGTTCCGCGCGTCGAAAAATATTTTTCTGCATTATTTTTTGTTCTTGATTTCTTATATATATATATATATATATATATATATATATATATATATATATATATATATATATATATATATATATATATATATATATATATATATATATATATATATATATATATATATATGACGAAGGGGAGGTCCCCTCCCGAAACTGTTGGGAACTAAATAAATATTTTATCCTTGTTGACAACGCCTCCGTTGTGTTACAACCCATTGCTGAACCAAGACAACTGGCCCATCGAACTATTATTCTCACTGATATATATATATATATATATATATATATATATATATATATATATATATATATATATATATATAGAGAGAGAGAGAGAGAGAGAGAGAGATAGATAGATAGACAGATAGATAGATAGATAGATAGATAGATAGATAGATAGATAGATAGATAGATAGATAGATAGATAGATAGATAGATAGATCATCCCTCAACCATCTTATGTATGCCATCGCACTGACCATCATCAAAAAGTAGGATTCGCTTCATGTAATACTATGTACTTTTATCAATCATTTCTACCATGAACCTCTCGCGATTGGAATGGCCTTCCCGCTGATGTTGTAAACATTATTAATTATGAACATTGCCGTAATTCTGTAGCTAATATTGTGTACTCAGGCTCTTTCTAACTCACTGTACGTTTCTATGGTGCTTGCACATTTTGTTCCTTTTTTTTTCTTATTTTTTTATATATGTGCTTTTACCACTCCCCCTTTGTAATGCCTCTGGCCCTGAGGAATATAATAAAATGAAATGAAATGAAATGAAATATCGCCTGAAAACAGTTTCTCGGAACACAATAAGTTATCTGCGAGTACCACGCAAGGTTGAGAATTTTAAGGAGACAAGGAAACGCAACCCTCTATTTTGCTGCTACTCCCCTACATCGCCTACCATCCTTTCCACTTTACCCATCTTCCGTGCACCATGCCACAGCTACCGCTGCCCAGTACCTGCCACTATAAACACCATGATTTCCAGCATACCTTGCATTATTAACGCGATTGTGTTAAAGAGCTCGTTTCGCAGAAATTTCGTTGTCAGCGTCGATGTCGTTGGTTGTGAACAAAAAATCATCTTGTCCGCGTCCGCAAAATTGAGACAGATGCAAAAAATAATAAACAAAAGAAACATTCGATTTGAGTGCCCGTCGAACCCAAGCTGTCTGCGTGGAAAGCAGCTGTTGTACCACTGAGCAACACTATTGCTTGAAACTGCTTCGGAAACGGAAATTATGAATTCCCTGTAGTGGGAAGAGTCTCCATTGAAAGGAGGCTGAAGAGGTTTTAGAATTCAAGCACTTCTTGGACCATTACATGTTAAACTGAGCGAAGTTCCTTCCATTGGCAATGAAAGACAGAACCTTGAAATCATGTTTGACGATATATATCCGAATCATGCAAAAAATTTGCCTTACCAGATATTAGACGGTCTTCTGCAAAGGCCTTTAGAGGGGATAAATATAACAAATATCATAGCTACAGACGCCTCACAATCCGAAGAAAAATCTGGCATTGGTATTTTCTCCGAAACCCTCAATTGGTCATTCTCATTAAGAATTCCCGATTTTTTATCAGTATTTTCGGCGGAACTTCTAGCGGTGATTATGGCTTTGAGAAAGCTCAGCCCATCAACCTCAAGTGTGGCCATAAAACAGACTCTTTATCTTTGTGCTCAGCACTCGCTGCTAATAGTGATTCTCGATTATCACGTACTTTTCATTTTATGGTTCCCACCCACGTAACTTCTAATCAGATTAGACTGGGTACCGGTCAACAAAGGGATAAAAATGAATGAAAGCGCGGACGCTCTGGCCAAAAGCCGCTCTCAGTGGTCCGATACTTTCAATTATTCCCACATCAGCACTCATAGTTCGTGACAGATTTAGAAGGCGTGCCATAATTCAAGACTCTGGTAAAATATTAATCATTCATCTAAACGAATATCGACACCTCTTGTTCCCTTGGCATAGGAATTCCTGTTCAACGCGAAAAGAGGAAGTCATTTTTACGAAATTCCGCTGTCGAGTTCCAAAATTAAACTTCTATATGCATAGAGGTGGTCTGGCTCCTTCCCCTCTTTGCTCGTTTCGTATCAAGGACGAAACAGTAAAGCATTATTTTTTATCATACAACCGCTACAACTTACTGAGGAAAAACATTCTCAAAGTGGCTTTTAATCGAATTAGATTGGATGTCATCATCTCTAATATTCCCTCCTTGGGAGCCTCCTCATTAGGTCATTGTCACCGGGATCTCTGTTCCGCTCTAGAGAAATTTTTAATTGAATCAGGGCAGTTTTGACATCAAATCACTAAATTAGCATCATTATTTATTGTAACAATTCTGTAATTCTTTAGTAATACAATTCATATGTGATCACTTTTGTCTATAAAATATTCGTTTCTTGGCCAATACCGCAGAGTGGGTGTGAGCCACACATACAGGTCATCATCATCATCATCATCAATAAAACTTCGTGGCTAGCAAAGAGCGACATTATTGTCGACGATGCCGTAATTGTTTTCTGCGGTTGTTGCAGCAGGAGCTTTAGAATACGCGAACGCAAAGCTTCTTTTGCTACAACCACGCGAGCGCGTCCAACGTAAGGGCGTGGAAACTTACGTCATCATCGGTTCCTTTGGCGGAGCCAGGCTGCGCTCCAAAGGAAGCTTCCCGTCGCTAACTGATCCGAACTGCGAGAGTGCTGTCTGTGATAAAAGCTCAACTAAGTGCAACTTGTTGCACTTAGTTGTGAAGCTGAAAGTGAAGCTGAAAGTTCTACAGCTGGAATTACGATATCTGGAATAACTACAAACACCCGAGCACTTCGTGAACAAGTCGTATCTTCCACCGTGGCCTCCGTGAATAACTCGTGACGTGTCGTTGCCGGAGCTAATCGAGCAGGCCACGCTTCAGCAGTGCTGCTGTTGCATATAACGCGGCATACCGATCATGACGAAACCGCGTTTGCTCAGCACCTCAAGGAGCTCTGCGGCCACAGCCTCTGTTCATTGCCAAAAAGTGCCACTTGCGATCACTTTTGAGAACTCTCGCCTCGATTCTCGAATTCAGCAGGGATCAAATTGTCCCTACAGGCTTTAAAGCCTTTTAAATGCGAAGCATTTCTTAGCGGAGCTCAATCCGGTGCGCGTGCGCTGTCCCCGCCCTTACTGCGCCAACTCTGCCCCCCTCTCGCGTGAGCGCGAGGAGGTGGGAGGACCCTCTCCTCGGGTGAGCCCCCCGCGAGGAGGTGGGGTGGAGGGGGTGGCGTGAATGCTGCCTCCGCTTCATTTCGCCTCTCCCGTTTCTCTCTCTCCGGCGCAGCTGTGCGCTCGTATATACTGGGGCGCTCGCTCGCTCCGTTGCATGGCGTCGGGGAACGGGATTCTGCAGACGCGCGATGAACCAACGCGTTGTATCCTATACTCCATCTCAGAAGTACCTTGCAGCACTGTGGAAGCTGCAGGGCTTGTTAGCCAATTGGAAAGCCGAAAGCCCCCCTTAAGACGTGTTCATGGGCATCGCGTCGTCTGCTCGTCGTCTCTTTGGCGTCGGCTCGCCTACCTTGTCGACACTTGCTCCCTGCAGTTAATAGAAAACACAAAAACCTACGCGGGAACGCGACCTCGCTGTTTCTTTATGTTCAGAAACCCACTTGTGCAGGGCGTGTGAGGAACGCGGTTCTTTTTATAACAGCGCTCATACTGGCGTTTTCACCGAGTTCTTTTTTGACAGCACGGTCTACGCACTTTCAGCAGCAATCGCTTACCATTCTTGGGTGGAAGAGCAAATTATTGGCACAGAAAACAATATGAACATTCAGGGTGATTCGCATCGTCAACGCATCACCGACGCTGATGTTGCGGCGACATCTGCTCAGTTTACATCAAACCACTTTTACGGCTCGGTACCGCCTCGGTAGTCCTAGCAGCATCAAAACAAACCAGCGATATAAATAATAGCGAAAGAAGATACCTGATGCTTTGCCCTCAGCGTTAGATTAGACTAAGCGATGACAGATTATACCACTTTTTTCTTGCCGTCCGGGCAGAGAGCCAGTAAGAAGCACGAATTCGGATGGAAGCGAGTGGTCTGGGGTGCATGGGGGCTGCCATGTTGCTGTACGTCATCGCGGTTAGGGTGGTTATTACGGTTACCAGCCGGTAATCTCTGCATTATTTCAAAAATTTCGAAGAGCATGCGCTAAGGGCTTAACATGCCACGTATCGCTGTAACGCGTCGTGCGAGCAGCGCAACTAACGCCCTTGCACCTCGTTGATAATGAGAGTTAAGCCCGGAACTATATTATGTGCTGCGCAAGGACACTGCCTGTGTACTCCTCGTAACTTCGGCAGTGCTGCAACCTCAGCGTCTGCACTGGACCTTTAATAAAGTTGTACTCACTCACTCACTCACTCACTCACTCACTCACTCACTCACTCACTCACTCACTCACTCAATCACGTGGTGGCGTCGGTGAACGAGATTCTGCAGACACGCGATGAACCCACGTGCTCCCGCGTGGCGTGGCGATGAACGCGCGTGGCGTGCTCTAACAAGAGTTCGGGACGAGTAACAGCAACTACAGTGAATTCATGGTGTGCTCCACTTGCAGCGACGCGTTAACATCGGGCAAGGTGCTCGTGATGAACGGAACTTTAAGTCGACCCATGCGCTGCTTCGCATCGCCTCATGGTCCCCTTTAGCGGGAGATGGTGTAATTTTTTTTAAGTGCGTCAGCTTCCCTCTAGCGCATGTAATAAATCGTGGCAGAAGCGTAGAATCGCGCCTGGCGTCAACATGTGAATTATGCGATGAGTGGGTGTTATTTTTTTAAAGGCCCACTACGTGTTAACTTACGGACACGTAGTGGGCCCTTCGTAGATTCGCAATTGGAAGAAATATGGAGTAGCGGGTATTTGACAACTGTACTTGCAGTAGGCATTCTAGAATAGCTTGAAACGGCCAATGATACGCGCACAGTCGTCCGTTTCCTTGTCGCACGGTTGACGAATGCACCGAGACATGAAGCGAGGCTAGCATTTGAGACGGCGATGTGCATGGTGCCCGATTACGTTAACGAGTTCTACTCTTCAAGGCGAAGCTCAAGCCTCCTCCAAGTTTTTCCCACTGTATCCACCACCTCTTCCAGTATCCACTATGGTAGTTTTTCTTATAGGGAAGTGAGGGTGAAGAGGAGTTATGTGAAAAAGAGTAGTAGGGAACAGAGGGGGTATAGTTTAGCCACGGCCGCTGGATCAAAGCGGTTTAGCATAGCAAGATGTGAGAATGATAAGTAAAAGTGAGGAGGAAAGAGAGGAGTAAAGCAATGCCGCCAGCTCCGCTGTTTCCTCAGTCTTCGAAACACTAAAGCGTAGCTCCCCAACTTTCTTTAAGAGCGAAGCTCTTAAAACTCGAGTTAAAACGTCGGGAGTCCGCAAAAAAATTACACCATCTCCCGCTAAAAAGAACCATGAGGCGATGCGAAGCAGCGCATGGGTCGCCTTAAAGTTCCGTTCATCACGAGCACCTTGCCCGATGTTAACGCGTCCTTGCAAGTGGAGCACACCATGAATTCACTGTAGTTGCTGTTGCTGTTACTCGTCCCAAAACTCTTGTTGGAGCACGCCACGCGCGTTCATCGCCACGCAACGCGGGAGCACGTGGGTTCATCGCGCATCTGCAGAATCTCTTTCACCGACGCCATCACGTGATTGCTGAGAGAGTGTAAGGGGGAGAGGCCACAGCGTCTTACCCAGCCCCTTACACCAGCCCGAACGCGCTAGCGCGTGACAGCGCGTTCTGAGTAGGATACAACGCGTTGGTTGATCGCGCGTCTGCAGAATCCCGTTCCCCGACGCCATCAGCATCGGCGCCGTTGCGAAGGAGAGTGCAACGGAGCGAGCGCGCGCCGCAGTATATACGAGCGCACAGCTGCGCCGGAGAGAGAAACGGGAGAGGAGAAACGAAGCGGAGGCAGCGCTCACGCCACCCCCTGCACCCCACCCCCTCGCGGGGGGCTCAACCGAGGAGAGGGTCCTCCCACCTCCTCGCGCTCACGCGAGAGGGGGGCAGAGTTGGCGCATGCGGAGTAAGCGCGGGGACATCGCACGCACACCGGATTGAGCTCCACCATAAGACGCTTCGCATCTAAAAAACTCTCCGCGCCGTTGCTTATCAACCGCGCCCACCGACGGAGACAGTCTGCGCAGCCGCCGCACCGAGTTTGCACGCCGCGCGAGCCGAGTACGAGCGACGAAAGGCACGCGCTTCTACCGGGGTAGCCACAGCCAGCTTTTGCACGTTAGTTTTGGCGCTGGAGTTTGGACATTCATGCATGGTCTGTCACAGGCTGTCGTTCGACTCTATTTTGTCTACGCCAAGAAATAACCTAGCATGAGCCAAGAAGGCCACGTAATGCCCGTAAGATCAACCAGCTTCGCTGTTTTTTAAGCTTTACACGGCTAGTGTAAACTTCTCCCTTTTTTTTTTCTTGAAAGATTTCGAGGGACAACTGCAAAAGCGGAGCAACTCCATTACTCTCGCCAGACTCTTTAAACTCCATGGGAGTGTAGTGCAGAGTAAGCAGCGGCACTTCAAACAGGTTGTGAACTCTGCTAAGTACGTGCAGTTTCCAATCCATGCAATCTAGCGCCAGCATCTGGCCGCCATCGCACAGCGATATGACTGTCTCATACCATGTAAGCCTCCGAGCGTAGACGTAACAGATCTCCCTTTAATGTGTCAAGTTAGTAGGATAATTTTCGGCGGTAGCGAAAGTAAGTTTCTGCGATCGTCAACAATCTGTTTCTGAAGCGCAAACAGCGGCCACCTCCAAGATTGAAGAGAAAAGGCTTACTGACCAGAGCTGTTCGTAACGCGTTACAAGTAATCGATTACCTGTAATCAATTACATTTTCTTGTAATTTGGTAACATAGTCGATTACTTTTTCGAAACTGTGACGTTCTGGGTAATTCAATTACATTTTCTTGGGACAGATTGCCGGTAATCAATTACTTTTTTTTCCAAAATCAGACTGCCATGGCAGTTCTCGTCCCGAAAAATATGTGACCGCTCGGTAGGGACCTCTCGTCCTGTCAAACAGAGGGAATGGGAAAGGGGGGGGGGGGGGGGGGCTGCAGAGCTTATTTTCTACTGAAGATTTTATTTAGATCTTACTTTCACCGTTCCAAGTAAGGCCAAGATTATGGCTTTAACTGCAATGCCTTACCCGAGCACCAGCAAAAGCCAAGCACGACGCTTCATAGAGGACATAGCCGCTATCATCGGAACACGGCGCAATTGTTAGCTGGTGTTCCTTCGTTCCTTCCCTTCAGCGCATGCACTGAGGGAGTGTTGCGCGTAACAGCTAACCTCTGAACGAGGAAATGTGGAAGAATCAGTGACGAAAACTTTAAAAAACAAGTCCTGTTGAAAGTTATCAACATCTAACACGATATCACAGAGGGAGAGAAGTGGAAATTTAAGGGCTCGTTTTTCTTTGTTAGACACAGTAATAATGAGAACTAACAGACAATGATGCCAAGGAAAGTATAGGGGATGTTATAAGTAGTACGTGAAATTTAAATGCGAAGAAAGAAAAGTGGACGAAAAGACATTTACATTGCACTTACTACTAATAACATTTCCTATACTTTCCGTGGCCATCACTGTATGTTAGTTAACATTATTACGATATCACAGAAGCCACAGGAAGCCTCCAAGCCTTACGAAAGCCTTCCAGCCTTTTCTATACCATGCAAACCACAATAGTTCGTTGTTGTTTGACTAAGCTTGATTTATTGTTAGGGCAATGAAATTTCGAGGGAAAGTAACGCAAAAGTAATCGATTACATTTCCTGTAACGTCTCAGTTACTTTTCTAGGGTTGCAATTGACCACTGTTCTCAATTACATTTTAAAGGAAACAATTGTAATTTTAGTGGGTTACTTAGTTTCTGTAACGCGTACAAGACTATTACTGACGCCATCGGCATCAAGATGGCTAAAAGTACTGCAGGCTGGTGTGAACGCATGGAGGGTGAAACGCATCGCCAACAATTAGTTTGTGACACAATCTAATTGCCACTGGAATAAGGTGCTGTCTAAAAACATTAGCTCAATTTAAAATGAAAAAAGCCGCATAAGCGATGTGTTGTCAGGAAGATTCGAAATTTCCACCTTTTGTTTTATAGCCGACCTCCGTACCACAGCGCTGTGCCACAGCACGCAAACCTCTGCGTAAAATGACCAGGCAAGACAGATGACACCGTTTGGCTTCATCTTTACGGGTCGCATGCTGAAGACAGGCATTATCTTTCTTTGCAACTAAATCTTGTGTTATGATAAGACACAAAGAAGCTGCTTCCAGGCACGAACGACATGCCGATAATGGCAACAGTCCTACATTTCTGGAAGCCACAAATGAAACTATATATATATATATATATATATATATATATATATATATATATATATATATATATATATATATATATATATATATATATATATATATATATATGTATATATATATATATATATATATATATATATATATATATATAGTGTGTGTGTGTGTGTGATTGAAGAAAAAGGATGCACGTGCAAAATATTTTATTTACGTTTCGGCTGGTGGACCAGCCTTCGTAAGTATGAAGGGAGTATATCTTGAAGGCACTGTTTATGTGGGTGTAGTTTCACACTCTGGCGCAGTGCACCACAATAAGACCCACTGCGCAGTGAGAATAACATGATATAGGCACTTGGTGCAACAAAAATAAAAAATACTGTGAATAGCAATACAAATATCGGGCAACACAAGAAACCGCGTCACTGGCCAGTGATATACCGCGACACATAACCGAAGCCCTCCACATAAGATACATCGGCGCTTGTGGAAGGCGTACAGCGCACAAAAAACCAGAGCAATCTAAGATGCAATGAAAAAAAATTATTTCCGGACGGCATGAACGCAGAAACAAACACGAGCGCATATGTTCCAGCATGGAGGCATGCACTGTATGCTATGCAAGCACGCCCGCCAGCTTACCTGCATTTTCGTTTAGACCTCTGGAAACCGTATCGAACTTGTGAATTAAAAATGACTCGCGCAATTCGCGCTTATAATGTGACGTGAATCCGGATTCTAAAATGGTCGCCCTAAATGATTCAAATGTATGTCCGGTGGTGGCAGCATGTTTGGCAGCAAAACAAGAATGTAACTTCTTGTTTTGTTTTGTTTTCGTTCTGTTGTAGGGTGCAAGCGCCCTGCCATTGTGGTTAGAAAATATGTATCGCTGTATATGCTATGCAACTTTCAAGGCCGAAATGTTCAATGTACGTAGACAGCACGAATGAAATGTTTCTTGAAATATTCATTGCTTTGCATTGAAACTGTTCACAGCATAAATCCCACCGTAGGCATGATGTGAAGATCTCCCGTCAAGCAGCCTGAAAACTTGCAGACGCAGGTATTCCTCACGTTGGGCGCAGACAAGGTTACGCACTTCCAAGTGGACTCAAAGAAGTTGGCTATCCCAATTCACTAATTTCACAGTCTTTCACTGTCTTGCGAAAAAGTTTTGAGACGCCTTAAGCCAGGAGAGTGCAGAGAAGGCATTCAGAAGGTTAATACCAAGCAAGTGGCAGCAGTTCCTTATGTTCATGCGCTGTCTCACCGCCTGAAAAAAGTGATCAGGAATTACAAGGTAGATGTGGTATTCACGTCGCGTCGTAAATTGGGAACAATCTGTGCTGCAGTTTCAAGAAAAGACCATGACAATTCATCCGAGCGAGCCACATGTAATGGGAAGCACAGAATGAAATTTGTGCCTTGTGGGTGTGCGGTGGTATACCGCTTTCGCTCCAGTTGTGGGAAGGTATACGTAGCCAAACTGTTGGGTGCCACAATATAAGATTACGTGAGCATCATAGCTCACTGAAAGGTGCACCTTATTCTCATTTGGCCATGCACTGCAGGAGTTACGGATGCGCACCGGTCTTTGCTGAATCTTCCGTCATCTTCGTCATAAAAATCAGAGGGCACGTGAGGTGGTGGAGGCATACCACATCAATAAACATAGATATTCATGCTTAAGCCAGTCGTCTGTGGCACTATTACATAATGAAATACACTTGTTGGAAAAGGTGTAGGCACGCGCGTGGTGCATCAAGGTGATTGCAAAGAGACACATCACCCTGTTGGTGCGCGCTCCTCTCCTAAATTCAGATAGTACAATGTCTAGCACTTTCTTTTGTTATCAGGCTGGGTTTTGGCCGTGGTTGCTTTGTCTGTTAGTTTTCTTGCTTGTGATTTTTGCGATTAAATATCATTTGAAGTTTAGCGCCTGTCCTGTGTGGTTCTCCTATTTTCCGTCTACGCTTTTGCGCTACGCTCACCATGAAAAATGTTAACAGTAACATTTCTGTTTCTAATCACGTCATCAGTCTTTGCAACTAAATTGCCGCTTACATCATTGTATTACTGGCTCTAATGCTAAGCAGAAGTAAATGGCATGCAGAATTAATGTGCGTTTTGAATTCGGAATTTTTGTTTTTCGCTAAGCGTGTTGCACACCCGAATATACTTGATTTTAGGAGCGCTTAATTACTAGTTGGTTGAGTGAGGCCCCCCTTTTCGTTGGGGGGGGGGGGTTAGGAAGGGGACCGAGGGAGTAAATAAGTGTCTCACATTGCATGTTATCAGCAGCTATGTGCAGTGTGGCAATAACCATTGCGATAGTGTAAAATAACTGCTCTCTCCTTTTAGGATCCACTGCCCAGCAAGCAGTTTGCAGAATCAGCAACTGACAAATTGACCTGAAGGAGCATGATTGTGTGTGTGGCAACGATGGCATTTGAATGCAGAGCCCGACTACCTGCTTCTGTAGATGCGTACTAACCACAGGTGATAGCAAGGGGTCATCTTTGAATACCGGCGGCCTTTTTGTCAGCAAGACAAGTCCATGAATCAATATTCATAAAGGTAATCAATAAACTTATGTGTGTTGATGACTATCACGCTAGCTTTGACGTCTTCTGCAGTGAAGGATTAGAAGCAATAAAATAAGAATTCTTTTTGAATGGTCAGTATTTTTTAACTCTTAGACAATTTCTTATATCCAGCAATTTTGCACAATGCTTCATTTGGTCCTCTTTTTGAAGCTTTCTTTAACGTAACCACTCGTTTAGGTACACACTCTAGTATGAATGTAAACATTTTGACAGAAATCTGTCTGGCTGGGTGGAATATTTAAAAGCTTGAAATGGCTCCAGCCAAGTTTATAGACTATCTTCCGTAAGACATCTAGGCGCCGCCATCTTGGGCTGTTAAGTCGATGTTTTCTTGTTTTTGTATATCGCGACGTGAACTAATATGGCCACTAAACATCGTAGGCACCGACCCAACCGTTTTCATGCGTATGCGTCAACCGTAACACTGTTCGTTTAGTTGTTAAAGGTACAAAACACAAAGGTTAACAGCCCAACATGGGGCACTCAAACCCGTCCGTAAAATAGTCTTTAGAGAGCCCGACGTTTCGGGACCGATTCGGTCCCTTCCTAAGGGGGGTGACTAGGTTGGTCGCGGAAGCATCTGCTCGTCCTGTTTCACCACGGCTCCGGATTTCCCTTTCCCTCGCGTTCGGAGGCCGTGAACGTACACTGAGGGCATTGTTCCCAGGGACTGGTTCACATTTGCAGGTGTGTTCTGAATAGATAGATAGATAGATAGATAGATAGATAGATAGATAGATAGATAGATAGATAGATAGATAGATAGATAGATAGATAGATAGATAGATAGATAGATAGATAGATAGATAGATAGATAGATAGATAGATAGATAGATAGATAGATAGATAGATAGATAGATAGATAGATAGATAGATAGATAGATAGATAGATAGATAGATAGATAGATAGATAGATAGATAGATATGTTCACAGTGCCTTCCGTTCGTTAATAAATGCTTTGCATCTAATGTCACCAAGTGAAGATAACCTGCTCGTTCCATTCAATACAAGGGTAGGAGCAGCGCGTAAAACCTGCTAAACTAACCAACTAGACGAGGCTACCACCCCCACTAAATGCAGTCTTGCTCAGCAGTCGCACAAAAAACCGAAAAAGAAAACGTTGAGAATTTCGCAGTAGCAGCGTAATCTGTTGCGTACATGGGGAATAAAAAACAAAATATTACATTACGTGATAGCCTAAACATCTATGCAGTCCACACTTAAGTGACAAAGTTCAGAGTAGATAGGCGGAGCACAAAAGATCAAGACGCAATGTTGAATGCAGAATCAAAATTAGAATCAACTTTATTTCTAACACACTTTTGGGTGCCCCCAGGCGAAAAGCTGTCAGCTTGACAGGACCTGGGGGGCCTACAGATGGCAGCACATGCAGCGAGTTTCGCACATTTGTACACGTTGTAAAGGAAAACAAGCAGCATGATGAAAAGAAAACATAAAAATCGTATATATACGATGAACATCAAAGCAATGTTTCAGTATGATGCACACAACGTGAAACAGTAGTTTCTTTGAGTAAAAAAAAGGTTCATGGCTTCATTGAGTAATCCCACACATCTGAGTTGAACACACTAAATGTGGCACTAAACATAATATGGGCTTTTAAGGAATTTTAAAGTGTTGGTATAAAATATTCTAGTTTAGCTCTACCGTAGTTCGTGCGTGTATGCGACAGAGCTAACTGTTAACATTGTTTGTTAACAGTTCCTGCTACAGTTTGCTGTTAGCAAACAGTAACTAAGTGTTTGTTAACAGCCAACTTTTCTTTTTCCTCTTTCAGTCATATATATGAGGTATGTGAAAAATAAACCTCCAGTTGATAGTCTGTGCTTGTCCCCGTCCGCGTGTCGTCCGTGTTTTCTGCCGCGTAGTATACATCGGTCATGAATCACGAACTGGCCCACCCGTCCACTTTTTCCAATAGGGACATGTCAATAGAAATGAGAGAACAGCGCCACAGACAGCGCCCACCACCCATCGTAGGCAGCATGCATCGGAGAAACAGGGTTTTTCCCGAGCCGACGCGCCGTCTTATATGCCACTCGGAGGAGCGCACGTAGCGTTGTCTCACGCGGGCGAGCGCGCATTGTCGCGACCTTTTCCTGAGCGAACGCGCCGTCTTATTTTCCACTGGCTTTACCGCTGCTTTACCGTGACGGGTTACGACGACAGGAGACGCCGACAGCCCATGTGCATAAGGGGTTTCGCGCCTAAAAACAAAATCTGCCTAGATTCATAGATTTCATAAACTGTACCCAGACCAAGTGAAGCTTATCCATTCGCATGAGTACCGGGCTAATAACCGAAGTGAGAACGAAACTGCCAAGGACGCTGCTTCCCGTACAAGCATCGCTGCAATCGAAACGAGCTGGCTAACCAGCTTGGCGCCTTTCACACCTTCGTATGCCTCTCTGAAGTTAGTTCTGTATTGATCCTACAGAGTGCACGTGCATTCGGTTGGTGAACTGTGTTGACAGAAGGATACGACGCGAAATCCCCACGCAGACCAACACAGCAGAAACTGCCTTTGGCGGTCTTGATGATTCGTTATTTCGGAACACACCTTGCTGAGGAGCCCCATGGTACACTTGAATAAAAGGACAATACTATATTTTTCTAGTGAAATACTTAATGATGTTGGCGCAAGTTATCTAACAGGTACATTCCACAAGCATTCCAAGCTTGATGCACGCAAGTATAGTGAACTATAGGGAGTAACGAAACCGTGAAGCGCTATTGCGAAGCCTCGGATGGCCGAAGCAGTGAAGCGGCAAGCTTGAGGCGTTGGTAGGAGTCTCCGAGTCCACACGGCCAGTAAACGTCCCGTTGCACGTCGAAGAAGGCCCAGCCGTCAAGCTTGTTCCTGTACGACGAGATCTGCACAAAAGAGTTATGTTCAGAATTACATAAAAAGATATTACATATAAAGTTATACGGTTGGTATATATTCCTTTCGACTAGTCAAATGATTTAGCTGAAGAATGTTTCTTGGCGGTGACAAGAAAGGGAACGCCGCTTCTTTAATCCTAATGCCTGCAATGACATCTCCGACATCACAATTGGCTGCGTTCTCTTAAGGCTGGTTCACACCGGCGACCGGTCACGTGACCAAGTTATTCGCTTTGTTACTGGTCGCAAACGGTCGCAAACAGTCGCTTTGGTCGCAAAGCGACTGCTTTGACTCAGCCGCTCGCTGCGCGATTTTTCAGTCGCGCGACTGCGGTCGCAGGACGGCTAGACTCAATCAGCGAAGCCCAGAAGTGACGTCAGCATTTGTTTACATCCGGGCTCACTGCCTTTTTTTTTTATTGCGCTGGCCCACTGCCGCCAGATACAAATGAGTGCGTTCCTCTGTGCTACCATCGCCACCACGGAGTACTCGGCCGAACCAACGCGACTGTTTGCGACCAGTCGCAAAGCGACTAACTTGGTCGCGCGACCGGTCGCCGGTGTTAACCAGCCCTTAGAAGCGTTCGCCTAATGCGCGTTCGCTTTCTTATTGTCTATGCCTCCGCAGATGTGAATTTGGCATTCAAGTCGCTTCTGCTAGGAGGGCTGCCACATTTGCAAAATTTGCGAAGTAAGCGTTTTTCTTCGTTTCAATAGACACAACGTGTTATGTGGCAAAGTATATTCAAGAGCCAGCGTACAGTACGGAGAAACCTAGTGTTTCTTCTGGAAGACTGAGCCACTGGAAAAGCAGATGATACAACGTCAACCGTACAAGAGGAGATTGAAAGCTTGACGGGGGTACTGAGAATTGAATTCTTCCACCGTACGACGCCACAGTGAAATATGTTGCCGAAAGTCAAATGAGCTCTAGAATTTGATGGCAGCGTCTTGAACTGTACTGGCCACCAAGTGGCAATATTGATTCAATTGTTCAATATTTAGAAAACCTATTATCCGTTTTAAACCAATTTAATTACACATTAGCGCTGGGAGGTCATCTTAACATAGATATGTTGAGCAACACGCATAAACAGATGAGACTTTTAGACCTTCTTGCTTCCCTCCTCTTAAAAAACGTAATTATACCATTCCAACACGTATTACTGACACCACTTCTACTCTATTAGACTTCTTTATCACAAATAGTACAAGCAGTACGATACAGGCAGGCGTCCTGCGTACCCCAATAAGTGATCATTTGCCCATATATCTAGTCTTAGAAAATATAAGCAGTGTTCTTTTCAGTGGGCGCCTTGCCATATCTCACAGATCCCGGGAGCGCTTGCGAGGGGTTGAATTTAGAGACGCCGGAGACGGCGGATAAAGCAAACATCTTTATCTACAACACTGAGAAACAGGCAAACAATCAAAGTTCACACAGCAAATAGGTGCACAATATAACCCATTAACAAGTGATATCTGAATCCAGCTTTAAGCCTTAGCCTTTCAATACCGTGAATTCTACGAACTCTGGGAAGCAATCTAGTAAGAATGGGTGCGTCTGCAGTAAGACAATGTATTTGTTGAATCTTCGTATGATTCTCTGCCTTCCTGGATGCAACGCGTCACACAGTCCAAGGGAGGCATGACGCTTTAGTAGGACACACAACTGCTACAAGTTCTTTTTTGTTAGGTACTCGTATGTTCGCGCTTCGAAGAACTATGACCGCGGTGTCCATCACCGAGTTCTTCGTTTTTTGAATAGCAAAACAAGTGCTTACGATCTTTCATTCATTTCATCCTGATTGTTCATTTTTATCATGAGCGCCTATTATTTTTTATAAGTCATATGTGCTTATATATGTGGAGCAATAAATTGTTCCTTTTATATTTATTCATAACCTTATATTCGCGCTCATCTCTATAAAGCACAAAACTTCGCCCGTTCAATGAGCTGCTATCCCGTGTAGCCACTAGGGTAACGTTGAAGTCGCGAATTTAATTGTGGTCTTAGAAGCTTAATTTTTACAACGAAGCCGCGGGAAAATACATTTTTCTCAGCGACGGGCACACGATCTCAGCGCTCAGGCCTTAAAGCATGGTTATTATATTTTGTTTCATTATAAGCCTGCTTTGTATCCCAAACGCTCCTATATGGAAGAATAATCATCACCACTACATGATTTTTTAATCTATCTTTACACAAATTGCTACGTTACTAACATATCAAAGGTCAAATATTAGCCTACAGAAGACGACAAAGAGTATTGGCCTGTCCGGTGTACGTGCTGTTCTCCATCTTGGTCAATGCATAATATTATCTGGGGTTTAACGTCCCAAAACCACGATATGATTATGAGGGACGCCGTAGTGGAGGGTTCCGTAAATTTCGACCATCTGGTGTTCTTTAACGTGCACTGACAGCGCACAGTACACGGGCCTCTACCATTTCGCCTCCATCGAAATGCGACCGTGCGGCAGGGATCGAACCCGCGACCTGCGGGTCAGCAATCGAGCACGCTAACCGCTACACCACCGCGGCGGACTGGTCGATGCATCACCGTAAATACACTCGTAAATAGTTACGCCTCGTGTCACTTTACGTAACATCTTTGTCGTGGAGAAGCCGGTTGTTCCCTGTACCAATCACGGAGTTCCGCAACGACCATGTCACAGGTTGAAGGAACACTGTATTCACCACCTGCCCCTCCCGTGGCTTCTTCTACCTACGTAGTCCTACCTCCTGCTCGTGATTGATCCTGGCGTCTTTTCCCGTCACGATGGCATTGACATCGACAAATGGCTCTATCCGTATGAACGGATCAGCGCAAGCTATAAGTGGGACCCGACCCTTATGCACGCCAACGTGCTTTTCTACCTCGATGGCCCACCGCGGGTGCGGTTCGAGACGCTCGAAGCTGATATTACCAGCTGGGAATCTTTCAAAGATCCGCCGCATTTTCGGCAACACCGTTGGACGGCAGACGGCTGCGCGGAATGAACACGTCGCTTACATTCACGACTTTAGCGCCCTTTGCTGCCGTGTTAACGAGCACATGCCTGAGTTTGAGAAGGTATTGCACGTGCTGAAAGGCATCGCAGTGGATGCCTTTAATCTTCTCGTCTATACCAACGTTAACACCGTCGACACAATCATCAAAGAGTGCCGGCGGTTCGAACAAGCCCAGAGCCGTCGTATAACCCAGAAAATCACACGGCTGCCCAACACAGCCGCAACTTCATCGTGTGAAGCCGCTCGCCAACAGCCCACCTTTGACAACGTCACGCGCGTTGTTCGTCGGGAGATTGAAGCTACCTGTCCCGCTCCTGTTCAGCCACCTGTTTTCACGACACACGCCGCTGACTCATCACAACCATCGGTAGCCTTCATTCAAGCTGTGGTCAGACGAGTTTGCCAGCCTCGGTCTTCCATCAGCGTGTCCTCTAACTAGCCCTGAAGTACGGCCTCACTTTACAGGAAACGCTCGCCGACGCTTTCCTATTTTGCCCTTCCGCAACCGTAGGAATGGCGAACAACCGACGATCAGCCTATCTGTTTTTCCTGTCATCAACCTGGGCACGTCTCTCGCTATTGCCGTCGCCGTTGGTCAAACCCAGCGCAACAGACCTTCCCTACCTACATGCGCCCTGTCACCTCTAGACGTTCAGTCGCTGCACACCCCTATTTCTACACAACGTCCTCCTCACGAGCTTCTCACCACTGACGCCACTGCACCCGTTCGCCGATACTCTCGCTCCCTGTCACCGCAACGCCAACGCCACCAATCCCGCTCTACGCAGCCTCGACGCTTTTCCCTCGCCGACCTTCTGTGGACGCTCACAGCAGGAAAACCCGATATTGCTGCTTTTGGAGGTGAAACTGCAATACCATCGACGCCTGCAAATCTTCTGCTGACGCTCCCCACGCACCACAGCCTGCTTGAAGTAAAAGTCGACAATTCTCTTGTGACCGCCCTCGTTGACACTGGCGCGCTACTGTCTATTATTAGCTCTCCTTTATGCTGCCGTTTGCAGAAAATGACACCGTCTACGACGCAGACAATACGTGTTACCGATGGCGGTACTGTTGAAGTAATAGGGATGTGCACTCCCCGGATAAGCATTGCCGATCGTCACACCGTTATCCTTTTTGCCGTCCTTGTTCGTTGCCCTCGTGATCTCATATATGGCCTGGATTTCCTTTCGGCACACTCGGCCTCATTTAATTGTTCTTTGGGTACACCCTGCCTCAATCTCCCTCTTTGGTCCGATATCTGTGAAAAGTCCGTCATCTGCTTGAGCCCAACTATTGGCCTGCAACCTCGAGCAGTCACGTACGTGCGTTTGTCATCGACGCCTCCAGTTCCGACGGCGACTAGATTGTTGCACCAATCAATGACACACGACTGACGCGCAATGTTACTGTGCCGCACACCGTCATCAGCACAGCGGAAAACTGCGTTTTTATTCCACTCCTAAATTTTGGCCACACCCCCCTCAGTGTTGCCTTTCCAGATGTCGCTTGCCAAACTCACTGCTATAACAGTCATGACATCATCGTCGTCGCCGTAATTGCTCCTGACCAAGCTAAAGTTTCATGGTTTCCGATTTCTGACGAAGCCATTTTTCGAAATACCATTGGATCAGACCTTTTGCCTGATCTAGGCCGACGCTCTCTGCCAGATTATGGCCTCATACAGTGACATTTTCGATATCCATGATCATTGCTTGGGCCAGACTAAGATTGTCATTCACCAAATTAGAACTGGTCACTCTGCGCCCATTCACCGTCAGCCTTACCGTGTGTCCGCCTCAGACAGAGAAGTGATTCCAAAAGTAGTAGCCAAAATGCTAACGAGAGACATCATCGAACCATCATCTAGCCCTTGGGCCTCCCCCGTGGTATTAGTAAACAAGGAAACCGGCTCCTGGCGTTTCTGCATTGATTATCGGCGCCTCAACAGAATTACCAAGAAAGACGTGTCCCATCTTCCACGCAGAACTGACATTTGGGCAAGTTTGATGCTGTTAAACATGTTGAATGAATTCAGCGCATTACAACAAGGACAGAGGTAAAGTTCGTGTCCCTCCTTTACCTCTGTCCTCGTTGTACTGCGCTGAATCCACTACACATGTTTAAAACCATCTTCGATGCATTGACGATACTCTCGACTGTCTTACGAAAAAAACATACTCTCCAGCCACGTTTAGTATTTAGTTTTTAATATTAAAAACTGGCCCTACGTTTCGAGATCCATTCCGTCTCTTCTTGACTGTCTGGCCGGCACCGCAGCTAGCGCTTTTTTTTTTTCGTGGTTGTCTCCCTCTCCACCGTCGTTCTTTTTACTGTGTTATTTTCTGCATTGGTTCCGGAGACCGTGTACATATACGCATAGGCGTGCGCAGGATTCCCCTTCAGGGGGGTGCAGGGGGGGGGGGCGAAGGTTCATCGCAGCGCCCCCCCTCCCTATTAAGTCAATGTATGGGGCAGAATTTGCGCCCCCCCCTCTCTCAGGTGACTAGGGGGGGGGCAACCGCCCCCTCTGCCCCCCCTCGTGCGCACGCCTATGCATATACGCTCGGCAAGGGTCCCAGTTGACCGATTAATTCGGAGACCGTGTACACATAAGCTCGGCAGTGTCCCAGATGACCGGTCAATTGGTCAACTGGGACTCTGCCAAGCGTGTATATACAGGTTTCCGGAACCAATGGAGAAAACAGCGCAGTAAAAAGAACGACACGAAGAACGACGGTAGAGAGGGAGACAACCACTGAAAAAAAAGCGCTAGCTTCGGAGCCGGCCGGACAGTCGCCCCTTAAAGAAGAGACCGAATGAGTCTCGAAATGTAGGGCCAGTTTTTAATATTAAAACCTAGATACTAAACGTGGCTGGAGAGCCTGTTTATTCGCATAATTTTAGCCAGCCAGACGGATCTCTGTCAAATATGCTTACTATTAACTCGACTGTACCCATGGCGCCACCCTCTTTTCACCTCTCGACCTGCGCTCTGGCTACCCGCAAATTGCTGTTGACGACATGGATCGTGAGAAGACCGCCTTTGCTACCCATGACAACTTTTATCAATTCAACGTCACGCCCTTCGGTCTCTGCAACGCTCAAGCTACCTTGGAGGGAATAATGAACACGCTCCTTCAAGGATTCAAATGATCCACGTGCTTGTGTCACTTGTACGACGTGATAATCTCCTCACCCACTTTCGCAAAACACCTTGAACGCATTTCGATCATTCTTCGGCCTTCGTCAAATTACTGCGTTGGACCACCTTGTTGGCGTTCACAGTGTCCGAGCAGACTCGGCAAAAGTACGCGCTGTTACAAACATCTCCGTGCCCCGCTCTGTCCATGATCACAGTTTCCTGGGCCTGTGCTCCTACTTTCGCCGGTTCTTGAAAAACTTTACGGCATTCGTACGACCACTCACGGACCTTCTCAAACAAGACGTCCCGTTTTGTTTCGGTCCTCCACAAGCTGACGCCTTCTCTGAGCTAATCACCGCTCTAACGGCTCCACTTATTGCACATATGACCCAGATGCTCCTACAGAAGTGCGCACAGACGCGAGTTGTCATGGCATTGGTGCAGTTTTGGCTCAAACTCAACTGGGCACTGAGCATGTAATTGCGTATGCAAGTCGTCTCCTTTCGAAGTCTGAACACAACTACTCCATAACGGAACGGGAATGCCTTGCCCTTGCTTCAATATTGCAATATTTCGTCCTTACTTATATGGCCATCCTTTCCGTGTGGCCACATATCACCACGCGCTCTGTTGGCTTTCTTGACTGAAGGACTCTACTGGACGTATTGGCCATTGGGCTTTGCGTCTTCAGGAGTACTGGTGCAGAGTTGCCTACAAATCTGGGCGCCTCCATCTGGACGCCGATTGGTTGTCCCTCCGCCCTGTTGACCAACCAGACGGATCAGTCAGCGAGCCTGGCCCCAGCGTCATGTTCATGTCTCAGTTTCTTAATATTGGTGACGGACAACGTCATGATGCTTCCTTGCGATCACTCATTGACCATCTCGAAACTGCCCCTAACGACGCGTCTCTCCGCAAGTTCGTCCTCTTGTAATGGCACGCTGTACCATCGTACAGTCCAGCCAGATGGCTCTGAGCTACCTCTCGTCGTGCCTAAAAATATGCGTTCAACGGTGCTCCATGAGCTTCACGACGAACCAACTATCGGCCACCTGGGCGCATCTCGCCCGTATGACCGTGTCCCGCGCCGCTTCTTTTGGTGTGGTCTCGCCCAGAGGCGTAGGCAGAAATTTTTTACGGGGGGAGGGGGGGGCCACCACCTTGATCTGAAGTGAGGGCCGGGCTGATAAATGGTCATTTTGCGCTCTGTATCATCATCATCACCCTGACTACGCCCACTGCAGGGCAAAGGCCTCTCCCATTTTCCACCAATCGCTCTGTATACCATGGCGAAAAAATTTGAGGGGGGGGGGGGAGCACGAGCCCTGTGTGCCAACCCCTGGCTACGCCACCGGTCTCGCCCGCTACGGTCGACGTTACGTGGCCTCCTGCGATAAATGCCAACGTCGCAAGCTACCTCCCGCACCCTTTGCTGGACTCCTTCAACCGATCTCCATCCCTACCGAACCTTTATTTTGTGTTGTTGTAGACCTTCTCGATCAGTTTCCTAAGTACCCCTCTGGCAACAAATGGGTCGCCATTGCTATAGGCCATGCAACCAGGTATTCCATCATTCCAGCGCTCCCAACCAACACTGTTACTGACGTCGCCGACTTTTTGCTTCACGATGTCATTCTACATGATGGCGCTGTCGACAATTGCTCACGAATCGTGGCCACGCATTTTATCCCGAGTAATCGACGATCTATTGCGCTCTTCGTCACCGCAGCACAAGTTGACCACTTCCTACCATCCCAAAGAAATGGGCTCACCGAGTGCCTAAATCGCACCCTCACGGACATGCCCTCAATGTATGTCTCATCTGACTACCGTGACCGGGACCTGGCGCTACCTCGCGTGACGTTCGCTTACAATTCATTGTGGCATGACACCGCCGGTAATCCACCTTTCTACATGCCACATGGCCGTGATCTGGCGTTAGCACTAGACACCTACTTCTGGCTACTACACTTCCACCTAGTCAATGCGCACGCGATGCTATTGCTCGTGCCGACCATATCTCGTGCCTGTCACCCGCTCTAGGCTTCACAAGCGACACAGAAGACCCTCTACGATAGCCCGCATGTCGACGTTCGTTTCTCACCCGGTTCGCTAGTTCTCCTGTGGTGCCCAGTTCATCCTGTTGGTTTGTCAAGAGAAGTTGTTATCTCGGTACATGAGTCTTGCCGTATCGTCCGGCAGGTAACGGTCGTCACCTACGAAATCGTTCCCTTTTCTGAGACCACACCACCGGCAATCACATCCAGCGACATAGTGCACGTCAGTAGACTAAAACCATACCGCCCCCTCCTGAAAACGATGTTTAAAGTCCACCGAGGCGGCGCTTTTACCGCATGGGGTAATGCTACGCAGCTAGCACATCAAGCGTCAGTCATTCTGCCTACAAAGACGACAGAGAGGACTGGCATGTCCGGTGTGCGTGCTGTTCTCGATCTTGGTCGATGTTGTGCCCATCAGTGTAAATACACCCGTAAATAGTCATGCCTGGTGTCGTTTTACGTAACAATATCTTATGCGCGTTGCTTTACACCAACACAAAGCCCAAGATACAGATATGACACATCTGCGCCAGGTTAGTAGCACAGTCAGGAATCGAACATTCCGGAAGCTGCCATGGCATGTTTACTCTATCAGTTACGCATAAAAGCCGGACTAGTGCGATACCCGGTTCGACCATTCATACCAAGGCCTCTACAGTGCCGTAAATGTCTCAAGTTTGGACATGTACAGGGTTTTTGCACAAGTGTTGTGGTCTGTGCTAAGTGTGGCGCAAATCACAACGTAAATTCTTGTGACAGTGCGACATCTCGATGCCCTAACTGCAATGGTGAACACCTGGCAACAGACAAAGAATGTCCCAAGCAAAAGAAAAAGCAGAAGGTCCTGAAAGAGAAAGCTAAAAAGAAGGCATCAGGAGAAAAGACGCCTAACCGCAGTACCCGTCAAGCAGCTGCAAACGGCGCAACTGAGGATGTAACTACACGTTCGAAGAAAAGTACAGTCAGCGTGAATCGAGGCGAAGGAGGGAGGCGCAATTTCAGCATTTCGGCAACATCGTGGCCGGCGCTTCCATCAAAGCCGTCGGAAACAGCCACTCCAAAGGTCGCTCCTCAAAAAATGTCGGAACCAGCTTCCGCCAAGGCCCCGTCTGCAGTAGAAAATACCGTAAATAGGGCTCCAGAAAAGGCTTCAGTCAACGACGATGCCCAACTTGTCACCCTGCTTAAGATGCTTATCAACGTCGTCAGATCTCTCATAGCCGGTCGTCAAACGCCTGCAGCATTAGCCGCACAACAGCTTTTGGAGGCTCTCGTTCCAGTTCTCGACCGTCTTCACTAAAAACACCATGAACACTCGTCGAAAGCCCCGTCCCTATGTGCTGCAATGGAACGTCAGGTCTCTACAACCACGTCATGCTGATCTCGTTCTTAGGCTCCTTGCAATGAACAATCCGCCAGATGTTATAGCCCTCCAAGAAACCAATGTAAGAAAAGACGAACTCAGACTTCCAGGCTATGTAGGCGTTCACAGCAATGCTCGATGCACGGCGCCGGCATGTGGGTCTTTCCAGTCTACGGACACCACGCATCCGCGAAATGCTTCAAAAGCGTCATTGTACATACGAGCTGATCTACATTTCGCAGTTATTGACGCAAGTGACATCTGCGACGCCGATTTTGAATGCGTAGCAGTTGCTGTAAGTCTCAGGGACACAACTACGACTGTGGCAAGCATATATTTTCGGCCGACGCGATCTTCGGACATCACATTACTGGAGTGTCTGCTATCCCGGTGTGGCTCGTCATTTCTGCTGTGTGGAGACTTCAATGCTCACCATCCTCGTTGGTGTTCTCGCCCACAAGACAATCAGGGTGTGGAAATCAATGAGCTTATTGTTAAACATGATCTGCAGACACTTAATGACGGCTCACCTACATTTGTCGGCAGAGGAAAGGAACAATCCACCATTGACCTTGCCATATCAACGAGGGATGTATGCCTTGCTTGGTCAAGTGAAGCTGACCCATGGGGCTCCGATCATCTGCCGATTTGGTTGGTTCCAGAGCATTCTCCTAGCCACCAGAGTGCTGCCTACACAATGACGAATTGGGACAAGTTCCGTCAGCTGATTGCAGGGGCGTCATCACAAGACAACTTGTTCAAACTAGTGAGTGAGTGTCTACAACAAGCTACAGTACGACGACTGCGGAGCATAGATAAACCAAACCCTGACCTTAGGCTCTTGAGACTACGTGCTTGTCGACGCCGGGCTTACAGGAGGGCGCAGCGTTCTAAAAGAAGCTCTGATTGGACGCTGTATAACCGCTTAGATGCAGTCATTCGGCGACACACAAAACAACTTCGTCGAAGGAGCTGGGCCGCATTGTGTAGCTCGTTGCATATGGCGAACGGCTTTGGAAGTGTATGGCGCATATTGAAGGCTCTCCGAACACCTGAGGTCTGCAAGAATCCAACTGCAGCATTGTGCATCACGACTGGACGGTCTCCGAAAATTCTTGCAGAAGATTTCGCCGATCTTTTCACCTCTCCTACGTCAAGAGACAACGCAAGTCATCGTTCGATAACAATTTTCTGTGGTCTTCCCTGTGAGATGGATGAAACAGAATTCACTTCCGCTGAGCTGCGCCATGCGCTCAGCCTCTGTTATCGTCGCACTGCCCCAGGCGAAGATGGTGTTACGTACCAAGCCTTGCGAAACATTGATGAGGTCTTCCATCAGTGTATCCTGGACGAATACAACAAAGTGTGGCGAACAAGTCTGATTCCTACTGAATGGAAATCATCTGTGGTGAAGCCAATTTTAAAGCCTGGGCGCCCTGCACAACACCTGAAGTCATACCGACCAATATCGCTAACATCTAATGTTATGAAGCTGATGGAACGAATGGTACTGTTTCGTCTGGACGGCAGATTACAGGAGCTCAATTTCTTCCCTGATGTCATGAGCGGATTTCGTCGCCACCGTTCAGCCCTCGACAGCATAGCAGATCTTGTTTCATCGCTTGAATCTGCTCGAGCAAACAGGCACTCTGCGTACGTTCTATTCCTTGACATACAGCAAGCGTTTGACTCGGTACCACATATGGCAATTATTTGTGCACTTATGACTGCGGGAATTTCAGGCCGTATGCTACACTTTGTGCACAATTTTCTATCGGAGCGCAGAATAAAAGTGCGCATTGGAGAAGCAACGAGTGAACCTCGCACTGTTCACTGTGGCGTCCCGCAAGGCAGCGTCTTGTCGCCGCTTCTCTTTAACAGCGTACTCGCTGGACTTCCAAGCCGACTGCCACAAGAATGCGATTTTCCTCTAGGCATAGCGATTTATGCCGATGACATCGCACTATGGGTCAGCGGTCCGCCACACCATGGTCCACGTCTTCGTGGTATATTGCAGCGAGCTTTGAATGCAACTTCAGAATACTTGGTTGAAGTTGGCCTGCAGATTTCACCTGCCAAGTCAGCCGCGATCACGTACCATCCTCGGCAACGCGCTCGTCGAAGCATGAGCAGGCTATACCTCGGAGACGCACCGATACAGTGGGTACAGCAACATCGCTACCTGGGTGTAATAATCGATGATCGCCTTTCTTGGCGTCCTGCTGTTACAACTGTGAGGCGCAAATCGCTGTCCCTGCTCAAATATGTGGCCGCCTTGACTGCTAGGGGTGATGGCATTGACCAGAAGACAGCGCCACAGGTATACCAATCATCTGTACTCTCTTGCGTAATGTATGCCTTGCCAGTCTTGAATGTGCCGCCTGCTTTAATGTCTCAGCTGGAACGGGATCATCGTGTAGCCCTCCGTGTAATGCTTGGCTTACCTCGTGAGGCTCAATCCATCCCACTACTTACTGAAGCCCACCAGTTGCCTCTAAGGCTGCAAGCTGACCAGAGGGCGCTACATCATATTGAGCGTATGCACCGAGCCCCAGATGGCAAAGCACTCGTTAATAGGCTGATCCGGCGCCCGTTTTCTCGCATGGGTAAAATGGCGGCTTAGTTCAATCGCATTACTGGCAATTCTGAAGAAACCACAGCGTTGACAACATCGAAAGAGCACAGCAAATGCACCTTCCGTATTCATCCATCAATTCCAGGAATACGCAAAAAGTGTGACCAACCTGTTTCGGCACTATACCAATTAGCCCATTCACACTTATTTGAAGAACTTGAGGACTATGCTAAAGTATTTACGGACGCATCTGTACGTAGCGACGGCCTGGGCGCTTCTGCAGCCTTCTTTTGCCCTTCAACAGACATCAGGCGGTTGTTTAAAATACCCCACCCATCATCGTCAGTGACTGCAGAACTAGCAGCGATTGATGTCGCCCTTAAATACGTGCAGGAGGGATTACCAGCAACGAAGGTCGTCGTCCTTACAGACTCTCGTGGTGCCCTTAGCAGACTCACCCGAAAGGAGGCCGACAGCCCAATTCTCTGCAGCATCACGGAATCCGCCAACAAAATTCTCTCACGTGGGGTGTCCCTAGCTGCCCAGTGGGTACCTTCGCACGTGGGAATTGCTGAAATGAAGAGGCGGATCGCCTTGCTTCATCTTGTAGTCATGATAATTGTGACTGCCCGGAAATTTCATCTTTGATGGACAACGCTCGCCTGCTTATACACCGACACCTCCTAAAGCAGCACCCAGACCAGCGTGTCGCGAATGGATCGTTTCCTCCCCGTGTTCGTGGTCGTGGCTTGTCTCGTCCTTCCCAGAGCACTATTATATAAACTAAGAGTCGGCTCTGTGTTTGTGCGCGAACGCTTATACCGCCAAGGGCGTGCAGACAGTCCGTTGTGCGCAGCTTGTGGCTCCTGTGAGACACTTGAGCATCTTATAGTGCACTGCCCCGCATTCGCTACGCAGCGGGCTGTACTGATTAAGGAATATAAATTCCTGGGACTGAAGTGCGCGACCCTAGACGATTACCTCTTTCCGAGAGGTTGTGCTTCTCGACGCGACCAGGCCCATCGAGTTCTATTGACTTTTATGGACCAAACGGACCTTGCCACCCGTTTATAGACGTTTTTTTTTCGTATTTATTTATGCTTGTCTAGGTCTTCGTCAATTTTTCTTATACTTCCCTCCCTTCTTCCCTCTTTCTCTCCTCCTATCTCCCTCTCCTCTATCTCTTCCCTCCTCCCGAAAGAGTAAGCAGGCGTTGTGCCCCTCCAGGTGGCAGTTGCCAGCTTGCCTCTCTCCCTCTTTCCTCTGTGTCCTTGTGTATCTGTGTATGCAAATCAAATAATAATAATAATAATACAGAAAGCTCTTGACCGGTCATCTGGCAGAACAACATAAAGTGATAAAAAAGAAAAATTGGCCGCGTATCTGCGTGCTTCGCTGCAAATGTCGTCGAAAGACGATAGTCTTGTGCCGGCCGTACTGCTATGTTTTGCCTTGCCTGAGACAGCCTAAAAAACACTAGGGTCTTTAGAATTGCGTACCTATGTATTTTCTAATAAAGAACACACGTCCTGACACTTACATATTAATGTTGTGCCTCAGGAATGCGTAGTATTTGCTTTTTGATCGAATATGTTCACAAATATGAACGCGAACACCAGTTCAAGATGGCTGGGCGTTCAGAAAGAAGTTAAACTTTGGCCGAGAAGCTGAATCGGGTTACCGACAGACAGACAGACATACAGACCAAAATTTTTGGCATTTAAGTATCCCAAGAAAGACTATCGTCTTTAAAACTAAAAGAAAGGGGCGCAGGCAATAGAAGGGCAGCTCTCTCCTTTTATTTTCACATTTCGCCACTGCGCCGCACCACATCAGCGGTACGAGGCTATTGGTAACGCGCTAGCGTGTTCGCTTTCATAAAGATGACGGCTCTACATGCGCTATCCATTGTTTTTGTTTGTTTTTTTTATTTCGCACCTATAGCAGCGCCTCTAGACACTATTGTAGCTGCGGCTAAAATGAATCAATTGATGCAACATTGGTGACGTCATTCGGCAGGTCGTTCCGCATCTCTATAACTAAGTGCAAAAAAAAACTTAGCCGTGTTAAAATGTGGTACGACGGGGTGCATGTATTTCTCGTTACTAGGTTCTACTATAGTAACAGTGCACAGCTTCTAGGTGTTTGAGGCTATTAATGATGAGCTGTCTTGCTTTTTAGGCGTTTTCTTAGAAGGTTTTGAAAGTCGGACAACAGAACCAAACTGAAATATGTTTGCATCGAGAGTTCGTGAATTAATTGACAGACACTTTCCCTTGCGCACTATTTCCTCCCATTCTAAAGAACCTTGGTGTACCTCGCACATAAAACGACTGTGTAACAGAAAAAAAAAAACAATTCTTCCGTTCGGCCAAGCACTCTCCCTCAGAAAAGCGGTGAGATGCATACAAGAAGGTAAACAAGCCTTACGCTTCTGCGCTAAAACAGCCCGCAATAATGTTCTACAAGTCACCTTGCCTACTATGCTCAATAATGACCCAAAAAAGTTCTGGTGGACCATCAACCCCGATCGAGATAGCGAAATTGTATTATTAGATCCTTCTGGGGAAACGCTTCCGGTTGCCGACTGTCCTATAGTTTTAAATTAAGTATTTTGTCGTAACTTTGTTACGTCATCGTGTGCGTCATTTCCCGATTTGCAGTGTTTTAATTCTTTAACTATGGATCCAGTCATCATTGAACCCCTTGGTGTAGAAAAAGTTATCAAGTCACTTAAAGCGTCTTCAGGCCAGGAATAGATCTCACGAGTGCTAAATTTTTAAAAAAGTACAAAAGTATATTCTAGTGTTATTCTATCAAAGATATTCCAACAATCCGTTGATGAATCCACTCTACCACCTGAGTGGAAAATCGGAAGGGTGGTTCCTGTGCATAAATCTGGAAGTAAAAACTCTCCCTTCAACTACCGACCAATTTCACTAACCTGAATTCCGTGTAAAATCCTTGAACATGTGCTTTACACTAACATTGTAAAGTTCCTAGATGTGAACTCATTTTTTTTCAAATGCTCAACATGGCTTCCGCAAATCTTTGTCTTGTGAAACACAGGTGGCTTTATTCACTCATAAACTACACACCATCCTTGATCGTAGTTCCACTGCTGATTGTATTTTTCTTGACTTTGCAAAAGCTTTTGAAAACGATTGCCACAATTTACTTCTCATGAAATTAAGCAAATTAAACATCGATACAAGCTACTTTCTTGGATTGAACATTTTCTAAACGGTCGCTCACAATATGTGTCTTCTAACACTTTTAATTCACAATTCAGTCCCGTCCATTCTGGCGTACCCCAAGGTTCTGTACTTGGCCACCGGCTTTTGCTCAGTTATATTAATGACTTGCCTAAATGTGTTTCATCTAACATTCATTTATTTGCCGACGATTGCGTATTATATCGAGAAATTACTGACGAAACGACGTAAGAATTCTTCAGAATGACCTCAACTCTGTATCTAACTGGTTAATGTAATTAAACACTTGTAAATGTAAAGCATTGCGCGTTTCCCGTAAATCTTCTTGCTCCACTACTTGCTTGATAACTCCGCTCTTGAACCCGTAACAACATCTCGCTACCTAGGTGTTCCCATAACTAGCACTCTTATCTGGTCTGTTCACATTAACAAAATAATTAGTAATGCTAACAGTTCGTTAGGTTATCTCCGACGCAACTTTTCTTCTGCCTCTGTCCCCTTAAAACTCCTCCTTTACAAAACTTTAATACCAAGTAAACTAGAACATGCCGCATCCATTTGGGACCCGTCCACTATTGTACTGACCTCTGCTCTTGAGCTAGTCCAAAATAATTCTGTCCGCTTTATCCTTGGAAACTAGAGTCGTACCGCAAGTATCACTTCAACGAAAGACAATTTAGAGCTGCCGTCACTCGCCTATCGCCGTAAATTCTCCCGCATATGTCTTTTTCACAAAATATACTACAGTCCCACCCTGCATAACAACCTTATTCTCCCTCCATCATACATCTCCACTCGTTCTGATCATCCCCAGAAGGTGGGCATCATGCGATGCTCGACGCACACATGTAATCAGTCATTTATTCCCTACACCTCACAGGACCGGAAAATCTTCCATGATCAATCACGTCCATTGTTCATCATTCTCATTTTCATAACGTTTTACCCTCAAGTGTACTGTAACGCAACTAACCAATTATGTGATTGAGTTTTCTTGGCAAACTATCCAATTCTCGTTTGTTTACTTAAGACTCGTGTTGTTATTTGTTTAATTATGTAATTATGCTTATTTCGCAAACTGTCTGATTTTTGTTTGTTTATAGTTACGACTTGTACTGTTATTTTTTAGCTAACATTGTATTTACAGAACAACGTTTGCATTCTATTTTTTAAATATACCGCTCCCCTCTATAATGCCTCTGGCCCTGAGGGTAATTCCTATAAATAAATAAATAAATAAATAAATAAATAAATAAATAAATAAATAAATAAATAAATAAATAAATTCGTCCTTATCTATCATGACAACGCTCTGCACAAAAAAAAAAGCACGAGGACCATAAGGAAACACTTAAAACAGAGAAGCGCAGGCCATCAACTGAATTTCATTTGAAGAAACATGAATATGTATCAATGCAAAAAACCGATATCGCCATCCCGACGTCACGACGCCTCGAAATCGACATAAAGGCAATCTCTCTTTCCGCGAGCGCCACTGACGCGCAGCTCATGCATGAGTCTCCCGCGAGCGCAATGTAAAAAGCTTCGAATATCTCCCTCTTTAATCTAACCGGGATCTAATTTGTATTTACTAAGTTGTGCGAAAGAGGAAAAAGACACGCGCGTTTAAAAACTTAACTTGATGTATTCGGGTTTAAGCCACTAAAAACTGTTAACAACACTCGGCGCAGGCCACGTCGCAATGCTCGGGGAAGCTTCGCAATTGTTTGAAATCATTCTGTTAAGATTACGTGCGGGACGTGAATAGTCAAGTTTATTCGAGAGCTTATGCGAGCACCAGCGATAACGCTGGAAAGTTCGACGACTGCTTTATAAAAGACGACGACGCGCTCCACCCATCTACGGCCGACGCCCAGTACACCGCTATCAGTGTACAGTGTGTATGGTTTGTAGCTCGACTTTTCGTTTCTCTGGCACAGGCTCGCCCAAATGACAAGTTTCGTCTTGAACCTGCCGACTGCTGCGTTCTTCAACGTGAAGACCACTTGACAATTGTGACACTTGCTTGATGCGTAGCGCGGAAACACTCTCCTCTCTGTCATGCCTTGAATAAACAAATGTAAGAGATGCGTTCGACTCGAACGTAATAGCACTCAAATGCTAAAATCATTATTACGTCTAATGTGCTTCTATATAAGTTGAAGACTAAAATAAAAAAGTGACACTTTCGACGCAAGGGCGAACCCATGAATGCGACAGCAACAATAGTAGCGTACGCATTTGGGCTGGTTGGTTCATGTTTACAGAAGTGAAAAACTGCGCTAAAATGACGGGACAAGATAGGACACAGGACAGGGCACTGAGTACCAACCAAATATGTTTATTTCGTCAGTCACCATACATATATACCACACCACTATCGCGATGACACAAACAAAAATTTTTGAGCCTGCGCAGAGGCAATCAAATGATCAGTTTGACAGAAATTCTACCTCCTTCGGAAGGAGGGAAATGGAAGGGAGGCTAACACATGCGTCGCCACTATTATAATAATAATATCTGGGGTTTTACGTCCCACAACCACGATATGATTATGAGAGACGCCGTAGTGGAGGGCTCCGGAAATTTGGACCATCCGGTGTTCTTTAACGTGCACTGACATCGCACAGTACACGGGCCTCTACCATTTCGCCTCCATCGAAATGCGACCGCCGCGGCCGGGATCGAACCCGCGACCTTTGGGTCAGCAGCCGAGCACCGTAGCCACTGTTCCACCGAGGCGGACTCGCCACTATTATGGATATGAAAAGCTTCCGAAATGAGACGTGCACGTTCATCATGGTAATTTGACAAGAATAGGGTATCTTTAAAAGATGGGTGGCAACCGCAGTTGTTACAATGAAGAGAAAGCTGACTATCTGTGGCGCGTTTGTGAACCTTGCTTGAATGCTCGCGCATGCGGTCATTAGCGCAACGACCCGTTTGCCCTACATAACACCGTCCGCAGGAAAGGGGAATCTTGTAGACAACGCGCTGACGACATTCCACAAACTTCTGCCTGTGCTTCTTAGTACATCCTTTTTTGTTCTGTGCCTCACGATTGACTTGCTGGCACAGGCTACTGAGCTTATTTTGGGCAGAAAATAGCAGCTTAACGCCTGCCATTGCGACAACTTTTTTTAGATTGTGCGCTACCTTGTGCACATAGGGGATAACTGCTACACTTTTCTGCCGCTTTGTCTCGGACTGCACAGCACAGGCAGAAGTATATATATATATATATATATATATATATATATATATATATATATATATATATATATATATATATATATATATATATATGGAGGTGCACAAGTGAAGTGGACGAACGAACGAAAAACGATGCTTTAGTGCCAACGTTGCGGCCGGGGACCGGCCTTCGTATACCTGACGAAGGCCGGTCCCCGGCCGCAACGTTGGCACTAAAGCATCGTTTTTCGTTCGTCCGTCCACTTCACTTGTGCACCTATAATACTACCGAATCCAGGAAGACCTTCTAGACATATATATATATATATATATATATATATATATATATATATATATATATATATATATATATATATATATATATATATATATATATATATAAGGGGCATGACGGCGACGCCGACGGCAATAAGCAGCCGAGAGTGTCCATATAATTGCTATCGCAATAAAAAAGGTTTGGGCGCGTAATCACCCCTCACGCGACGAACGTATAACTCTGGAAAACTGTAGGCAACCATATACCTAACGAACCAAACAAATGTGCAAAATGTTTCCGTCTCCTGCATTGGCCACCTACCGCCTCTTCGCCAGTACGGTTATTCAGTCATGCCTCGAGTCATTATTTATACGGCTGCCGTTGCGAAACTAATTGTCACTCATTGTCTGGTTACGAGATTAATAACTCAAAATTTCTGGACAATACCTATGCCATTAGTTGTATTATTGTTTCCTGGCCTGCTACGCGATTTGTTAGATAATCACATACCAACTAGCTCAACTTTCGACTATAATTACGCCCTCTGAATGCTTTTCCCACGCGCTATAAAAGCGGTACTAGTCATGTGAACGCCTGCAACCTCGAGCGGCCGCCGCTACGGGTCGTCTACTCAAGTTTGCCGGGCGGATTATTGCGGGACCAAGATTGCCGCATCCCGCCACTTGCCTGCACATTTGTTGTTTGGGAATAGCGGCAGTGTTATTATGTCGCGTGCAATTACTTTGCACAACTTCTGTCCGATTGGCAGCACATAATTCAGCCGCTAGGCTGAGTTGGTCACATTTGGCGCATCATAACTTCCGAGTTAGCAACTCAAATAATGCAAAGTTTCTTTTTTTGTTTACGCAGAATGGTAGCCAACGTCCATGACTTCAATCACAGATACTTTATAAAAAATTAAAATTGCCTTTTTCCAGAAAACTATTCTAAAACTGCGGCGTTTTTTTTTTTTTTTGCAAAACACATTCGTTTAAGAGCAATTATCAAGTATTACGATAAGCGCAATATCCACGATTTTTTTTTAAAAAAGCACAGGTATCAAACGTAGTATGTACCGCATTTTATAGGTCTGAGTTTAACTTATTTGCACCAATAATTTTCTTAAATACAGGTATTTTGCGCAGTTCAAGGTGTTCGTGATACTTTCCCTCAAAAGTCCTTCGAAAGCAAAGGGAAATAAAATGCTCATAAGATTGCGTTTCACTTGTTCTCTGATGGCAAAAAACACTGCGATCAAGAAGTGCAGTGTTGTTTCGATAGTTGCGCTTAGAAATCAGAAATTGCGAAATTGGCGGAAAAGTGATTTTTACGACCAAATTTTGGATATTTTTTTTTCAGCCGAACAAATTTGTTTTTGTTTTTCTCAAAACTCTACATCGAGACGATTGTTCTGGTCTAAATCCTGCGCCTAGAATAAACTTCACCAAAATCGGAAATGGTGACCCGGACCTCGAATTGGTTCTTACATGGATACTGCCAGCCTGCGTTTCCTTATATTTTGCGTATGTCCCGTGTACCTTAGGTAATATGTACAGCATCTATACATATTACCTAAATATCGTTTCATTAAAAATTATTGCCTCTTATAAATACATAGGTGCGCATATATCTGCTCAATTATCTTGTAATACCCATACCGCCTACACAATCAGCTAACCGCTTGCTTTGCTGCCAGCGTTTGGAAACTTTTTGGGGTACTGCTATCGACACTCTAATTCATTAGAATTCGTTCAAAATAATGCAGTTCGCTTCATCTTGAATAATTATAATCGAACTCCAAGTGTGTCTACCATGAAGACCGATCTCTCACTCGCGCCACTTTATTCTTGTTGTAAAATTTCACGTTTAGTTAGTTTTACAAACTGTATCACCATTCAACGCTCCTCAACGAATTCATTTTTCAACCTCAACGCGTCTCGCCACGAATCCTCCGTCGTTATGAGGTTGACTTCGAACTGTGCCAGGCTAAGACTTTATTTCAGTCGTTTATGCTTCGATCGTCCATGGAATGGAACCATCCGCCTGCAGATATATTACCTAGTTCACGATAACCAATCATTTCGAGCAGCTCTACCTAACATCCTATAATCGAAGCACTTTTCTTTCTGTACTTCGTGCGTGTAACAACAGTGTATAATCTGTAATCCAAACCTTGTTTTCTTGTTGCCGTGTTCTAATCTTGGCGCAATTTCTATCGCTTTTCTGCGATCCTATTTTATGGCATTGTTAACCCATGCTAAATTTAGAGCCTGAATCAAGCTAAAGCATGATTTAAGCACCAAGTGCCAGGCCACAGAGTTTCATGGCAAACAGCAGCACTGCAGTTCTTCAGTGAAAGACCCGCTTCTGGGGTTGATGCGAAGTTATAGGTTGTTTTTGGGCAAGCTATTTTGGGAAGCTGTTGTCAAGAAAGTCTTCAAGGCGACGATCCTCCGCGCCCCTCTCGTCTGCTCAATCTGGACGTAGGACTGAACCTTGCGCGCATACACATGAGCGAAAGGGCAGCGCGGATTCTGCACCGGCTTCTCTGACCGACGGTCGCATGCATCAGAATTGTGCTACTGGCCTTTTCGTTGAGGGACTTGTTGCCGTCGAAAGTGACGAAGTAGCCCGCGTCGTGATGGCGGAAAGTGATGAACTCGGCCATATCAGATGGCACGTACGTGATTTGCAGCCGCCCCGCTGTCTCCTCGCACGTCACGTCTATATCAGCGACAAATGAGAAGGCTGCAGAAACGTTGCCGTAAACCCACGTCGGCACCATTCTTAGCGCCCACGTACGCCACCGCTGCAAGCGTAGACGAGAAGAGAAGGCGCCGCCGGCTACCGCGGACACCTTCAACCACCTTGTCCGCCACATCCTGCAGTAAAGCAACAGCGTCACTAAACAGGCCTCCTTAATCCACTACAATCAACAAGTAAACTGCCCACTTTATTCCTGATTTGCTTCCTTAAGAGTGCTGTAAGGTTAATGCGAAGATTGGGCAAACTGGTATTGCATTTTTAAACTTGTTAATTATTGGACGGTACAGCCAAAAGGCCGAAATAAGGGAAAAGACGGTGCCGACTTGTAACTGCTGCGACCGTTCAGCTCCAATATATCGACTGAGAAGAAAAAGAACATGACTTTCGGCTTCGAGTCGTCTTAGGCGAGCGCACAGTGGACCCTGTAAGTTTTTGTTCCCTGCATTCACAAAAAGCTCGCGCGCCGGAATTATAGTATATCTAGAGAGAAAACTTGGACCATCTCCCCGAAGGGAACCCTGATGGGATGCGAAGCAGCAGCGGTGCGCACGGCGTTGACCCGGTTGAAACGGGCGTCGACGCGGGTGCTGGAAGAACGGTTTGAAGCGAAACTCGGTGTAGCGTTTACTCCAGTAAACGTTTGTTTGAAACGCAAAGGACACGGGAGGCGGGTCAGAGTTGTTGCGAGCGGGCGGAGCAGCCGGCAGCGGCGGGCGCTGCCGCGAGCATGCTGCGGGTGAGGGAGAGAGTGACGTCAGCGCGCACCTGCGAGGGAAGCGTGCGAGGGGAGCGTGACCTACTTGGCAACGCTCCAACACCTACGGCGAGGGGAACGCGTTGCGGCGCATTCGTACGGACTTACGTAACGTACGGCGTTACACATGTGAGTCAAATAGCTGCTTCGCACCTAAAAAAGCAATGGTAGTGAATCTGCCTAATTTGCCTACTCCATGCGTCTAATGATCGTACATTCATACGCTCTGGTAGCGTTATGTACTACACTTTCTTACCGTCAATAACCGAGCAAACTTAAATTCCTAAAACGCAGCTAGGCAACTGGTCATTGCGCAGATTCATAATCTAAAGGAACAATTGCACTTATCAGTCGATTTCTTATATAAAATATTCAAATTGTAAGTGAAAAGCTCTTTGAAGGTGAAAGAATAAATAAATTCGAACACAGCATTTCAACGGTGGCTTAGCCGCCATGCTTGCTTCTACCATAGTGCCTCCACCACCACGCCTCTCCCCTTCCCTCTAATTGAGCCACCGATCGCTTTATTGCATTTTAAGCGAAATTGAATTATGCTTTTAATTTGGCCCAAATCATCTGCGTTTCACCACTACTGCTGTTAACGATTGTGTGCGCACTGTCAGCGTTTTAGTCGCTAAGATCCTTCAGCGCCTTGAGCAGCGCCCTCTCGCGCGTATGGGCTCGCGTCGTGAAGGCAGGTTGACGCTCTCTATAGATCTACACTGTTCGAGTTAATGGAGCATTAAGCTCCTACCAGTCGTACGCCTTGTAAACCGCGTCAGGGCGCGCCGCTCAGCGTCAGAGCCCGTTTTTCGCTGGGCGAGGAGGCCAGATACCACGTTTCCATGTGTCAACATTGAGAGCTAGCTCTATTATGGTTAAGTAAGACTACAGAAGGCAGCGGAACTACCTCCTCAAAGGCTAATTCACACACTTCTGCACCAATTGGACTTTAGAATGACGTGATGAGTGGCGCAGTCGGTGCCTCGGCCGTCGGAGATCATCGCCTGGTACAGCGGTCTTCTGTCGCGGAAACTGCTGCGCTTCGATGATCTAGGCAGAGCCTCTCCTGCCTACCACCAGGCTGTATACGCCTTCCGCTGGAAGCTTCCTATGGCGACGCATCTACACGTGAAGTACCCCGCATGAACATTTCAAGCCGATGTCATTTCCTGAACAACGCTTCGCCCACTACCTGTTTCTCCGGGCCGCGCTCATGTGACCGGCTGGTTACGCTATATTAATTGCCATCAGTGCAACTGCAGCTGAGCTCAACCCGCAGAACCCGCATAAATTGTGGGTCGTGCGCCTTTTTATTTGCACTTGTTCTTCGGAGCACGTCTGTTCGAACACTTTTAGCTCCAAGCTTCATTACACCTTGTGTGTGTCGTGCCTGTCTATAATTTAAGATGCTGAAAGTAAACATGGTCTTCAGAAAATGTAAATTTCGCGGCAAACAATACAGTTTTCTTGTAATGCGAATAAATGCCGGCGTAGCACTGAGGTGCGCAACGCTGAACCAGCAAGCTCTTTATCGTCAAACCTCTCAGCCTTTTCAGCGTCTTTCGAGGCGAATCGCATACTGGGTGACAACGGGTATACTCTAATGAACATGACTGTTATATGTGATGCAATTAGACAAAATTGTGCATGCAAACTGTGCGGTGGAACTGTTAAGCTCATCGGAGTTCCGTCGCGGAGTCTTTCCTGTCTTTGTTTAGGATTTAGAGTCTTCAAAGTTGTGAGATTGAATGCTGTTATTTTGTTTAATGATGGCAGTGTCGCACATTACGACATTCCGAAATCATTAGGATTGAAACCTGGCCATAATACAAACAAATGGCTCAAATAAGTTGACCGCAATCGACGATACATTGCGGATAGAGCTTGCACGACAGCTCATAAAATAAACAAGGCAAGCAAGATGACAAACTCGCAAGTGAAACATTACTTTGCCAATGATTACCAAGCTAGTAGCTACTAAATAAAGTAGTTAAACAGTGTTTGTGGCAGAAAATGTCCGCTTTTCAGCTGTTTTCTTATGTTAAACTTTATTGTCTGAAAACCATGTTGTTAATTACTTACGTACAATTATATCCTATATATTCAAAGATAACCAGTTGATTATTTTCCCCGCTATTCTGTATAAACGCACACAGTTACTGTACCAGAATGCCAATTATGCACTAGACAGTTTCTGTGTTAAAAATTTGGAAATATGCAGATTAACTGAGAATTTTGGTTGCAGTGGTAAAAAATTCCCCAAAATTTTCATATTAGTTAGATTTTGATAAATATAGTGAGTTAAGAGAACACAATATTTCCAAGAAAATTATATATGTATTATGTCGACAGCATTTTTAGTACCGAGAAAACAGTTCGTGAACATATCCAAAAATGCATGGAACGTTTATAGCTTACCCTATGCCCTTAAGTCACGTCAAGAAACCATTTAGAAAGCATAAGTTTATTACTCTGGGTCTAAAATATATTATAAAATAATGCAGGAAATTTAAACTTGGCTATGTGTTTCTGTGAATTTGCAAGTGGATATTTTTACATAATCGGACGAGCAGAATTCACTCCAAAAGTCATAATTGCCTTAGTTCCATGGCAGGCTAATTTATCAAAATCTGTTGAAAACTGTAATTGACTCAACTTTACATCGTGTGTGCGAGTTTTTCTTATACGCTGTACTTCTCATTGTTGGAATAAGTTCGCCCGCGAAATCTGCCCGGTTACTATTGCAGAAGCAAATAAAGAGTAGCGTTACGTTCAGCAGACTTACACACATGCATGAGCTGTGTCATAGAGAAAGTGATCAAGTTTATCTTCTGGTAGTACGTACTGCAGCGCGAAACTACGTAATTTTGTCTACCCACGAGACAGTTGTATCTGCCTTTACACTTGACGTTCAACTAAAATATGCTGTTACGCTTTCTTATTAGAAATCGCTACTAATAATATTTATTTGCAAGAAAACTAAGCAAGAATTCACACGGATTAGGGAACTTAATAATGCGTGGGGGATGTAATGGCAATATGAACTGCCGGTGAGCAAAATTATGGCCTAATTTCTTGACCGCAAAACAGTGAAGAACAAGAAGCGAAATGCAAAATTTTCTTTGGACTACAGGATGCTGCCTGATGGTACTTAGACGGCGCGATGTTCTGCGAATGAACCCCCTGATATACTTCTTCGTTTCCAGAGTTGTACAGACATCCCTTCACACGCTTGGTGAGATATCCACTTTTTACGCAAAATCTATCAACACCACTTACCCCCCAGAAATTACGCTATTATCCGGGCTCCTTCTAATCAGAGGCGAGAGTGACGACTGAGTTCCTCACGTCTCCGTCGCCTAAAGAGATGTCCTATGCATCCTGCACCTGCGATTTCCTTATGGGAATGGAGCGATGTCTTCTTTCCCAGCCAGCGTGGCACATGGAATTACATCGTTTTAGATAAAAAGACTGTCGTCTCTGTCCAAAACGACTCCCCGCTGCCCGTACAGGTGCAAGAGAACAACAAAGTGTTGGCGGTAAGCCGTCAGAGATACCCCCCCCCCCCCCCATTCGGGCCCTCTGCTAGCAAGATATAATAATTTCGTGTTCAAGACGTCCCCGCCGAAACGGTGTATTGACGATAGCGTCTTAATCACGAACGTCCAGCTCGTCAACAATAGTCACTCACCAAAACGTTTTCTCGGGTTAGTTGGTTCATGACTTCTGACGGAAATTTTTTCTAGCGCAAAGCAACACACGGACTGCTAGTCCCATGCTCTTTGTCTGTCCATGTGTTGCTTTGCGCCAGTAAAAATTTTCCTTCAAAAATATTTACTCTTTCGTGGTAGCACGGCTCAGCTTGAGAGGAGCCCCGCTAATCAGCGAGTCACTGCGTCGCAAAATCGTAGTCCAAGGCACTACGCCACTGTTTGCAGGGCATTCCTGACGGCATCATGCGCGCCCAGCCAGATACAGGGCCGCCAGAGGTCAGTAATGTTCGCACCGAAGTGTCTTTTCGACTGAGAAAAGTAATTCGAGAAAAAATACGGGTTGATTTTCGGCGCAGGTAGCTTTTTTGGTCGGCAATACGTAACAGTACGAAAAAATTTCAGGTGGGGCTGAAGCCCCATAAGCCCCCCTTCCCCCTGTCTACGCCCCTGCCAAGCACGTCACCGCAGCCCGCCTTTGCTGATGGCTCCGCTGACATGGATGGTAAGCTTAGCTATAGACGGATACCTCGGCAAACGCTCTTCGCAGTATTGTGCAAACTCGTCATAGAGCGCTTTGTCGTGCGTTAATAAGCACAAGTAGAACTCTCAGCATTTTCGATGTGCAACAAACGCGGCAGCGAGGTGAACCGTTTGCTGACATGGGTTGTGTAGCTGTTTACGTATATCCTAAGCGTGCATCGCGGCTTTAGATTTCGCGAGTTGCGGTCGTGTTGGCGCTATATTGCCGACGAGGAGGATACAACGCTATTGACGCCATGAAGTGGGTCAGGTGAAGGGGGTATGGGGTCAGGGAAGAGGAAGACGATGGGCTCTATGGCCGCTCTAAGTGGCCGAAAGTCCTTGGGCTTCTGCCACCCCCATGCCCGAGCACACAATCCGGACTTAGTCTTCCGATCGTGAACTGCGCAGAGCCGCCTCCCATCACTCCTGTCTCTTAGCCACCGCAAAGAAGTGGTTCGGCTTCCTTTGGGCAATGACGATATTCGTGAGTAAAGATGCGGAAATGGCACACTTTCGAGATCACTTTCTTATCACACGGACACTAAAGGCGCATTTTTTCCGTCACTGCCACCGTCGCGAACGATGTCGCAATCGATATCATCGACGCGCGCGTCGTGTGGTCTATGTCCGAGTGCGAGTGTGCGTGGCTGTCGAGTCGACTGTATAGCAGCTGAAGCAGTGATGAAACTCGCCGGCCATCTCCGTCGCGCAAACGTACACGGCTGGTCAAAACTTCCCAGCCCACTATCCCATGTATTCCTATGGCAGCGTGGCCTGAGAACTTTTGCCCCCCCCCCCCCCCTCCCCCGTACATGAAGCGGTACCGGAGGGGCATCGGGCAGGAGCTGCAAACTTCGAACGAACGGGCGCGGAGGCAAGCGCGCTAACTCGACACAGATTAACAAACGCCTTAACCTTCTCCAATGCTTCGTTTTCACCGCTTACATTGCGTTGCGAGGATAGACAGCACGAAGGTCGTTTTGCTAGCTGCAGCCGCCGTGTTGTCTTTCAGCGGCGTTTTTTAGAGTTACGCCAGATCGGATCATAAAGGGATTAGCTACTTCGTACAATTAACCCTATCCAGAAAAAAAAATTTAAAAAAAAAGCCGGCATTGATCCTTCTCAGTGACGTTGGTCTTGGGCGTCTCGCCCAATCCGTTTCCAAGGCTGAGGAAGCATAGAATTTTTTCTGCTCCAAAAACGCGCGAATCAGACGCGCCTCTCAGCTCAATCGTTACTGAGCGCCACACTCGACAAATTTTAGTTTCCGTATACCTTCAAAAGCACCTTTTTTCTCTGCATATTCATGACCATTTCCTCATCAAGGGATAGGGTAAATTAATAAACTGAATACCTCCTCTCTCAGAATTCCCAGGTAGTTGTACTGCGACACCCTTCGACGTAGAAGACCAGTTTTATTTTATTCTCCATGGAAGCTAATGCCTGTAAAAAAGTGCATAACTGAACTCAATGATTAAAATATTTTTAGAATTAATTGCGGTATCACTTCACAGGCGTCTTCGGGACCCTTGTGTGTTTACGTGAAAGCTATGCTTGCTACCTGTATAGACGCCCTTTATATTTTAGATTCGGGTATATGCATTGGTGAAAAAGTACCTCCTGCTAATGCAAATGAGTTCTGCGGAATCTCGCAAGGTGGCGCAAGGGTTAAGAAAGAAGAAGTAGACAACCACCCGTTTGTAGCACGATACCACAAGGAAATTCATACGGATTTCTCAGAAAGAAAAGCTTCTTAGTTGCCCGAAAATTCGTCCTGGTCCGGGTTTTGAAACCGGGACCAACGCCTTTCCGGGGCGGTCGCTCTACCAGTTGAGCTAACCAGGTAGCTAGCAATAGACCGATCCCACCAGAACATCTGCGCATGCGCGGGTTTCCGACAGCGGCGCTGCCGCCATATTAGTTGGAGTACTCGCGCTGGCTGCTTGCTGCGTGCTTCAAGTATATTGGCGTCTGGCACGAATACTCGGCGCATAAGACGATTCAACGCTGTGAAGAACTGTGTCCGGACCTCCAGTGCATGTTATTTCAGGTTACACTGCTGCATATCCTAGCGTTAAAGAATAGTAAAAAAAAAAACAGTCGACAATGCTTACGTGTGGCCAGGTCATATCGGCGTGTTGATGCGATTGCGTCGCTGAATTCATATTAGTTATAAAAAAACGAGAATTCACGTGCCTGTCGTCATGGGAGCAAAAATCTCAGCACGCGAACGATACAAGTTACAGTATGCGGAAAATAAGTTCCCCAAAGTGCATCTCCGCGATCCAAAGACTGAAAAAGAAAAAAAATACGACTGGACGAAAAAAAACAACAACAGCTTTTTCGGTTTCCTTTTTGTCCAAGCATCACTTTGCATGTACACTGTGTTGTCAACGCAGGTCTTCGATCACAGTGATGCGTGAAACGTGAATGTATACGAAATGGTCGACGTGAAGCAGGCTAGAAGCGCGTCCGTGAGACGGCGACTGGCCGCATGCCGTTGCTAAAGTTTAAAGGAGTCCTGACACAAAAATTTTCGCCCCGCGTTTTTTTGCTGCAATGTGTTGCTGGGGGCCTGTTAGTCATAACACGGCACATCGTTTGCTGCAGCGCGCGACAGATAATTAGTTACAAGCTCCTCATTACCGACACAGCCTCAGTTTCGGTTTGACAGAGCTCCAAAAACGACAAGCCGCCGGGTGCAACTATCACCACCTAGCGAGTGAAACGCTCGGTCACGGAGCACACAGAACAGTGACGCACTTCCGCGCGGTCTGCATCGTCTGCTTGCATTCGCTTGTCACCCATGCTGCGTGATGTCGTCGCCGTTATCGTCCTCGCTGTCGTCGTCGGGCTCATCGTCGTCTGATGGCGACAATTTTCTTGCGACGGGGATGGAAGGAATTTGCGACGGGGCGAATCACTTCAGGTTTGACCCGCTGGCGAGGAGTGCTTCGTCGGGAAGCGGCAACGATACCAGCGACGACGACCACGATGAACCTCGCGTCGGCAATGTACTATGGTAAGACCCGACACATTCGTGCACAAATGTTCTGCAGGGCAATTCATTTAGCCAAAGTACGTTCGCTTTTTCTACGTTTAATATCCGATTGAATCACTTGATAACATTGTGATGCCCTTCAAGTTGTTGGTGCCGAAGAAAGCTAGGTAACACCAGAGCACCAGACTTGAGCGATGCACAGGGTGGAGTCGGAAGACCCATGTACGCCTAGTCCGGTGCCTGTGTGGTAAAGCAATGCGCCTCGAAATGGAGCCCGCAAACGCGACTGTTCTGCACGGGGGACCAGTCCTGATACTCCTGACGTCCACAAGCGCACACGAACTCGATCCACTTCTGCCGCCGAGGTTCGTCGCGGGGAAACGTATGCAGCGATACGCCTGATCCCGACTTCGACGTGCAGAAAGGAAACGGCGCAGAAGGATTTCGGCATTGTGGCCTGTCACTGCAGCCCAGGCAGCACAGGGAAATCAAGAAGTCCTTGGGAGCAGGAAACGGGAAAGCTGTAGTGTCGCCAAACACAAAACTTTCAACGCGTGCGCCGCGGCAGCGCCTCCTCTTGGCCGCGGCCACACACTCGCGAGCAGCCGCCGAGCAGTCACCAACAGCGCAGTGGCGAGCGCGCCAAAACATAAATGGTCGGCTACGACGTCATCACAACCTGTTGTACCGGGAAGTAGGGGGGGGTCACCGCGGGTCACCTCCGAGGGTGTCAATGCCGCCAGGTGCGGCCTAGAATGCTGGATCGCGCACGCGAACTTCAAAATTCATATAAAATACCTTCCAAGCTTCATTCGCTGTCGATATTTTGCAGATGGTACACGCATGTACACGGGAATCGATCCAGCAGGCTATCTCGGCCGCGAAATTTTGTGTCAGTACCCCTTTAACGTCACGGAAATCTTATGAACGGCAAAGTATTTCCTGCTGCACAAGGGATGGATGAGTCAGTAAGAGGTTTTGGTACCAAAACCTCTTACTGACTCATCCATCCAATCTGCCGCCGCTGGTGGCCACCAGCGGCGGCAGATTGGATACAACGTGTTTTCCTGGCAAAACAGAGATCACCTAAACCGACCTCTCACCAAAAGCGATGACGACTGTGAAGTGTATAGGCTCCGTGCAGACGTAACTCATGAAGGTGCCTCTAGCGGCAACAGGCGCAGATTTGGAAGGATGTTCTCAGCCGCTCGCACAGGGGAGCAATCGCGAACGACGCCTTTTCCGATGCCAATGCGTTTCGTGCTTTTCGCGCTTGGCCGGTGGTCAGAGCCACGGTCCGTCCGCGTTATCAACGCGATCAGTACAATCGCTATTGTCGTCTGTTTCACGCTGCCGCCGAGTTTGCTGCCGCGTAAGCCCGAGGGTGATAAGCTTTGATCGTTTAGCGAGTGAAGCGGCCCGCGTTCCACGCGTGCAGTTTCGCGCAACGGGCTCGTCGCCTCCGTTGTCGTTTTTGCCAAGAATTTGGTGTGGCCGCGTTCGCCTGAGGGTGCACGAAATCGAGCGAAAAAAAAAGCACACGCGCTAACACTACGCTTCTCTCACGGCTGCTAACAATTTACCGTCTTTTGAAAGCAAACGGGAACGAAAACGCCTCAAGCGAGGCACCAAAACACAGCGCAGTGGCTTATCGTCGCTTGCGTCGTCTGCTCGCGTGTCACACCAAATCTGCTGCCATGGCCGCTTTGGCGCTGGAGACAGCGCGTGACTGTGGCGGCTCCTAACGTATGCACGGTGCCCATTGCTTGGATGTGACCTGTGATACAAGCCAAGCTTACAACTGCATACTGTACGTGTACAGCTTACGCCATGCAGTGCACGGCGAAAACTCGGCCGTGCCGGCATCGCAGCCAACGACGCCGCCGGGATTTCCCCATTACTTTCAATATGTGATATCATGAACGAAAAAATACGGGAAGCGGCATCAGCGGTAGAAATGCATAGCGGCTATTGCCCGGCAAAGGGATCGGGCACCCGTTGCATGAAGTTTTGCTGTCGCTGATCGGTCCATCAGTCACACAGAAAGCTTCTTATTATGTAATAGCGCACTGCTGAGGAAGGTATATACCGGGTGTTCAAAGTTAAGCTTTCTCGTTTTATTAAAATTCGGCACTGGGAAGAACATGAAAACCACCTTTACAGATAACATATATATCCTGGGGGGACACAAAGTGAGAAGATAATTATCACTGTCAGGAGCCCAATTAACTCAGATTCATTAATTAACTTTTTAGTGACTGCAGCAAGCAAGCATGTTTATATTGAAAAGTTGAAGGGAGTCGCGTTTATACACAGTTCCATTTGGAAGAATTTTTCTAGCATGTCTGTGCTCCGAGATATCCCGCTGCAAAGTTTAATTGATTACGCATGCAGGGCGCTGTGGATCAGCGCAATGTTCCTCCCCGATGTGACGAACAGTCATTGCTTGCTATCGCCAGCCAGTAGCAAAAGGGTAACCGTTATCATCTTTGCCTGTGCCTTCGACCCGTTATCAGATTAAACGACGCAAGCAACTGCCACGGCCCACCGGGGAGGAGATTGCGCCGCCGCTGACTGTCTCGCATGCGTAATCAGGTAAACCACAATTAAACTTTGCAGCGGGATATCTCGGAGCACAGACATGCTAGAAGAATTCTTCCAAATGGAACTGTGTATAAATGCGACTGCCTCAAACTTTTCAATACAAACATTCTTTCTTGCTGCAATCACTAAAAAGTTAATTATTGAATCTGAGTTAATTGGGCACCTGAAAGCGATAATTATTGTCTCATTGCGTGTCCCCCCTGGATGTATAAGTTATCTGCAAAGGTGGTTTTCATGTTCTTCCCAGTGCTGAATTTTAATAAAACGAGAAAGCTTAACTTTGAACACCCGGTATAACAGCTGCATCTTACCGGTACTTACCTACGGAGCAGAAACCTGGAGACTTACAAAGAGGGTTCAACTTAAACTGAGGACGACGCAGCGAGCGATGGAAAGGAAAATGATAGGTGTAACCTTAAGAGACAGGAAGAGAGCAGAGTGGGGTCAGGGAACAAGCGGGGGTTAAGGATATCATAGTTGAAATCAAGAAGAAGAAATGGATATGGGCCGGGCACGTAGCACGTCGGCAGGATGACCGCTGGTCATTAAGGGTAACTGACTGGATTCCAAGAGATGGCAAACGCGTGAGGGGGGAGACAGAAAATTAGGTGGGTAGATGAGATTAAGAAGTTTGCAGGTATAACGTGGCAGCAGAAACCACAAGACCGGGTTGATTGGCGAAACATGGGAGAGGCCTTTGCCCTGCAGTGGGCGTAGACAGGCTGATGATGATGATGATGATGATGAACTACCATGCATTATATTATACACAATGAACTTACAAACACGTTGAACAACACGTTGGATGTGCGCGGTAGTTGCTGCTCTGTCCGACTTCTTTGACAGTCGCACACATTCCTGTTGAGTTTGACGTCCTTTGAAAACACGTAAAATCCGAGTCCTTTTGCTCCAGGCTGCTGTTGTAGCATCGCAGCACGTGAAGCCAACCATCGCGATTCATCCAAATACGGCTGCTAAAGCTCGTTGATGCAGCTCGCCGATGCAGCTGAACATACCGAGCACTGCAAGTACCGGCATGCACTGCGGCAGCGGTGGCGTAGTGCAACTCGCGGTGGGATCGGTATATTGGCAGCGCGAGGGCGAATTCATCGACAACTCGAAGCACATGGACACAAGTAATGCAAATGAGTTCTGCGGAACCCCGCAAGGTGGCGGAAAGGTTAAGAAAGGGAAAATAGACAACCACCCGTTTGTAGCACGAAGCCATAAGGAAATCCGCACGGATTTCTCAGAGACAAAGGCTTCTTAGTTGCCGAAAAATTCATCCTGGTCCGGGTGGTTGTCTATTTTGTGCTTGCGTCGAAGTTCCAGAGAGCACGAAGGTCACCTCGCTCGCTGCAGCGGCCGCGTTTGCGAAAGAAGCACGCTGCTTAGATACAAAGTAAACTGTGGCAGTTGTTTGTTCGCGCTCGCCCGTGTACTTACAAGTAGATTTAGGTGCATGTTAAAGAACCCCAGGTGGTCGAAATTTCCGAGCCCTCCTCTCCGGCGTCTCTCATAATCATATCGTGGCTTTGGGACGTTAAACCACAGATATTATAGTCAGTTCGCGCTCGTCCTGTGTATTCTTGGGCGCTCGTTTCGTGCGTCCTTTTGTGTTTGAGCAGCACGCTTTGAGTGTCGAGCTGCGACAGTTCGCGCTTGTCCTGTGTATATTCTTTTCGTGCGACCTTTCTTCTTGAGGAGTGAGCTTCAAATTTCGACCTGCTTACTGTTCTTCGCGTGACATTACAATTTGGTGCTATAGCATTTATTCCTTTCCCCATGTGGTGAAACAATGCACAATAAACACTGAAGAACCTCTGTGAAGACACATTTCACTTTCGTGTTTTACTAATCGCTATGACAGAGTGATCAGCCATGTTTTGTTTTTTTTTGTTTTTTTCACGGTATACCTCTTTCCTTTTCGCTCACACAATTTGTCCCAGTGGACTCTTATTTAGTCCCAACACTACTTTCGTAGTTGCCTTCTCCTTAGAATATTGTAGCGCTACATTTGACGAGGACAAGAAGAGAAGTACATGACAGGACGGGCGCTTACGCACTCACTTCAACGGGTACAAATCCTTTAAGCAGATTACGACTAAGATTCTGAAAGGCAGCAAAGGGTTCTTGTGCTACTTGGACGATATGATAATTTTTAAGAAGACTGTGAGTGAACGCATGCAGAGCCTGAAACAAGTCCTCGAGCAAAGAGCGGAAGCTGGGTACAAGCTCCACGAGAAATATCTCAACGCCCCGGATCTAGCGTTCTTGCGACAGCGTGTCAGCGCAGAGGGTACAGCGCCACTCGAAGCCAAGGTTGACGCGATGGTTCACGCTCCTGCACCTACACACGAAACCATGATAAGCTCTTTCTTGGGGCTGTTTCTTGTCCTACGGCTGGCAGAGGAGGTAGAGACAATGCGCCTTCTATTTCGCAAACGCGTACCCTTCAACTGGAACGACGCCGCTAAAGAAAAAACGCCAGGCCTGCGCGGAAAGCGCAGCACAGTGAGAGCAAAAGCTGGAAGAGCGGCATTTCGAGAGCCCTCTCTTGGGGCTACCTTCAAAGTACACTTGCAAGGAACCCACTACGCCATAGGTCAAAGTTTTTGTTAAGTTGGGAAGCACCCACTACGCCATTATTCGTCATTCAGCGGAGAAGAGAGGTACCCGCTACACATCTGCAAGGCATTATGTGCACGTTGTTGATGCGGTGGCTGAATGACGATGAAGAATTATTATGGCTGAGCCTTTTGTAATGGGTTGGAAGCATTCGACGACCCACGCGTTATGCAATTCCCATTTTGTGGCGCCTGGTTACACAATTCGCATTCTGTGACGCCTGCTTGTTACTTAACTCTTCTACCACAATATATTACATATGTTAACGTCGTTCCTTCCGACATGAGCCTTGTATAGCGCCTTTTTGCAAAAAAGCTTCAAGCACCGGTATAACACAAAAAAAATGCCCCCACCTCCCCGAAGGGAATCGTGAGGAAATGCGAATGCATTTCTTGCGCCGACACCGACTTCTGCCATCGCCTTGAGAGGCGCCCAGCCAGCGAACGGTCGAGAGTGAGGCGCGAGCGGACGGGAGAGTGGGGCGCAGGGAGGAGAGAGAGCGAACGGCGAGAGAAGGAGCGGCGAAGCACTGCACCTACCCTCTCCTACACTCTCTCGCACCACATGCTCCGGTTGCTAGGGGCGAGGATAAGCGCGCGCGCCCGCAGCTGTTGCTATGGGAGAGGGAGTGAGAGCGGAGAGATAACACCTGCCGGCGCGCGGACACCTCCTCAACCTATCCTCCTCCTTCGCGGACAACGCCGGACAACGCCGCCTGACATAGCCCGACTAAGAAATGCATTCGCATTTAAAAAATGGGGAACCTTAAGCTTCGCCTTTAAGAGTTGAACGCGATAGCGATATCCTGTCCCTAGTGCGTACTTCAATCACTTAGTGCATACTCTGTAATGGGTAACATGCTTTAAAGAACAGAACTGCGGATTACATAGAACACAATGATCTCTTTCCTCATTACTTAATTGGCTTTAGGCCGGGATCTCTCTACCCAGGATGCTATGAAAATCATTAAGGCTCAAATTTTAGATAATCATACTAGGGATACCAGGGCAATCCTAGGCTTGGATCTAAGGAAAGCATTTGATAATATCCGTCATGATTTTATTTTAGGTGCTATCTCTAGTCTCAACCTAGGTTCCTCGTTTCATGCGTTTGTCAGATCCTTCCTGAGTGGTCGAAGAGCCATCCTTAAAGTTGGGGATCTGGAATCGGATGTGCAAGTCCTGGGCGATCGGGGAACCCCGCAGGGATCTGTTATCTCACCCCTACTTTTTAACATTGCCATGGCTGGACTCTCGAGGCACCTTAGTGGAATTCCAGATATTAGACACACAATTTATGCAGATGATATCACCATTTGGTGTAGAGGAGGTAGTAATGGTGCTGTAGAGTCTGCCCTGCAAGAGGCGATCGACACTACCGAGAGTTTTCTGGAGGGCCACAGGTCTTTCCTGCTCTCCGGAAAAGTCTGAGCTTCTCCTCTATAACCCGGTCAGGAAGGGCCCCCCGACCGAGAGGCTGGGTGCCGCCACTAGAGACAGACATCCACCTACGTACCAAGAGTGGAGGGTTAATCCCCAAAGTAGCTTCCATTCGGATCTTAGGTATGACGCTAGAAGCGACGGGCACCAATAACATTACGATTCAAAGGTTAGCGAAAAAGACAGATAGTGTTATTAGGCTAATTAGGCGGGTGGCTAATCGAAGGGCAGGACTATCTGAGGAAAACTTGGTCAGGCTTATACATGCCTTTCTGTTGTGCCACTTTGCATATGTGGCGGCAATGCACGTTTGGAAGAGAGCTGAAAGGGACAAGCTTAATGCGATGATTAGGAGGGCAGTAAAGAGTGCCCTGGGGCTCCCCAACTATACCCACACGGATCGTCTCCTGCAGTTGGGTATTCATAATACATTAGAAGAAATCGCTGAAGCGCAAGAAAGAGCACAGGTAATTAGGCTTTCTGGCTCAAAAGCGGGGAGGAGGATTCTCGCGGATATGGGTACCCAACCAGCTCAGGTTGATGCTCTGTACCAAGGGTTGACGAGGGATCAGAAGGAGAATATTATCATCTCACCTGCCCCGCGGAACATGCATCCCCAGCGAAATGTAGGAAGGCGGAGAGCGCGAGCTCAGGCCCTTCTCCGACAAGTTGCGGATCTCGACGGGGGTGCCTGTTTCGTAGACGCGGCACAATACGAAGACAATAGGGACCGGTTTGTGGTAGTGGCAATTAACCAAAAGGGGGTTACCATTAATGCGGCGTCGGTATGCGCTCGAAGTGCTAATGCCGCCGAGCAGGTTGCCATTGCCTTAGCTCTCTTAGATCAAAATCATGCGAATATATTTAGTGATTCTAGGGCGGCCATTCGGGCTTTCAGTGTTGGCGCTGTGTGCAAAGAGGCCAAAGAAATACTCGGTGAGAAGACAATTACAACACACAACCTTACATGGTTCCCGGCTCACATGGGAACCATTGGAGAAGGAACTTTCAATCTCAATGAGTTGGCCCACTCCAGGGCGCGAGGGTTAGCTGTCCGCGGCCATGGAGGACCTCTGGGTCAACCTGGAGACTTGGTAAATAGAGATCCACCAACTACTTACAATGAAGTTACCCAGCACTTCGCTATGGATAGGAGAGTTTTTCCACCTCCACATAGGAAGTTAAATAGAGCGCAGGCACTGACATTGAGATTACTTCAAACGGAAACGTATCCCAACCCTGCCTTTCTCCACAAGCTTTATCCTGATGTTTATTTAACTAACTCATGTTCGAAATGTGGCGGTTTAGCCACCTTACACCACATGCTCTGGGAGTGCCCTTCGGTACGTGGCACTGATACAGCATCGGCCAGCAAGTGGGGCTCCGCTCTGAGGAGTCCTGACATCCAATAACAACTTTGGGCTGTCCAGAGGGCCCACGATGCGGCAGTAGGTCTCGGCCTTACTGTCCCGTCGTGGGAGCGGCCCGCCGTGTGCTAGGGCACACGCCTTCGGACATTTATTAGTAAAGTTTTTCGAAACCGAAACCGAACTACGAGCAATTATGAGCGGGAAATGTTTTCGAACTTCCTATGCACCCACTACATGGTCTTGAGGGAATACGCGCAGTAACGTGTGTGCCTTTTGTAATGGGTGGGCGGCTTTCAACCACGATGTCATTATTATATTTATTTATTTTTATTTATTTATTTATTTTACCCCTCAAGGCCAAAGGCATTACAGAGGGGGGGTGGGAACAAAAATGACATACATATATACACCAGTCAAAACAAATACAGTGAGTAATAATAACAGTAAAGTAAAACGGGCTTATACATTTAAATAACATTGGTTAGTGCTTCTCGAAAACGTTTATTGTCGGTGATTGATGTGATTTCAGCCGGAAGGTGGTTCCACTCGATCGCGGTGCGGAGTGAAAATGATTGGGAGAATGTTATCGTTTTTGAAAATGGAACACCTACTTTATGGCGATGATCTATGCGGTGGGATATATACTGTGGTGGAAGAAGGAGTGTGCCGTGAAGAGTTGAATGATAATATATATTATGAAACAAGTTCAGGCGAGCAATTTTTCGACGCGTGCTTAAAGATGGAAGAGAAAGGATGGCTTTCATGGCTGATATGCTAGCAATGCGATTGTAGTTAGAGAGAATGAAACGAGCGGAGTTATTCTGAACGAGTTCTAAGGCAGTGGTTAATTTTGCTTGCATTGGGTCCCACACAGAGGCAGCGTATTCTAGCTTTGGGCGAATTAAGGTTTTGTAAAGTATTAGTTTAACAGAAGAGGGAACGGCGGAAAAGTTGCGGCGTAGATAGCCTAGCATGCGGTTAGCGTTGTTGGTGATGTACTCTGTGTGCACAGTCCAATTTAGATTAGATGAGATGTGGACACCTAAGTATTTATATGAAGTGACAGATTCCAATGGAACACCGTTAAGAAAATAAGGGGGGAGGAGGAATGTTAGGGTTTCGGATGACACGCATAATTTTGCATTGTTTTACATTAAGTTCCATTCGCCATTTAGTGCACCAGTTAGATATAGCAGATAGATCAGATTGGAGAGCGTTAGTATCATTATCGGTTTTAATTTCGCGAAAAATCAAGCAGTCATCAGCGAAAAGAAAGATGTGCGAGGAAACATCAGCGGGAAGATCATTAATGTAGATTAAAAATAACAGAGGTCCGAGGACGGAGCCCTGTGGAACTCCGGAATTTACGTTAGTAAAGGCTGAATTATGACCATTAGCACTAACAAATTGGAAGCGGTCGAGAAGGAAGCACCTAATCCATCTGAAAAGGTTAGGGTCGAGGTTAAGAAAGCTGAGTTTGTGAAGTAGCAGTTGATGACAAACCTTGTCAAATGCTTTAGAAAAGTCCAAGAATATGCAGTCCGCGCGTGATGATTCGTCAAGAATTTGGTGCAGTTTATGAGTGAATGAGAAAAGCTGAGTTTCGCATGAGTATGTTTTGCGAAAACCATGTTGTGCAGGCGTGAAAAATGAGTTATCTTCTAAATGACTAACTAATGATTTAAATATTACGTGCTCAAACAGTTTACAGCATGTACTGGTTAGTGAAATGGATCTGTAATTAAGAGGTGAAGTTTTGCTGCCAGATTTATGAAGCGGAACCACCTTCCCAATCTTCCAATCAGTTGGAAGGCTAGATGTGTCAAGGGATTGCTGAAAAATCTTGGTTAGTATGATGGAACTGTAGGCAGAAGTACTCTTCAAAAATTTGGTGCAAACAGAATCGTAGCCAGGAGATGAACAATTGTGTAATGAATCAATTAGTTTAGCGATACCTGATACTTAAATAAAGATGGGATGCATAAGCGGGAAATCAACATGACACAAATATTCACATGTTCTGACGCCCAATGGCAATGTATGCTTGTACCACGCAATATTAGTGCGATATTACATGTTGTACTGTGACGCCTGTATACAGGACGCGTGGGTTTGTAAAGCATGAAAGTTATTTTCACTGCATTTCCAAGCAGAGGAAGTTATTTTATACGTAATCCCAAGCAGAAGCGTGGCTGTGTGGTAGAACACCTGCTTGCCACGCAGACAGCCTGCGTTCGATCCTCACTCGGACCCGATCCTCACTCGGACCCCCCCCCCCCCCTTTTCTTTTTTTTTCTTTCTCTCTTTTCTTTTTTTGCCTTCCGGTGACGGGCTAGCAGACGCACGCGCGTAAGGGTCTTTCCTTTCTGTCTAGCCTCGCACGTCACCGGAGGGCTCACATTGTTGTGCAAATAAAAATTATTATCATTATTATTATTATTATTATTATTATTATTATTATTATTATTATTATTATTATTATTATTATTTATTTATTTGCATCTTTCTCGATTTTTCGGTCACGGACAAGATGATGATTTTTCGCTCACAACCAACGACGCCGACACCGACGCCGGAATTTCTGCGAAACGAGCTCTTTAACGCTATCGCGTTAAAACAGTTGTCCCTATAAAAGTTCTCTCGAGGATAACGAGATTTCTAGTATCCCAAAAGGTCCTGCGAATCTTTGACCCTACGCTGCCCATTATTGACTCAACGGACGCATTTGCGTATGCTTTGGGCGCCGTATTGCAGCAAGTGGAAGATGTCCCTATTCGAACTGTGGCACTTGCATCTTGGACATCTGCAGATATGTAACGAAAATACTCGGCCGGAAACCGTAAAGCCCTGGCCTATGTATGGGCCTTTGAAAAGTGGCACGTCTATCTCTGGGGCTGGTGGTTCTCCCTACTGGCAGTTCAGCAGGCTCTGGTCGCATTGTCCAGTACAGGGGGGCCCGCAACCAAGTAGCGCATGCCCCATACCGACTGCCAGTTCCAGAAACTGAGGGTGGCTTCCAAGCCGAGAAAAAGGTGGTGTCCTTAGTTACATCGTGTGTACACAGAGCACATTCTCGGGTTTCCTACCACGGAGGATGGCGTACTACAGCGGGTCATGCACTTCATCCAGACATATGGCCAGTCCGGAGAAGACTTTCCGCAGGACTGACACCCTACTATGCTGTGCGGAAAGAGCCCTCGGAAGTTGGCGGGCTTGTGTTGCGCACAGAACGTGCTGTGGCACCTTCCAAGCTGTCTGCCTTCATCCAGTTGGCTCACGAGTCCCATCAAGCGTTCGTGAAGACAAAGCAGCGCATCGGAGCAAAGTGCTGGTTGCCCTATCTCGGCAAGCAAGTTGAGACCACCATTAGCCGCTGCATGGTCTGCCAAGCCCCGACAAGTGTGCCGAGAACCTATAGGCACCACTCTAGCCTCCCCACTTTCGGACAAACCCTGGGGCAAAGTGTCAGAGGACATCACAGAACATTTTGAACTCACACCGGTGACTCGGTTTGTCGTCGTGGTGGTCGCTACTTTTGCAAGTGGCGAGACATGGCGTTCTGCAGTGACATCACTTTCTGCTCGGTGATCAACTTTATGCTTGGTAGCTTTGAACGACAGGGTTACCCTGCGGATCTAGTCTCTGATTACGGCCGACGGTTTTCGCCAAGTGATGATGACTGTTTCCTGGAGGACAGGGGTATTACATTTCTTCCCTGCAGTTTACTACCCTGAAGTGAATGCTGAGATGGAAAGGTTCAGCAGGGTCCTCAAGTCGTATATACAACTGGCTATGATGGAGCAGCGACCCATACCATCGTTATGGAGTACCGGGGTATTTACTGTGCCACACCCCACAGTGCCACTGGCCTATCCCTTGCAGTGTTGCTCCATGGACGCCACATAAGGACATTCCTATATGTCATCGGCCAGCCAACTGCAAACTTTGGAACCCACCTCGCCCGAGAACGGCGTAGACTTCGGCGCCGAGTAAATCACAACCAACATAAAAACAAGGCGTATGCAGACAAGCGAAGAGCAACCAGGGGACCCAAATTCTAAACCTCTGAAAAATAACGCTAAGATGCAACCTGAGCAAGCGCCAAGGCCATACGCAGGAGTCATCCAGATTTTCTGCGGAAAAAGCATTAAGGGGTGTATTCTGTAGAGGCTATGAAGGCATTTCTGGCTTGATGTAGGAGTGAGTTGAACAGTTCACAGAAGTGTTTCATGCTCTCAAGAAAGCGACGTTACCTTAGTGATCATGGCGACAAGAACTAATGACCCCAAAATAGAAAATATGTGAGCTATTTTTTAGCCGGAGCAGTAAAGTGTATTCGAGAAGCGTATGTTGGGGGGGGCTAGTTGCTAAGACACGGGCAAGCACGGCAAGACACGGGCCCGATAAGTGCGGCAGCGACACATCTGTGAATCTTTGTAGGAAAAAGCGTGAATTTCTTTTGTAGATAGGAGTCTTGGGGGTGGTGCAATTCTGTCACGTGGTCATGACTGTCACTGCGCGCGCGCATTGTTTCATAAGGGTAGTGAAGGTGATTTCAATAAACCAGTTGTTAGTCTGCGAACGTCCTGTCCACTTCGTCTCCTGGTGTCTCGTCTCTAGCGCAGTTCATTTTTTACAAAGTAAAGTGTATGCGAATGTTACATTATTTTTACTGGTACGTGGCCTCAGTCGGTGGATTGCATACTGAGTTGAATTTAATTAAGCTGAAAAATTTGGAGGACACTTGTGCTTTGCCCTCAAGAGCAGAACGCAGTAGACCTTATGCAAGATCTGCTACCATCTAGCGGGCGTCATTAGCATTTCCGCCATGCTGAAGGCTAAGCACGCTCCTCATGTGCATACACGGCGCATATGTGTCAACGAGTGGCGGCTGATAGGAACGCCAATGCCGACATCGTTTCGTGTGCCGTGTTGCTGAGATTCAGGTAATTAGGATGCTGAAAAAAGGTTTGCAGGAAACGAAGCTCCATGTTAGATTTTCTCGCGGCCAACGAGAAGCAGCAGATCGTTCCGTTGCTCTGGCTACTGCTTACGACTAACGCCATTTTTACGTTCGCTGTTCTTAATAGATGATGTATGCGACAGCATCGGCACCCATCGGAGTCTTGCTTTTTCGTGTCATGCTACAACGAGACAGTTTTCGTGCCGTGTGCTTGCAGGCGCAGACAAACTAGCTTCGTGTACGACCTTCAAAGCTGCATCGCGGCTACTCGTGCATGCCTTCGCTGCTGTAGACAACATTGCTGTGTTTATTACATTGCGATAACAATTACATGTTACACAGGTAGCTCGTGTGCGCCATCAATTCTCAGCGAACGGACCGATTGTGTTGGAGTATCTTGTTTGTAGGTTGCTTTTGATTGTGCAGCTTAACAAGGTAGCGTTTGGTGGGACGCTTGGCGCGCGTGCTTCATTATGCGTATTTTTTCAACCAATTAGGATGTACCGCTAACGTGTACAGGCCCTTACACACTTGTCTGACGTTTTTATGCCCCGATTTCCTACTATCAAATCAGATACAAGCAAGAATTCATAGCAGCGTGAGTAATACGATTCAGACACAAGCCTTCAACATAGCGCCGAATCGGTATACTATAGCTTCGCCAAACCTCCAACAGATGGCAGCAATTTTGCATAAGGTCTACAGCGCAATTGGTCCCCATGCGCATCCCCTTAAACTGCACAGAGGACCATGCGGAACTATTATGGCCGTTTCAGACTATCCTAGAATGCCTTCTGCAAGTACAACTACGAAGTGCCGAATACGCCATAATTCTTCATTTTGCTAATTAGCAAAGCACCCACTACGCGTGTGTAAGGTGCCCCGTGCATTCGTGCATCTGCGGGCTTTGTGATTGGTGGGCAGCATTAAACCACCCATTCGTTGCACCATTCACACGTTTTGACGCCTGGTGCGATTGTACGATTCTGCCACGCAATATTACATGCTTTAAGGAGACTTGTTCAACTACCTGACATTCTCATTGCGTTATTTTCCCAAGCAACCACAGATATCCCTCGGAAATCCGATCTATATCCGTTTCGGCTGTAATGGATATCCACTGGAGATCCGTAAATCTCCGCTGGAGTTCTATCGGATGTACGACAGATATTCAAAAAAAACATTTTCGCACATTCAGTGGAGATCCAAAACGGGATCCTGTCGTGGACATATTTTGGACCTTATTCGTATGTTGTGCCCAAATGTACAGCCACGTCCACGTCTGTGTAGAGCATGCGAGCAGCTGGTTTTTGCTCTGCGGGGCGACACCTTGTGTGGCAGTTGCGGGCTCTGACGTGGTCAGCATGACTATTAGGCAGTGCATGCTCGTGACACACCACGTCATAGCCCGAAACTGCCTGAGGTGTCGTCCTGCAGAGCAAAAACTGGCTGTTTGCACACTCTACACAGACGTGGACGCGGCTGTACAATACCTCAGTGTGGTGGAACGCATGATGGTGCGGGCACAGGACCACGCACGATGGATTAAATGCAACTGACACCTGGGAGCTCTCACTCAAATTATATGTATTTGTACGCTACTAAAAAAATACAAAACTCTGTACATAAGGTCACACTCAAGAAAGTAGTTGGTTACATGCCGAAGTTACATGAAATGTCTCTACAAACGCAACTCTTGTTTCTCGCCATTCTTAGTCGTTTCGAGAGCTCGTTCTCGTGCCGAATTCATAGCGTCGATGCGTTGCTTGGCTCATGGAGGATGTCACCATGAACCCAGTTATTGCGTAGCATGGCTTGGAGCCAAAGGCAGTGGCAATAAGCACCGCCATAGCTTCAAAAGTCGTAGAGTAGCTCCAGCTACTACGCTTGCCATTGGCAAAAAGCTCGAAACAGCAACAGCCACATGAAACAGCCGATGGAGCAGTAGCCACCTCACCCAATTGCCCGGTCCCCAGGTATGATAGACTGCCTTGCCTGCTCCCTGGACCGGTTGCCCAGCAACAGCACATGTCTCTAGTGCTCATCAATGCTGTGTCGACGTTATCTGGCTCCCTGAAGTGAACGACCTGCGAGAAGTGACTGGCCTCAAACACTGAGCAACACCAAACACTGGCACCCGCTTCTCACAACCAAAGCCTGTGTTATTCCTCTTTGTCATCTGTACAGTCATTTGGTAGTACGGAGATCAGTCTACAGGCTGTTCAAAACGTTTCTGCCCTCCTGAAAGCAATTTTGTATCGCTATTCCTGGAGCACATAAGACAAGTCCAGAGGCATTTCCAGTTGTGTTAGTTTCCTTGAAGTTGACCCACTCGTGTTTATGAGGAACCTGGAAGAGAAAAATATTGTGAGCGCATGCCCTGCTGTTGAAAAAGTAAACTATATGCATAAAGTCATGTTGGCACAGTGCAAATTGAACAAGCATAGAGGAGGGGACACAACACCACCGCTGTGTTGTGTCTTCTCTTCTGTACTTGCTCATTTTGCACCATGCAAACTTGTCGATACTGCATCCCCAACTCACCTAATTTACCATTCTATTATGCATGTCCAATTTTTTTGTGATGTAACAAACTTTCTAACATAAGTTCACCTATGTACTAAATTCCTTTTTTCTCTAAACAACAATGGATAGCAGTGTACAAAAAGAAAAGTATTTTAGCAAAAGTGGTTTGTCAGACCAGTACATGAATAAATGCTATGATAGCTGCACAAGGGCTAAGGAAAGAAAGCGAGAGGACAGAAGAGTGCCTAACTCACATTTCATTACAAATATCACAAATATCACAAATATGGATATCACAATTATCACAAATATGCAGTATCACAAATATGCAACAATGCAGTAATCCCATTCATCAGATAAAAACATAATTCAATTTTACCATCTTGAAAAATATTTGAAGGTATCACAGTATTGTTGCCACTTATATGAGGCTGTGTGGCTTAATGCAACTTGCTCGCTGCAGGAGTGAGTAGGTGACCTCCGTTCTGCAGAGCCCTAAAAAAATGAAGAAAAAAATCTTCTCTGGATGACTACTACTAGGTCAAAGAATGCAATAACAGCTAATTACCTGTGGCTAATAGTGATGTATCTTTTTTCACCATGGGTAGCTGCTTCACCCCAGTCATCACTCATTTGTCTATTGTAGAATGCATCTCTACATGCTCTCAGTGCACTTGTTTTGGTGCTAGAAAGATCAGAAGATAACATTTGCAGCACAAAACGCAAACTGAACAAGTTATTGAGGGGAAACCCTATAGTAAAGTGCAACTTGAATTTAGATAACTATCGATTTTCCATAGAATGCCCATGACAAGGCACATGACCATTTTTACAGCATGCTTACATCAAAAATAGAACTCCAGCAGCATCCCGGCCACGGCAATCGCATTTTGATGACGGCAAAATGCTCGAGGCCAGTGAAAAATTTAGGTGCACGTTACGACAGAACACAAGATGGCAATGTGTTTTGGTGTGTTACAAGCACAGTATGCGCGTCAGTCAAAAGACATGCTTTGTCGAAAGTCTGGTAACTTCAGCAGGAAAGTTGAAGCAGCCTGTGAAATTTTCTATATGAGAGCCCAGACACTCAGTGCTGCTGCAAAATCACTATACTCAGAAATAGGCTGCGTATCGAGGCAATGTGAAAGGCTTCAAGATTGAATCAGTGTTTTGAACAAGTGAGCTAGGTGTGCTAGACTGTCCTTGTGTAAAGCCGGAGGTCTCGATTAGCAGCACTTCTCGGGCCCAATTTGCAATGGTGTAATTGTATCTACAATTTCACTGGCCGCGGCCACAGCTAGTGGGCTTTACATTCACCACAGAGACCACAGACGTCAGAATTAGATTAACTGTCCTATCCCTGCGAAGTGTAGGATTTGAATAATGTTATATGCACAACGGAGTGTGCCAACAGCAATTGAAAAAAGTTGCATAAGTATCGTGACATTGCCAGTGTCTGTGGTTAGTTCATGTCACCGGGGAAAGGTGGGGGGCAGTAACCAACGCATCAACAGAACCAAAAGAGCAACGAAACGACACGACGTAAGTTAGTGACGACACGGTCTTTGTCTTTTTTAGTGGTCCCGGTGCAACAGCTAGCTAGCCCTCTCGATAAATCCCACAAAACGGCTGAAAAGCATGTTTAAGCTACTTACCTATACAATGTCTCCAGTCGCTGGTCCATTTCGGTAAAAATCGTGGACAAAACAACTGTTTCTGGCGCTATTCTGCCACTTTCCACACTTCTTTCGCACCTACATTGCGCGAGAAAGAATTTCAACCGATCTCAACCAAACCGCCATAAATGCTTTTTGGATTTGGCCATGGATTGATTTGGCTCAGTCAGAAGACGAGAAAAGGCGTTCGTGTAGTGGTGGCGCGGTGTTCAAAAAGTTCAACGGCGTGGCCAGCGTGGCGTTTGGTGTAAACAACTTTTTTCAGCAACAGCGAGCAAACGAAAAGAAAAAAAAAAGCAAAAATCGTTTTCCAGTTCAGCAAGATATACTAAATATTATTTTATTGTGGGGCCTCAACTATGTCGTTAGTTCTTTAGGCTCCCGAATAATTTTTGTAGATAGAACAAGGCATTGCGTTCACGCACGGAGTCTATGTGTGTAAGTGTTTAATAGCATGACTGAAAAAACTTTATAAATATCCTTTGAAAATCCATCAGTGGATGTCGATCGTACATTCCTCAAAGCTCCAGAAACGGATGTCCACAATGGGATACCTAGCGTGCGTCTGTCGGCCATTCCATCTTGGCACTGGATATTAGGCGCTTCCGCGGATCTTGGGCGGATATCCGTGGTTGCTTGGGTTACGCAGCAGTTTGAAGCACTGGCTTGGCTCCATGGTAGAACACCTGGTTGCCACGCAGAACACTCCGGTTTGATTCGCACCCGGAACAAAAATTTATTTATTTCTACCTATCTCGAATTTTCGCTGACGAACAACGCTGATTTTTTCGCTCGCAACCAACGAAACCGACACCGACACCGAAATTTCTGCGAAACGAGGAGCGTGTGATAATCTACTCACATAGCTGGGGACGACGCCATCTGCGTTCCTCTGGCTTATAGTGTAGACGATGCAAGGGTCACTCATGCCCACGTATGGCACCACGTGCGTCTGCAAAATCACCAAGTCGACGTAGCTGCGAAAGTAAGAAAGCAGTGGTGTTTATCATGGCAGCCTTAAGCACATCTGATTACACTGATTAGAGAGCTGCTTTACGAGCAGAGGTACGAGCTCCACTAACGAAGAATGTTAGATCAGCGGTTTCCGCTCGGTTGAGCGTAGTAGAGGTACTGGAATAGACTGCTTTTGGGGAGCCACAGTTGCACACAGGTCCGCCATATTTCAATCCGAAGTTGTGCGGCAAAGCCAGCTTTTGTTCGCGCAGGGGCTACGTTTGACGATGTCCTTTGGTCAAATGTATTTATTGCTACTTAACTTCTGCGACGCTCGCCAAGTCTCAATGTGTCGTTTAAATAGTTACATTAACGCACGCATAAGTTTATGCGAACAGATTCTTTTTTTTTAGTTTTGCGTGTTGATACCAAAGTTTGAACGCAACAACTAATTTCAGCGCTGTTCTGAATGCATCCAAGACGCTTCGCTGATGACGAACTTGTAAACGGTCTTGGAGGCATATCAGATCCCAAGATAGTTCCTAAGGAGCAGTCATCGTCCTGGTTGTCCTGCGGTGGTAGGTCGACGGGAACGCGAAACAGGCAGTAAGCGTCATCGTGCTTTCGTCCGGATTTGTAAACGACCGTAGTGTCGAATTCTTGAATTCTCATACTCCACCCTGCGAGGCGACCTGAATGGTCCTTCGCGCTATTTATCCAACACAAGGCATGGTGGTCGCTTACAATTTCGAAGGGCCTGCCGCAGAGGTAGGCGTGAAGCTTTGATGTAGCCTAGATGATGGCAATGTACTCCTATCCTGTTGCGGAATAGTTGGCTTCCGCCTTAGATAGGGAGCGGCTAGCACAAATTATAATCGCCTCTGGTCCGTCAGTCCTCTGCACAAGGATGGCGTCCAGTCCTTCGCTGCTTGCGTTGTAGGGGATTTCTGTATCGGCGTATTCATCAAAATGCGCAATTAGGCGTAGTTTTAGTTCTTCAAGTGCTTCGACGTGCGCCGTTTCCCACTTGAATTCCACGTCGCTCTGAGTGGGGTGCCTTAGTGACTCGGCCATTCATGAAACTTCTTTCACAAAGCGTCTGTAATAAGCGCACAAGCCCTGAATTGGTGCACGGCCTTCTTGTCGGCGGGCGGAAGGAAGGCAGCGATGACATTCTGCGGGTCTGGGAGAACTTGCTAATGACGTTGCCCAAAAACAAGAGGTCCTAGTACGCGAAGCGGCACTATATATTCTGCCTTCATGGCGAGTCCGTAGGCCTTGATTGCTCGAAGTACAGCTTGAAGGCACTGGATGTGCTTGTCCCATTGTGAGGCAAGCACAACGTCGTCCAAGTACACGAGGCAAGTCCGCAACTTTAAGCCTACCAGTACTGTATTCTTAACGTGTTGTAAAGTCGCAAGTGCTAAGCGAACACCAAAGGGCATCACCTTAACCCTATCAGACGCCACCTATGAAGAACTGTCTGTAAATGCGTCAAATCGACACAATATTATTGTAAGGCACTCGATGTTATATTGCAACCAAAATAATGTCGTAATACGTTCATTTATATGTGTTATAGCAATCATTCCTAATTACTTTGTAATTCAATATCTATTTATTCCGAAGACATTCATGCTCTGCCTCTGCATAAATAGAATGAGATCTCAGGCTAGAAATATAGTGCAAACTTGTTTTCGGTTATCTCCATGGTGAACAAAGAAAAATGATACTTTTGACGTGGGTCGCGGAAATCCTCACGTCGAAAGACTCGTCAAATATGGTAATGCCTTCAGCAAAGTGATCGTATGCAACAGTACAGGTAAATGAAGACAAATTTAGGATGCAGGAGGTTCAGTTCATCCAAAGTAGATATATCTTGCTCTTTCTTAACCTCTAGTCGATAGAAGCAGCAAATACAAGTGGTGTACACAATTGTGTACATAGCGTGTCAAAGGGTTAAACTCGAACAGGCCGTCTGGTATTGTAAAAGAAATATTTTTTTTTCCGTTTCTCTCATCGACTTCGATTTGCCAGTAGCCGGTTTAGCGGTCCATTGACGAAAAGTACTCCGCGTTGTGGAGTCCATCCACAACATCGTCTATCCGTGGGAGAGGATACACGACCTTTGTGATAGGGTACGCATTTGGGCTGGTTGGTTCATGATTTCCAGTAGAAAACAGCGCTAAAAGACGGGACGAAGAAAGTACACAAACCACGGCGCTGAGGCTAGCGCCGTGGTTTGTGTCCTTTCTTCGTCCCGTCTTTTAGCGCTGTTTTCTACTGGAGACTTTTGTGATTTTGCTCAGGTGACGATAGTCATAGGCGTGCGCAGCTTTCCCCTTCAGAGGGGGGCGAAGGTTCGTCGCAGTGCCCCCCCTTCCTATTCAGTCAATGTGTGGGGCAGACTCCCCCCCCCCCTAGGCGACTAGGGGAGGGGGGGGGGGGAGGGGGGGGGGGCGGCCGCCCTCTCTGCCCCCCCTCGTGCGCACGCCTATGACGATAGTCAAAGCGGAAACATGGGCTTCAGTACTGCTTCTTCACTAACACCACGGGAGACGCCCATAGTTTCTTAGACGGCTGGTTGATGTCGTCGCATAGCGTTTCGTCGTCTCGTTTCTTTACGTTCTCGCGTGAAAATCCGGCCCGGGCTCTGGCGGATTGGTCGGGCACTTGTTTGTGTTATGATGCAATGTTTCGCGACTGAGGACTGTCGAACTCTTGGCGACGACCAAAAGCATTCCTTCTATTGCAGGATCAGGGCTTTGAGCTGTTCTGGCTAATGCATCTTAAGGCTCATTTTGACTTCGAAAGCTGGTTGGGGACCTTGGTTCGTCGAAGAAGGTTCGGTATTATCGAAGAGGGCGAACGTATTGCTGGCATCCACGAATTCATCCATGTAGGCGACCGTCGTACCAATGTTGAGGCGCCTCTATTTGTGGCTCAACTGTGTCACCATTACCTTCCCTTTCCAACAATGAAGCTCGCGGTTATGGCTCCTGCAAATAAAACCTGGCAGTTCAGGAGAAAATGCTGGTCACCCTCAATGGCGCCTTCTACGCATGTGGGTTTTTCAGTGCCGACGGGAATCACGACGCTGGAGAGAGGCGATATGGCTGCCTTCTCTTCTATCACACTCGAGGCATGGTCATTGTTCGTGGAAAGAGTTATCAACTGAGATTGCTGCACTGGGTTGCTGCACTGAGATTGCTGCACTGGTCAATTGCTGCACTGGGTTGATTTAGGAAATCAGTGCTTAGCATGATGTCACTCGAACAATCCTGTGTGACCACAAAGCTCGCCGAATAAGTCATGCCATCAATCGTGTTTCTAGCCATGCAGACTCCAGTCGGCTTTATTGGGTAGCCTCGAGCTGTCCGTATTTCGGGTAATTTTCCAGTGGTCTTTAGTTTTTACGGCTGAGCGGCGAACGGGTCACTGACGACGGAGTAGTCGGCTCCGGTGTCGACCAGAGTGATCACGTTGTGGCCATCGATAAGCACGCCGAGGTCGGCGGTTTGTCATCTTGCGTTACGATTAGGTCGTGGCGTCCAAGCACGGCTGCGTTGACTTCCTCCGATGCTGCTAGGTCCTGTCATCAGGTGGTGTTTCGGCAGAGAAATGTTCTCATAAAGTCTCTGTCTGGTACCCGGAGAGCTGACATCTGATGATTCCCAAATCGTCGTCGGCGCCGGCGGAGCATTATCGGCATTTTGTCATACGGCAATAGCACCTTCATCGGTAGCTGCCCTTAGTTTTTCGGATAAGGGCTGGGATATCGGTCGCAGGTTGGGCCGGTGTACTGCCGACGATTAGCCGAGATCATGGTGTAAGATATATATCTTACACCATGATCTCGGCTAATCGCCGGCAGTACACCGGCATCATGGTGTACGATATATATCTTACACCGCGGCCGAGATGTAGCGGCCGGGCGACAGTGAACGGGATGGTCTTCGTCGTTGCGGCTGCGCTCCGGCGATCTCGTCGGCGATATTGCGACGTAGTTCACCTGGCTGCGGACACGTCACGTTCACGGCGAAATCACACGGTCCCATATCACGGTACTGGCAGTGGCGGTGTGGCCGGCTTCTCCGCAGTGGTAGCATAGCGGGCGGTCGTCGGGAAGCGCACCAAACGTCAGCCTTTCTCCGTGCATAGCGCCGGTCGACAGGCGGGCGTGATGGCGTAAGTGGTGGCGGAGATGTCTCGTGACGAAACTGCAGCGGTGCGGCATGTCGACATGGGCGCGGAGGGGAAGCGCGACGCTGTATTGCAGCAGCGTAGCTCATAGCTTGCTGCTGCGGCCGTGCTTGCTGAGGAACACCCAATGACTACTGGATTTCCTCGCGCGCTACTTCTGCGATCGACTTCGCCTTAGGCTGCAGAAAAGGTGAGACCTTCGGCTGCTCCTCTCGCATGATGTATCGGATGCTTTGGCGCAGGTCTTCGGAGCCGCGGGCTTGAACAGCTGCGCTGTCTGGGATCAAGCGACGATTGTACTCTCGGGCTCACATTTCTATCGTCGTCTCGATAGACGTTGCCTCGAAAATAATAATAATATTAATAATAATGATAATAATAATAATAATAATAATAATAATATCTGGGGTTTTACGTCCCAAAACCACGCTCTGATTATGAGAGACGCCGTAGTAAAGGGCTCCAGAAATTTTGACCATCTGGTGTTTTTTAACGTGCACTGACATCGCACAGTACACGGACCTCTACCATTTCGCCTCCATCGAAATGCGACCGCCGAGGCCGGGATCGAACCCGCGACCTTCGGGTCAGCAGCCGAGCACCGTAGTCGCTACACCGCCGCGGCGGACTTACCTCGAAGAGGAATCCCTGCACGGTGTTGGGTGGGTCCCGCGAAGTCAGTCCTGTGAAGAGCTTGTGTTTCTCCTCTCGCATGAGGAAACGAACATTCTTCCCCTCAGGCATGTCAGCGTCAGCGTGACGGAAAGATCGGCTCATTTCTTCCGTGAATACAATCATGTTTCGTTTGGGATCTGCACCCGCGTCTCCAGCGAAGCTGCAGCCCTCCCGCACAAAGCTCATGAAGGTGTCACGGAACGGACTTTGAAATAAATCCTAGGTTCGAAATGTAGGCTCCCAATTCTTGAACAAGGCCCTCGCGGTGTCTTCTAGGCAAGAAAATTCTTGACGTAGCTCCTCTTCACTGTCCCATTTGTTGAAGGCTGCGACGCGGATGCATGTTTACACCCAGCCACAGGAGGCGCTGATCCAGCTTTCGGGGTCTTCAAAGGATGATCCATGGAAGGTTGGCTGGTCCAGGGTATGACGACAATCGAGGGTGACATTGCGGGACGTCAAAGTGGCATCATCGTGGCGACATTGCGGGCATAATCGGGCATTATCGCCGTGATGTTTGGCTGGTCAGCCAAGGGTGCGTACTCGGGAGGTAGCCCTAGCTGGCTATGCCTAGCTCGACGATATGACATGGTTCTGGCTTTCATGGTTTTGGCTTCGTTCACGGCTTTTCGTGGGCGTCCGAAACATGAACGAAGCAGCACCTCCTCCAGATGTCACGTGGTCGTGACGTTGAAAAAGACGGAAGTTGGGCTGTCAGAGATGAAGCTCTTTATTGGACCAACTTGCGCCCAGGAAATGAAAAGTCAAAGTACAGGTAATACCCGCCGTACACTGATAGCGGCAATCACAGTCTTCTGACGTCGAACCTGATCGGCGGCAGAATGCGTCAACTCTTATACATGCGTCACAGTACATTCTTGTATTAGCACTGGTGTTCGAGTACAGTCTGAAACGTACTCAAATATATGCGCTGGACATGTAGACCAGTCGGCGTCGTTCGCGAAGCAGCATGCAAGTTCAAGTGCGCCCTGCACCGATCAATCAAGCGCGCCACAACAATGTGAAAAAGGCGGTCCCTGTGAAGTAAAAGAAAGCAGGTAAGCGCATCAATATCGTGACATACACGCATGATTAAAGTAAACGACAGATTATGGCATGAATATTATGTTATTCAAGTCATGTATGTTATGACAATAATGACATGGTTTTCTTGCTTTCACAGCCGTTTAAATAACTTGATATCTACGAAAGCTCGCGTGGCATGACGTCTCTTCTGGGATCTTGACGACCCAACAGGAAGGACTGTCACGAACACCTGTATCATATCCTGAAAGTGAATCATTTATGTCCTTGCTAGGTTCTTGCATTTATGTCCTTGCTTGCGGTTTCGTTTCCAAGGTTTTCGAGCACCGTTCATTGCGAAATTTACCATCCCAAATGTCCAGTTGTTTCGTCAATCACTTGAGGTACAACAAACGGTTGTTTATGGTCGCCAACTTTAGTCGTCGGGGTGGGAGCAACATTGCTCTAAACGCCAAAGTGGGTGCGTTCAAGTCTAAAGCAGCCATAACGGCACCATACACTGCGCAAGGTGTATGTTTTTACGTCCAAGCTGTAGATACAACTACCTTTTTAAGGGTACGTTCAACATTGGCGGTCTGAGCGACTGCCGTTTTTGGTGCCGTAGTTGTGCGCCGCCACCACCGCCGGTGTCCGTAACCACTATCGCACCAAAAGCGAAAAAACTAATTGGCGAAGCTAGCACTAAGCCGCGCAAGCCTTGAAACAACGAAACTGGACGATTCTGAAGACTAATCTAGTTGTTTCACTTCTTTAGCGCACAGAAGGACAAGGACGAAAAGCGACGCGGACACAAGCGCGTCCTAAAGAAGTGAAACATGAATTACCAACATGCCCAAGCATACGCTCTTTCAAGTTGCATAATCTAGTTGCTTCTAGGTTGTTTCAAGACCTTAGCTAGTTGATGCAGGTTGTTTCTAGGTTGCTTCTAGGTCGTTGCTATAGGCTTTAGCGAGGTGATGCTATGTTGTTTCTACGTTGATTCTCAGCGCAGAGAGGTTCGAGTTAAACCACAGACAGTCACAGACAAGACACGGGCCCGTCGTCGTTGGTGTAGGCCTTCCATCGCTTCGGGGTCTTCTCGCAGCCACCATTGCCTTCCCCGTTCCCTAGTATTCTTTCGTTGTACGTACTCGGGATCTTCGGCTCGCCGCCATCCCTTCGCAGCCATTTATCGAATATCTTTCTGTTGTGTCCCAAGCGCACCTTTGTTCCCGAGCGAGCCCCCCGAACGTCTTGAGTGAAGCGGTACACCGTAGCTCCGGACGTCCGGTTGTCGACTCCTCCCTCTCCCCCGCTCGTTACAAACGAGGCACCGCTCGTTTCCCCCGGCAGTTCGGCTGCCGCCTCCAAGTAGGAATAAACACGTTTTTAACCATTCCAGACTGTCTATGCTTTTGAGGCTACCGCGCCCCGCGCGTACGTCCTTGGGCCGAAGACAACACCGGACATAACACTTTCGCATATATGCGTTTAAGATTATGATAGTTCTCTGATACGCCACACAAATTTCTGTAGCACATACCCGTCTGCTGGGCGAACTGTTGCCTTCTTCATTTTAAGAGCAAACCTCTTAAAGCTAGAGGTTAAACATCGGGTGTCCGCGAAAAACCCTCCGCGCCGTTGCGTATCAGCCGCGACAACCGACGGAGACAGTCTGTGCAGCCGCCGCGCCGAGTTTGCCCGCCACGCGAGCCGAGTACGAGCGACGAAAGGCCCTCGTTCCTCCGGGGGGTGCCATAGCCAGCTTTGCACGTTAGTTCTGGCGCTAGAGCTTGGACATTCTTGCATAGTCTGTGACAGGCTGTGGTACGACTCTACTTTGTCCACGCCAAAGACCTAGCATCAGCCAAGAAGGCCATGTTAAGCCCCTAAGATCAACCAACTTCGCTGTTTCTGAAGCTTTACACTGGTGGTGTAAAGTTTTTTTTATTGCGATAGCAATTATATGGACACTCCCGGCTGGTTTTCGCCGTCGGCGTCGCCGTCACGTCCCGTATATGTATCTATATGTTTATAAAAAGTACAAAGAAAAATATTTCAGAAAAATGTTTCCGACGCGCGGCATCGAACTTGTTGGGTGCTATAAACACCGAGGTTACACCAAATCTCGCTTCCGAAGTCGTTGTGCCCACGACTTCGGAAGATGGTGGTGTCCGGCACCACACAGAGTAAGAACAGCTGCCAGATGAAGCACAGCCAACGTTACCGGTCTTGCAAAACAGGAGTGGTATACCAGGTTCCGTTCAGCTGTGGCAGATCGTATGTTGGGAAATCTGGAAGGTGTATAAACACCAGGTTGAGGGAGCATGACTCTGCATTACGTACTTCAGGACGAACACATCTGGTGGATCACTGCAGTTCTTGCGGGTGCTCACCAATTTTCACAGACACAAAGATTCTGTCAACTCACAGGCAAAAAATTAACAGGGAGTTGATTGAAGCATTCCATATTAGAAACATGGGAGAAAAGTGTGTTAGCCAAGCTTCCGTCACATTGTCCGATAAAGAATTCGACTTCTTGAAAAGCACGTGCATCAATCCGTCTGTGATAATATGTGGTGCGCGGAAACGAAACCAGAACTTCAAGAACGAAAATGGTGTGCCGTGCGGTGGCAAAGTGCGATTGTGCGCGTATGTGCCGTGCGGGACCGAAGACGACGACGCCGGGAGCTCGTGAAGCGTGGCCTCGAGGGTGGGAGACCCCTGCCTTCGGCAGTGCGCGACGGTGGTGTTCGAGGCCGAGCAGCGTTCGTGGCAGAGCAGGACTCCGGCTGGGTGACTGGCCCAGGGACCAGGCGGTGCGCGGTGGTTCCCGTTCCTGAGAGCTGAGGCACCGACGTCCGAGCGAACGAGGCCTGCATTCCAGCTGGGCGACTGGCCCAGGGAGCAGGCGAGGTGCCGCTGACCGCGCTGCCGTCCACAGCGGTTGCTCGAGTCCCCGCTGTGGGCCACCGTTACTGCTGCCGTCACACGGGCTGGCGCGACCTCGGTGTGCTGCCGGGACGAGACGCGGTGGCCGTGTGCTGCTGCTGAGCAACCAGCCCCAAGCACTTCTACTGCTGCTGTTGCGGCAGAGGGCCGGAGCATGGCGAGGGCCGATCTAAGTTGAGGGCTGACAACGAGCCAGGCGGCGCACCGTCCCAAACGAGCCAGGCGGCGCACCATCCCAAACGAGCCAGGCGGCACACCGTCCCCGAGCGACCGGCGTCGGTGTTCACGGCAACGATACGGCGAGAGACGCTTATTGCTCAGACACTATTAGTGCAAGCCGATATATGTGTTTAGCTCGCGTGCCCATTAAGTGTTAGTGCATGTCTGTCCATGTGTGAAGTTGTAATATAAGTGTGAACGTGTTTTTGTGCACTGGCGTACTGTATGGATCTTTCTGGAGCGGTCCTGCCCCAATAATAACATCACACCGTCTACAGATGAGTGAACTCCCCCTAAAATTTTTGGTTGTGTGTGCTTTGGCTCTTATCATGACGTAGCGCTGAATAAGTTTGTTTAGTTTATCTCGTGTGTTTCTGAGTCCACCGGTGGGGGGGCGTTTGTGTTACGTGACGATAAAAGTGCATTTCGTTGTTTAAAATAAATCAGATGTGAGTTTGCGCCCGTGTTGTCTGCCTCTTTTTCCTTGTGTCCGTGTACGTTTTGCGCAAAAGAAGTCATGAATGAGTACCAACTCGCCCAACTTTCAGTACAGTTCTCTCTCGTCCTGTGCGTGTTGTTTTCGTGCGTCATGTGCGCGTGAGGAGCGCGCTGCACATTTCGACCTGCTTGCCATTCGTCGCTTGACATTCCAATTTGTTGCTATCGCATTCATTACTTCGCCTTGTGGCGAAACTGTGACTTTTTTTTTTTAGCGTACCAGTGTTCAGTAGTGGGATTTACTCAATTTCCGTGGCGTATACCCGTTTACGATAATAATAGCTTTTTTTGGCACGGGATGAACAAGGAACCAGGCACGTAGGCAAGGGGGGCGGCCCAGGCCCCCCCCCCCCCCGAAATTCGTCCAGTCGGCCATTAACGCAAGAGTACAGAGGCCATGGAAAGACTTTCTGTCGAACAATTAGGTCTTGCCCCCCCCCCCCCCCCGAAAAAAAAAATCCTGGCTACGTGCCTGCAAGGAACGATGTGCTAAACACTTTCGCTGTTAAAATGAAATGAGAAAAAAATACTCAGTATCGGATGAGATTTGAAACCGCGTCCTCTGCGCAAAAGTAGAGTATTCTACCGCGAAGCCACACCGGTGCTTGAAACTCCTTTCGTAAAAAGACCTTATACAGGCGTTATGTCGGGCAACGAACCACCGCGTTAAAATATATAATATCGCGTGGTAGAAGAGTAAAATAACAACCAGGCTTCACGGAATTCGAATCGCGCAACGAGTACGTGGTTTAAAGATTCCCACCCGTTACAAAAGGCTGATTCATAATTCTTAATCGTATAACACCAGGTGATATTACAATTGTTATAATTATTCAACGTCATCAGCCACCGCATCAACAAAGTGCACATAATGCCTTACAGATTTGTAGCGGGTGCCTCGCTTCCCCGCAGAATGATGAACAATGCCATATCAGATGCTCCCCTACTTCACAAAAATTATGATTTATGACGTAGTAGATGGATGGTGGAACTTTATAGTCCTGAGAGACGCGACTAGCGCGCAGTGGGCTTCTGCCACGTTGGGACGCGCAGGCTAAGCCTGACCGCCGCATCGTGGGCTCTCTGGACGGCCCAAAGCTGATCCCCCCTTGTTGGGGCTTCTGATGGCGGAGCACCACTTAGCGGGGTTGGCTTGTGCACTGCCCAGTAACGAGGGGCATCGCCAGAGCATATGCTCTAAGTTAGCTACTTCCCCACAACATGGACACGAACTGCTGGTATAAGCATCTGGGTAAATTTTGTGAAATAAGGCCAGATTTGGATATGAATCAGTCTGTAGAAGTCTAAGAGTCATGGCCTGGGCTCTGTGTAGTTTTCTGCGAGGAGTAGATAACCTGCAAGTATTAGTAGCACCAAGAGTGTTTACAACGGCCTCTATAGAAGCCGGTCTTCCCGCTTTTGCTGTGACTGTGCTGCGCTTTCCGCGCAGGCCTGACGTTTCTTTCGTTTTAAATGCGAATGCATTTCTTAGTCGGGCTATGTCAGGCGGCGTTGTCCGCCGGCGTCCGCGGAGGAGGAGGATAGGTTGAGGAGGTGTCCGCGCGCCGGCAGGTGTTATCTCTCCGCTCTCACTCCCTCTCCCATAGCAACAGCTGCGGGTGCGTGCGCTTATCCTCGCCCCTAGCAACCGGAGCATGTGGTGCGAGAGAGTGTAGGAGAGGGTAGGTGCAGTGCTTCGCCGCTCCTTCTCTCGCCGTTCGCTCTCTCTCCTCCCTGCGCCCCACTCTCCCGTCCGCTCGCGCCTCACTCTCGACCACGTAGCATCCGTGCCTAATGCAGAGGCAAACGGGGCATGCGTTTCTAGCTCTAGTTGCCTAACCTTATTGTTGCCAGCGTGCACGGTGATTAAAAAAAATACAACGAGAAAAAAGAAAGAAAACCGTGCGTCCGCCTCGTCGCGTTCGGTCCCTGTAGGCCCCCCGCGTCGCAGCGCCCCTTCGCTTTAGTGCCACGAAAATGCGGCCGGCGCATTTACTAAAGCCGAACATTATCTGGACGCGCTCTCCGTCGCGGCGGGCGGAGAGTGTCCACACCTAAATTATTTTTCTTACGCCGTGCTCTCGACCGTTCGCTGGCTGGGCGCCTCTCAAGGCGATGGCAGAAGTCGGTGTCGGCGCAAGAAATGCATTCGCATTTCCTCACGATTCCCTTTGGGGAGGTGGGGGGCATTTTTTTTTTTTGCTTTATTTAGCAGTTGCATTCCTCGTTTTTCTATCTTGGCAGCGAGCAAGAGTTCGATTGCGCACCAGTTCAACGCATAAGTATACAATGAGGAAAACTGAGTTGCGTGCATGCAGCCCGAAACACAGGAGTTTCTTCAGTACTTGCGTGTTTTCGTCATTTCATCCGCGATCCCGTGCGCGTGTGTTCTCATGCATTATGAATGTAGCAGAACGAAAGAACAAGAGTAATTCGTAAGACGCACTTGGCGCTCTTGATGGCGTCGACAAAGTTTTCGGCGTCCTGCGCCGTCCGTAGCCACACACCGAGGAACGTCACAGCTTTTTTCAGGTTATTCAACGCGACTCGAAATTCCTGGAAAACAGGAAATAAAGCCCACGCTGACAAACCTAGATTGCTGCATGGTTTCAGCTCATGGTTGCGACATAAATGACATACGTATTCAGTTTCGCCGCTACGATAAATGACAAATTCAGCGCTGCGAAATTAGGTAAATAGGATGCTTCTTTAAAAGAGAAACGCATGCGCACACACGTGGGATACCTGCGTTTGATGGCGATGAAAAGCAATCCTACCCCTCTCAAAGCGTGTCTAACCTACGGAGCCATTAGTTCACGCGTGGCCTCTGCGATTAGCTCCGGCAATTCAACGCGTTGCCTGAGCTCAAATATTTTAAATGTATACAGTAAGCAGACTTTGGTAAACGAGATACAAGGGCCCGTCAAAAACCCACGTCATCACACTGAAGCTGTATATGCCTAGGTTCTGGCGTATCGTGCCTGTAGACAAAATATGCCCAGAACAACAATTCTCAGCGCCTCTCGCGCATCACCCTATTGCTACAGGTGCCCCTCGCCCACTCAGCACCGCCGATGCGTCTTTCACATTGGATTGGATAAAACTTTATTTGTGCCTGCAGTTGGGCGCTCGCGCGTCCCGACGGGGCCTACGTCGTCTTCGGGGTTGCCGTTACTCCGCTCAGCTCGCCGTTGACGGCTCGCTGAGTCCCTGCCTGTCGAGCGCTCCGAGGACCTGCTGGACGGCCCAGAGCTGTTCGTCCTCGTCGTAGCTCTTCGCGGCCGCCTCGAGCCGCGACGGGATCGTTCTTGATCTTGCTTCCTCTGGGTGTTTGATGCAGTCCCAAGATGTGCGTGTGATCTGCCGTCTCCCTCCGGCAGACCTTGCACTTGTCGGTCGGGTATGTCTCGGAGTACATGCGATGCATCAGTGCCGGGCTCGGAAGCGATCCGGTCTGGAGCTGTCTCAGTAGTACCACCTCCGCACGACTCAACCGCTTGTGCGGGAGTGGGAAAGTCCTGCGAGCCAGGCGGTAGGCCTTCGTGATGAGTCCGTCATGCGGTCCTTGGCTCCGAACCACGTCGGATGGTCTGTCGCAGGGGCGCAGTTAGTTAGCGCTCGTGCCGCTGCATGTGCCGTCTCGTTGTGGTTGTCAATGCGTTCCGACGCGTCGCCCGCGCGCGCCGGGAAGCACTTAATTCTTACTTTTCTGTCTTGTAGTTTGGCCGTACGCAATACGCGCTCGGCTTCTCTACAGATTTGGCCTTTTGAGAAGTTTCGCACCGCCTATCTAGAGTCACTCAGCACCGTGTGGCAGCCTCGGTCGGCGATGGCCAGGGCGATGGCCACCTCCTCCGCATGTTCCGCTCCGGAACTTTTCACGCTCGCTGCCGTCCCCGTTGCGCCGGTCGCCTTTCACAACCATCGCGATACTCGGGCGGCGGCACTTCTCATCAATCTTTAAGCCCCTTTGTCTCGTGACGTAGAGATCGCGATAACGCACCATCCCTGGGTTGTCTCCAGAACACGAACTAGGCAAGCCGAAACGCGACACCGACAACAGGGACAAGGTCAGATGAAACGGACGCGTCAAGTGAGCAAGGGCCCGTATTCTGAAACGACCGCGAAAGGCGACAGTATCGCCTTTGGTGACGTAGAATCTGATAGTCTGATGTATTCATTAACCGGCCAGCGCAATGTCGTCTTTGCAGTCGTTGTTGGTTTACGAATGACTGACAACACAGGAGCGAGCGTACTGTACAAGCTCACAGCGACCCGACTGTGGTGTTTTCGAGCATATGCTGGCATACGCAGTCGCCAGGCTTGGCTGTGGCTATTTGAAATATAAAACGTGTTGAAATTGCTCTCAACCTCTTTGCGCAATTTTTTAAAGCACAACATAATATTTAAAGAATGTCGCTTTGTGTGAAATGTATCTTTTCTTGTTGAGAGTTAAACTCGGCGGGCTCAGAGAGTTCGGCTGTAGTTTGCCGCCGCAGCGACATCGCGTCAACATCTCAACATATTGCCGGCGCGCGATAAATCACGCGAGCAGTGCACAGTTCATCTTCCTAGAACGTTCAAATTACAAAAAAACACGCGCCGGAAAAAGAACGAGTGCAGAAAACACACCAAGGGAACGCTAGCTGAAAGCTTCAGCGTAAAAAGTGCTTCGCAATCAACCAAGGATTGAATACTAAAAGCTACCGTCTACGTCACGAAATGCTAGACTTCACCACCAACCGACGGTGATAGGACGTGCTCGTTTATTCCAGGCATGTCAGGAGCACCGTAAAGCTGCGTCCCGTCGACGGAAATGCTCCGCACTTTTCCGGTTTTTCTCAATACCCATTCAGCCCCCACCAAAGGCGACAGTCTTGTGACTGTCGCCGAGTCGCAGCGGCCCCCCTCCCCATTATGTAAATGTATGAGGCTGACTTTGCGCCCCCCCCTCTTAGGTGACTAGGGGGGCGCTCCCCCCCCCCCCTTTCCCAACCCCCCCCTTGCGCACGCCTATGCTCAGAAGCCCAAGAAGAGAAGGTGAGCACGAGGAGGATGACGGGAAGGAAGCCGCTGCCGAGGCGTAGTCGACGACGGAGTGCTCGAGGTGTGTGCCTCGCCGGGACTAAGGCCACTGGCATCGCGAACAGCCCTTGCCAACGGAGCCGGCGTCTATTGTTACCCGGAGTAGTGGCCCGGACTCACTCCTGTGACGTGTGTCATCAGAGGGGAAGGGGATAATGTGGGGGCGCTGGTGGCTGTCAGGAGGTACAGAGGAAAACGAAGAGCAGCCTGGGGCGCGCTTGCGAGGACAGTGGGCACTCGGGGCCGAGATCTTGGCCAGTAAAGGCATTTCTTCTGGCTGCCTCCAGATTCATGTTCCCCTCCCACACCGCATACCCGCATCGTTATTCATGAGCTATAATTCACTTGCTTCTTTGTAAGTCCGGGATGCTTCGCCTCATAGTAGGAGATACTGGCCCTGCTATAGCCGAATGTGGTGGTTAGGCAGCTACTTTTTCCTGACTGTCTGTATGCAGATTCTGCTAAGAAAATGGCAGTGCCCTGAGTTTTTGTTTTGTTTTGTTTTCTGATTACTTGTGAGACATAACCGGTTATATTTTAAACCGTTTCAAACTAAGCTTATGCTACATCTATCATGAACCTTAAGTACAGTCACCATTTTTATGTGGTTCTGTCTTTCACAGATTGTTTTACCCAAACCGGCATTCGGTAATTGAAGCGGCATCACTGCGCAAGAAATTCGGGGTGTCGCTTGGTACTCGCGCCACCAAAGATTTCAAAAAGTCAGTAGTACTATCCGTATTCCAAAATATTTTATTCGATTCGCATTTCGTTTACATTACGAACGAATTGGCTTCGAAGTTGAAATTTTGATATTCGCACCACCCTACTTAACGGCTTTCTTAACTAGGAACATAACGGTTTCCTTAACTAGGAGAGTATTCACTTACAGGCGCAGCAGTCTCCGTACTTCATATTCAGTCGACCCAACGTGAATTCGCTATCTGCCATTAAAGGCTCCACGGAAATTAATTAAATTGTACGGAAACTGAATGTATATCAAGGCTCACCCGAAAGGCCGCGCCGAGCGACTCCTTCGCCCAGTGCTGGTCGCGGATGTTGAGCATACCCATGGCCGCCATTTGCAGGTGGGCGAGTGCGCTCAGTTCCGCGCCCATGGCCGCCAGACGGCGCAACGTCGTTTCTCCGCTCACTGGCGAGAAGCTGACGCCACCCACCGTCTTGGTTGCCTCGGATACGCCCTGCACACAAGCGAAAGAAAAATGTAGTCCGTATCGTTGCGCTTTGTTCCTCATTCTATTACCTTTCCGGCTCAGACAGGCAACGAACGCCCACGGTAACCAGTATAAGGACACGCGACCTTGCTTTTATTGCTCATTGTGATCGGGTGTCAGTGGCTACTTGTTACCGGCGGGCCCAAGTTACGCCTCAATACACTGGTACAATACACTGGGTGTTTTCGAACGTTCTAGCCTGCGGCCGTATTCCGAATTTGAAATATTGAAATAACTTCGCTTTCTGTGCGCACTGGCTGGCTGATTGAGGAAAGGCCGGGAAGTGGACGCTTCATCAATTCGGCACGCGAGATTTCATGTCACGCCAACGACATTACCTCAAAAAGTAATACTTTCGAATTACGGCTTAGACTGTGCCCATGACTTGAATGTTTGTGTATTGTCTGGAACTTTCGCGACCGCCAGCGATTACGCTGGCATGCATACGATGACGAGCATGTTAATGATGCCAGCGAGTTTCATCCGCTGATTGCGCACTACGTACGGCCATGCTCGCTCTTATCGTTGTCCTGTCAGTGTTACTTTCCTTTGCGCGTATTCATCCCACTGAGAGGTCAGTTTTTAGTTGAAGCCTTGGCTGCGTCACATCATTGTGGATATATCCAAGGTATAGCGTTTTATAAGAGGCGATCTCTTTAGGCAAAGAAAGTCAAGCACATATTGTTCTCTGCACTCTAAAATAGCCACAATTTACATTGGTTGGTGCACTCCCTACCAGTAATTGTCGTGGTAAATATATTTTCAGTTCATTTATTTATTTATTTTTTATTTATTTCCAATACCTCAAAGGCCCCTATTTAGGGGTTTTACATGAGAAGTGGGCAGCAATTTAACATAGAACAAGTTTTACAACATCTTCTTTGAAGAGTATCGAGCTGGAGTGATGCACGGTGCTGGCAGGGAGAGCGTTCCAGTCCTTTGGCGTGCGCACGAAAAACGAAGATGAATGAGCTACGGTCCGAGCATGGGGCGGATGAACGGCTTTGGTGTGGTTGAGTCTGCTAGAATGGCGATGAGCTGGAATGATCACAGATGTACGAGGGGTAGCGTGATAAAATTTGTGAAAAAGACAAAGCCGAGCGACTTTGCGACGAAGAGCAAGGTTCGGAAGATTAATACGAGATTTAAGCTCCGTAATACTGCTATTGTATGAGTAGTCAGAGAGGATAAACCTAGTTGCACGATTTTGGACAGATTCTAATGTTTTAATGAGATTGTATTGGTGAGGATCCCATGTGGTACATGCATATTCTAACTTGGGACGCAGTGGAGTGTTATAAGCTAACAGTTTTAATGAAGATGGAGCTAGGCGTAAGTTCCTGCGGAGGTAGCCGAGTACACGGTTAGCTTTGTTGGTTATATTGGTTATGTGGGGCGTCCAAGAGAGATCGGTGGTGAGTTCTATTGCCAAGGTATGTATACGAGGAAACAGAGGAAATAGGAGAGTTGCTAAGAAGGTATTGTGGTGTGTGGTAGTCTTTCCTGCGGTTAAAACAAAGAAGAGATGTCTTTTTAACGTTAAGTGACATCAGCCACTTTGCGCACCAGTCTTCAACGAGATTTAGATCAGATTGTAGCGCTAGGATGTCGTTATTGTTGTGAATGGGCCGATAGATAACACAGTCATCAGCGAATAATCTGATGCTAGATGAAATGTTTTTAGGTAGGTCGTTGACATAGATTAAAAAGAGTAGAGGGCCAAGTACCGACCCTTGAGGAACACCTGACCTAACGGGGGGATGACGCAGAAGAGTAATTGTTTGCAAAGACAAATTGTTTTCTGTTAGACAAAAAATCTTGAACCCAATGAAGTACAAGTGGGTGAAAATTGAGGCGCGACAGCTTTAAAAATAGTCTTTTGTGCGGGACCTTGTCAAAGGCCTTTTCAAAATCTAGAAATAAGGCATCTACTGGTATATCAATATCTATGGCGGAGCTAATGTCATTTATAAATAAAGCTAATTGTGTTTCACATGAAAGACCTTTCTGGAACCGTGTTGGTATTGGTGGAAGTAGCCGATAGAAAGAAGAAACTTACATACATGTGAGTAAATGATGTGTTCAATAAGTTTGCAGCATATACACGTCAGTGAGATGGGTTGATAGCTGTTAGGGGAGAAAGAATTACCTTTTTTTCGGGACGGGAATGATCTTTCCTACTTTCCAGTCCCGTGGCACCACTCCAGCTGACAGTGACTGCTGAAAGATGCGCTGCAGGATTACACTACATACACGTTTTGTACTTTTCAGTATTTTGGAATTTATGTTTCTATTTATTTATTTTTTATTTATTTCTTTGCCATGTGGCCAACAATATTTGCTCGTTATACTGCGCGTAAGCTGATCTTCCCTATTTTGAAACCTTGGGTCATGGAAGGACGGGAACCTGCAATATGATACTGAGGACGCTGCCTCGCCACCGTCATCGCTGGGATCGTCAAGCTGGGATCCGAAGTATTGTCGAAGAAGTTTCTCACTAAGACCGTGTCGACGTACTCGTGTCCAAATGTCACCCCAAGCGTAATTTACTTACGCTTGGGGTGACGTTTGCAGCATTGTGCAGTGACAAAGACAGAAAGAAAGAAAAAATAATAGGTCATGCACGCACACGCCAGGCATCGCATGGCCCCCCCCTTTTAGATGTGAAGCATCTTATGGCGAAGCTTAATCCGGTGGTGGTGGTGGTGGTGGTGGTGTGCCGCGTGCCCACCCTTACTGCGCATGCGCAGACAGTTAAAGAAAAAATAAAAATAAAAAACCTCCTCTCCCCCTCTCTCTCCTCTAGGCATCCCTCCCTACGGCAACCACACCCTCACTGCGCATGCGCCTCCCTTCCCTCTCTCCCCTCTTACACTCCCCCCCTCTCTCCATCCCTGCCCGCGGCGTCTAACTCCCCCCTGCGCATGCGCGTCCCCCCTCTCTCTCCTCTCCTACGCTCCCCCCTCTCTCCTCTACGCATCCCTGCCCACGGCGTTCACACTCCCACTGCGCATGCGTGTCACCCCCCTCTCTCTCTCCTCTCCTCCGCTTCCCCCTCTCTCGCCTCGCGACGCCGACGCAGGCAGCGTCTGCTAGCGAGTTTCTTGGTTGAAAAAACCGACTGCTCGCGCTGCACAACCGTTCACTGGCCATCCCGTATATATGGCAATGGATCTTGACCTCCAAGGTGGTGCCGGTGGAAGATTTCTCCTGTGCGTTGTTGAACAATAAAAATTCGCAGCGTGCGCGTTAACTAAAAGCGGAGTGCGGGTCTCTGTGTCCAGTCGGAGTTTTCTGTCTCTCATTGCCCATTAGCAGCGATTGGCATGTTCCAGTAGGAAACACTGCTCCATCACTGCCTGCTTTGCGCCTCCCCAGTTTTCTCTCCTGCGCAACGCTGCGATGAGCGCCAGCGTCAACGCCGCCGCCAGTGTAAGCGTTAGCGCCCGCTGCTTCACATCTACACATGGTTCCCTTTAGCGGGAGATGGTGTAATTTTTTCTCGAAAGGGGAAGGGCTTCTAGCTTTTGCTAGTAGATATGCGGGGTTGGTGTGACCTTACGGGCGACCCGAATTGTGTAGAGCAGTCTTGAAGATATATAGCAGTCTTTAAATGCGAAGCATTTCTTAGCGAACTTCGGCGACTTTGAGCGTATCTATCTATCTATCTATCTATCTATCTATCTATCTATCTATCTATCTATCTATCTATCTATCTATCTATCTATCTATCTATCTATCTATCTAGCCGCCTACGACTTTGTGCTCTCCTGGCCGTGTCGTTAATGGGATTTATACCAAATTTGCTATGGCATAACATGACTGTACGACGAACATAAATGGCTGGTCATATCATGAAAATCATGACTAACTAGTCATGAAAAGTATGATTTACATTCCACGCTCATGGCGCGCTCGCGGTATTTTCGTTAGCTTGATATACACCAAATTTGGGATTGAGTGACGTGACTGTATGACGAACATAAATGACAGGTGGTAATATGCAAATAATGACGTGCATATCATGAACAACATGATTTACATGACATGCCACGCTCATGGCGCGCTCGCGGCCGTTTCGTTAGCTTGATATGCACCAAACTTGGTATTGAGTGACGTGACTGTATGACGAACATAAATGACAAGTGGTAACATGGAAATCATGACATGTCACGTGCGACATGACTTGCATGCCGCGCTCATGGCGGGCTCGCGACCATTTCGTTAGCTTCATATACACCAAATTTGGGATTGAGTGACGTGACTGTATGACGAACATAAATGACAAGTGGTAATATGGAAATCATGACTTGTCATGTGTGACATGACCTTGCATGCCACGCTCATGGCGCGTTCGCGGCCGTTTCGTTAGCTTGATATGCACCAAATTTCGTACTGAGTGACATGACTGTATAACGAACATAAGTGGCAGGTCCTAGCATGTAAAACACGACATGCAAATTATGTAAAGCATGATTTGCTCCTTCCTGGCTGCTTCGCATTACATCGATTCTCACAGAGCGTGGGATCTGCCGGCTTTTTAAGTGCCGAGCGCTTTAGGGGTGCGGGTTGTCGTCAGGATCTTCCTCCTCTAATTTTTCGAGAGCCCTGATGATGATTTTAACGTAGGCAAAACCACATGTAGCAGAGCCATCTGTTGAATATTGAGCGCGCGCTTGCGCCAAAGTGAAGACTTCTTCCTCTTGTTCTTCGAGCACCTTGATGATGATATTAACGCAAGCAAAACCACATGTAGCATAGCCATGTGTAGCATATTGAGCGCGCGCTCACGCCAAAGAGAAGTCTTCTTCCTCTTGTCTTTCGAGCGCCTTGACGGTGATATGAAGTCCAGGTCATTTCAAATAAAACCACGTATAAAAACTGAAGACAAAAGGAAGCAAGCGAAAAATTGAAAGAAAGAGAAAGAAAAGAAACGAAATAGGAAGACAGATACAAATAAATGGGAAAAAAAAAGAAAAACGATAAAAAAAATAACTGGAAAATACAAAAAGAAACATAGAGTGGAAGAAAGGAAGAGAAACCCGAAGAGAAACAAAGAAAGCTGCCCAGCTCCGTACTTCCTTCAGGCTTGGCACCACTAGTGCGAAGCTGCCTTAATTTTTTTTCACCATACCGTGACTGTGTAAAGTAGAGCCTGATTGGACTAAACAGGCTCAGTTTTTGTGAATTTGCAATCGGTTTCATTTCCGAATGCGTGCGTTCGCTAGGACTGCATAAGTAGCTTGCAGTGACTATAATATAGTGCCTGTTGGTGTTACCACTTCAATGTTAGCTCGTTGCCGTAGCACACCATTAATCTGTAAAGCTGCTGCAATTGCACAAGTTTCACGTTCATGTTGCCGTCAAATTGTCTTTAGTGGAACGGGTGACGAGTGTCTTGTTCTTGTTCCAAGCACTTGCGGTGGAGCACTTTCTTCCGGATTACAGAATATTCAAATTCACAATATTTTTTAAATGTAAAACTGGCGAGAAAGCGATGGTTATGGTCGAAGTTAACAGTTATATTCGATACATATGATATCGGAGCATAAATTTATTAAGGTAATGACCAATTACGTGCCAGTATAAATAATTATAATTACCTTAATGATCGAGTTCACTGAAAGAGCAGACAATTTTATTGTGAGCCGCTGGGATCCTTGTGAGACCTGACGGAACAGATATCTGCACCAGGCGCTTCTTTCTTCGTTTACCTCTGAGATGCGCTTCGCCAGTGCGACGACACAGTCCAGGAAATTCACCGAGGCATACGAACACCGAGGTGCGAGTGCCTGTACTAGACACCTCAGTCAAGGATTAGGGCCGCCTCCATTTTGTTCTTGTTAGTGCTATGCTTGCAATCTGAATGAGAGTACCTGAAACGTATGTGTTCATGACATAATGTTTCGGTTAGAGTTTATGGTTCATGTATGGCTGGTGTGTCTCGGCGCACTGAACGGCAGCTTTAGATGCGAAGCATCTTATGCTCGGGGCTATGTCCGTCCCTCCCGCGTCCGGCGTCCGGCCACTTTCATGAAGTAGGGAAGAACCCATTATGCGAACCAGAAAACTGTAGTAATATGAAGGCCGTCAACCACTACCACAGTCATCAGAGTCATGGCCGAGAGCACAGAGAGGCTGCTTAGCAATGGCTAGGCAGGTGGTGTCTGTCGCCCAGGTTGACCCCATTCCTTGATCTTGCTTGCATGTGTTTGGATGAGGCTTAGTCCGTCCCTCCTTCCCGCGTCCCACACCACCACAGCGCATGCGCGTCCCCTCCCCCCTCTCTCTCTCCTCTCGTCCGCTCACCCCCTTTCTCTACTCTAGGAATCCTCTACTCTACGGAGCGGCCCCCCGCGTCCCACACCCCCCACAACGCATGCGCGTCCCCTCCCCCTATATCCTCTCCTACGCTCACCCCCTTTCTCTACTCTAGGAATCATCTACTCTACGGGGCGGCGCCGCGTCCCACATCCCCACAGCGCATGCGCGTCCTCTCCCCCCTCTCTCCTCTAGGAATCCTCTACTCTACGGAGCGGCTCCCGCGTCCCACAGCGCGTGCACGTCCCCTCCCCCTCTCTCTCCTCTCCTACGGTCCCCCCCCGTTCTCTCCTCTAAGAATCCTCTACGGAGCGGCGCGCACGACAGGTGGTGCGACAGCTGCATACTCCGCTGGGGGGCGCCACGGTAGTTCCGAGGTATGAAAATGACGGAGCGCGCGCGCCTCATTCTCTCTCCTGCGCAGCGCAGCGATGAGCGCCCGGACCGCTGCCGTGAAACGAGAGCGGCGACGTTCCTCCCGCTTAAGCTAATTATCTCCCCGCTGCTTCGCAACCACACATGGTTCCCTTTAACGGGAGATGGGGAAGTTTTAGATGCGAAGCATCTTATGCTCAGGTTATGTGGTGTGCCGTGATGACGATGACGATCGCGATGCCATACAACACATGGCATCGCGATATGGTCTCACATGCACATCGTTTGACCACATGTAACCAACCACCATCACGTCTTTGCCGTGGGTCGTTCGTCTCTTGTAGTTTGTAGTACGTAGTAGCCACCTGCGTAACCAGCAGTATCTCCCTGTGTGATGACGATGACGCTGCCATCACGGCACACCACATGGAATGTACCCACTATGCGTCATAACGATGACGCTGATGACGATGATGATCGCGATGCCATACAACACATGGCATCGCGATATGGTCTCACATGCATATCCTTTGACCACATGCAACCAACCACCATCACGTCTTTGATGATGTACCTCCGGAGCTTCGCCCACTCATCATCATTCACTCCGCGGATATGCTGTGATTTTAGATGCGAAGCATCTTATGCTTGGGGCTATGTCCGTCCCTCCCGCGTCCGTCCCGCGTCTGGCCACTCTCATGAAGTAGGGAAGCACCCATTATGCGAACCAGAACACTGTAGTAATATGAAGGCCGTCAACCCCAACACAGTCATCAGAGTCATGGCCGAGAGCAGAGAGAGGCTGCTTAGCAATGGCTAGGCAGGTGGTGTTTGTCGCCCAGGTTCGACCCCATTCCTTGAGTCATGGCCGAGAGCACAGAGAGGCTGCTTAGCAATGGCTAGGCAGATGGTGTCTGTCGCCCAGGTTGACCACGTTCCTTAATCTTGCTTGCATGTGTTTGGAGGGTGCTTAGTCCGTCCCCCCCTTCCCGCGTCCCACACCACCACAGCGCGTGCCCTCCCCCCTCTCTCTCCTACGCTCACCCCCCTTTCTCTCCTCTAGGAATCCGTCTACTCTACGGAGCGGCCCCCCCCGTCCCACAGCGCATGCGCGTGCTCTCCTACGCTCACCTCCTTCCTCTACTCTAGGAATCATCTACTCTACGGAGCGGCGCATGCGCGTCCTCTCTCCTCTAGGAATACTCTACTCTACGGAGCGGCCCCGGCGTCCCACATCCCCACAGCGCATGCGCGTCCTCTTCCCCCTCTTTCCTCTTGGAATCATCTACTCTACGGAGCGGCTCACGCGTCCCACACCCCCACAGCGCATGCACGTCCCCTCCCCCCTCTTTCTCCTCTCCTACGGTCCCCCCCCCGTCCTTTCCTCTAGGAATCCTCTATGGAGCGATGCGAACGACAGGTGGTGTGACAGCTGCATACTCCGCTGGGGGGCGCCACGGTAGTTCCGCGGTATGAAAATGACGGAGCGCGCGCGCCTCATTCTCTCTCCTGCCCAGCGCAGCGATGAGCGCCCGGACCGCTGCCGTGAAACGAGAGCGGCGACGTTCCTCCCGCTCAAGCTAATTATCTCCCCGCTGCTTCGCAACCACACATGGTTCCCTTTAACGGGAGATGGGGAAGTTTTAGATGCGAAGCATCTTATGCTCAGGTCTCTGTCCGTCCCTCCCTCGTCCGTCATCCCGCGTCCCGCGTCCGGCCACTTTCATGAAGTAGGGAAGCACCCATTATGCGAACCAGAACACTGTAGTAATATGAAGGCCATAAACCACTATCACAGTCATCAGAATCATGGCCGAGAGCACAGAGAGGGTGCTTAGGAATGGCTAGGCAGGTGGTGTCTGTCGCCCAGGTTGGCCCCATTCCTTGATCTTGCTTGCATGTCTTAGTCCGTCCCTCCTTCCGCGTCCCACACCACCACCGCGCATGCGCGTCCCCTCCCCCCCGCTCTCTCCTACGCTCACCCCCTTTCTCTACTCCAGAAATCCTTTACTCTACGGAGCGGCCCCCGCGTCCCACACCCTCTACAGCGCATGCACGTCCCCTCCCCTATCCTCTTCTACGCTCATCCCCCATTCTCTACTCTATTAATCCTCTACTCTACGGAGCGGCTCCCGCGTCCCACACCCCCACAGCGCATGCGCGTCCTCTCCCCCTCTCTCCTCTAGGAATCTTCTACTCTACGGAGCGGCTCCCGCGTCCCACACCTCCACAGCGCATGCACGTCCCCTCCCCCCTCTCTCTCCTCTCCTACGGTCCCCCCCCGTCCTGTCCTTTAGGCATCCTCTACGTAGCGGCGCGCACGACAGGTGGTGTGACAGCTGCATACTCCGCTGGGGGGTGCCACGGTAGTTCCGCGGTATGAAAATAAAAGGAGCGCGCGCGCCTCATTCTTTCTCCTGTGCAGCGCCAGGACCGCTGCCGTGAAATGAGAGCGGCGACGTTCCTCCCGCTCAAGCTGATTATCTCCCCCGCTGCTTCGCATCCACACATGGTTCCCTTTAGCGGGAGATGGGGAAGGTTTTTTAGGAGCGAAGCTTCTTATGCCGTGGGTCGTGCGTCCCATGTTTGTAGTACGTAGTAGCCACCTGCGTGATGACGATGACGCTGCCATCACGGCACACCACATGGAATGTGGTGTGCCGTGATGACGATGACGATCGCGATGCCATACAACACATGGCATCGCGATATGGTCTCACATGCACATCGTTTGACCACATGTAACCAACCACCATCACGTCTTTGCCGTGGGTCGTGCGTCCCTTGTAGTTTGTAGTACGTAGTAGCCACCTGCGTAACCAGCAGTATCTCCCTGTGTGATGACGATGACGCTGCCATCACGGCACACCACATGGAATGTACCCACTATGCGTCATAACGATGACGCTGATGATGATGATGATCGCGATGCCATACAACACATGGCATCGCGATATGGTCTCACATGCATATCCTTTGACCACATGGAAGCAACCACCATCACGTCTTTGATGATGTACCTCCGGAGCTTCGCCCACTCATCATCATTCACTCCGCGGATATGCTCTGATTTTAGATGCGAAGCATCTTATGCTTGGGGCTATGTCCGTCCCTCCCGCGTCCGTCCCGCGTCCCGCGTCCGGCCACTCTAATGAAGTAGGGAAGCACCCATTATGCGAACCAGAACACTGTAGTAATATGAAGGCCGTCAACCCTAACACAGTCATCAGAGTCATGGGCCGAGAGCAGAGAGAGGCTGCTTAGCAATGGCTAGGCTGGTGGTGTTTGTCGCCCAGGTTGACCCCATTCCTTGAGTCATGGCCGAGAGCACAGAGAGGCTGCTTAGCAATGGCTAGGCAGGTGGTGTCTGTCGCCCAGGTTGACCACGTTCCTTAATCTTGCTTGCATGTGTTTGGAGGGGGCTTAGTCCGTCCCCCCCCTTCCCGCGTCCCACACCACCACAGCGCATGCGCGTGCCCTCCCCCCTCTCTCTCCTACGCTCACCCCCTTTCTCTCCTCTAGGAATCGTCTACTCTACGGAGCGTCCCACACCCCCCACAGCGCATGCGCGTCCCCTCCCCTGTGCTCTCCTACGCTCACCTCCTTCCTCTACTCTAGGAATCATCTACTCTACGGAGCGGCGAATGCGCGTCCTCTCTCCTCTAGGAATACTCTACTCTACGGAGCGGCTCACGCGTCCCACACCCCCCACAGCGCATGCACGTCCCCTCCCCCTCTTTCTCCTCTCCTACGGTCCCCCCCCCGTCCTTTCCTCTAGGAATCCTCTATGCAGCGACGCGAACGACAGGTGGTGTGACAGCTGCATACTCCGCTGGGGGGCGCCACGGTTGTTCCGCGGTATGAAAATGACGGAGCGCGCGCGCCTCATTCTCTCTCCTGCGCAGCGCCGCGATGAGCGTCCCGGACCACTGCCGTGAAATGAGAGCGGCGACGTTCCTCCCGCTCAAGCTAATTATCTCCCCGCTGCTTCGCATCCACACATGGTTCCCTTTAGCGGGAGATGGGGAATTTTTAGATGCGAAGCATCTTATGCTCGGGGCTCTGTCCGTCCCTCCCGCGTCCCGCGTCCCGCGTCCGGCCACTTTCATGAAGTAGGGAAGCACCCATTATGCGAGCCAGAACACTGTAGTAATATGAAGGCCGTCAACCCTACCAAAGTCATCATAGTCATGGCCGCGAGCACAGAGAGGCTGCTTAGCAATGGCTAGGCAGGTGGTGTCTGTCGCCCAGGTTGACCCCATTCCTTAATCTTGCTTGCATGTGTTTGGAGGGGCTTAGTCCTTCCCGCGTCCCACATCACCACAGCGCATGCGCGTCCTCTCCCCCCTTTCTCTCCTACGCTCACCCCCTTTCCTCTAGGAATCCTCTGCTCTACGGAGCGGCCGCCGCGTCCCCCCCCCCACAGCGCATGCGCGTCCCCTCCCCTATGCTCTCCTACGCTCACCCCCTTCCTCTACTCTAGGAATCATCTGCTTTACGGAGCGGCGTCCCACATCGCCACAGTGCATGCGCGTCCTCTCCCCCTCTCTCCTCTACGAATCCTCTACTCTATCGAGCGGCTCCGGCGTCCCACAGCGCATGCGCGTCCTCTCCCCCCTCTCTCCTATAGGAATCTTCTACTCTACGGACCGGCTCCCGCGTCCCACACCCCCCACAGCGCATGCACGTCCCCCTCTCTCTCCTCTCCTACGCCCCCCCCCTCCTTTCCTCTAGGAATCCTCTGCGAAGCGGCGCGCACGACAGGGGGTGTGACAGCTGCATACTCCGCTGGGGGGCACCACGGTAGTTCCGCGGTATGAGAATGACGGAGTGCGCGCGCCTCATTCTCTCCTGTACAGCGCCGCGATTAGCGCCCGGACCACTTGCCGTAAAACGAGAGCGGCGACGTTCCTCCCGCTCAAGCTAATTATCTCCCGGCTGCTTCGCATCCACACATGGTTCCCTTTAGCGGGAGATGGGGAATTTTTTTTAGGGGCGAAGCTCCTTATCCCGTGGGTCGTGCGTCCCTTGTACGTAGTAGCCACCTGCTGATGACGATGACGATCGCGATGCCATACAACACATGGCGATGACGCTGCGATCACGGCACACCACATGGAATGTACCCACTATGCGTCATAACGATGACGCTGATGACGATGACGATCGCGATGCCATACAACACATGGCATCGCGATACAACATGGAATGTACCCACTATGCGTCATAACGATGACGCTGATGACGATGACGATCGCGATGCCATACAACACATGGCATCGCGATGGTTTACCGATGAACCTCCGGAGCTTTGCCCACTCATCATCATTCACTCCGTGGACATGCTGTGATTTTTTTCACTGTCCTTGTCTTCGTGCGCTCACCGCTTTCAAGATGTCGATTGCTTGCTTTAGGTGCTCGCATTTTTAAGCCAAACCATGACACGGGCTCTGCCGGAGTCGAGGCATATTCTTAATTTATAATGCGATGCTCAGCGAGAGGGAGTGGTGGAATTCTCGGCAAGGACATGTCATCCTTGTAATGATTGAGCAGGCCTTCTTTGCGTCTTTTTTGAGTGGCGCCAGTAGGTAACTAAGTTTCTAAATTTTTGGCATGTTCATTCTTTTGTCCACTGACATCTTAAAGTGATGCCAATACCTCGGCCATGATTTCCTTTTCCCATTAAACTTCAATATCACAAGCCTTGACAAGCCGCTCGCTGAAACTCTGGGCCTCGTTCTTCTAACTTGGTCATTACTCAGACAATCTTCATCTCGTAGCGCGAAACTCGCTCAAAGCCTGTTTTTCGCGTCCTCCCGTTCCAGGAGTCCATCTTTGTCAATGAGCAATTCCATCTGCTAGTTGACTTCTTTAAATATATGGGACACGCTCTTCGTCCAGTTTTCTTCGGCAGTAATTGCGCTCTTGGCGTTTCCTTCTATCTTCTTGTCGTTTTCTCTTGTAATCGTTATCACATTTGCTATAAGCATCATGCGCAATGCGACAGCACTTCTACACTCATGCCCAAAATCGCCTTAATAATGTAGCTGCGTCGCCAACAATCATCCGTTGTGGTACTTCCTGTGATGGTTCGGTTTTGAGCGAGACACTACGTTTCGGATCGTCGAACTTTGGACGCGAAGGGAGTGGAAGGCTTTGTGTCTTTCTTGGGGTATCCTGGACACGGAACCATTCTTCGGTTTGGCCAGAGAGGCCTGAAAACCGTTACGTCTTCAGTTCCCTCTTCTCAAGCATAAAAAAAATTCCAGCATGCCACTAGAGACAACACACACCTTTTGTCTCCTTCCAGCTCTATCTTCAATATTTAATTTACAAAGAGCATACAACCTTTGGGCATAGCATCCCCACTTTGTCGACTCTCAGTGGTCTACTGTCACATCACCTTGGTTATCTAAACCGACCTGTCGCGTATGTTGGTTCTTTATGGTTGGACAGTATGCTTTCGGTCAGAGTGTCTAGTCAAGTTTGTAAATAGCACAGATAGACCCATCTTTGTTCGACCTCCACGCCGTAGTGCGCTCATTAATCGAACTCCACAAACCTGCTCTGGTCCACAGCTAGCGATCGGCAGCCGCAGAGATATCGCTGGTGATCCGTCAATGCAGCGCTTGATATGCCACTAAGTTCCACTAAGTGACACTGAGTTCCACTAAGTGATATGCCACTAAGTGCCACTAAGTTGCCACTAAGTAATATTGCACTTCGGCTTTCCTTGCGGCGTGTGTGTGTGTGTGTGTGTGTGTGTGTGTGTGTGTGTGTGTGTGTGTGTGTGTGTGTGTGTGTGTGTGTGTGTGTGTGCGTGCGTGCGTGTGTGCGTGCGCGTGCGTGTGTGTGTGTGTGTGTGTGTGTGTGTGTGTGTGTGTGTGTGTGTGTGTGTGTGTGTGTGTGAGTGAGTGAGTGAGTGAGTGAGTGAGTGAGTGAGTGAGTGAGTGAGTGAGTGAGTGAGTGAGTGAGTGAAAGCGCGCGCTCGTGCGGACACCGTTATCGCGTTCAATTCTTAAAGGCGAAGCTTAAGGGTCGCCCATTTTTTATGCTTGTAATCCTGAACCAACCAGCCCCAATGCGCACTCTACTGCAGTACTCTTCTTTGTTGACGCTGAACTCGTGTTGTTTTCTATACAGCAATACAAGAGACGTGTCGGGGGGCAATTCATATATGTATATATTGAGAAAAAATACACCATCTCCCGCTAAAGGGAACCATGTGTAGATGTGAAGCAGCGGGCGCTAGCGCTTACACTGGCGGCGGCGTTGACGCTGGCGCTCATCGCAGCGTTGCGTAGGAGAGAAAACTGGGGAGGCGCAAAGCACGCAGTGATGGAGCGGTGTTTCCTACTGGAACATGCCAATCGCTGCTAATGGGCAATGAGAGACAGAAGACTCCGACTGGACACAGAGACCCGCAGTCCGCTTTTAGTTAACGCGCACGCTGCGAATTTTTATTGTTCAACAACGCACAAGAGAAATCTCCCACCGGCACCACCATGCAGGTCAAAATCCATTGCCATATATACGGAGCGGCCAGTGAACGGTTGTGCAGCGCGAGCAGTGGGTTTTTTCAACCAAGAAACTCGCTAGCAGACGCTGCCTGCGTCGGCGTCGCGAGGCGAGAGAGGGGTAGCGTAGGAGAGGAGAGAGAGGAGGGGACGCGCAGTGGGAGTGTGGACGCCGCGGGCAGGGATGCCTAGAGGGGGGAGCGTAGGAGAGGAGAGAGAGGGGGGAACGCGCATGCGCAGTGGGAGTGTGGACGCCGCGGGCAGAGATGCCTAGAGGAGAGAGGGGGGAGCGTAGGAGGGGAGAGAGGAGGGGAGGCGCATGCGCAGTGAGGGTGTGGTTGCCGCGGGGAGGGATGCCTAGAGGAGAGAGAGGGGGGAAAGGAGGTATTTTATTTTTTTTAAGGGTTTGCGCATGCGCAGTAAGGGAGGGCACGCGGCACACCACCACCACCACCACCACCGGATTAAGCTTCGCCATAAGATGCTTCACATCTAAAAGCAAGTGTAAGTCAGCCTTCCTACCATACCAGGAATTGAGCTGGTTAATCAGGGGTGATCAATGAAGCCACGACACCATGTTTCAGTTGGCCTGCGCGAGCGATACCACGTGTAATGGTGTAAGCCAGACAACAAGATATATATAACAAATGAGTGTCGATATTTACCCTTCGCGGAGACATAAAGCCTGTGCTGCGACCCCCAACGCTAATGCTTACTCGCTTGAAAACCTCCCATGCATGGCGACCATTGACCGGCTCGAAACCGTCGTCTGTTGGCTGCACGTCTGCGAACACGGCGTAGTCGCATACACCTTCGGTGATGGGCCGTGGGACGAGTAACGTGTCGCCCACCGTGCAGAACACCAGCCCCCCTCTTGGACGCTGCGCGTGCTATAAAAATGGAACAAAACAGCTTTTATCGACACGCATTCCTTGCAAGGTACTATCACTGCGTTTGCTGTGAACACGGCTTTCGTAGTAAAAATGGGCTAAGGCACACCAACATCTCGAGGATACCTCGGAAACGAAGATGCCTGCACATAAAAGACGCGAATGGCACACGGAGCCAGCCATCTAGATGAGACATGCGCTCTACATTCTAATTTTTTTTAACGTCGCGTAAAAGGTCGTCTTTTTGTCCCACCACAATAACAGTCAGCTGGCTTGCTTGCGTTTCATTTCTTGAGAACTCGGCACTGTAATAATACCTGGGGTTTTACCTCCCACAACCACGATACGATTATGAGAGACGCCGTAGTGGAGGGCTCCGGAAATTTCTCGACCATGTGGTGTTCTTTAACATGCACTGTCATAGCACAGTACACGAGCCTCTGGCATTTCGCCTCCATCGAAATGTGACCACCGCTGCCTTCGGGATCAGCAGCCGAGCACCGTAACCACCGAGCCACCACGGCGCACGGAACTCGGCACTCGTCACTTTCCTTCCATGAATGCTGTGTCATGATGATAGCCCATGATGTTCCTGACGACGAAATTTCGGGCGCGAGGCGATAATGCAGGCAAAGGCACGCAAGAAAGATGATTTTTGTTGTGGAACAGCAAGACACCATTCTTACTCGTTTTTAGAATCCGGCTTTTTTATCCGGCTATCTTTACCGTGTCCTCTGCCCCTTGGTAGGACATACGCCTATACCTATGTCAAGGATTCCGCATATTTCATTGAACTTCTTGGAGGTGTCACCATCGACGACGACGAGGTCATGGTCTCATCTGACGTTAAGTCAATGTCCACGTGCATTCCTATCGATTACGCAGTCCGGTGTCGCAAGGATCTACTCGATAATGATGCATCTCTGCCTTTACGTACGCCATTTGAGGGGGGACTTATGCCGGCTGCTGGATTTCTGCATGAAAAACACGTATTTTATTTTCAACGGACAATTTTACAAGCATCGATTCGGAACAGCAATGGGGGCTTCTGTTTCCGTAGCCTGCGCGAACATCGCCCTTGAGGCACTTGAAAATTCCGCGCTTAGCTCATACAAGGCGGCTCCAAAATTGTTTGACCGCTACGTTGATGACTGCTTTTGGGTGATCCACCGCCAAGACGTAATGCCTTTTCCCGAACATCTGAACTCTTTTGTTCCAAGCATCCAATTCACTATGGAACAAGAAAATAATGGACAGATTGTATTGCTCGATATCTTGTAAGGCGGTCAGCCAAGGGACTTATAACCATTGCGTATCGGAAGCCGACCCACACGGGTAGATACCTAAGGTTCGACTCTGCGCATCCTATTGGGTAAAAAAGCTCCGTTGCCGCTGCTCTCTTCTCTCGCGCAATGCGCATCTGCTCTGAGCCTGGTCTGCGCAAGCACGAGCTAGCTGTGGTAAGGAAGGACCTCTGCAGCAACGGCTACCCTTCACAGCTCCTGAGGACTCAACAATTGCGGTCTTCAGTTGCTTACCCTGAAGAGGTTCGTGAAGACGACAGGCCAAAACGTGCTGCCGTCCCCTACGCACAAGGCGTCAGTGAGGCACCCGCAAATGTGTTTGGCACATGCGGCGTTAAAATCGCACATTTGCCGACGAACAAACTAAAGCAGAAGCTCGCACGCGTGAAGGACCGTATGGAAAGCTCAAGATTTCCAGGGGTTATCTACAAGATACCGTGCAAATATTTAAAGCTGAGCATTTTGACAGAGTTGCCTGTCTGGTTGGGTAATTAAATAAGGCTTTCACAATGCTCCAACCAAAATATGGGTTTATTTTCCCGACCTTTTGGAACCAACTCGGTTCGTTCTTCAGGGGAGTGACGGCGGAGGTGTCGAGGCGCAATTTCTTTGACGGTCCAGCTGGGGAGAAGGAGGGAAGGCGTGTCTTCTTTCTATGTGAGAGTGTTGAGGGGGGTTGTGGTTGCTGCGGTTGTGTGGGGTTGACGGGCTCGGGGCGGCCAGGGACCGTTGAGTTCTCGGTTTGACTTGCTTTTCTTGCTGATGTTAGGCCATGAACGTAAGCAAGTGGTAGGTTTCCTTTAGAACGGTTTAAGTTGTTTTCAGTGTTCTGGATGTGCCATGATTCCAGTAACAGTCGTTTTTGTTGGTTAGTTTCTGTTGTCAGAATTCCGGTTTTTTCGAAGGGAATGTGGTGCTGCAAGGGGGTTTCGCTGTCTTGAGAACGTCCTCGCGTCGTTTTTGTGCTGCGTAATTTTTTCGGTTAAGTTTTTTTTTTTTTTTTGTTACGCCAATGTATGTGGTCTGGCAGTCGAAACATTTGATCTTATTGTCACGTGGTCGTGACGTCGACGAAGGCAGCAGGCGACGTGTCCAAGATGAAACTGTTTATTAGGCCGAACTTGTGGCCGGTAAACGGAAAGTAGGATTACAGCAATACACGCTGGTACTGATAGCGGCGAACAGAGCGTCGGCCGTCGATCAACTGGACATCGTTGGAGCGCGCCGGCTTTTATGCATCACGCGTCGAACATTCTAGCCTTATCACTGGTCATCGCGCACGCTCTGGAATAATCTCGAGTGGTCGCGTCTTGCGCGCAATCTTAACAAAACGATCTACAATAATCGCGAAGGTTGTAGAACAATAAGGCGCGGTTTGAGTTGAGCTTTGCTGACGGTCTTAGTGGGCGAAAACCGAATACAACAAAAGTGAAAATAAGAATAGCGCGTGGCAATGCCCCCCCTCTGAAAAGGCATCGTCCCGATGCTTAAAACAGAACACGGGGGAAAATGCATGCAACAATAAATCACAACAATAAAGAAAGAAAGTACAATAATTAAGCAATAAGTGCAGTCCTCAGGTTTGCTAACGCGCGTAATACGGCTTTAGGCGCACGACATGGACGACTTCACGTCGCGCACGGCGCCGTTGAGAGTTCGTTATGCCGTCCGGGACGACCTCGTAGTCCAGAGCACCGAGACGTCGAAGCACCTTGTACGGCCCGAAGTATCGCCGAAGAAGTTTTTCACTAAGTCCACGTCGGCGTATGGGCGTCCACACCCAAACACGGTCGCCGGGCTGGTATTCCACGAAGCGTCGTCGAAGATTGTAGCGGCGGCTGTCAGTCGTCTGCTGATTCTTGATCCGCAGGCGGGCGAGCTGTCTTGCTTCTTCGGCGCGCTGTAGGTAGGCGGTCACGTCGATGTTTTCTTCGTCCGTCACGTTTGGTAACATGGCGTCGAGTGTCGTTGCCGGGCTCCGTCCGTAGACCAACTTATATGGCGTCATCTGCGTCGTTTCTTGTACGGCCGTGTTGTATGCGAAGGTCACGTACGGAAGGATGGCGTCCCACGTCTTGTGTTCGACGTCGACGTACATGGCCAACATGTCGGCGATGGTCTTATTTAGACGCTCGGTCAGGCCGTTGGTCTGTGGGTGGTACGCAGTGGTCCGGCGGTGGCTTGTGTGGCTGTATTCCAAGATCGCCTGGGTTAGGTCAGCCGTAAACGCCGTACCTCTGTCGGTGATGAGAACCTCTGGGGCGCCGTGTCGAAGGACGATGTTCTCAACGAAGAACTTGGCTACCTCGGCGGCACTGCCTTTGGGCAGGGCTTTTGTTTCGGCGTAGCGGGTGAGGTAGTCGGTGGCTACGACGATCCATTTATTTCCGCAAGTCGACGTTGGGAACGGCCCCAGGAGGTCCATCCCGATCTGCTGGAACGGTCGCCGAGGAGGCTCGATCGGTTGAAGGAAGCCTGCTGGTCTTGTTGGCGGTGTCTTCCGTCGCTGACAGTCTCTGCACGTCCTTACGTAGCGAGCGACGTCGGCGGCAAGGCGCGGCCAGTAGTACTTTTCCTGTACTCTGGCGAGCGTGCGGGAAAGTCCGAGGTGTCCAGCCGTCGGGTCGTCGTGTAGAGCCTGCAGGATTTCTGGTCGCAATGCTGAAGGCACTACGAGGAGGTAGTTTGCTCGAAGTGGCGAGAAATTCTTCTTTGTGATAACGCCGTTTCGCAAGAAAAACGACGCGAGTCCTCGCTTGAATGCCTTGGGAACAATGGCGGTTTTTCCTTCGAGGTACTCCACAAGGCCTCTGAGTTCCGGGTCGGCTCGCTGTCGTTCGGCGAAGTCATCGGCACTTATGGTTCCCAAGAAGAAGTCATCCTCCTGGTCATCCTGCGGCGGCGGGTCGACGGGGGGCGCGAGACAAGCAGTCGGCGTCAGAGTGTTTTCGTCCGGACTTGTAAACGACGGTAACGTCGAATTCTTGAAGTCTCAGACTCCATCTTGCGAGACGACCTGAAGGGTCCTTCAGGTTAGCTAGCCAACACAAGGCGTGGTGGTCGCTCACAACTTTGAAGGGCCTGCCGTAGAGGTAGGGGCGAAACTTTGACGTTGCCCAGATGATGGCAAGGCACTCCTTTTCTGTTGTGGAGTAGTTCGCTTCTGCCTTGGATAGCGACCGGCTAGCATAACTGATAACCCTTTCCACGCCGGCAGTTCTCTGGACAAGAACGGCGCCGAGTCCTACGCTGCTTGCGTCGGTGTGGATTTCCGTGTCGGCGTGTTCGTCGAAATGCGCAAGTATTGGAGGCGTCTGCAGGCGTCGTTTCAATTCTTGAAATGCTTCGATTTGCGCCGCTCCCCACTTGAATTCCACGTCGTTTTTCGTGAGCTGAGTTAGTGGCTCGGCGATGCGTGAAAATTCCTTGACGAAGCGTCTATAATAGGCGCACAAGCCGAGAAATCGGCGTACGGCTTTCTTGTCGGTGGGCGGCGGGAAGGCAGCGATGGCGGCAGTTTTCCGTGGGTCGGGGGCGAACTCCAGACTTGCTGATGACGTGACCCAAGAACAGAAGTTCCTCGTATGCGAAGCGGCACTTTTCTGGCTTCAGGGTGAGTCCGGAGGCCTTGATTGCTTGAAGTACAGCTGAAGGCGCTGGAGATGTTCGTCGAAGTTTGATGAAAACACAACGACGTCGTCCAAGTACACAAGGCAGGTCTGCCACTTCAAGCCGGCCAGTACAGTGTCCATAACACGTTGGAACGTCGCAGGTGCCGAGCAAAGACCGAAGGGCATGACTTTGAATTCGAAGAGGCCGTCTGGTGTGATAAAGGCAGTCTTCTCTCGGTCTCTCTCGTCGACCTCGATTTGCCAATAGCCGGTCTTGAGGTCCATCGACGAAAAGTACTTCGCGCTGTGGAGTCGATCCAGGGCGTTGTCTATACGTGGGAGAGGATATACGTCCTTCTTCGTGATCTTGTTCAGACGGCGATAATCGACGCAGAAACGCAGGGTTCCGTCCTTCTTCTTCACTAACACCACGGGTGACGCCCAAGGACTCTTGGAAGGCTGGATGATGTCGTCGCGTAGCATTTCGTCGACTTGTTGCTTTACGGCCTCGCGTTCTCGCGTTGAAACTCGGTACGGGCTCTGGCGGAGTGGCCTCGCATTTTCCTCTGTTATGATGCGGTGTTTCGCGATTGGGGTCTGTCGAATCCTTGACGACGACGAGAAGCAGTCCTTGAATTGCAAGAGCAGACTTTTGAGCTGGTCTTGCTTGTGCTTCGGGAGGCTCGGGTTGACGTCGAAATCTGTGTGGGGATGCCGATTCGTCGAAGCAGGTTCGGTAGCATCGGAGAGGGCGAAATCATCGCTGGTGTCCACGAACTTCTCGATGTAGGCGACCGTCATACCAATGTTAAGGTGCCTATATTCGTGGCTGAAGTTTGTCAGCAGTACCTTTGCTTTGCCATCACGCAACTCGGCGATGCCTCTTGCGACGCAAATCTGGCGGTTCACGAGCAGGTGCTGATCACCCTCGATGACGCCTTCGAAGTCTGCGGGTTCCTCGCTGCCGACGGAAGTGATGACGCTAGAGAAAGGCGGAATGGTGACCTGCTCTTCTATAAGATTTAAAGCATGGGTCGCTGGCGTCGTGTGGGGCGGCAGTGCGTTTTCTGAGGTTAGGGTTATTGATTCAGACCTCAGGTCGATCACGGCGCCATGTTGACTTAGGAAGTCCATCCCAAGTATCACATCCCTGGAGCACTGTTGCAGGATTACAAAGCTCGCAGGGTAAGTCCGATCATTGATAGTGACTCTTGCTGTACAGACCCCAGCGGGTCTTATTAAATGGCCTCCAGCGGTCCGAATTTCGGCGCCTTCCCACGCAGTCTTAACTTTCCTCAACTTCGCGGCCAACGGCCCACTGACGACGGAATAGTCGGCCCCAGTATCGACGAGAGCGGTGACGTTGTGGCCGTCGATAAGGATGTCCAGGTCGCTAGTTCGTCGTCTTGCGTTACGGTTTGGTCGCGGCGTCGGATCACGGCTTCGTCGGCTTGTTCCACTGCTTCGACGTGGTGTCGTCAGGTCTTCCTCCGGTCGCGAACTTGCGTCGTCTGGGCACCGATCGGCTTGCGGCGTGCTCTTAAGACTCTGTCGAGGCGTCGTCGTCGGCGGCGGAGGATCTTCGGTAGTTCGTCGTACAGCAACCGCACCTCCATCGGTTGCTGCCCTTAGTTTTCCGGATATGGGCTCGCGGAACGGCCCCGAGTAGGGCCGGTGTACTGGCGTCGCTGTGGTGACATGTAGCGTCCCGGCGACGGCGATCGGGACTGTCGTCGGGGCGTCCACTGCGCTCCTGCGAGGTAATCCGCGATGTCGCGAGGTCGTTCACCCCGCTGTGGACGCGGCGCGTCGATGGCGAAACCACGAAGTCCCATCTGGCGGTACTGGCAGCGGCGGTAAGTGTGACCTGCTTCTCCGCAATGGTAGCAGAGTGGACGGTGGTCAGGGGCGCGCCAAACGTCGGTCTTCCTCGGAGCGGTGCGCTGGCCGGCAGGTGGGCGGTATGGCGTCGATGGCGGTGGCGGCGGTGTCAGGCGACGATGCTGTGGCGATGGGCCTTGGCGTGGGCTTGGAGGAGGAGCGTGACGGCGGGCTGCAGCAGCATAGCTCATGGCTTGCAGCTGCGGCTCTCGAAGCTGAGGAACGCCCAGTGATTGCTGGATCTCTTGTCGTACTACGTCAGCGATGGGATCCACTTGGGGCTGCGCTGAAGGTAGAAATTTTCGCAGCTCCTCTTGCACGATCGCCCGGATCGTCTCACGCAGGTCGGCGGTTCCTAGCACTTCGACGTCCGCGTATCTTAGGGCCTTGAAGCTGCGGTTGTATTGTCGTGTCCGCATCTTGAGGGTTTTCTCGATGGTCGAGGCTTCGGATGCGAATTCGGCTACCGTCTTCGGCGGGTTCCTGATCAATCCGGCGAAGAGTTCTTGCTTCACACCCCTCATAAGGAAGCTCACTTTCTTCTCTTCGGTCATGTTGGGGTCGGCGTGGCGAAACAAGCGGGTCATCTCCTCCGTGTAGATCGCAATATTTTCGTTAGGAAGCTGCACACGTGTCTCCAGGATAGTTGCAGCACGTTCCTTGCGGACGACGCTCGTGAAGGTGCCTAGGAACGTCGTCCGAAAGATATCCCAGGTTTGTAGCGCCGATTCTCTGTTCTCGAACCACGTCCTCGCCGCGTCTTCTAGGTAGAAGTAGACGTGGCGGAGTTTTTCTTCGGTGTCCCAGCTGTTGAAGGCAGCGACTCGTTCCGTAGGTCTCCAGCCAGCTTTCTGGGTCTTCAAGTGATGATCCTCCCCGGAAAGTCGGTGGCTCCTTGGGCTGCCGGAGAAGGATTGGCGTGGGCTGCGTGGTGTCGGTCATCGTCTCTGTAGTCGATGTCGGGATTTGTGGGTGCCTGGTTTTTTCGGGAAGCAGCCCGTACTCTGCCTCTAGTCCTTTCTGCCTGCGGCTAGTTCGACGATCAGGGTTGTCCTTTGCGTCGTCTTCTTCGCGGCTTGGGCTAGGGTCAGCGCCTCGCGGGGGCGTCCGGAGCATGGACGAAGCAGCACCTCCACCAGATGTCACGTGGTCTTGACGTCGACGAAGGCAGCAGGCGACGTGTCCAAGATGAAACTGTTTATTAGGCCGAACTTGTGGCCGGTAAACAGGAAAGTAGGATTACAGCAATACACGCTGGTACTGATAGCGGCGAACAGAGCGTCGGCCGTCGATCAACTGGACATCGTTGGAGCGCGCCGGCTTTTATGCATCACGCGTCGAACATATTCTAGCCTTATTACTGGTCATCGCGCACGCTCTGGAATAATCTCGAGTGGTCGCGTCTTGCGCGCAATCTTAACAAAACGATCTACAATAATCGCGAAGGTTGTAGAACAATAAGGCGCGGTTTGAGTTGAGCTTTGCTGACGGTCTTAGTGGGCGAAAACCGAATACAACAAAAGTGAAAATAAGAATAGCGCGTGGCATTATACACGACGCCTTGCGCTTTCGCCCTTGCGACGCAGATTGTGACGCATCCTACAAAGATTGTGACGCATCCTACATAGGTGAAACTTGAAATCTTAAAAGAAGAGTCCGGCAGCACCGGAACGATGTCAAGAAAGGCAATGCAAGCTTGAACGCCTTGGCGGATCATCACTTGAACACTAACTTGGGATGTAAAAACAGCGCAAAATATAGACAAGGACTGAAGAAGAGACGACACGGCGCTGATCACAGACGACACAGCGCTGAACACTAACCACATGATCGACTGGGATTCTGCGAGTGTAATTGCGACAGAGAAGCGATAATCGACAAGGCTACTTTTAGAATCCCTGCACCTTCAAACGACTAAAAACGCGATTACCGGATGCGGGGTAATCTCCCCGAGATATACTGGCGCACTCTACGCCACCCAGCCCATAAATAGGTTACGCCCTCCTGCATTCTCTTCATTGTGAACAGGGGACCCGTAGCGGCCCTGAAACGTCAATATATTGATGCGCGTATGTGCCAGTGGCGATGACAAAGGGGCAGCGCGAGGACACTTGGCCAGGACAAGGACGAATAAGACGTTGCTGGCTTTTTCAGCTGCTGATAAAGCGTATTTGTTTTGTCGTTCTCCTTTTGATCGTCGATCCCGCGCCGTCACAATATCCAAGAGAACAGACGTTTGGGCTAGTTGGTTTGTAACGTTCATTGAAGCCATAGCGCTAAACAGACAGGGACCACAGAAAGAAGACGGGACGTGCGCTACTCACAACTGAATTTTTTATTCCGGAAACATGTACTTATAGAAAACAGCAAACATCACCTGAAAACCGTATCACACGCGCAATCCTGCATCATTCAGATACGCGATTTCCTTAGCACTTAAAGCAATCGAGGGCGCACTGACACAATTGGCATTTTCGCTTGCAATCAACCAAGCCTCGACAATCTCTCGCGTATCTTTATCACCATTCCTATACAGAACTACACACTAATTGAACAGAGGTTGGCAGCCGCAGTCATTACAATGCACCGATACATGCCCGTCGCGGTAACACTTGAGCTTCTGGTTGTGCTCTCTGAGCCTATCATTCAGGCACCTGCCTGTCTGCCCGATATACACTTTGCCGTACGAGAATGGGAACCGATAAACTACACTTTGTGCGCAGGCCACGAAAGGGCACTGGTGCTTCTTCGCGCATCCTCGGCGTTTCTTGTGAAAAGGGTCAGTAGCCCTACAACAGCTCATCAATTTTTGTGGAGCGGAAAACACTACATCTACTTCTGCTTTGCTGGCCACCTTCTTTAAGTTGTGGGATAACCCGTAGATAGATAGATAGATAGATAGATAGATAGATAGATAGATAGATAGATAGATAGATAGATAGATAGATAGATAGATAGATAGATAGATAGATAGATAGATAGATAGATAGATAGATAGATAGATAGATAGATAGATAGATAGATAGATAGATAGATAGATAGATAGATAGATAGATAGATAGATAGATAGATAGATAGATAGATAGATAGATAGATAGATAGATAGATAGATAGATAGATAGATGTGCTCAGAGTGCCTGCATTTCACTAGGAAATGCTTCGCATTTGCTACATATCACGCACGCGTATTATACTGACTTCAAGTGAAACCCGAACAGCGGCAAGCATTTGCAGTGGTATAGTGCGCACCCTCCTGCCATCACCATTGACAGGCGCGCGCAACCAGTTCGGCAGCACGGCGCATGTCTATGGTGATGACAGAACGGTGAGCATCATACCAATGCGAATGCTTGACGTTGTTCGGGTTTCGTTTGACACCGATAGTGAATTCTTTAAATATCTTACTGTGCTTTGGACAATTACACAATAAACGTCGAAAGCACTTTCAACCCGTCTTATAGTCAAGCAGCCCCAGACAAGCCTGGCAACTGCGTAGAAGTCAGTAGATTTGAAAACTCCGCACTCGGGTCGCTCTGCACTCCTACAGTGCGCTGTTGTGACACGCTCGAATCACCAGCGGCCATGCAACGAAGACGTCATGACCAAGCAGTTGATTCAGTTATTGAACATGTCAGACGTCACGCAACGCGACAATGGCGTCTTTCGCGATCATCTCAAAAAACGGCCCCCGATAAGCCTCAAACATCACACGCAAAGGTGAGGCGACAAGATGCCACCGCGAAGAGTTTTCATTCCAGATCCACTTCCTGCTAACGAAAGGCCTGCGCTCTATCACAGCATTGTGGAAAACAGCGAGCGTCCCGCCCTCAGTGATGGAAACGTGACCAAGCCAGACGACGATTGTCTCTGTTGGACAAAAGGACGCCCAAAAAAACCTGTTCTTGTTATAGTTTAACCAGTGTTACAACTCACAACTCCGTGCAGCGAGGTTCGGGCGTGTCTCTGCTGCGCAGTAATAATCGTTACCTGGCTTTCGGGATTTATCTGGCATCTACGAACAATTATCTTTCATGAGGATTCCTCTTTCCTTCGGATTCGGAGGGACAACCGCGTAAGCTTATTTGGCGCTGAAGACACGGCCACCGATGAAAACGCAGAGGCGTTTCTTATAAAAACCATGGGTGATAAGCCAGCCAGACCTCTCTATCGTTGTCAGACAAGGAATTTGCCTTCTTGCGCAGCACCTGTCGTTAATGTTTTTTTGGACACTGCTTTTTGTTGATATTGTTACGGGGAGACAAGGCGTCTGAGAATATATTTACACTGTATTTACAGCACTCGAAGGCAGGCACACAAGATGGAGTTCAGTCTGCTCGAGATCTCCCTCAGCGTCGTCGTCTTCCCTACGGTGTTCATCTTTGGCACCCCGTGGCATCACCCCCGGCGGCGAAGGCACCGTCTCGGTGCTCGGCTGGTCCGAGTGATAGCGCTTCAGCCGAGTTACGTGAACAATGTCCGAAGACGATCGCGCCCGGTCGTTGTGAAGGGGCTCGATTTCGTATGTCACGTCGGTGACTTGGCGCACGACACGGTACGGACCGGAGTACGGCGAAGTCAACTTCTCGCACAGGCCAACTCGCCGTGAAGGCGTCCAGAGAAGGACCGTGTCACCTTGGTTGAACTGGACATCACGGTGGCGGGCATTGTACACGAGTCGTTGCTTCTCTTGCGAATCGCTAAGGCGCAGGCGAGCAATCTCGCGTGCCTCTAGAGCTCTGGATATGACATCACGAGCGTATTCCGATGTGTGGGTAACGGCCGGAAGGAGCGTGTCAAAAGGGAGCGTGGGGTCTCGTCCATAATATATAAGCTTAAATTTGACAGCGGGTTGTCCGCCGCGGTGGTGTAGCGGTCGCGGTGCTCGGCTGCTGACCCGAAGGTCGCGGGTTCGATCCCGATTGAGCCGGTCGCATTTCGATGTTCAAAATTTCAGGAGCCCTACTACGGCGTCCCTCATAATCATATCGTGGTTTTGGGACGTAAAACCCGATATATTAAGAATTACTGATAGCGGGTTGCGGCGTCTCAAGTACTGCCACAAGTTAAATTAGCACCATGTGTGCCTGCGAAGAGGATGTATTTAAGTGTCGTCCATGTTTCTAATGAACCAGCTGAGAGTTCGCGTCCGTATTCTTTCGGTCTCTTCTTCGTCCTCGTCTAGTGTTGCGCACTAAACGATGAATCAGCAACAACTTGCCCAATTGTCAATTATTTTGCTAGCACTTGTCAACAAGGCGAAATATCTTTATGTCACCATCAGGAGCACCACTCAACCGAGGTCGATGCGTGCGATCTGCGTGCAAAACATGGCGTACTCGTCGCCGTTGGCAAAGGCGGTGTCACGGGCGTCGAAGGCGGTAGAGCGCCAGTGCGCTGTGGAATATTGATCTTGTTCGAAGGGTCGAGGGTGACGTCTTCATCGTCATCATCTGGAAGACCGGAATTAAGCGTCATGTAGATTACGATATGTCGCTACATTAACTCACTAACTTAAGTTGAGAAGGAGATATTGTAGCGTGTAGGGAACAAGTACCACGTGAGAACAAAGGACTGGAGCTAACTTTCAACTGTGGTTTCTTGTCGCAAATACAGAAATATATCACACATCATAAGGCCACCATCCGGTATCACCTTCGCGATAATCTAGATAGAAAAGAGAAAGTCAACCAAGAACCTCCAAACAGCCACCTAACAGCCACGCAAAGCAGTGAATCCATGCGCACGTGTGTGGCATAATCAACTAAAAACCCTGGTATCATTTGACGCCATGTATGTAACACTAGACATACTAGTCTAAGGAAGGCGCATGCACTGACAGGATGACCGAATTCCTAAATATTGTTCTCTACAAGAACGCGCCTGTCTTGTGGTCTCACCAGTCTACTTCGTCCTTGTTCCTTTCGCGGGACGATTTGTCCTTCTCCAGTTACAAACGAACTGACCTAACAAATCGTTTTACAAAGTGAACACGTTCAAAGGTGCGACTTGCCCAGCAAGAAATTTGACGCAAACCAACCCCAGCAGTAAAGAACCCGTTGCACAAAATGTCAATGCGGCTCTTACTCTCACACTGTATACGGTGTGCCTATGACCAGAGGCGTATGGTTTCAGATTTTGCCGATGCGATGGCAGAGGAGTTCATGTTAAGAGATGCAAGCCAAAGTAGCTGCCTACTGAGGCATGCACACCAGCAGCACTTCTTGTTCTGATGAAAATCTTAGGTTTAACTACAAAGACTTCATTCTACCTGTATAGTGCACATTAAAAAAAGAAATTGAATCCGCAGTGGCGGATGTTGGGCAGTTCGCCCCACGTGGCTTCGACACACCCCCCTGTGAAGCATGTGGGGGGGGGGGGGGGATCACGACGTTCGCCTTCCCTCGTAACTGAAGCCTCTGCCTGTAATGTACTCGACCTTTTGCTCCCCTTAATTTCTACATAAGTGCTTTGAATCTACCGTACTTGGGACGAAAATATAGACTAAATAATTAAATGTGTCCCGTGAAAAAATTAGCCTTCACAGTTGCCTGCTTTTTATTTATTTGACTGACCAAATTGCTTAATTTCGAACAATGAATTTCCAGGATTGACGCGATTTCTGTTGATACTGTTCTCAAATTTGGCCATGAAGATTGACTGCTGGGAGTGCGCGGTGATCGAGTGTTTTCACCAGTCTGGAGTGATGCCCGAGCCTGCCAAGATTAGCTCTTCCCCCCTGCATCGCAATAGTGGAAAAGGAAGGGCACTTCGTTTCTACCTTCGACCTGTAATATATATTACTAAACATGTTATTTTTGGCGCAAAGCTTGGAACATGAAGACAGGAAATGGAGAAAGACAGATCGCCAACAACCAACTGTTCATTGTGAGCAAAGGCTGCAAACAAAGAAAACTTCCGAGCATGCGGAGGTGCGTGAAGAATTGACGTCAGACATGTCCTCAGGAAAGCTATGTATTCAAAAAAATTCCCCATCTCCCGCTAAAGGGAACCATGTGTGGATGCGAAGCAGCGGAGAGATGGTTAGTTTGAGTGGGAGATTGTGTAATTTTATTGAGAGGATGAATGAGAATGTATAAGAGAAGACTGAGAATGTGATGCTTGCGTGTTTATTTAGGGAACGTACGCGATTCCTAGAGTCGATGCACGAAACGCTTTGAAGATGACGGCCCGGTGATCGGTGAAGTGTAGCGTCAAGGTTGCTTTTCAAGAGTTTTCATTGTGAAGTTTGCTAAGATGAGGTCTATGCACGTTCCCCTTACGGTGGTCGCTGGTATGTGCTCGTAGGAAATGCATCGCAACGAGTAGACGTCTAGCACGTTGTGGACCAGCCCATCGTTCGTCGTTATATACACGTTGAAATCACCCGCAAGTACGAAGGGCGCGTGTCTGTATGTCTTTGTGTATTGTGCCATGGCCTTTTCTAGGTAACGTTCGACGGTCCCTCTGGAAATGTTGGGTGCGAGATAATTGTCATGATTACGATGTTGTTGTCGTTGGCAAAGTAGAGTCTAACGGCCGAGTGCTCTCCGTTGTGTGCTTTGCCGGTAGGTTGTAGATGTAAGGCTTTTGCGTGGAGATGGCGTTTGACGTACATGGCGACACCACCGGCAGGACGTTCTCTCTCCTCAGTACACGCGATCGCTTTGTAGCCGTTGACCGTCGGTCTTGCGGCGTTCCACGTTTCTGTGAGACACAGTACGTCTGCTTTGGTTAGGACGCGATCACGTTCGATGTGTCTGGCGTGTGCGCTGAGGGATCGGCTGTTTAGCAGCGCTATAGTGAGCTCCGTTTCGGGGTCGACGTCCTCTCGGAAAGCGCGGAGGTATCGCTGAGTGACGGTGTCGAGGCGTTTGAATTCATCGATCGTGTCCACGTTGTCGTTCTTGGGGTGGAAGCGATGGTCACCGGCAGCGTTAGTGAGGTAGAGGTTCTAAATGTTGGTGCACCTGCTTCAGGCAACGTAGACGAGTGTCTGTGGATGCGTCTTCGAGTATTCGTATACGATGGAAAAGTGGGTTCCCTGGGACTTGTGTACGGTTATCGCGCTCGCCTGGACCAGGGGAAATTGTGTTCGTTTGCACGCGACACCGCTGTTGCGGTGGATCGTCAACGTGACGTGGCGCGGTTCTATGGGTATCCGCATCGTGTCAACGTCATAGCCCAAACGCTCCGCCTCGCTCACTGCGTGGTTGGAGCAAAGTGAAGCGAGCTTCCTCGTTGTTGGAACGTCGAACTGTAACCACAATCGTCTGGGAAACGCGTCTTCTTCGTCTAGATGGGATTGCTGTACGACTCTTCGTTCACACAGTTTTAGGGTTCCCACTGCGCCGTTTGCGAGACCGTCGATTATATCTACGTTAGCCGTTATCATGTAGGGCTTGTCGTAGACTAGTAGGATTCGCTTGGGTAGGTTAGCGAATTCTGTGTTAGACATCTTCGCCAGTTTCTTCTTTGCCTTGTCCATGGCTTCTTTCGTTGCGCATCCCACGAAGGTGTCCTGGGTTCGCACTACTTGATGTTGTTGTTCGTCGTTGTTGTAGGAGCAAGTGGCCGCCACGAAGGTGTTGAATGTGTTGACGTCTTCGTTACTGTAGAAGAGGCGAACTGCTGCTGGGGCGCGCCTGAGTGCGTTCTCCGCGGTAAGGAACCGACTCTCCAGTAGGGCACTTCGCTGTCGTCGAGAGCCCTTCCGTCTCCTATCTTGGTCAGTAGACTCGAGAAGGAGGCGTCGGCTTGCCTGACAACCTGGACTAAAGGGAAGTAGTCCATGTAGTGCCAATTGATTGTTGTTCCGAAAAGCCCTCCCGTCTCCCGACACCGCTTGTAGATTTCGCTGGCGCGAACGGAGCGTAGTTGTCTGAGGTCTCCGGACATGACTCTGGTGACTGTAGTGGTAGTTGACGGCCTTCATATTACTACAGTGTTCTGGTTCGCATAGTGGGTGCTTCCCTGCTTCATGAAAGTGGCCGGACGCGGGACGGGGGACGCGGGACGGACATAGCCCCGAGCATAAGATGCTTCTCATCTAAAAACATCCCCATCTACCGCTAAAGGGAACCATGTGTGGATGCGAAGCAGCGGGGAGATAATTAGCTTGAGCGTGAGGAACGTCGCCGCTCTCGTTTCACGGCAGCGGCAGGGGCCGCTGCCGTCATTTTCATACCGCGGAACTACCGTGGCGCCCCCCAGCGGAGTATGCAGCTGTCGCACCACCTGTCGTGCGCACCGCTCCGTATATGATTCCTAGAGGAGAGAACGGGGGACCCCGTAGGAGAGGGAGAAGGAGGGGGGAGGGGACGTGCACGCGCTGTGGGACGCGGGCGCCGCTCCGCAGAGTAGAGGATCCCTAGAGTAGAAAAAGGGGGTGAGCGTAGGAGAGGATAGGGGGAGGGGACGCGGGGGGCCGCTCCGTAGAGTAGAGGATTCCTTGAGGAGAGAAGAGGGGTGAGCGTAGGAGAGGAGAAAGACAAGGGGTGGGGACGTGCATGCGCTGTGGTGGTGAGGGATGCGGGAAGTAGGGACGGACTAAGCCCCCCTCCAAACACATGCAAGCATGATCAAGGAATGGGGTCAACCTGGGCGACAGACACCACCTGCCTAGCCATTGCTAAGCAGCCTCTCTCTGCTCTCGGCCATGACTCTGACGACTGTAGTAGTGGTTGACGGCCTTGATATTACTACAGTGTTCTGATTCGCATAATGGGTGCTTCCCTACTTCAGAAAGTGGCCGGACGCGGGACGCGGGACGGACATAGCCCCGAGCATAAGATGCTTCGCATCTAATAATTCCCCATCTCCCGCTAAAGGGAACCATGTGTGGATGCGTGAATTAGCTTGAGCGGGAGGAACGTCGCCGCTCTCATTTCACGGCAGCGGTCCGGGCGCTCATCGCGGCGCTGCACAGGAGAGAGAATGAGGCGCGCGCGCTCCGTCATTTTCATACCGCGGAACTACCGTGGTGCCCCCCAGCGGAGTATACAGCTGTCACACCACCTGTCGTGCGCGCCGCACCGTAGAGAATTTCTATAGAGAGATGGGGGAGGGGTTGTGCATGTCCTGTGGGGGGTGTGAGACGCCGGAGCCGCTCCGTAGAGTAGAGGATTCCTAGAGAGAGGGGGAGAGGACGCGCATGCGCTGTGGGGATGTGGGACGCGGGCGCCGCTCCGTAGAGTAGACGATTCCTGGAGTAGAGAAAGGGGGGTGAGCGTATGAGAGGATAGGGGAGGGGACGCGCATCCGTGCGGGGGGTGTTGGACGCGGGGGCTGCTCCGTAGAGTAGAGGATTCCTAGAGGAGAGAAAGGGGGGAGCGTAGGAGAGAGAGGGGGAGGGGACGCGCATGCGCTGTGGTGGTGTGGGACGCGGGAAGGAGGGACGGACTAAGGCCCCTCCAAAGACATGCAAGCAAGATCAAGGAATGGGGTCAACCTGGGCGACAGACACCCCCTGCCTAGCCACTGCTAAGCAGCCTCTCTGTGCTCTCGGCCATGACTCTGATGGATGTGGTAGTGGTTGACGGCCTTGATATTACTACAGTGTTCTGGTTCGCATAATGGGTGCTTCCCTACTTCATGAAAGTGGCCGGACGCGGGACGGCGGACGGGGGACGCGGGAGGGACGGACATAGCCCCGAGCATAAGATGCTTCGCATCTAAAAAGAAGGAGGACAAAAGCTTATTAGTGTAAAAGGCAACGTTGCCACTAAAACAGGCAACACCGCGTGGTCGGGCCCCTATTCCAAGGCACCGCTGGCTCTCGCCATCCTTTCAGCGCTCCTGACCAGCCTCAGCTGGTCCCCGAGGGCAGGGCTGGACAGCAATGCCTCCCACCTCAATCTGGTATTATCTATTTCTTATTCTTCGGTGCGAGCCGTGCATTCCCATGCGACGTGGTAGAGTCCATCCCGCGTCCCACGCCACCACAGCGCGTCCCCTCCCCCCTCTCTCTCCTCTCCTACGCTCACCCCCTTTCTCTCCTCTAGGAATACTCTACGGAGCGGCGCCCGCTTCCCGCGTCCTACACCCCACAGCACATGCGCGTCCCCTCTCTCTCCTCTCCTAAGCTCACCCCCCTTTCTCTCCTAGGAATTCTCTACTCTACGGAGCGGCGTCCCACACCCCGACAGCGGATGCGCGTCCCCTCTCCCTATCTCTCCTCTTCTACGCTCACCCCCCTTTCTCTACTCTAGGAATCTTCTACTCTACGGAGCGGCGCCCGCATCCCACAGCGCATGCGCGTCGTCATCCCCTTTCTCTGCTGCAGGAATCCTCTACTCTACGGAGCGGCGCCCGCGTCCGACATCCCCACAGCGCATGCGCGTCCCTTCTCCTCTCCTACGGTTCCCCCCCCGTTCTCTCCTCTAGGAATCCTCTACGGAGCGGCGCGCGACAGGTGGTACGACAGCTGCATACTCCGCTGGGGGGTACCGCGGTACTTCCGCGGTATAAAAATGACGGAGCGCGCCTCATTCTCTCTCCTGTGCAGCGCCGCGATGAGCGCCCGGACCGCGAAACGAGAGCGGCGACGTTTCTCGCGCTCAAGCTAACCATCTCCCTGCTGCTTCGCATCCACACATGGTTCCCTTTAGCGGGAGATGGGGAAGTTTTTAGGCAGAGGGCCGAGTTGCATGAAGCCGGCATGGCGGGGGGCCGCAGGGCAAAGCGGGGAGGGGGGGGGGGGGGCAGCAGGCTAAGAGAAAAAATTCCGCGAATTCACAATAATGTACAAAACTGTTACAGAAGTGATGTTTATTTTCAGCACGCATGTTAGAAGGTTGCAATTCAAAAACACAGGGTACAAGCAAAAAAGCAAAACAAAAAAGTCTTTCAATCCTGAACATTCTTAGCCACCTCGCTAATATCTAAGTCAAGGTTGCTCACCGACAGACGCAGAAAGTCGTGGAGGTGTTCATCAGTTAGTCGGGAACACGAGTTTGATTTGATGAACTTCATTCTCGAGAAAGTCTATTCGCACATGTATGTACTGCTGAACTACGTTGTCATGGCTGCTGCTAGTTTCTTCAAACTCTAAAAATTTGAGTCGGCGACGCCAGCGTGAAACTTCTCAGTGTCTCGCATAAAATGCGTCTTTGAGCTATTGGTGCATATCCCCGCCTTAAGAGGATTCGGAAATAATAGGATCCTACTGCAATTTTTTGCCGTAATATTTGGCCCCGTAATATTTGACACAGTGTTTCTGCGGGAAGCGATGTGCTCGTACCTCTCACAAAACTTTTGCAGCAATGGGAGTGACAAAGGTTGCACTTACTAGCCTGCTGTTGGAAAAGGTTGAGTTTCAGCTCAGAAGCATTAACGTCTGCGAGCATGCCGGACACGAGTTTCCCTTTTTCGAGGATGGACATTGTTCCCTGACCTAATACTTCCGCAAAAAATATTTCTTCTCTTTATTTGGACATGTGCAAAGACAGGAAGTGAAGAGTTTATCTGGCTAAGTGTGAAGATGGGGCCAATGCCAACTAGGAGCGATCTTTCTCTCTTCCTATCTAACCCCATTTGAGGTCGAAGGTGCAATGTCGGTCTTCAGACAGAAATTGCCAAGGGGAGTGGGGAGTGGGTTCTGACGTCGTCCTGGGGGCCGCATAATACTTCCGCGCGGGCCGCAGGTTGCCGACCCCTGACTTACAGTGAACCTGTAAGTGAATTCACTTAGAGTGAAGTCCAACTTTTAGATGCCAAGCATCTTATGCTCGGGGCTATGTCCGTCCGGCGTCCCCCGTCCCGCGTCCCGCCACTTTCATGAATTAGGGAAGCACCCATTATGCGAACCAGAACACTGTAGTAATATGAAGGCCGTCAACCACTACGACAGTCATCAGAGTCATGGCCGAGAGCAGAGAGAGGCTGCTTAGCAATGGCTAGGCAGGTGGCGTCTGTCGCCCAGGTTGACCCCATTCCTTGATCTTGCTTGCATGTGTTTGGAGGGGGCTTAGACCCTCCCTCCTTCCCGCGTCCCACACCACCACAGCGCATGCACGTCCCCTCCCCCTCTCTCTCCTACGCTCACCCCCCTTCCTCTCCTTATGAATCCTCTACTCTACGGAGCGGCCCCCCGTGTCCCACACCCCCCACAGCGCATGCGCGTCCTCTCCCCCCTTTCTCCTCTAGGAACCCTCTACTCTACGGAGCGGCTCCCGCGTCCCACACCCCCCACAGCGCATGCACGACCCCTCTCTCTCCTCTCCTACGGTCCTCTCCTCTAGGAATCCTCTACGGAGCGGCGCGCACGACTGGTGGTGTGACAGCCGCATACTCCGCTGGGGGGCGCCACGGTAGTTCCGCGGTATGAAAATGACGGAGCGCGCCTCATTCTTTCTCCTGTGCAGCGCCGCGATGAGCGCCCGGACCGCTGTCGTGAAATGAGAGCGGCGACGTTCCTCCCGCTCAAGCTAATTATCTCCCCGCTGCTTCGCATCCACACATGGTTCCCGTTTAGCGGGAGATGGGGAATTTTTTCATGTCCATTAGAGCATACCCGCCGTCACCCTGCACTTGATTCATCTCGAAGGACGCTGAAAAGGCTGAAAGGTTCAACGATGAAGTGCTTGCTGGTTCAGCGTTCAGCGCCTCAGTACGTCACCGGCATTTTTTATTCTAAATTTCTGGACGTTTCATTATCATTATTTCGGAGGCGTCGCTCCGTAAGTTTATGGGTCTCCTCAGCTCGCAGTTTCCGCTGCTTCTTTTTCTTAATGCAGTGGATTTATTCGTTGGGGCCGAGAGAAGCATGAAACGTCTTTTTTTTATTATTATTATTCCTACTGCTCCTTTCTCATTCCAGTGAACTTGCCAGTAGCTGTAGATAGCATCAAAACGTTCATATACCTAAAGATTAAGACCGCAGATTTCGCTATTGCTGTTGAATGCGAAGCAGACTACGAGGCGTAACAAGCGACATCGAGGAACAGGAAGGCCAAAAATATCCCGTAGCGTTCGCTGGACGATTTCTCCGAACGGCGGCAGTAGACAAGGAGTCGCATGAGCTGGGAATCGCAGTGATAGAGATAGAAGTGTTATTGCAGCAGCTAGCTTGTAGCTGCAGAGCGGGGTGAAAGCATCAAAATTTTAATGCGCAGCATTGTTTGGCGAGTTCTTTTGGCTGGCAAATCGTGTCTTATACATCAAAAGGCGTGGCACCTTTGCGACAAGAATACACACGGCTCCGTAGAAAACAAATGGGGTTGGGATGGACCAACTTGAATTTGGGAGTGAGTCGAGTTCATTTTGGGGCAATATGGAGACGGGCAACGTACGGGCCAGCTGGGGGGGAGAAAAGCGCCATTAGACGACTTCGTGCCGGCGCCCATAGGCGTGCGCACGAGGGGGGGCAGAGGGGGCGGCCGCCCCCCCCCTAGTCACCTAGGAGGGGGGGGGGGCGCAAATTCAGTCCCATACATTGACATAATAGGGAGAGGAGGCGCTGCGACTCGGGGGGGGGGGGGGGCGCAAAGTCAGCCCCATGCATTGACATAATAGGCAGGGGGGGGGGGCGCTGCGACGAACCTTCGCCCCCCCTGAAGGGAAACCCTGCGCACGCCTATGCCGGCGCCTCAGTGAGCGCATTCTCCTACTCGCCGAACATCGCAGCTGAAGCAGAAATCTTCCTCGTGGAAGTGTGGCTGCACGCGCGTGTTGTAGCCGACAGCTGTCCACCAGTTTTAACCCGATAACGTTGAAGAGCTCGTTTCGCAGAAATGACCGTGTCGGCGTCAGTGGTCGTGAGCGAAAAATCAGCGTTGTCCGTGTGCGAGAAATCGAGATAGATGCAAATAAATAAGTAAAAAAAACTTGGGTTCAGGTGAGAAGTGGGAATCGAACACAGACCTCCTTCTGCGGGGCGAGAAGGTGGTCTAATACAAAGGCGCGCCAGTGCTTCAAGCTCTAATTGCACCAGGCGTCAAAGCCTGTCAATAACGCAACGAGTGCGCGGTTTAAAGGCCCACCCATTACAAAACACACAAAACAAGCATTATGATCCTCGACTGCATCAAGATTGTGTTCTAGGATTGCCACCTGTCCGGTTTTAGACCGGCCAGGACGGTTTTGTAGATAGCAGACCGGTTGCCCGTTCGTCGCCATTGGCCCTTTTTTTTTTTTTTAGATGTGAAGCATCTTATGGCGAAGCTTAATCCGGTGGTGGTGGTGTGCCGCGTGACCACCCTTACTGCGCACGCGCAAACGCTATCAAAAAATAAAAACCTCCTCTCCCCCTCTCTCTCCTCTGGACATCCCTCCCCGTGGCAACCACACCCTCACTGCGCATGCGCCTCCCATCCTCTCTCCCCTCCTACGCTCCCCCCCCTCTCTCCTCTAGGCATCCCTGCCCGCGGCGTCCAAACTCCCACTGCGCATGCGCGTCCCTCTCTCCCTTCTCTCCTACGCTCCCCCCCTCTCTCCTCTAGGCATCCCTGCCCGCGGCGTCCACACTCCCACTGCGCATGCGCGTCCCCCCCCCCTCTCTCTCCTCTCCTATGCTCCCCCCCCCCCCTCTCTTCGCTCGCGACGCCGACGCAGGCAGCGTCTGCTAGCGAGTTTCCTGGTTGAAAAAACCGACTGCTCGCGCTGCACAACCGTTCACTGGCCACCCCGTATATATGGCACTGGATCTTGACCTGCAAGGTGGGGCCGGTGGGAGATTTCTCCTGTGCGTTGTTGAACAATAAAAATTCGAAGCGTGCGCGTTAACTAAAAGCGGACTGCGGGTCTCTGTGTCCAGTCGGAGTCTTCTGTCTCTCATTGCCCATTAGCTGCGATTGGCATGTTCCAGTAGGAAACACCACTCCATCAGTGCGTGCTTTGCGCCTCCCCAGTTTTCTCTCCTGCGCAACGCTGCGATGAGCGCCAGCGTCAACGCCGCCGCCAGTGTAAGCGTTAGCGCCCGCTGCTTCGTATCTACACATGGTTCCCTTTAGCGGGAGATGGTGTAATTTTTTTCTTTTTTTTTTCAGAATATCTCATTTATTTTCTGAGGCGTTTTATAAGCGCCGGTTCAACAACTACGGCGGCAAATACTTATTGTCAGTTACCAAAACTCTTAGGTTATTAGTCAACCCCCCCCTCCCAGAAGGGTCGGGTTTTTTTGTTTGTTTTTTTTTTCTTTTTGTTTTTTCAGGGGAAGGTCGCAACCCTAATACGTACAGATTCACAGGTGCACGTGTTTGGCCAATTTGCAAAGGAACAATTGTATGGTAGTATATGCTACTCGCAACTGCGCTTGTAGTAGGCATTCTACAATAGTTTGAAACAGCCAATGTTACGCGCGCACACGTTCCTTTCTTTAGGGCATGGTTGAGGCGTCCACCATGAAGCGGGAAGCCTGGCTAGCGAATAAGAGGGCAATGTAAACGGGGCCCATTTGCGCTATCACGTTCTGCAATTGAAGGCCAAGCTCAAGCATCTTCCAAGCTTTTAAGTTTCGCAATCCAAGCTTCAGGCAGCGTCTTACCCTGCGGAGACGTGTGAAGGCTGTCACTGGGCCCCGTTGCGCACAGTCGTCAGCAAGCTTAACTCGAACGCTCCGCACCGTGTTCTGAAACGGTTTGATTGACACCAGCGCCAGAAGCGCCAACTACGGGCGGGGGGGGGGGGCAGTGGGGCTCGTCCCCCCCCCCCCCCGGACGGCTTTACGGGGGGGGCAGAGCCCCCTCCGGCCCCGGCTGAAAATTTTTAATCTGAGGATTTTTAATGGTGGTGGTGGGGCCTGGTCCCCACCACGCCGCCGACGCCGGGTGACATCGTGAGTTCAAGAAATGCTTTGCATTTAAATCCTACGTAGGAAGGTGGCGGAAATTTCATTGGCGCGCCCCGCGCGCTCGCAGCTGTTGTTATGCGGACGCCGCGACAGAGCGACGCAGGACGAAGGACATACCCGCCGCCATGAGATGCTCCATTTTACATCGCATCTACAGACCTTGTTGAATGTTGTGCACAGCATCACAGGCCAATCGCTCCGGCGGAAACACCGGGGCGACGAAGAGGAGAACGAGCGGCGAAGCGAGAGCGCTCGCAGTGCGGACTACTACTACGCCGGGTGACATCGTGAGTTAAAGAAATGCTCTGCATTTAAAATGGTCTGCCTGTGTTTTACTTTTTATTCTTTTAAATTTACATATGCACTAAAGAATGAAAGGGGCTCCATAAAGCAACGTGTCATCACCTGGGATAGTTTAAAGAAAACTTTGCAATATTAACTTTATTAACGATAAAGAAAATCTCACTTACAAGCTCAAGGTTTTATTTTTATTATCTCGCTCAGTATCATCCACGCGAATTCATATCTCAATATCACCTTGTGCTAACGTGTATGTCACGAAGGAAATTAATGGAATTATATTTACGTGCATGATAAATAAAAGAAAAACGAATGTATGCCCGGAATGGCTGCACTGACACTGAGTGAGCCAGCTTTAGAGTTTTTCCTGAGGACGCTTTGTAAATACGATCTCGTCAAGTCTCGCTCTAATAAACTCGAAGTCGTTTACCATTCAAGTTAAGCGTATTGATTCAACACGTGCGTCGAGATACTTTAACCTCACGTCAAGTGCATTCGAAACGCAGTTATAAGCTAACGAGGACGGGAAAGTTAACCATAACAGGTTACATGATGCAATAACGACTTGTACCCGAATTGTATGGTTTGGTTCATCGGACTCGGAGCGTTCACGTGGCCTTTTTCAAACGTGTCTTCACTTAATTATTTAAAATACGCATGAAAATCTATTCGATTATCGTTTGGTCGCTATTTTTTGTTGCATGGTGAGCCGCATTTAATAAACAATTATAAACGTTAGCTAATTCCCGGGATGCGTACCCTTAATAGCTTTAAATTACTCGCATGTTCCAACATGCTTATTCTGGCACAAGATTTTCTAAAATTAGCCTACGTTTTGCGTATTTTCTATCTGTTCTCTGTCATGTTATAACCACGTTGCGCTGTTTTCATGTTAAATTTTCCTTCTTGTAACATAAATTGACATAACACCGCAGTTTTGGTTTCGACTCGGTTTCTAAACAGTCGAGGTTACAACAGGCACGCAGAGTTGCAATGTGTGTACTCGGGAATTTAATAATTGGAGAAAGGCAGAGAACGTTAGAAACCCGAATGGATGCGGTATTTTTGTCCCAGAATGGAGAAGGCACGAGGGGCGTCAAAATCGCTCCTTTATTCAGGCTGTGAACTTATGCAGTTAAAAGCTTTCCGGACATTCAAGTGTTTGAGATTTGACAATTCCTCCTTAAAGCGCTACAAAATACATGTTTCAGTGCTCAAGAAGTTGTCATCGCATATTTGACGGGACATTCCCTTCAATCGTTCTGCACCGAACACCAATTCTTTCAATTTTCTTGCAGTTCCTGGCTTTGCAGAATGGACAAGTATCTCATAAAGCGACCACGATTGTCTGCTGAATTGCCCAGAAATCCTCCCGGCCTCTGCGATCAGTGGCGTAGCCAGGGGGTGGCACACCGGGCACGTGCCCCCCCCCCCCCCCCCCCCGAAATTTTTTTTGCCATTGCATACAGAGCGAAAAATGACCATTTCAAGGGGGGTGCACCCCCCGAAATCAAGGAGGTGCCCCCCCCCCCCCCGAAAAAACTTTCTGGCTACACCCCTGTCTGGGATGCAGCCGATGACCATCCAACCCGCCATGGCGGAACCTCTGCGCCCTCCATGGACACTTTGGGTGCCATAAGCGCTGCTACTGCTGACACACCCAGGTCTGCGATTTTGTCGGCTCCGAATGAAGGAAAGGTCCTGGAATCAGCCTCAAAGAATGGGGGGTGCCACAACTGAAAAACCCAGCACTCATGGGCGTCTTGAACAGATTCGGCCGGGGCCCACTAACGGCAACGGTGGACGAGGGTTTCGGAAGAGTTGGCAATCAACCTACAGCTGGCTTTCCTACAATGCACAAACCAGTAAGGTGTATTGTGGCATCTGCGTACGTGCTACTGACAAAAAGCTTCCACTCCCGCGTACATCCCGAGACAAAGACTCGCTGATCGCTTTTGTCGAAACTGGCTTCCAGAACTGGAAAAAAGCTTTGCAAAGGTTTAAAAGCCACGAAAACTCGGCATTGAATCGCGCAGCTTCCACAGCTCTGACAGCTTTAAACGTGGGGCTGAATGTGGCATCTGCTCTCTCAGAGTCTAAGCAAAACCAAAGGAAGGAAAGCCGTAAAGCTCTGATGGCTACATTGTCATCCATTCGCTTTTTGGCTTTCCAAGGTCTGGCGCTGCGAGTACACGATGATGACGAGGGGAACTTGAAGCAACTGTTACTGCTGCGCGAAGCCGATGTGCGGGGACTAGCAGCATGGCTAAATAGAACAGGCTATAAATGGATCTCCGGTGACATCCAGAACGAGATGCTCGAGTTAATAACACACAGCATGCTTCGCTCCCTAATGAAAGAAGTGCACGGGGCAGGGTTTTATGCGGTTATTGCTGATGAAACTTCTGACATAACCACGCAAGAGCAAGTATCCTTCTGCTTTCGGTATGCTAAGGAAAACTTGGAAGTGGAGGAGGTATTCGTTGGATTTTATGCAACTGCGGACCCCAGAGCCCGTACTCTTTTTTTCTATTTTGAAAGATGTGCTTTGTCGATTCAATCTTCGGATTGAGAACTGCCGTGGGCAGTGTTATGATGGGGCTGCAAATGTTTCTGGCAAAAGCGGTGGGCTTCAGGCCCTTGTTCAAGAGATAGAACCAAGAGCTTTCTATGTGCACTGCCTTGCGCATACACTGAACCTGTCTTTGCAAGATTTGTGCACGAAAATTGACGTCTGTCGGGATTTTGTTAGCTTGTTTACGGACCTCGTCAATTTTGTTAGAACTTCCCCAAAGCGTCTCAGCTGGTTCCAGCAGTTTCAGAAAGAGGAAAATCCTGCACTCAGACAGTTTTGCAAAACTAGGTGGACGTTAAAGGCGCGCTCTCTCCGATCGGTCTCCGCTAACTACTCCGAACTAACCAGATTCCTTTTTACTCTTTCTTCGGAAGAGAAAAATGACACGGGCGCCAAAGCGAGCGGTTACGCAAAAACGCTTCAAAAGTTCGACACCTATTTTCTACTGAGGCTCATGCTTCTTGTCTTTGAGAGGTTGGAAAGTGTCAACTCCGCTCTCCAAAAGAAGAGCCTACAGTTCACCCGTGCATAGCATTTAGTTAAGGCTGTTGAAGAGAGCATCGGTCAACTACGCGACGACTTTTCCAGTTTTTGGGCGGATGTGTCTGATGAAGCGCGCGAAATGGACATCGGGGCCCCAAGAGTTTCGAAGAGACCGGTGTAGGCACCACGTCGGTATGATGAAGGGTCGCGCGCACATGACTTTAATTCCCCCCGAAGCTTTGTACCGGCAGCGGTTCTATCTAGTCATCGACACGGTGCATGCATCGCTGCGCACGCGGTTTCCGCCAGAAATGTGGTATCACATGAAGCAAGTCGAGCAGTTCGTAACAGGTGATACTGACCGGCACGTATCTATGCGAGTTCTACAAAGGAGATCTCAATGCTGTGCGTCTTCAGCTTCACCGCAATATGTTACTTGACATAGCAAAGCAACGTGCAACGAGTCTTGTCACATTTCAAGATGTGGTCGACATTCTTTCGGGAAAAGCAGGTGAACCCTTGAGGGTGCTCCTTCCAGAAGTTGTCAAGCTTCTACAAATCGCCATGACGATTCCTGTGACTTCCTGTTCGTCAGAAAGATCATTCTCGTGTCTCGAGAGAGTTAAAACCTACCTGCGCTCAACAATGGGACAGGCCAGACTTAACCATACCACCTTGCTCCACTGCCACAAAGAGCAGGCTAGGCAAGTGGATGTGAATCTTGTGGCCAACGAATTCATTCATCGAACGGTAGTTAGAGAAAATACGTTTCATGTTGAAATCTAAGACTACCGTTCTCAGGAATACGCTCTAAGATATCGTCCGTTGCCGAAGTTTGTTATTTTCTCAGCCTTGTGTATCTGTTTTTATTTATTTGTATGGGATGACTGGTATATGCAAAAGCTTTAACAGTTTTCTTATGTATACAGAATTACAGGTACATCGAAGAACTGTAATAATTTTCATATTTCCGTGTTCTCAGAGTGTATAAAACCACTGTGAAGTCTGAAGTGTAAAATGGTCTTGGATCGCTAGCCCCAGTTCTCTGTTGTAGGCTACAAATTCAACTATTTATACGTATACAAAATGTAATTTACATCTCTTTTCCGCAGCATTATTTGACATATCATTCGTAGGAATTCTTAGTTGAATATCTCCGCGAAAGGCTGAAATTCTCTGTTGATATTATGCACGCGTTGGCATTGATAAGACATGTTCATTGTTTCCTTTTCTTTCTTTGTGAGTGATTTTGTGAGTGGTCGCGTTAGGGAAATGTAAAAAAAGAAAAACAGCAGTGTACGATGAAATGAGCGAGCAGATACGTCATGAGTGCTTATACGTTCACTCTTTACTTTTTTTGAAGTGTAAGCGTTTTGTAACCGTTGCATTGATAATTGCTGAACGTGTACCTTACGTATGCCTGTTCGTTATAAATGTATTATGCAAAAATGAAATTATTAAAAGCTTCTGATTACGGAGCCATGATTTGTTCCTGTGCACTACTTTCAAAATGAACACTTCTGGCGCACCTGCGTATCCAGTCCAGAAGTTTCGTAGTATATACGGTATTTCAAAATACATTTTACTCGCTAAAATGGCCAGCGAAATTTGGCTCCTTCCCGCAACAAGTAGGAATATTTCTTGAACACCGCTTGCTCTTAAATGTTTTAGTGGTCACATTTATGCAACAGATTTTTACCTCCGAACTGCCCATTAAAAGAAAAACAAATCGACTCTTTTTTTTTTTTGTGCTGATGGTACAGTCATGCAATATTTTTGGAAAAATGCGACCAGTAAAACACGTATTCAAAGAAATTTCTACTGGATGAGTCAAACCGCAGAAGTTCACTGTTCATAGATTCGCCGACGTCTTATTTGGGGACACCCGTAGTTAGCCGACACAATGTAAAAGGCCTTCACTGGTGCAGGTGCCCCTTATGATGATGATGATGATGATTAGTGGTACCCTCTTTGTAGCGGGGTGATGACGTGTCATCTCATAGGGACCCGCCCCCCCCCCCCCCCGCTTCCTCCCCCCCCCCCTCACTTCGCCGCTTCGAGCCGCACTCCAGGTCTGCCCCCCCCCCCCTCCCCCCTCCCGGAAAAATAAGAAGTCTACGCCACTGACCAGCGCCGCGTAGCTTTGGGAGCTGTTGCCGAGGTGTTACCAATAAATGCCGACATATGTATCCAAGCATACTGAGGTATTATCTTGGTAACAGCGCGGAGCGCTTCGCGGTTGGCATCAGTCAAACCAGTCCAAGGCACGCCGACTGTACCTCCTGCAGTAAGGCGCCGAGTACATGCCTACAGTATATAAGACGCCTTCAACAGTAATTTCAAGCGTTGTCAAGCGCACGTGCAGGCGCAGTGGGAAAACCTCCCCTCTCAGCCAGAGTTACAGCGCAGTCGGCATTCTAAGGTTTCGTTGTCACCGCGCGTCGGTGTTCCCGAAGCAAACGACACTCCGTTGTTCCCTGCCTTGCACGTCACGTCGACGGTGGACCCAGTTTATCCAGCACTAGGCCTCGCGCCCAATAGCTTTAAGTCACTATGAGCAAGTACCATGAAATCCCAAGGTATATCATTGTAATGCGAACGTGTGGTTCTGAAGGTACTTATGGTTGGGAGCGCAAACGGTCCCACCAATCGACGAGGCTGGTTGCAAGTTTAGGAATCACACTTTATGAAAACATGGAAAAGACACACACACACAGAAAAAAGAAAGCCGCGCAAAACACAAAGGAAAAGAAAATGTACACTAATAACAGTCCCTGAAGGGTCGCGGTAAAAAGTCAGTCAAAGCCAACGGATGCTCACCCACAGTAAGGCCGGATGCGTTGTGCGAGGCGAGTTGACGAGCGACGCAGGGTGGCTTTGAGGAGGTCAGCGACGGCTTGAGAAAGCTGACGAACAACCCGGAGACTTGAAGAAGCGAAGCGTTGGAGGCGGCAGATGTCAGCGGCCACGTGAAGCTCGTCGCTTCAACTCGTGGTCGCGTCCGAGAACGTCGGCACTCGGGCCCGGTCACCCGACTGTGTCGAACGCCCAACACCGTCTGCCCGTTCTTTTTCTTCCACGCACGCGACTGTTCTTTTCCTGCCTCTCTCTTCTGCCCGTGCATCAACGTCCTCGTCTTCGTCGTCATCTGTCACCGCCACACACGCACAGGCGCACCCGCTCGTTGGCGCGCACACCACGATACCCACGCCTCAAAAGCATTCCGAAAACTGAAGGACACTTTGTACATTCCAAAGTGTGTTCGGCGAAAGCATGTGGCCATTCCACTGATTATGCCATGTCTTTTAAATGCGAAGCATTTCTTAGCGAACTTCGGCGACTTAGAGCGTATCTATCTATCTAGCCGCCTACGACTTCGTGCTCTCCTGGCCGTATCGTTATTGGGATTTATACCAAATTTGGTACGGCATAACATGACTGTATGACAAACATAAATGGCTGGTCATATCATGAAAATCATGACTAACTTTTCATGAAAAGTATGATTTACATGCCACGCTCATGGCGTGCTGGCGGCCGTTTCGATAGCTTGATATACACCAAATTTGGGATTGAGTGACGTGACTGTATCACGAACATAAATGACAGGTGGTAATATGCAAATAATGACGTGCATGTCATGAACAACATGATTTACATGCCACGCACATGGCGCGCTCGCGGCCGTTTCGTTAGCTTGATATACACCAAACTTGGTATTGAGTGACGTGACTGTATGACGAACATAAATGACAAGTGATAATACGGAAATCATGACACGTCATGTGCGACATGATTTGCATGCCACGCTCATGGTGCGCACGCGGCCGTTTCGTTAGCTTGATATACACCAAACTTCGTATTGAGTGACGTGACTGTATGACGAGCATAAATGTGAAGTGGTAATATGGAAATGATGATATGTCATGTGCAACATGACTTGCATGATAAGCTCATGACACTCTCGGGGCCGTTTCACTAGCTTGATATACACCAAATTTGGTATTGAGGGACGTGACTGTATGACGAGCATAAATGACAAGTGGTAATATGGAAATCATGATATGTCATGTGCAACATGCCTTGCATGCCACGCTCATGACACTCTCGGTAGCAGTTTCGCTAGCTTGATATACACCAAATTTCGTATTGAGTGACGTGACTGTATGACGAGCAGAAATGACAAGTGGTAATATGGAAATCATAACATCATGTGCAACATGACTTGCATATGCCGCGCTCATGGTACTCCTGTGGCCGTTTCGCTAACTTGATATACATCAAATTTGGTATTCAGCGACGCGATGGTATGACGAGCATAACTGACAAGTGGTAATATAAAAATCATGACACGTCATGTGCAACATGGCTTGCATGCCACGCTCAGGACACTCTCGTGGCCGTTTCCCTAGCTTGACATACACCGAATTTTTAAGGCGAAATCATTTAATTTCTAATGCTCACGTCCGTACGTCCGTCCGTCCCTCCAGCCGTGCCTTGGCATGGTGCTAAGTGGGCGCCGGGGCGCGCAAACGGACGCCGGTCGCGTTGGGCTCTACAGCGCTCGCGCTTAGCTTGGGTAGCGTCACTGTGCCCGGCGTCTCTAATCATGCAAGGAGGGAGACGCGCGCATCACGTTTCATTCTGACCGACCCCGTCTCAGTGGGGCACAGGCGTTCGAGGAACACACTTTGGAAATGACAAAGTGTCCGTCAATTTAAACGCTGGAACGCGGATGGCGTCTACACGATGCACAAAGCGCGATAATACAAACGCATGCGAAACGGAGGCAGATGGGTCTGGCGTTTCGCTGCCATTCGAGGTAAAAAATTTAAGCGAACATAAGTGGCAAGTGGTAACACGCAAATCTTGGCATGCACGTCATCTACAATGCCATTTACATGCCACGCTCATGGTGCGCTTGCGTCCAGTTCGCTAGCTTGATATACACCAAAATTTGTATTGCGCGACGTGACTGTGTGATGAACACAAATGACAGGTCGTAACATGTAAATGATGACATGCATATTATATACAGCATGATTTGGTTCTTGCTGGCTGCTTCGCATTACATCGATTCCCACAGTGCGTGGGATCTGCCGATTTTTTTTTCTTTTACACTCTCAGTGGGATAACACACAAACCGAATGGGTGCGTGTTTTCTTCTTTAATTTTTTACCGCGGATCGCAGCGAGACGCGAGACTCATCTTCCTCCGTTCGCATGCGTTAGTATTTTCTCGCGCTTTGCGCATCGTGCAAACGCCATCCGCGTTCCAGCTCTTAAATTGGCGGACCCTTTGTAAATTGGATAGTGTATTCCGTGAACGCCTGGGTCCATTGAGACGGCGTCGGTCAGAATGATTGCAAACTCTGGGCACAGCGACGCTACGCAAGCAAAGCGCGAGCGCTATAGAGTCCGACCCGACCGGCGTCCGTCTGCGCATCCCGGCGGCCACCTGGCTCCGTGCGAGAGCTCGGATGGACGGACGGACGGACAGACGGATGGATGGACGGACGGACGAACACACAAACAGACGGACGCCGGACCGACGTCGGACGGACAGCGGACGGACGTGAGCATGAGACATTAAAGGCTTTCGCCTTAAAGATTACACCATCTCCCGCTAAAGGGAACCATGTGTAGATGCGAAGCAGCGGGCGCTAACGCTTACACTGGCGGCGGCGTTGACGCTGGCGCTCATCGCAGCGTTGCACAGGAGAGAAACCTGGGGGGGGCGCAAAGCACTCAGTGATGGAGCGGTGTTTCCTACTGGAACATCCCAATCACTGCGAATGGGCAATGAGAGACAGAAGACCCGGACTGGACACAGAGACCCGCAGTCCGCTTTTAGTTAACGCGCACGCTGCGAATTTTTTATCGTTCGACAACGCACAGGAGAAATCTCCCACCGGCACTACCTTGCAGGTCAAGATCCATTGCCATATATACGGGGTGGCGAGTGAACGGTTGTGCAGCGCGAGCAGTCGGTTTTTTCAACCAAAAAACTCGCTAGCAGACGCTGCCTGCGTCGGCGTCGCGAGGCGAGAGAGGGGGGAGCGTAGGAGAGGGGAAGATGCGCATGCGCAGTGGGGGGGGTGTGGACGCCGCGGAGAGGGATGCCTAGAGGAGAGAGGGTGAGCGTAGGAGGGGAGAGAGAGTGAGCGTAGGAGGGGAGAGAAGGAGGGGACGCGCATGCGCAGTGAGGGTGTGGCCTCCGCGGGGAGGGATGCCTAGTGGAGAGAGAGGTGGAGAGGAGGTTTTAATTTTTTTTTAATGGGTTGGCGCATGCGCAGTGGGGGGTGTGGACGGACGGACGCCGGACGGACACCGGACGGACGGACGGACACCGGACGGACGTGATCATGAGACATTAAAGGCTTTCGCCTTAATACTCGCGCCTTCACACAGGAGAAAAGCGTACACATTGAAAAATGGTGCAGCAAGCGAATGCATGGGCAATGGTCGACGTTCTGCAAAATAAATGTACCACTTGCCCCGTTCAAGTTCCCGCTATTTCACCCACGTTAATCTCATTAAATAAATAATTACGGGCTAAAGCCACAGTTCTTCGTTCGTATGCGCGTACGCAATTGTTTGTTATCATTCGCTAATAAATTTTCTAGCATTTTCGAGTCATTGGAGTTTCTTTTTACGAAAATTCCAGATGCATTACGAATATAGATACAAAGGAATAAGTTGACCCATCCGTGGAAATACACTGAACATTTACATCAAATGGACAATAGGAAAGCCGTTGTCGTATTGTCGAGCGCCGCATCTACTGTAGCATAAAGAGGAACATTAAAGTACATTAAAGACATCATAGTGACCTAATCCAGTTTCCAAGAATAAAAGTGCCCATCGGGTTAGTTGTTCTCACGGAAAAGTAGCTCTTGCAAATAAGTACATCAGATTCGTATCTTCACATCCCGAGTAATCGTTGCTTCAACACAAAATTTACATGTGTGTGTGTGTTTTCTTTGTTTTTTCACGATGACGTACGGGCTCATGACTGTGTACGGTCTGAATGCATTACATAATGGAATTAAATATTTAACCACATTTTTTTTTCATTCGAGCCAAGTTGTCATTTCTCTGCAAGCAAACTCTGTGTTCGCTCATTCTTTTGCTCGTGGTTTTGATTCCTCGTTGATTCGATTGATAACTCACTCGGTGCAGGTTAACTGGTTGCTCGTGTGAGTACGAGAGCTAGCACAATTGGTGTGTGTCAAAACTATTCAGACATAAAGACAAGCTATGGCACCTGCTTTATTAACACTTTTTTTTTTTTGCGAATACCGCAATCTGCTGATTTTTTCCGACACGACTTACGAAACACATGGTCTAATAACAGGGTCAAAATGTTTTACTCAATCAAAATTACAAAACATTTCAAAAATTCCGGTTATGATAGGCTTACGAACAAGGACACGCGCGCAGCAGTTTGCTGAAAATACGAATAAGCCCGAAATCTCGTTTGTCCACTTACCGCTGGGTCCAGCCTTTGCAAAACCTACGAGAGATAGAAAACCACATGTGACACAGTTTGTTCTAGCGCTATGGCAGTGTTGCTTGTACAGAACCTGTTATATATAATAATCAAAGGCGTGCGCAGGGTTCTCGTTCAGGGGGGTGGGGGGGGTGAGGGGGGTGAAGGTTCGTCGCACAGCCCCCCCCCTCCCTATTAAGCCAATGTATGTGGCAGATTTTTCGCCTCCCCCCCCCCCCCCCTCTTAGGTGACTAGGGGTGGCGGCCTTCCGCCCCTGCCCCCTCATGCGCACGCCTATTATAATAATCCTGAAGGATAACGCTTACTAGAGTTTACACAGCAACCTCTTAGTACACGAGCAATGAGATGCTTAAGAGAGAAGAAATGGTAGAGAGGAAAGGCAGGGAGGTTAACCAGTCCAGGATGACCGGTTTGCTACCCTACACGTGGGAACGGGATGGGGGAAATTGAAAGAGGGAGAGGAAAGAGTGGAAGGAGAAAGAAGAAGAAATGGTAGAGAGGAAAGGCAGGGAGGTTAACCAGTCCAGGATGACCGGTTTGCTACCCTACACGTGGGAAACGGGATGGGGGAAATTGAAAGAGGGAGAGGAAAGAGTGGAAGGAGAAAGAAGAAGAAATGGTAGAGAGGAAAGGCAGGGAGGTTAACCAGTCCAGGATGACCGGTTTGCTACCCTACACGTGGGAACGGGATGGGGGAAATTGAAAGAGGGAGAGGAAAGAGTGGAAGGAGAAAGAAGAAGAAATGGTAGAGAGGAAAGGCAGGGAGGTTAACCAGTCCAGGATGACCGGTTTGCTACCCTACACGTGGGAACGGGATGGGGGGAAATTGAAAGAGGGAGAGGAAAGAGTGGAAGGAGAAAGAAGAAGAAATGGTAGAGAGGAAAGGCAGGGAGGTTAACCAGTCCAGGATGACCGGTTTGCTACCCTACACGTGGGAACGGGATGGGGGGAAATTGAAAGAGGGAGAGGAAAGAGTGGAAGGAGAAAGAAAGATAGCACGTAACACAACACACACACACACGCACACACAAACACGTAGCCGGTCACAATCCATCACTCTGGCGTGATGCACGACATCTATGTCACAGCCGTTTGTCCAAGTCTGTTTTTCTCAGAAACCGCAGTAGTTCCTTGGTCGTTTTCATCTGCGATGTCCTCTGTCGACGACATGCAAGAATATCTTGAACAGATATTTGTCCATTGTCCAGGTGCTCTAGAACGGATGCCAGTGATTGCCTCTGATCATTATAGACAGGACAGTCACACAGGATGTGGCGTAGTGTCTCCTCGCAACGACAGGCATCGCAGAGAGCGTTGTCGGCCATTCCAATGCGGAAGGAATACGATTTCGTAAATGCCACACCTAACCATAAACGATAAAGCAGTGTGGCCTCTCTTCGGCAGAGTCCAGTTGGCATATAGAGGTGCATCAAAGAGCACAGGCGGTGTTGACGATTGGTCTGGTTGTTCTGGATGTTCTGGCTGCTTGGTGGGCACCATAGAGAGAGCGTGATCTCTTTTGCAAGCCCTCGAAGAATGCTGGCAGCGTCAGACCTTGAAAGTGGTATGTTATCTTCCTGTGTGCCTTCAAGAGCTATCCGAGCAGCATTATCGGCGTGTTCATTCCCTATGACGCCGCAGTGACTTGGAAGCCACTGAAACGTCACGTGGTGCCCTTTCTCGTGTGATGTATGGAGAAGATGTCGAATTTCAAACACGAGCTGTTCGTATGGCCCGCGACGCAGTGCTGATAGCAGAGATTGTAGAGCTGCCTTGGAGTCGCTGAAGATTAAAGTATCAGATATTCTTACCGAGCTTATAATAATCACCTTCCTCACTCATTTTCGCATCGGCAGTGAACACGTAACGTCGTCGTGTGCAAGTTGTCAGATAATAATGTGTCTACGTCAGGCCTGTAGCCAGGAATTTTTTTCGGGGGGGGGAGGGGGGGGGGGGCACTTGCTGAAGGCCTTGAAAAACACCCATTTTTATTATTTGTCCTCGGTAAAACACCCCCTTCCATCCGAATCTCGGGGGAATCAGGGGGGGGACCCCTAGCCCGCCCCCCCCCCCCCCCTGGCTACGGGCCTGGTCTAGGTGCCCTACAGGCCGACCTCCTAGAAAGCCCTCGGTGAATGCACTCATTTCTGCGCAACATCAACTAATGTTCGATTAGCTGTTCTTCTGTCCTGTATAATAAATGCTCGTTAACAAGTCTAATTACTGGAAAGAGTTAAACAAACGACGAGATTCAAGGCATACGGTTGATTAGTCATGCTCAAGTATACAAAAAATTATTTTTGAATTCAAAGCATTCATTCTGCATTCACTCGGCTTGACATGCTAACTCCCTAGCAAAGTTCTTTTCGTTTACCTGCTCGTAACTGCTCAAGGCTGTGATCTAGCTTTAGATTCAATGCCCTTCATATAGGACTTCGTTAACTAAGGTTTATACACACTGCTGACTAGACATGTACAACCTACAAAAAAAAACGATCACAAGCACAATTACCGCATTAAAATATAGTGAACTACATTGACCAATTAATGCACCACAAACGTAACTCTACAAGTGCTGACAGGTAATATTCGATATACTTTTTACAATGCCTTCCGCCGAACGATTATTAGCATACAGAAAGATCACGTAATAGAACAAGCCGGTCTTGCTCTTTCCGCGTGTAATCTGTAGATTATCACAGGCTTTTGGCCTTATACCACACTTGCAATATTCCTCTCATGTATTGTTTTCTTTACAAAACATGGGCAGCGATACTGAAAACTTCCTCGATATGGGCACTGAAGTGAAGGGTGATGCAACGCGTGAACGCCGTCCACCGCTGTGGTACAGTAGTTACGGTGCTCGGCTGCCGCCCCAAAATTTGCGGGTTCGTTCGTGGAGTTACCATTCCGATTGAGGCGGAATGCTAGAGGTGAAATGCTACTTCGCGATGTCGGTCCACGTCATATATAGAACGCCTGACGGACAAAATTTCCTTAGCCCTCCACTGCGGCGTGCCTCATGATCAATTGGTGATTTTGGCACGCACAGACCCAGATAGAGTGAAATGGAATAACTTAATGTCCTGCAAGGAGCGCACGAGCGCGCTTAGTGCTCCCACGTTGGGACTGAAAGGCATTCTTCTTTCAAACAAATGTGAATGTGAAGAATGTGAATTCTTATCTTCCACGCGATAGCGTTAAAGACCTCGTTTCGCAGAAATTCCGGCGTCGGCGTCGGCGTCGTTGGTTGTGAGCGAAAAATCATGATCTTGTCTGTGACCGAAAAATCGAGAAAGATGCAAATAAAATAAATAATAAAAATTTCCGAGTCCAACTGAGGATCGAAGCGAGGCCGTCTGCGTGGCAAGCAGGTGTTCTACCACGCAGCCACGCGTCTGCTGGGAAGTACAGCAAAAATAACTTCCTCTACTTGGAAATGCAGTGAAAATAACTTTCATGCTTTACAAGCACACGCGTTCTGCATACAGGCGTCACAATACAACATGTAATGTCGCAGTAATATTGTGTGGTACAAGCGTACATTGCCATCGGGCGTCAGAACATGTGAACGACATCATGGTTTAAAGCCAGCCACCCATTACAAAAGGCACGCACGTAACGGCGTGTATTCCCTTAAAGGGTCCGACAACTGCCCAGAACATGAACTGAGATGACTCCGCTGAAGGAAAGATTGTGCGTTTCACTGACTCATACCAACCCTGTTTTTTTTTTCGTGAGAGGTGGATTTGTATTTTTATTTCTTGATCGAAAGACGCGAAAAATGACCTTTGGCGCCTTTCTGGTGGCAAATACATGAACGAATTGATGTACCCTGTCACGTGACCGTTGATTGCTGTGAACGGTTGAGGATCTTTTTGTTGGTACTGAAATATTGTTCGTTTGTTTATATTAAAAGATATTACTCCACAAAAATGTATTCATAGGCCTGTGTTAGTAGTATGCATTTAAGCGGCGCTGCCTTCGCGTGACGTAACGATACCATGCTCGTCAGCGCATCTTGAGCAACTTTTCAGCGTGCTCATGCAACCGTGCACGCAGTTGGCAGGTCGCTAAGATTTTCGAGCGACATAATTTTGCTACCTACACTTCGTCTCAGAAATGACGCGCACTGCTACTCGGCGCGGCCGTGCATATGCGTAGTGACATTTTCGGTGACTTGGCTTGGCTCGTGCATCGAGAGAGTAACGACGCCGGAGCAAGCCACCCATGACACAGGCGCAGGCAACCTTGGGCGCGGGCGCACACAACGCGGTATAAATACAGGGAAGGTGTATAATGCCACATCATCTCATTGTAGCAGGTTGTTATTTTCGAAAATAGTTGAAAAGCTCAAAATAAAGGCGGTTAAGCACAGTTACAGGAACTCCTGCGAAAGGAGAACGACGAGAGCTGTCACACATCGCGAGAAGGGCTGGCGGCATCGCTATTTCCTCAGCGTTGCTGGAGGACAGGGCTGGGCAGTATCGAAGATACATGTATCTGAGATACTATCTTAGATACTCTTTGGGTATCTTGTATCTGTATCGCGATACGTCTTTCAAGACGAGTATCTGTATCTGTATTTCCGATACATTCAATCATGTATCGTGTATCTTAAGATACAAGATACTGATATCGCAACACTACCGTGCGAAACAATAATCGCTGACTGAACTCCGCTTCTGAAGTTCTCAATAAAACAAGCGTTTACCTATCAGACGATAGCTTGGTGTACCATATCATTTTCTTCCTGCTATTTCTATTCAAAGAGCTCTTGAAATCATGATTGTTAGTACAAGTACTTTATTAGTGGTCCTTCTTTTGCATCCCGTACATTACCTAGTGATCTGAGCTGTTTTTTTAGGGGCGAAGCTCCTTATAGGGTGTGGGTCTGTCCCTCCTCTGTAGTAGTAGTAGTAGTGGGTAGGTAGGTAGGCAGGCAGGTAGGTAGGTAGGTAGGTAGGTAGCCACGTGTAGTGGAATGTACCCACTCCACGTGATAAAGATGGCGATGACGCAGTATAGTGGAATGTACCCACTACACGTGATAACGATGAAGTATAAGCGCGTTCCAGTATAGTGGAATGTACCCACTACACGTTATAACGATGACGATGACGCTGATGACCATGAAGTATAAGCGCGTTCTAGACCACACATTCTCTTTCTGCCTTGGATGAAAACGATCGAGCTTCGCCCACTCATCATCATTCACTTCGTGGATATGGCTTGATTTTTTTCGGTCTGGTAACTGGAATGTGTCTTTTGTACAGTGCAGTCAAAATAAGCTCTCTGTTTTATCCTTCCCTTTAACTGCCTGCTTTATTTCTGCTATTGTTTACTGTTGTTTTTTTCTTTTTCTGGCCTCCCTACTTTTTCACTATTACTAATTGCCAGGTAACCGGAGCTATAGGTGGCAATAGCATGAATAGCAGCCTTGTCCTGCGATGATTTGTGCAACTATACTGCCACGCACTTTTATTTTTTTATTTTGGTGTAATCGGGTTTAAGCCACAAAAAACTTATCACCGCTCGGCGGTAGACGCACCGCAATGTTTCGCAATCCTCGAGACTGTCTCAGCTTGTTCTGTTAAGATAACGCGCAAATCCTGCCGCGGCGGCCGCGTTTCGATAGAGGTGAAATGCTACATCCGCATGTACTTACATTTAATTGCACGTTAAAGAACACCAGATCGTCGAAATTTCTGGAGAGTTCCCCCCCCACCAATAATCCCCCCATACTCCCCAATAATGATATAGTGGTTTTAGGACGTAAAAACTCAACAATTATTATTATGATTACGCGCAGTACGCCCGTACTCTAATTAATTCGGGAGCTTATGCGAGCGCCAGCAATAACGCTGGAAGGTGCGATCGCTCATGTGTAAAACAAGACGAGTCCTGCCGATGATCAGATAACCGAAGGCCGACGACATTTATTGCCGCTATAAGAGCACAGCGCGCTTTGCTATTACTTAGAGTTACTTAGTTTTCTGGGTACAAGTTAGCCCAATAAAGAGGTTTGTCTCTATCAGAGTCACTGCCGATTTCTTCATAGTCACAACCACGTGACAATACAATAGGTCTGAGGCGTTTCTGGGGTGCACATGTTCTCTCGTTGAAGAAAAATTGATTGCACGTTTGTGAGTATATAGATAACGAACGCTTTGCGCCAGCAGATAAGAACATTATGGAAAGTAATAGCAGTTCTATGTTCTCTACGTATACACAATGCATCACAAAAAAAATGGTGCTGCCAACATTGTTGCTGCTGTATACCGGTAATTCGGTTATTGCATAAACGGTCTTTTATGGAGAACGTAAAACTGCACACCGTTATTTGCGCCATCGTGCGAAGGCTTCTTATTGAAGCTCCTGTGGTTGATGGCAACTCGATAGCTGGACGGCAAGCTCCGCAGTGACTCCCATCAATTACAGAAATGACAAGCTAGAACCGCTGTCGGCGAAGGGTCTAAAGAGCTGTCCTGCTACAGACAGACAGACAGACAGACAGACAGACAGACAGACAGACAGACAGACAGACAGATGAACTTTATTTCCGTCCTGGGAAGAAGGTTTAAGAACCCACCGAGGGCATCACCCGCGACGGGGTCGGGAACCAAAGGTTCCCGATCGCTTCACAGGCTCCCTGGACCGCCCGAAGTTGTTGCGCAAGGTCTGGACTTGCGATGCACTCTAAAAAGTCCGTCTGGTTGACGTGATGCTTCCGTGTTGAAACTCGCAAGCGGGGGGCACCGCCACATCAGATGAGGAAAGGTGGCGAGTTGATCGCATGCCGAGCAGTTAGGTGAAATGTCCGTATACAGGGCCATAGTGGCCGGCGACGGGAAGGATCTAGTCTGGAGGAGTCGGAGGGCTATCTCCTGCCTCCTAGTTAGCTCTCTGTGCGGATCCGGAAAGGATTTCCTGCCTAATCTGTAGTGGGAATTTATCTCATGAAAGGTGGTCAACGGGTCCCCGTCGGCGCCACCGCCACTCCCCCTCCCCCGCAGTGTGCGGGGGGCTCGTGTGCCCGGGGCGGAGAATGAGTCCTCGCGCCCGAGCGTGAGCCATTTCGTTGGGGTTGGCGATGCCGTCGACGGAGGCGCCCATGTGGGCGGGGAACCACGTCAACTCGTAAGGGAATACTGTGCTGTTAGTGAGAATGCTGTGAGCAGCCAAAGAGATTTGGTTGGCGTCAAACGACCTGACGGCCGTCATGGAATCAGAAAAGATAGGGGATGGATCTCTTGTCGTTAACGCCAGAGAGATGGCGACCTGTTCGGCCACCCCGACGGACTTGGTCCTCACCGAGGCGGCACTAATGGTGCGGCCGCTCATGTCTACCACGGCGGCCACGAAGCTGCTCGGTCCCGAACGAGATGCGTCTACGAAGAGCGCGTTTTCGCTTCTGCTGTTTAAGTTAGAGAGGAAGGCTTTAGCCCTCGCTCTCCTTCTACCCTGATTATGAACCGGATTCATATTTCGTGGAAGTGGATGAACCATGATTGTCGACCTTACAGTGTCTGGAAGAGGAACTGCTCTCTCCTTGGTCAGAGGAGAGGTGATACCTGCTCTGGCTAGAATCGCCTTGCCCGCTCCAGTGCACGAAAGCCTGGAAATCTGGGCAGTGCGCTGTGCTTCGATTAATTCGTCGAGCTTATTGTGTACGCCCAATGCCTCAAGTTTTACGGTACTTGTTCGAGAAGGGAGCCCCAAAACCTTTTTGACAGTCTGTCTAATCAGGACTTCTAGTTTGGCCTTTTCGGCAGCGCTCCAGGCGTGCATGGAGGCGACGTAATTGATATGACTTAAAAGGAAGGCATGGAAGAGCCGGAGGAGGTTGTCCTCCTTGATGCCTCCTCGTCTACCTGAGATCCTGTGAATAAGCCGAACGGTGGCAGCGGTGTGCTGTTGCAGCTTCTGTATCGTAGTTGCATTCCTGCCGTTCTCCGAGATGAACATGCCTAGCACGCGTATGGTGCCTTTGCGGGGGATTTCCGCGCCGATCTGAGTGAACAAGTGTATGTCGAGCTCCGTGGTTGGTACCCACCCATTGGGTCGTCGCCCCATGCGAATGGGTCGATAGACAAGGAGCTCGGACTTGTTATCTGATAGTACAAGATTCATATGAGAAAGGTGTTTCTCGACCTTACGTACGGCTTCTTGGAGCCTACTCTCGGTATGGCCCACCGAGCCACCCCGGGACCAAATGGTGATGTCGTCGGCATAGATGGCGGAGCCGATGTCACTGTTGTTATCAAGATCTCTAGCGAGAGCCGTCATACCTATGTTAAAAAGAAGGGGCGAAATCACAGCCCCTTGAGGGGTGCCCGTGTTTCCTAGATGGAACTTGTCTGATTGCCATGTCCCCTAACCTGATGGTGGCCGTTCTATCTGACAGGAACTGTCTTACGAAGTTAAAGAAACACCTACCGAGACCCAGCTCGGAGATGGCTTCGAGGATGTGATCGTGAAGTATGGTATCGAACGCCTTTTTGAGATCCAGAGCCAAAATGACTCTGGGATCTCTGGTAGAGGCGTCGATGACCTGCGATTTGATGAGAAGCATGACGTCTTGTGTTGATAGGTGTGGGCGAAAGCCTACCATGTTGGACGGGAAGAGGTCGTTGCGCTCTATGTACTTAGAGACCCTATCGTTTATGACATGTTCGAAAATTTTGCCGACACATGATGTGAGCGAGATTGGCCTAAGATTTTCTGTCGTGCATTTCTTACCGGGTTTGGGTATCAGTATGACGGTGGCGTGCTTCCACTCGTGTGAATACGAGCCATTCTTCCAATGTTTGTTAAATAAATCGGTCAGGAAGGTGACCGACTCGTCGTCAAGGTTCCTGAGCATGCGGTTTGTGACGCGGTCAGCGCCCGGCGCCGAGGTGCTGTTGAGTTTGTGAAGTGCAGACCTGACTTCCCATTCCGATATGTCACCGTCCAGCTCGTCGGAATCGCTTCCGGTGTAGCCGGGTGGTGGCGTGGATGACGTGGTACCTAGTGGAAGATGAATTTCGGCTAGATCTTTCATGATCGAATCTTTGCTACGAAGATTGAGAGCTCGGTGACCAAGTCTCTCGATGGCCGATCTCTGGGCGGCGCGAGTGTCGGTGGGTTTCAGAAGGTGTTTGAGCAAGTTCCACTTGCCGCCCACCCTCATCTGCCCGTCGACCTTGTCGCACGTTTCGATCCAGTGTTTCTGTTCTAACACTTCAGAGTACGATGCAATTTCTGCATTGATCTTGGCGATGCGTTTCCTTAGTGATCCTGTTTAGTTTGTTCTTAAGCCATCGTTCTTTAAGAGACATTTTAGCTTCAAAAAGGTGCGCTAAGTGGCTGTCCATGGTTGGGAAATTCTTTTCCGTTTCTATCTCCTTAGTGGATGCAGAGACATCAGAGAAGAGAGTTTCTATCCACTCCGCATAATCGTTAGGAGGGGCTTTGTCAATTCTGCTGGATCGGAAGAGGTCCCAATCAACGATGCGCTGTATTCTGGTGGTTTTGCATTGAGCATGTAGTGTCATTTCGATGATGAGATGATCGGAACCCAGATCTTCCCCCATGTTTCGCCATGACGACTTGCCGCCATAGGCGACCAGAGAGAGGTCTGGGGTCGATGGTCTCGTTACCGAGTTGCCTAAACGAGTGGGGAAAGCGGGGTCCGTGAGTAGCGTGAGATTAAAGTCCTGTATGGCCTTACATATCGAGATCCCTTTGGGTGAGTCTCTAACGTAGCCCCACGTGGAGTGAGGCGCGTTAAAGTCGCCGGCTACTATGAGTGGTATGCCGGCGTCGGATAGCCATCTTTACCGCTTTACCGATGAGGCCGTAGAAGCGCTCGTCTCGTCGCTTTGGCGAACTGTATATGTTGAGAATAAAGCAATCCCCTGCGCATGTTCTTGCCCGGTAAGAGTTCTGTACAGACATATTCGGCATTAGAGCGCTTATCTATGCCTTCGTGATGAATGACTGTGATGCCCCTTTTGACCAGAGTAACGACGCCTCTGCCACCGTTCTTGACGCATTCAAAAGACTCGTAACCACTAAACGTGATGCCGGGCCGTGATCGTTTCTTGTAATAGAATTACCTGCGGCTTTGATTCACACGGTAAAATGTATTGAGCTAATACTGCTTTTTTCTTTTTTGAATCCGCAGCAGTTCCACTGCCAGACACGAAAGTCAGTGTTGGATACCGCAGCCATGATTAGGACTTAATTTTAGCAGAAGGCTGAGCCTTCGGATCGCTTTGAGGGCATGGTATCTGTTTTTGTACGAGCTCCGCCACAACGGTGGGGTCTGATATTAACTGCGATAATTCTGTCGGGAGAGCCAGAGGCTCCGGGAGACCCATCCTACATTCAAGATCCCTTAGGCGAAAATCAATAAAGCGATTCTGTGCCTTGAGAATTACTATGTCTTTTGTGATTTCTTGAAGCGTCGAAGAAATGAGTTTCAAAGATTCTTTGATTTGGTGAAGGCTGTCAGTTATGTCTACCTCGGGAACGTCTCCTACAGCTCGGCGCTTGCGACCATTGGCACCATTTTGGTCGACATCTGGTCTCGATAATGAAACGGCGGTTTTGAGCATCGCCAGTTCCTTTCTGACCTCTGCTAACTCTGTGCTGAGTTTCGCGTTCTCGTTCCTGACTTTCTTAAGCTCCTCCGACTCCTTCGCGGTGACGGTGCCCCCCGCTTACCTGGGTGGAGGGTCCAGCTTGTGCTCTGTAAGGTTCTGTATTCTTCTCCTTGGAGGCCCATTTCGCGGTGACGGGAAGCGCGGATCCACCTCCCATGGTGAACGGCTGCAGCCAGCCGCCCGAAGACGGCCCAGGCTGCCCGGCCTGGAGCGTGGGGAAATCCCGCAGGTCCACGTCGAAAGCAAGTTCCATTTCTCGTTCCTTTCGCCGCTGTCGAACGACAAAGGGTGTCTGGTACTTCTGTTTGCAGGCTTTGTCTCCAGTAGAGTGGGCCTTGCCGCAGAGTTTGCACCTAACCTGGCACGAGTGTCCTTGCTTCGGGTCCTTGGCCCCACAGTTGTGGCACACGTTGACCAGTGGAGTGGGGCAGACGTCCGCACGATGACCAACTCGGGTGCACTTGCTGCACACTTCGATCTGCTTCTTGTAGAGGTAGCACCGGACTATTGCCTGGCCGACTCTGATGTAGCTTGGGACATCTCCTCCGTCAAAGAGAACGACGACGGAGCCGGTTTCCTTGATGCGCTTTACTCCGCGAACCGAGGGGTTTCCCTGGTGTACGATGAGCCTTTGTGAGCTCGGCGTCACCGATGTCGCGCTCGACGTTGCGGATCACTCCCTTAACATAGTTGCCTTCGGCAGCGGCGTACACCGCTACTTCGTGCTCTTTGCCATTGACGCGAATGCTCTTGAGAGCCAAGATCTTGCCAGCGTTGTCTTCTTTTTCGGTGCACACCACAACGATGTTTTGCACGACGTTGGGGCAGACCAGATCGGTGGAGGCTTGGATTGCGGTGATCCCGGCCGCCGTGAAGATGGCGGTGGAAATGCCGTAGCAACCTGGTTTTGCGCAAATCCAGACCATCTCGGGGCCTGACGATAATCTTCCGATGCGTAGAAGGTAGCTCCGGCATACGCGAGGCCGCGATCACTCTCTTCTTTAAGGCAGCCGCCCGGCGGCTGCCTTTGGCGCCAATGTTGGCGCCTTCTTGGAAGCTTCTTGAAGCGTTGGGTTGAGACAAGCCTCGCTCCACCGCTTGCTTCTTCTTGGCCGATTTCGATTGAACCACTTGCCATTCGGTTCCCTCCATTGCTTGGATTTCGTCGTCTTCGCCCCTTTCGGCGGTGTTAGAGACGCTCGGCGTCGATAGAAGTGGCGCCGAAGCGTTCCCTGCCATTGCAAGCTTAGCCGTGCCGACGCCGCTCGTAGCGGCGGGCGTTCTTGTAGCTAGGTCTGACTAGGCTTCAGTGGCGTAAAGTGAAGAAGTGCCGAAAGATGTCGAAAACTCACTCAGAGACGACAATCCGCACTTGCTCGTGATCGGAGGGACGAGACGCACTCGATGAAGCAAAAATCCGGACGAAATTTGGCACATGAGAGGTCGCAGAGATGCAAAAAGCCGGAGCGACGCGGAGGCACGTCCGCACAGCTCAGCGTTCCATCACTTCCACCAGCTGTCCTGCTAAGCAGCTAAAATTAACCTTAATAAGTGTTTTCGGAAGTAAACTAATGTACTTTGACCAAGGAGGACAATACTTTTGAGATACTAACAGACATTTTATTAAAATGAAATGAAATTGGTCACATTTAAGAGTTTCAAGCAGACCTTTCTGTGCATAGGCGTTCGCTACTACGTTATGGGGGGTCTATAACAACAAATTTGCGAATGTATCGAAGTATCTTAAGATACAATTGGCAAGTATCGTATCGGATACAATTGTTGCGGTAGTATCTTGTATCTGTATCTCCAATACTTCTTGCCTGAGTATCTTGTATCGTATCGCGATACAATTTTAAAGTATCTTTGCCCAGCCCTGCTGGAGGAAAGGTACATGTGTGTTTAGAGCCTTTCAGATCGAAAAATACTGTTTGTAAAATAACTACGTGCTTTTGGGATTAACTACTGCAGCTACAAACACTACGAAGGGGGAGTTTTCTGTCGCGCCGTAAAAAAATGGGTCGAGAAAAAGCAGTTGTCGGTCCCTTTGTAGTGGGCACATAGCAAGCTCGAAAACATTCCACGCGCATAATTGCTCGTGGTTTAAAGCATGCTGCCCATTACATAGTATGCACTAAGTGATTGAAGTACGCACTAGGGACACGATATCGCTATCGCGTTCAACTCTTAAAGGCGAAGCTTAAGGGTCCCCCCAATATTTTTCACTCAGTATACCAAGTACTATGATAATCAACTAAACCTCAACTAATATACGTCCGTCCTGTGTGTGTTCTTTCCTTGCGTCCTTTATGCTTGTGCAGCGCGCTGCACGTTCCGAGCTGCTTGCCGTTCTTCGCGTGACATTCCAATTTGTTGCTATAGCATCCATTGCCTTCGCACCTGCGCCGAAACTGACTTTTTAAATGCGAAGCATTTCTTTGCGTACTGTAAGCACTTTTGCGTTTCTATCTACGTATCTATCTATCTATCTATCTAGCCGCCTACGTCTGGGTGCTCTAGTGATGGCCTCCTTAATTTGGGGTAGACCAAAATTTGTATGGGAGGGTAAGAGGTATTGCCGAATATGTCTGGCTGGTCATGACATGAATAACGTGAAAATCCCGTCGCGTACGTCGTCAAACTCATTTCTCCAGACACGTGTGGCTCATACCCGTATACCACAGGCCGCGGAATGCGGGTATGCGCCACTGGACTTTGACAATTTATATCTAACCAGGAACGGCGAGAACAGGCATTGTTAATTTAAATGCGATAGCGTTAAGAGAAACTGACATCGGTGGCATTGACACTGGTAACTTAAAGGCGACAGCGTTAAGAAAAACGGACATCGGCGGCGTCGACGCGAGGAATACAAAGAATAGAAGTCAGAGTGCCAGCAGGAATCGAACCCAAGCAATCTGCGTGGAAATGAAGCATTCTACCACAGAGCCACGTCAGGTCTCGGAACTGCTTTGGAAGAACACCCTACGCAGGCGTAATGTTGGTGAAACGTATATTGTGGTTGCAGTGCTGGCTATCTAATTTTATAAACATTACATACGTACTCCCATGACGAAGGAGTAAGATCGGGTTAGCGTCAGTTGTATACTTAAGCGCCATCCACTGTAGTTCGTTTACGTAGCACCTATCCAGGGCTACCATCCTTGCAAGCACAAGCTCTACATATTAGCTTACGGCTTCTGGTGTTGGCAATACCCATGTTTCTGTTGGCATCGTTACACAATTGTAAACTGGTTATTTAAAATATATGCGACTGTTGAACATGTCTGTACGTGCAACATTTGTACACATCTTTAGCGTCATTTCATAGCGTTTCGCTCAATAAAAGAATTACAACCCAGTCACCTTACCTTTGGATGCTTCGCATAACATCGATTCCCAAGGTACTTGGGATCTGCCTAATTTTTTCAGCAGCACGCTCATGTACATCCGCTACCGGAGGTGCATGGGCGTTGTAATACGCTATCGCAACAGGCCCTAGGAAGATGCCTTCGTTATAAGCCAAAGGGATGAGCAATGGGCAAGCGTGCCGCCTCTGGAACTATTGGGCAAAGAAATCCGCTGCCTGACCTCACGTACCTGACTGAAATTTCACCTAATCTTTGTTCATCATTGTTGTACTTTTTTTGTAATTTTTCTCATGAATATACTTCGCTCCTTCCAATTAATAATCAGTTGGCAGTTAGCGCACGCCTTCGTGTTTTCTTTTTTTTCAGTCCCGTATTTACGCGGTTAAACCCTTCGTTGCTTGTTCAGAAATGTTGAGCTCTTCAGGTGTCAGATCCCACTATAGTCGGTGACAAGCTAAGAATAAAAAGTGAAGTGTACCCCTATCCATTTGTGTTACGCGCGTCCAACTAGAGCTGCCCTTTGCTATGACTTAATGGTTAGGACGAACCAATAAAAAAACCGGCAGATCCCACGCACTGTAGGAATCGATGCGATGCGAAGCAGCCAGCAAGGAGCAAATCATGCTGTACATAATATGCATGTCACTATTTACATGTTAGGACCTGTCATTTGCGTTCGTCATACAGTCACGTCGCGCAATACAAATTTTGGTGTATATCAAGCTAGCGAACTGGACGCAAGCGCACCATGAGCGTGGCATGTTAATGGCATTGTAGATGACATGCATGCCAAAATTTTCTTGTTACCACCTGCCACTTATGTTCGCTGAATTTTTTACCTCGAATCGCAGCGAGACGCGAGACCAATCTGCCTCCGTTTCGCATGCGTTCGTATTCTCGCACTCTTGGAATCGTGCAGACGCCATCCGCGTTCCAGCGTTTCAATTGACGGACACTTTGTCAATTGCAAAGTGTGTTCCTCGAACACCTGTGCCTACTGAGACGGGGTCGGTCAGAATGGAACGTGCTGCGCGCGTCTCCCTCCTTGCATGATTAGAGACGCTTGGCACAGCGACGCTACGCAAGCAAAGCGCGAGCGCTGTAGAGTCCAACGCGACCGGCGTCCGTTTGCGCGGCCCGGCGCCCACCTGGCACTGTGCCAGGGCACGGCTGGAGGGACGGACGGACGAACGGACGGACGCGCGGACGTGAGCATGAGGCGTTAAAGGCTTTCACCTTAAAATTTGGTGTATGTCAAGCTGGCGAAACGGCCGCAAGAATGTCATGAGCGTGGCATGCAAGTCATGTTGCACATGACATGTCATGATTTGCACATTACCACTTGTCATTTATCCTCGTCATACAATCAAGTCGCTGAATACCAATTTTGGTGTATATCGCAGCGAAACGGCCACGGGAGTACCATGAGTGTGGCATGCTAATCATGTTGCACTGACATGTCATATTTTCCATATTACCACTTGTCATTTATGCTCGTCATACAGTCATCAATACGGTTTGCTGTATATCAAGCTAGAGAAACGGCCACGAGAGTGTCATGAGCGTGGCATGCAAGTCATGTTGCACATGACATGTCATGATTTCCATATTACCACCTGGGATTTATGTTCGTCATACAGTCACGTCACGCAATACCAAATTTGGTGTATATCAAGCTAGCGAAACGGCCGTCAGCGCGCCATGAGCGTGGCATGTAAATCATGTTGTACATGACATGCAGGTCATGATTTTCATATTACTACCTGTCATTTATGTAGGTCATGCAGAAATGTCTCATCGTACGAATTTTTGGATATATCAAGTTAAGAAAACGGCCTCAGGAGCACTATGGCCACGGCGTGTAAATCATAGTTTTCATGACAAGTTAGTCATGATTTTCATGATATTACCAGTCATTCATGTTCTTCATACAGTCATGTTGTGCCATACCAATTTTGGTATAAATCCCATTAACGATACGGCCAGGAGAGCACAAAGTCGTAGGCGGCTAGATAGATAGATAGATACGCTCAAAGTCGCCGAAGTTCGCTAAGAAATGCTTCGCATTTAAAAATTCAACTGTTATCCACACGTGCACAGCACCATCCTCGCCGGTCGTCACTCCATAGAGTTGAAGTTTGTGGTTGGGCCGCGTTTGACGTGCACCGAAGCGGCAGCAGCTCGGGGTGTTTTGCAACGCTTTATCGCGCTCCGTCGTTTCCGCAGCGTGAAGTAGCAACACGGCGGAAGCATGAAAAATAAGGGCAAGGCGGCCTCGTGGGCAGAGCCTATATTTATTCTTGGGCTGTCACAGACTATAGAAACGTAGAGTGGTTAGTGTGTCGAAATCATTTGTTAATAGACCATTTTAATGTTTTCTCGAATATAAATGGAATTCCAATCTACTTTTCATGAATATAGAAAATTATTAAACCGCATGGTCACTCAATTACTTTGTTCCCAGCATACGACCGCCAACAAAGGGACGCTAGGGTATTCGCGCGTCTTACGTCCTGCATTTCGACGCCACACTGTTTTGCGCGGTCACATAAAGCGTATTAACTTACTGAACACAAAGGCAGCAACGAACGTGGTGGCCAACACTATGATTAGGCAGAGCAGACTTGCTTTCACGATTTGCTTGGCCACGGCTCTGCGAAATGAGAAGCGAAAGAGAACAAAAACCGTTCATGTAAGACCAACTGCATTCCTTTAAGAAGATAAAAAAGATCGCATGATTTCTTGCGAATAATTTCGCACAATTCCGGTTGCTTCGAGGTATGCGAGTATGTATGACTGCATTGCAGACCTCTTCGAAAAAAAGAAGTGTGTGGCCGATGTGGGATCAAGGTTCTAACTCCACGCGTATTACCTGATGCTGTCCGTATTTTGAAATCAATCTTTTTTTTTTCTTTATTGATTATGCTAAAATCATACGCTGATCTTTCGGCGCAAAAGCTAACTAGTCCTTTGAGACATTGGGCGCGTTTTCCAAGCTTCTCTAGTGATGAGCTGAAGTATTACGGCGATAATTATGACTGTGTCGTTTTTAGTGTCAGTCCACGTTCACCAGTTCTTTTCTTTAGCAGCTAAGGCCTCATCGAAACCGTGCAATATTCTAGTGGATTCAGGATCTTGAAAGGTTGGGTAGATTTTAATTTTCGACGCTTCGTCGCCATAGCAAAAATGTCATCATCGTTTTAACATTAAGCAATGAACATCTAGTCGAACAGCCGGCGTGCAAGTCATGCGGTTGTCATCGCAACTTTTATAACAAAAAGACGGGGTTGATACCCGGACATCTGGCAGAATTAACAGTATGGAAGCATCCTTAAAATCCACCGCCTGTGGCCAATGCTCGTGCTCTGAGCTCTTTGTTTTCTTTATTTGCAACACACTCTTGCGGCCGACAAATCTATGAGGTGCTGCCTGCTACAAGGAACTAAACCTTTTGGACGGAACGCTTGATAGTGGATCCAGGGGCCAGCCTCAAGCAGCACGCTCGAGCGACTCCATCGCGTCCAGGAAGCAGCTCGGTCACTCGATTGCATCGGGGGTGATTTATCGCCTTGCACCAGGACGATGTCACCCACTTGAAGTCGTGATGATAACTTTGGTGCCGCTTCGTGGGTAGAGCGCAAAAGCAGCAGGCACGCCTTGCACCAGCGCTTCCAGAAGTGCATCTGTTAAGGTTTGTCAATGCATAATTCGACGTCGTAGATCGATGCCCATTGATTGAGGAAGGGCGTTTTCTAACTTTTGAGGTGAGCATGCTATACGTTTACCAAGTAAGAAGTTAGGCACGTCAGCGTGCACAGTTCATCGGGTTCTGCCGTCAAGTTGATTAAAGGGCCACTGCTGATGCTTGCCTCTGCTTCACACAGGATGATTGTTATGTGTTCGAAGGATCGACAATTGCGACCTAGTGCGCGCTTCAGTGTGCCCTTGGTGATACGAACGATTTGTTCCAACCATCTGCCCCATCGAGGCAGTCGCTCGACAGTCAACTTCCACTCGATGGGATACGCACTGCAGCAATTTGCCAGACTGGATGCGGCGCGGCTACCGAGCTGTCTGGTGTTGATGGAACGCTATAGGGTGCTGTCCGAGTATATGGCTGACGGTATTCCATGACGAGAGAAGAAACGCCGAAAAGCAGCTACAAAACTGGTGGCGGTCATGTCAGTCGTGATGTAATGAAGCGCGCGCGTTGCGGCACAAGAGAAAACGGCGATGTGAGCGCTAGGGTGAATCTGCCCTGCTGAACGCCAGTAAAGTGGACCGTGAAAGTAAACAAGAACCGTAAGAGAAGTAGCCTCTGTAATTCAGTCCCCTGGTAACAGCGCTGTCGATGCCGACTGTGCGGTAACCTTGAGTCATCGGCATGGTATACAACCTCTCAGCGCATATTTTACGTCTGGGTGCCCTTTCAGCACCCAGAAGCGTTCGCGGAGCTCAGTAAGTGTGTGCTTGGCGCTTGAATGAAACATACACTTATGAGTTGGATGAATTAGCGGTGTTGTGACGGCGTCACGACAGGAAGCACGACAGGAGTACTGGCAAAGGTTGGATACGCCGTCCTACGCGTATACAAGGCCGTCGTTGTCGAGGAGTGAATGTAGAAGTAACAGACGAGATGAACCAGGTACCGGTCTGCTAGTAGAAAGCACTACTTTGTCGTCAGGAAAGTGTGACTGCTGGACTTTATTGATCCAGTAATTCCCAGTTCGTGCGATTTCTCTGGTGTCAGCGGTCCACCCGTAGAAGCTCGTCGTACTGCTGTGTTGTTGTTGAAACGGTAGACCCATGCAGTTACTCGAAGAACGCGTGAGTATTAGATGCGAAGCATCTTATGCTCGGGGCTTTGTCCGTCCTGCGTCCCGCGTTCCGCGTCCGGTCACTTTCATCAAGTAGGGAAGCGCCCACTATGCGAACCAGAACATTGTAATACAATAAGGCCGTCAACTACCACTACAGTCACCAGAGTCATGGCCGAGAGCACAGAATGGCTGCTTAGCAATGACGGGAGGGCTCTTCGGAACAACAATCAAATGGCACTACATGGACTACTTCCCTTTAGTCCAGGTTGTCAGGCAAGTCGACGCCTCCTTCTCGAGTCTACTGACCAAGATAGGAGACGGAAGGGCTCTCGACGACAGCGAAGTGGCTTTGCTGGAGAGTCGCTTCCTTACCGCGGAGGAGGCACTCAGGCGCGCCCCCAGCGGCAGTGCGCCTCTTCTACAGTAACGAAAACGTCAACACATTCAACACCTTCGTGGCGGCCACTTGCTCCGACAACAACATCAAGTCATGCGAGCCCAGGACACCTTCCTGGGATGCGCAACGAAAGAAGCCAGCCATGGACAAGGAGAAGGTGGTCAAGATGTCTAACGCAGAATTCGCTAACCTACCCAAGCAAATCCTACTAGTCTACGACAAGCCCTACATGATAACGGCTAACGTAGATATAATCGACGGTCTCGCAAACGGCGCAGTGGGAACCCTAAAACTGTGTGAACGAAGAGTCGTACAGCAATCCCATCTAGACGAAGAAGACGCGTTTCCCAGACGATTGTGGTTACAGTTCGACGTTCCAACAACGGGGAAGCTCGCTTCACTTTGCTCCAACCACGCAGTGAGCGAGGCGGAACGTTTGGGCTATGACGTTGACACGACGTGGATACCCATAGAACCGCGCCACGTCACGTTGACGATCCACCGCAACAGCGGTGTCGCGTGCAAACGAACACAATTTCCCCTGGTCCAGGCGAGCGCCATAACCGTACACAAGTCCCAGGGAACCTACTTTTCCATCGTATACGAATACTCGAAGACGCATCCACAGACACTCGTCTACGTTGCCTGAAGCAGGTGCACCAACATTTAGAACCTCTACCTCACTAACGCTGCCGGTGACCATCGCTTCCACCACAAGAACGACAACGTGGACAAGAACATGATCGACGAATTCAAACGTCTCGGCACCGTCACTCAGTGTTACCTCCGCACTTTCCGAGAAGACGTCGACCCCGAAACGGAGTTCACTATAGCACTGCTAAACAGCCGGTCCCTCAACGCACACGCCAGAGACATCGAACGTGATCGCGTCTTAACCAAAGCTGACGTGCTCTGTCTCACAGAAACGTGGAACGCCGCAAGACCGACGATCAACGGCTACGAAGTGATCGTGTGTACTGAAGAGGCAGAACGTCCTGCCGGTAGTGTCCCCATATCCGTCAAACGCCATCTCCACGCAAAAGCCTTAGATCTACAACCTACCGGCCAAGGACACAACGGAGAGCACTCGGCCGTTAGACTCTACTCTGACAACGACAACAACATCGTAATCATGACAATCTATGTCGCACCCAATATCTCCAGAGGGACCATCGAATGGCACAGTACACAAAGACATACAGACACGTGCCATTCGTACATGCGGGTGATTTCAACGTGGATATAACGACGAACGATTGGCTGGACTACCACATGCTAGACGTGTACTCGTTGCGATGCATTTCCTACGACCACAAACAACCGACCATCATTAGGTTAGACCTGATCTTCGCAAACATCACTATGAAAGCTCTTGACGCTACACTTTTGAAGACGCTACCGTCGTCTTCAAAACGTCCCGTGCACCGACGCTAGGAATCGCATACGTTCTCTAAATAAATAAACACGCAACCACCACATTATCCCTCTTCTCTTATACATTCTTATTCATCCTCTCAATAAAATTACACAATCTCCCGCTCAATCTAACCACCTCTCCGCTGCTTCGCATCCACACATGATTCCCTTTAGCGGGAGATGGATTTTTGACTGTAGTTCGAGACCTTGAGGAAATCTTCCTGTTCGACAACGGCGATGGCGCATGTTGTCTCAGTGGTTAAGTCACGTCATCCTGCCGAGCTTGCACAGGAGCAGGAAGACAGCAAGGGCTTTTCCACCAGAGAGATAAACGAAGGAATGAGCTTGCAGAGATACCTCTCGTGAGCAAGTGAGCCGAGTTCTCTTGCCTCTTGCAGTGCAGCTACGGCTGGCCTGCCATAATTAAGATTCTGTATTTCTCGATGGCATGCTTCTGCAATTCTGCAGGTATGCGAGGCGCTGCAGGCGAAGCAGTACGTGACAGAGACTTTAGTGGCGCGATTTGCCCTTTTCTCATTAAAGGATGCGTGCTGCATGCATTCGAACGCATTGATTGAAAACACATGTAGACGGTCACGCCATACACCTGCTGACCAGTATCTGCTAAAACATGCAACTCCCTGTGTCCATTGAGCGACATTCACATGTGTCTGCTGGGGCATGTGATTGTCGCTTGATGTTTGAAGCTCGGTACACCATGCGTTCCATAACGTGACATGCTCTTGCGGTAGTGTAACGTCCTGGGGATGCTTTAACTTCAATGGATCATGAAAAATAAACTTGGCGCAAACAGAAAATGGCGCTACAAAACCGAGAGGATCGTAAAGTCTTGAAAATCCTTGAAGTGTTGTTCGTTTTGTAATTGCTATAGCCGAGATGAACTTAATGACGTGGTCGGCAGTCACCACGATATAATCGTCATCCCTGTCCCCAGAAAATTCTTAGGACCTTCATTGTACGATGATCCCCACATTTGTCTTCTAATTATAGTCGGTCAGTTTAGAATAGTTCTCGCAAAGAAGAGTTGTTTAATTCCCATTTTCGAAGCTCCATGCCGGTGTCCACTAGAAAGACATTTGCCTCTGTGTATATCCGATGGGCTGCTTGCACGCTGTCCGCAGCGACTACCAAACCGCTGACGTAGCATTTCACTATGACAGGAAATTGCTTTTTTCGGAGACGCTGAAATGATGATGGAGCGTCGTCGCTAAAGGAAAATAGCTGGGCGTAGCCCCAAAGGGGACTCTAGTCATTCGCCTCTGAACTATTAGTGAAAATAGTTGATGTTCAGTTGGGATATGAGCAATGCAAAAGATGCGTAGTGCATCTCTGTTCTCCGGGAAAATGGCGATCTGAAGATAAGCCTTCTTTATGTCAGCCACCAGGATGATTTGGTGCACCCTGAACGTAAGCAGGAATTTCACTGAGTGAGCATCTTTTAGACCCATTAATAATCACACCGTTCAGAAATGGTTGGCAGGAAGCATAAACGATGAGTCAAAGAGAGCCCGAAGCTTCGCTTAGAATCACCGTGATGCGTCGTGTAATATGTGTTGGCTTTGACTGAGGAGTCCTAGTCCGGAACTCGTTCTGCATGACATTCGTGAAAGTAGGCTTTGATGACGTTGCAATGAGTGAGATGATCTGGATGTTCTCTGAAGCGTCGCAGCTGCTTCAAGAGCCGCTGCCTAGCAATGGCGTAGTTTTGATGGGCGTCAGCACCGGGGTCACAAATTAAAAGGGGAACCTCCTAGCATCCTCCTGTCTTAGAAACGGGACGTTTGAACTGTTCAAGGGCAATTTTGTCTTCCTCACGGTTGCCTTCAAAACTATTGCACACCAAGAGCTTCGAGATCCCGCTTGTTAGAGATGCCCATGTCTAATGCGGCGTCGTTTATTGTAGGCTCTCCGACAGTGAGGAAGGGGGACGTAGTTCGTGCATCGGAACCTTGGAAGAAGTTGTTAAACGTTCCATGGATGGGACAGCCGAATCATTTCCACCGCCGTTAGTCAGTGATGATAAGCGCATATGTGACGCGGTTCCAACGTACCAGCAGATAGCCGAGCCTATAAAAAAAGTCACAGTTTCGCCACTAGGGCGAAGCAATGAATGCGATAGCAAGAAATCAGTTTGTCACACGAAGAACGACAAGCAGCTCGATACTTGCGACGCACCGGCGCAGCACAAAGAAGGGCGCTCGAAAAGGACGCATAGGTATACACAGGACAAGCGTGAACTAACAACTGTCGCAGTTGTTACGTGTTTGTATTTGAGCAACGCGCTGCGAGTGTCCACAATGCAGAAGCCGACGCTGTTGTTGTTGCGTCTAATATGGCTCATACCCACTCAGGGGTATTGGCCAAGGATTGATTATATGACTTTTCCACGCTGTTTGATACTTCTTTTTCTTTTAAACTGCGGCACATGGAATGACCCCTCTGCGTCTCCTGCCACGCGGTGGCGTCTGACGCCAAGTGTGCCCAGTGTTCTTTTTTTTCCTTCTACATCATGAGTGCTACAGAAGGGAGCCACTTTTTCGTGCCCATCTCAAGGGCAGTTTTCAATTTGAAAGAAACTGTAAAAGCGCTGCGTGATAGAAAACACGCTCAAGCTGTTCCGAGATCTGCGTATCACGAGCGGCAAATGGTGCATATGAATAGCTCGCCGTTATATCGCTGGCATGAGCATAACGTGTGGCTGCGTTGGCTGGAGCAGCAGTCTGCGGAGCGAGGGGTCGCTTGTTCGAATCCCCGGTCAGGTGCATTGGAATTTTTTTTTCTACTAATTTATTTTTCTTTATGCCTTTTTTATATATACACATACATATACATATCCGGGACATCAGCCGAGTGTGTCCATATAATTGCTATCGCAATAAAAGAGGTGTCGTCATCCCGGAAAGTTCTTGTGTCTAGACAAGCATTGACAGGAACCATGCCTTGACGCGTCATTATGATCGCTCGATCCATTGGTTGACTTGTCGCGGCGCTGATATGGTGCTGCTAGAGCCTCTATGGTGCTGTTGTCATGCCGTTTTTCGTACAGGATTGTGACCGACACACTGTGACACGCCACGCTCACTGGACGTTGCGTCTTTCCGAACGTTGATACGGTGATGTGCTCGACGTCTCGGAGAGTGCAGTTCAGGGCTCGTGCAATCCCCTGTCGAGCGAAAGAGCGATGACTTTCTGTGTTCAGAAGGAAGCGAGCCAGAACAGTCCTCGCTCGAGCCACAGCCCGTGTCTTGCCACTTTGAAGGAATACGGGCGTTAGACCATTGCCGCTCGTGGACACAGAGACGTGCCGACAGATCCGATGCGCGTTCGCGTGTTGCGGGGGGTGTTGGACATGCAGAATGAATGGTTCCCTATTTGGTTTACGTCGCATAGCGACGTCAGGTGTTGCCCAGCACATTGCCTCTGTTGTAGCGTTCTGGCGGTTCGGCAAGCGTTGACGAAGTGGCTGCGCTTAGCGCAGCGGAAGCAGTGCCCGCTCTCTTGCAGCCTCGTGTTGTTGGCTTGCAGCGTGGTAGGCCCGGAATAATACTGAGCCGTGTACGGTGACCTCACTTCAGCTCGTAGAGCTGCAGCAGAGGTAGGCTCCTTAGAGTTTCCTAATAATACACGCTAGTGTCTATGGGAGCTGCGGCGCATGGCACTTCAGCCATCATGGGAATTATGGGTAGTACACGGATTTGTTTAAGCTTCGTTCTTCCGGCTCCGTTTGGCTCCATATAGCCTGGAGCCTCTTTGTCGCAAGACCAAGTTCAGCAAATGTGCACTAGTTCCACTTCACCATCTTAGCCTTTTGGGCTCGCCACTTCGAATCGGCTCACGAAGCTGACAACGTTTCATTCTTTTTCCGAAAGAAATGCCGAAACACAACAATACACAAAGCCACAAGTGCATTCGAAGCCGCAAGCGCGAAGATTTGGCAAATCTCTGTAATACCTCATCATTCTCATGGTGGCTGAACGATCACAGCGCCAGAGTTCCCCTCTAGTAAATATTGTAGGAAACTCTATTATGCTCAGCTCTGGAGTACGGAACTCGTGGCTCGGCGCCGTTGGTTCGTAGACGGGTTGGCTTGGTCGATGCCACCTTCTTCCCGTACCTCGACTTGGACTCTGATGAATTCCATGCGATCTCTCACTTCTCAGACTCGCTACACTGGACACGAAAGCAGATGCTGGCCGGAAGCGCATTCAATGCACTATATTAAAACCCGCAGAGAAAGCAAAGCAGACTGCTCCTAATCGCGTATTGAATAACCTATATTCACTGGCACGTGAGGACACTCAAGTGGAGCTGACACACTTATCGCAGCTCTGCTTGATAAATAAAGGGTACCGAAAGTTCGCGAGCTAATGCGTCTGTAGCGCCACCGACATCGACGGGATTGCGCGGCGAAGGAAAAAGAGGGTCGGGCTTGATCTCGTGCGGCGCGGCAGCAAGGCTGGCGCGAGGGGCGCAGAAAATAAAGAAAAAGTCAGTTGTGTTTGGGCTTCGGCAATAGAAGGACGTGTCGAGGCGTTTTCTTATGTGTGCTCCACATGTCTTGTGTGTAGCAAGCGTTTATTTAAATAAACTTAGTTCGAGTACAGCGCCCGTCGTGCTATGACTTTCTGTGTGTTTGTCGAAAGATTTAGCGCTGTATAACTTTCATGAAGAAAAATTTTGGAACTTATTATATAATGATATGAAGTGGCACTTACTTTCTTTTTTCATCTATGATGAAGAATCAAGAGAGAAAAATATAGAATACCCGCCACATGGGCAGCGAATTGACAAAATGCCGTACAGCACGTACGTAAAGAAGCAGCAGGCGATAAGTAGTTTCAAGCTCTCCGCATGCAAAATACTTACAATGTTCTCAATGATTGTGTAATGGTAAATTGCTAATGGTAAATTTAATGGTAAAGGCATAGTCAAACGACAGAAAGATCTATTTTTGATCATCACAATAGCACTAATGTGTTATTGTCGTAAGGCAACTTCTGTGTATTCAAACTACATTATTACCGTGATAGCGTGTATTTAAAAATGTGTAGGTACAAGGTTCTTGTGACCAAAAGCAGCCAAGACGAACACAAGGCTCCCGAGAAATATTGACCAATTCAACGCATGCATTTTTTGTTCTGCCGACAGACTAAGTACCTCTACTACCTCGCAAATCTTAATCCATAAATGCTAGAGAGACAAGACGTGCAAACACGGGCTCAAGAGAGAACTCAAGACACCACAAACGTTTTTCTTTGTCGTGTCCGTGTTTGCACACCCTGTCTCTTCAACATGAATACCTACCAGCTAACTCAGCTCTCGGTTATTCTAAGCTCCATATATACATATGCTACATCCGTCAGTTGCGTGATTATGTCTCGGTCAGTGCGTGAGCGCCACCTTTATTCACCAACAACTCTTTCGACAGAAGTGTTCGTAACAGCATATTCCAGCCAATCGTTAGGTTTGACATCATCTGCGAAGGATGTTCGCCAATGGCAAAGAGAACTTATGAAAGAAAAGATACGTGAATTAGGACTCAGGGCCCGGGTTTACAAAGGTTCTCGCTTTTCGCTCTCAAGCCTTATGCGTTATTCAATGTTCCAGTTTCCTAAATATGTCCGGCGACCGAATTTACTGAGATTTTATGTCACAAATAACCCGGGTACCGAATTTGGAAAGCTCCGTTGCACATTCGCATAGTTCGTATGATAGCTTTGTTGTTGGCGGCCAGCGTATACGTTAATGTGCTCGGCATTAGATTGACTTGTATTCGTTCTTATAAAGAAACGCAGCGTAATGACCCTTCGTGGGAGACAGATATTTTAATAAAATGTAGGGATTTACGTTCCAAAACCACGATATGACTGCGAGGCACGCCGTCTTGGAGGGCTTCGATAATTTCGACCTTACGTGCTCTTTAACGTGCACTGACATCGCACAGTACACCGGCCTCTAGCATTTCGCCTCCATCGAAATGCGAGTGCAGAGGCCGGTATCGAACTCGCGACATTCGGGTCACAAGCTGAGCACCTTAACGGCTCTTACACCGAGACTGCAGTTTTTTTTTCTTTTCTTTTTTTTTTATATATATATATCCAGCTGTTTCAACGGGATATAGTTACCTTCGAACACAGTCCACATTGACCCTGCTGGAAGAATAAGAGATACACTGAGGTGAGAAAAGAGAGCAAGCAGTTTCCCGATTTCCCGCTCACATACATTGCGACCCAGTTGCCTTATGACTACTGCTGCGGGTCATTTGGTAAAGCATTGTATGAACCCGAACGCAATGAAAGGGACCAAAGAAAATTGGATTCCTTATGCGTGGTACCGTACAGTACGTCCCTTCGCGCGAGTGTACCTTTTAAACAGCTTAGTACCTGGGTGCTTAATATTCTGGCAGTGCTCCACATCAGGACATATTCTTCACCTCGAATGGCAGGTAATCATCAGACAGACTTCACAGCGCGATGTATGATTTTCTCGAAGAATCCTTTGAGGCCCGAATTATGCAGATTCATCGGCGTAACAAAACATCGGCAGCGATTGCAGAACTATGCGAGCTGTTTGTCATTCGTGGTATTAACGACATTTTTGTTTCTGATTATGAAATAGACGAAGATAGCAGCTTTACAAAGGGATATAGGCTGGTGGCAATACTAATACAGCAGTGGGCGGGCACTCAAAATGGCGAACAAAGATGGTAGCCTTAAACTAAAAGTCGTCTCGCTAACGCTGTAGTTATTCCTGTTGTCATCAATGGATGCCAGTTGTGGACCTCGCGAGAATAGGAAAGAAAACCGGATAATCATATTGAGCTATCACGCTGATGTTAAATGGGTATCCCCTGGACGGCAAGAAGAATCATACGTGATGAGAGATAAATCACCAGTGTTCATTCGAAGCGAAAGTCACGAAAGTAAACCTTTCTTCTATTGGTGATGTCATTACAGCTGTCGGTTGAGTGACGCGAAGACTAATGTTCGCCAGATTAAGTCACAGAACATGGGTTCGCCCGTGCACAAGATGCTGATATTGACGCCACGTCGGCAAAAGCCTTAAAAAAAAAGAAAGAAAAAAAAGCCTCGTAATATATCAATCTCAGGGGCATGCACAACCACAGTGTCATCACTCATCAGATGTCGTACGCGGCTCAATAATGTCTAACAGCCTCAATTTATGAAGTTTCCTCTGATTTATTGTGACCGTAAGCGCTCTTTTCTTTCCTTGCAACGTCCATCTCTCCATGCGTGTCTCTGTTCAAAGCAAGATTGCACGTAAAGTAACCGTAAGAGACGGCCCGCCATTCGTAAGCACAGCAGGAAAACAAAATTAAATACTTAACAGTGAAATGTTGCGTACTTGTCCCTTTCCTAAATTCCAATAGGTTGTTTCATTAAGAGTTGGAATATCATTTTCATCATCATTTTCAACCTATTTGGGTTCACTGAAGGACGAAGGTCTTCCTAAAGATGTCCAGTTATACCCTATCCTGTGCGAGCTGATTGCACTTTATGCTTGCAAAGTTCTAAATTCTCCATCCGACTCTCTGCATTCCCCGACCACGTTGCCCGTCCCTTAATAAGCGTTCTGTTGCTCTTACTGTCCACCGGTTGTCTGTTCTACACATTACGTGGCCAGCCCAAGTCGACTTTTTTAACACGAAAGTGTTTTATGCCGGGGCCCACCAAGACTTCAGTGACGTATTTCCGTCACGGAAATGACGTTGAAAAAATGTACACGATCAGATTTCACAGAAAAAAAGTTCCGTCATCGGGCATCGAACGTATGACCTCTCGGTCCGCAGCAACAGAAGCCGAGCACGCTATCCATTGCGCCACGGCGACAGATTGTGACTGCTTTACGAACGCGCCTTTTATATCTACCAGTTTCATCACAGGGCTCCGCGTCAGCGGGGTGGTGTCGCCCTCTTGGAGCAGTAAAGTAAAGTAATTCATCATTACTGTGGCTTCCGCGATTCGCACCTGCTACGCGTCCATCTTAGTCTGCGTGTTTTCAGTAGAAGTTCAATTTTGTCAACGCCTTAACGCAACGCGAGGTGGCGACCTTAGCCCAAGCGTCGGCCTCGCTCATAGCGTCCATCCAAACCAAAAATGCGACGCGCGCCTCTCTCTAGTGGCTGTAATACCGCGTTCCTCGCTTGCGTTCGCCCCGAGAAAAGTCGCGGCCGGGCTACTAGGGCGACACGACGCACTCAGCGTTTCCCTCTAGAAGGACCATGGCGTACGTTCAATCACACTTTAACATGCCGCGGGATGGCGACCTTAGCCCTTGTTCTGCGCCCCAATAGCGTCGCTCTTCTGGCTTCACGCCTCTTGCGCTGATTACGCTCTCGTCGTGGACATCTACGGCCACCATAATGGCTTGTTTAATCGTTGATCACGGACGTTAGTCGCGCGATGAAGATGTACCACCAAGCGTCAACATGGGTGCATCCACGTAATATGTTGTGCAAACTCTCCTGTTTCAATGTACAGTAAACATTCAATTACTTCGGTACGAGCACGTTTTACTTTCGTGTTATACCGATTCCTATGACGGAGGGATCAACCATGTTTTTTTTAGCTTGATATGAACTATATCTACAGCCCCTATTTGTTCCCTGGCCCATTCTGCCCAACATTCACTTTAATGGCCGCGGCATATTCCTTGTCATACTTGGGAGTGCCTGCCGAACGCGCTCCAGCCCGGTTTTATTCGCTGAACTTCCTTGCGTGCTTAGGCTGCCCTGTTAGAAATTATCCTAGGTATACATATTCTTGTATACCCTCCGATCTATTTTTTCCAATCGTGAAGTCTTTGACTTTCGCCAGGATATTGTACAGCATTATTTTTCACTTCATCATATTCATTTTAGCCAGACTTCAAGAATTTGAGTTTATTTCCTCATTCATTTTTTGCATATCGTTGCCATTTTTACTCAAGCGCACAACGTTACCTTCAAGCCTTAGGTTCTTCAGATATTCTTCAGTCTTTTATTCCTGTTTCTTTCTACATTCAGGTCAAGCTTTTTATGTACTTCTTCTAAGCATACAGTTAACAACGATGGGGAGATTGTACCTTCTTGTCTGACTTCTTTGGCTGCAGCAAACCCCTTGTTCACAAATTTCACATCTATATTCAAGCTTCCTTCGTCATCTCAACATCTGCCTTTTTTAGGATTTCCTTTTTTTATCGTAATTTTACCTCTTTTTTCTCGTGCAGAAGCAAGGTAGCTGTGGAGTCTTTGCAGATGTAGGCTAACGTATTTATGTATACATCGTAAAAAGCAGCGCGAAAACAAGGACGAGACAGAAGAAACAGGACTAGCGCTGAACTACCAACGACTGCGTTTATTCTGCAGTGCAAATATATACGCTTCTGGAAAAGGGGGGAAAACAAGGAGGGGGGGGGGGAGAAGATTTTCTAGCACATGCGCACATGCCGTGCTTTGTCAAGGAGCGTGGAACCCTCAACTGCGGAGATAGTTAATCTCTTTGTCAGTTAGTGTGATCGATGGGGAGCTCCCCTCATCGATCACACTAACTGACAAAGAGATTAACTATCCCCGCAGTTGAGGGTTCCACGCTCCTTGACAAAGCACGGCATGTGCGCATGTGCTAGAAAATCTTCCCCCCCCCTCCTTGTTTTCCCCTTTTTCCAGAAGCGTATATATTTGCACTGCAAAATAAACGCAGTCGTTGGCAGTTCAGCGCTAGTCCTGTTTCTTCTGTCTCGTCCTTGTTTTCGCGCTGATTTTTACGATGTATGTGTACCAACAAGCTCAAGTTCGCACGCTTCTCAAGTATTTATGTATGTTTTCGGTACTCCTTGTGGACTTAGTGCTTTTAATGCTGCTGGTGTGTCTAGTTAGCCGAAGCCCTTTTCCTAGTCAATGAAAGCTAAATCAAAGATTTTGTTGTTTTCAGCAGATTTCTCCCTTACTTGATTAATCACCACGAATGTGGTCCATCGTAGACCATCGTTTCTTGAAACTGGCTTGTTCTCTAGGTTGATTAAAGTCTAGTGTTTCTCTTATCCTGTATGAGGTTGTCTCCATAGATAGATAGTGCAGACCGAAAGTAAGCTGACAGGCCCATAATTCTTCAAGTCTTTTATGATGTCCCCTTTCTTGCGATGAAAGGGCCACTAGAGCGAAAAGTGATTTTTCTCGCATTAGTGAGCTACTCTTTCGCAATACCAATATCACCACGCTGGCCGCTAGACGACGCTTGGTAGGCGAAAAAACGCGCGAAAAGAAAATGCGAGGGGCGACCCTACCTTGAAGTTCCCGCAGCAATTTTGACGGCGTGTTCCAGGGCCTACGTATTCCCTAATAGTTAAAAATTAGGTGCATTGTCCGAGGGAACCAGAGACTGAACGCGCGAAGTTTCTATGAATTTCGTTGTGCCAATATCGCCAAAATACCAAGATTTTCACTTTGAAATCCGTGACGTCATGCACGGACATTTCCGCTCGAAATTTAAAAAGGAAATTTTAAGTATTGATTTTCTCATGTATTTAATACGCCTATGATCGCAAAATTAACATTAGTGTTTTCAGAGTGCGATTTATTAATCTAAACCGACTCATTATTTCACTTTAGTGTCCCTTTAATATAACTACGGCATTTCTCCAGCTTATTGGAAGTGGTGTTTTTATGAAGCACTGAAAATGTCGCCAGATTCCTCCGAGTAAACTCCTCCCTTTTTTTTTTCTCAAATCGGCTGCTATTCTCTACGTGAGTGAAAAACGTTTTGCGCAACCTTTACATTGTGCGATTGTTTGTTTGTTTTTCTTGTACACTGTTGTCGCAACTTCAGCAGGTTACTTGCAGTAGTTGTCTTTGAATTCCCGCCATGCCCAGACTAATAACATTGTCGTGATTCTAACGAATTTTTCCAGCGAGTTGACGTGCTGTTGTCCGGAAAATATCAAACGCCACTAAATGTAATTTTTAGCGAAAGTACATTGCATGCTTATAAGCAAGATATCTGGTCATTTACAACTCGTTTACTGCTACAATATAATGTATGATTATTGGGCTATCGCCGTTGTAAAGTGCTCCAGAAATTTCGACCACCTGGGGTTCTTTAACGGGTTTCCTACTGCACAAAGTTCCCAGGACACATGAATGACAAACAAAAAAAAAGAAGAAATGAATTCTTGTTTAGCCTGACTACACGGTCTCTAGTTAATTTCGGCAAAGCGTTTCTTGAGACCTACACGGATAATCTTTAAATGAGCAGGATCATGCATTAACAGATGAGAAATTCGCATTTGCCATGGATCCCCTGTGTTTAAGACTGCTCCACAGAAATACCTACCCATACTTTTCTTACATGCCGTCTCCATGATCATCTACACGAAAACCTTGAAAGCTGTCCGTCTGACCGAAAAAGCACTTGTGCGCATATGTAGGCGTGTGGCATAATCGTTTACAATAAACTACTCAAAAAGAGTTCGAAGTCATACATGTTAGCCTTTGAAGACGACTTACAGTTATTAATCATGACCGAAAAATCGCAATAGAGCTGCGTTCAGTCAAGGCGTCCTTACCGGTAAATCGCCCCGTGGTTGTCTTCTCCAATGCTGGATGGGGAAAGAAGCACGAAAAGGCAGACATGACTACAGGGATATTAGAGGTCTACTGATTATACGTGAAACTATAGTTACAAAGATAAATTATAAAAAAAACTAACCAAGATTACCATATTTGTGCATATACAGGGTGCCCCAGCTATATCTAGCTGGAGTTTAAAAATATACCCACGCACTCTACGACGACGCGACCAAATGCGGGTTCCTGACTATTGCCTGGAGTACGCCCCAATACTTCTTGTTTCCTTCTTAAGTGCTTAATTAGTCATTTTTAATTAACGAAGGTGTGAAGCTATTAAGCTGGCAAAAAAGGCCGTATGAGAAAGTTGCAGATCAGCTTTCTATCTATTAAGTATTAGTGTTGTTCTGCTTACTACAGATGCCCGCGAAATACGAAAAAAAAAGTACCACGTGACATGCCCACTTGCGCACCGTATTGCAGTGCTCCCTTATGTTCCACGTGAAAACGACCATAGCATTCGGTCTGGTGTGCTGCCTCGACAGGGCAGTGAAAATAGTCGTGGCTGTGAGATAACGCACACAATAGGTTTCCAAAGCCACGTCGAGCGGCGCCACTGCTCTTATCATAACTGGGAATACCTACAGCACTCATTTCGCCACAACACTGCCACCCCCGCTACCGCGCATGCGTAGAACTCCCGGATTGCATCTGCGGTGCGTCACAGTGCAGCTATTGCTAACTAGCAGTGCTCCGGGCCGAATGAGAAGCGCATGCGCGCACCCGCGCTGTGAAATCCGGAGACAAACTGACTTCACCGGCAGCGTCTATCCCCAGTAACGCATAGCTCGGCTGCGCGAGTGTCGCGCCCAAACTTGAGCTTGGGTTCTCTATACAAGCCATAATCGCTGCGTCTGTTTACCGCTGTCATGAACCGCCGCGAGAGAAGCATATCGTTTGTATGCGGAACGTTAGGGAGCAGTGCGATCGCGTCGCTCATTAGAGCACAAAAGTGCATGTCACGTCGTATTTAACGCGATAGCGTTAAAGAGCTCGTTTCGCAGAAATTCCAGCGTCGGCGTCGTTGGTTGTGAGCGAAAAATCATAATCTTGTCCGTGACCGCGACAAAGATGCAAATAAAATAAATAATAAAAATTTCCGGGTCCGAGTGAGAATCGAACCCAGGCCGTCTGCGTGGCAAGCAGGTGTTCTACCACACAGCCACGAGTACGCTTGGAAATACATTGAAAATAGCTTCCTCTGCTTGGAAATGAAGTCAACATAACTCGTGCTTCACAAACACATGCGTTCTGTATACATACGTCACAATACAACATGAAATATCGCAGTAATATTGCGTGGTACAAGCGTACATTGCCATCGGGCGTCACAACACGTGAATATCGTAAAGACTTTGTTGAAAGCCGGCCACCCATTACAAAAGGCACACACGTTACTGCGCGTATTTCCTTAACACCGCGTTGTGGGTGCATAGCAAGTATGCACTATATGGTTGAAATACGCTCTAGGGACAGGATATTGCTATCGCGTTCAACTCTTAAAGGCGAAGCTAAAGGGTCCTCCATTTTTTTTGTATTTTGCGGTCTTCTGTAGCAAGCAGAAAAACACTATTAATAGATAGAAAGTTAGAAATTGAGCAATCGGATGTTTTGGAAGCTGATCTACAACTTTCTCATATCACCTTTCTGGCCAGCTTCATAGCTTCAAAAGTTAGTAAATTAAAATGCCTAATTACACAATTAAGAAGAAAACAAGGATAGTGGGGCGTACTCCAGGCAATAGACAGCAACATGCACTTGGTCACGTTGTCATTTTTAGACTCTGGCTAGAGATAGCTGGGGCACCCTGTATTTAGTCATATTGTCATTCTTTTTTTAATTCATGAGTGCTTTCACTGTTTCCAATGAATTATTTCCTTTGTGTCTTCTCTTTCTTGTGCGCGCTGTCCGTAGAGTTCCAGCCTATCCACTGGCAACACAGCAAGCCATCAGTGAGTGCGGCAGCTACTCTTCACAGCCATAAATAACGCAGGACAGCTGTGTAGCCAAATGCAGCAATAAAAAAAAAACGTGTTCGCGCAGCTACGCGAATGCGTATACGCTGAACAAGCATTAGGAAAAGTCAGGCTGCGCCTTTCCATTGCGCTTCACTATCTCGCCGCTCTGTTCGCTTGCACGATCCTACTCTGGCGCCGACTTCGCTAATAATATGAAATGGACATCACATCGCCCCGCATGGCGAACATGAAAGCACCAAGCATGCATACCGGTACGTTGCCGGTGGATTGTCGCCGGGATCATGTGGTGCATTGCTGCGGATGGCACCGGACGGGGCACTGCCAACATCGCGCTGCCCTTTCGGAATAATCTTACTGCTAATAAGCCCTCGGGCCCTTCTAATTGCCACGTTTATGACTCGTTCTTGTGACAACTGGCGCAAACCCACTATTTAGGCAGGTAACTAACTATGCGGTGACGCATCTTCGTAACCTAACGCAAAATAAAATGTCGAAAGAGAACGTATGCAAGGCATGTCGTGAAAAAACTATCATGCTCCTATGCAGTCACATGAGGAATTAAAGCTCTTATTTTGGTTTGTCGCGTAGTTCTCCTCATTTGAATAATTCCTTCATGCAGCGGGCAGTGGAGCGCCCCCTTTGTGAAGTGATTCGCGGTAACTCGCGTGAAAAGCACCGTCGGCGCTGCAGTCACTTATGGCCACTCTTTAACCCAACGCATATGCGGCGCTTTGATACGACGCCACATAAGCTGTCGGCAGTCGAGTTCAAAATTAAGCATTCGGCAACAGCAGAAGCGGCGGTGAACTATCTGCCGTTAAACGTGCTGAAAACAGCTCGACGGCAGCGGAGCTCGCTACTCTGCGTTATTTTTATTTATTTATTTATTTATTTATTTATTTATTTATTTATTTATTTATTAAATACTGCTGACCCATTGGTTGAAGCAAGTGGGTAGTTTCGTTATGACATTATTCATACAGAAAAGAGACAAAAATTGTTTGAGATTGGTGTGAGTAACAGGCATAGCAATACGCAAAGCAACGTAGAAAACTGTTTCGTGATTAATGTCAATAACAGACATAATAAACAAAAAAGCAAGTATCAACCCGTATGAAAGAGTCTAAGGGGTGTATCACTTACACAGTATTCAGCTTTCTTTCTTATATGATACGCCTCCATCAGCTCTCGCGCATTCAGATCCTGGCTTCCACCCAGAATCATGATCTCCTAAGAACGTGGTTCACGTGGTTCTTTGCGGTGCGCAGGTATGTGCGCCGCTTCAGAAGGTGGGAGAACTAAGAAGCCGCGGCATAATGACTCAATGTTTTTGGATGCATGACGAATTAAAAAGGAAGGAAGACTCTGGGCAAGTGCGAAGGGCATTTTGGGGCGCCAAGTTTCCCTTTCTTCAGTGCACATCTCCGCCGCTCTCTCTCTCTCTCTCTCATTTCACCGTCCGAGCAGTGAACGAGTCGGTGCTCTAGTCGAGTGGTTGGTCCTAGCGCTGCTGAACAACAAACATCTTTACACGCGTCTGTTTTACATGCATACAGTCGACAGAAGCTACAAAGTTTGGTATCCAGCCGCGCCTACGTTCAGCTCGCTTTCTAGAACCCATCTTTTTTCTCTGTCTGCTGCTCGAGTCTTCTGCGTGAATCTGCATCGATAACAAGCTACGCCGCTCAAACAAGTCAAGCATTATCTTCACTCTATCCGAAAAAACTGTCCGTAACCGGATTCAAGAGATGCAGCAAGAGCACTGAAATGCCCACTTCCAGCCATAGAGGAATCGGTGACTCATTTGATACCGTAAGACGCGGCCGTGTACCGCCTACTAAGGATGCTTCAGTCACCGAACCTGTGCAACCGAATCACCTGGGAATTGATTAATCTACGCTATCAAGTCAGCAAGTGTTCCTATAACACAGTTTATCAGTGAACTAAGAATTGTGTATGTTCTGTACAGAACTGTGCGTACTGTTTATAGGGGGTATGCACTCAGCCTTGATCCGCAAGGGGGGCAACACCATCGCCGCGCCATTTTGAAGGTCCGTTCGTACGCGCCGTCTTGCTGTCGTGCTTCGGCGTGCAGGGAATGTTCCGGAGGTCTCTAGACATCCAAGTTGACGTATGGATCTCGGACACAGCGCGTGCAGCGAGTTTTATGCGCATGCGGCGAGCGCGCGGACCTCCAAAATGGCGACCCCGACGCTAGCGATCCTCGCGGATGACGCCAAGTGCATACCCCCCTATAGACGAGGCAACCTAAAGTTTGCGCGCACAAGGCCAGCGCCGGATGCTCTTGGTAGACCCACCGATTAAAGCGTCGATGATCGTCGGCTCGCCCGTAGAAGCGACTGCGCGCTGCTATAGACCAGAGCACGCCTATCTCGAAACCAGGCACCTGGGCTCCCGGTGGAATACTCTTGCACCCAGACGCCATTTTGTTCTGGACTGCCAAGGCATGTATCTATAGCGCCAAGTTAACATGGCACGTGGCAGCTCTGGGACATTAAAATGCGAAAACACGCATGTTCACGCCGCTCGCGTTTACAAAAAGTCGTCTGAGCAACACTGCGCCGTCTTTGGATGCGAAAAAAACCAGTGCAAGAGGAAGACATTACTCAGCACTGTCTGTCAAGATCACAACACAACGCGGGAATGGTGCCGGTGCACACTGTAAACAGAAAAATGCACAGGTGGGAGTTTTTGATTTTTAAAAGAAATATAGTTTCTTAGTGCGCAGGACGTTTTAGAAAGGTGCGCTCTTTCCTATCTGACTCCTTTCTAAAACGTTCTGCGCACTAAGAAACTATATTTCTTTTAAAAATACAATACCAACCAGCCCAAGTAGCTACTCTTTTGGGAGTTTTTGACTTGTCCTCTAGAACACTCCCATCTGTACATCTTTCTATGCCCACAATATGGCAGTAAATAAAACGCCCACGGAGGGGCATCTTTAGGGCGTAGGTTGGGCAAAAACTTTACTCCCATTGTCACTCGGTGAAAGGCACACGGTGTTTCACCGTCCTTACTTGGGAGCATTTTCGGTGTAATTAAGGTATTATCTTACCTCCTTCTGGGCGTTTTAAGGGGGCAGAACGGGAGTATTTTAGTCTCATGACCACATTGTTTTTTTTTTCATTTAATTTCGGAGTAAATAGGTGGAATCTAGGGTGTTTTAGCTTACCTTTCTTGGGAGTACTTGTGGTGTTGAAAGGGCCCAGAGCAACCATTGCAGCCAAAATCATTCGATCTGAGCAAGCATTCTTGCAAGACTGCATTTTAAAAATTTTAAAGCGACTAAATTGATCCGCTTCGGGTCATTGTTTCGGAGAATGGGACGTGGCAGAAGGATGTGGCCTTGTTTTTACAAGAGAAGCTAAACTTGCTAACTATTGAAGACCCTTTTCTGGTGAATGACTCTAATGACATTATTGCATTTCTTGCACGTAACAACAAGGGTCTAAGTGCCTGCTCCGTAGACATCAAGGACCTGTATTACTCTTTACCACATGACACGCTGCTACGGTGTGTTGAGGACTGTATTGACAGCTTTGGCTCAGTTGCGTTCCAGAATTTTGTATATATTTATTTCACAATACCCCTAAAGGCCCCAAAAGGGGTATTACATAGGGGAACAGATACATGAATCAAACGATGTATGTTTAAGGTCCGAGAAAGGAAATATACAAAATAACGAGAGCGAGCTATATAATAAAACGAAACAAACAAAAGAAAACGAACACTAGATGCATTGCAAAAAAATGAAAAATAGAGGAAATATAGAAAATATGGAAAAATTCAACCAAACTAAGGGCACTAAGAAATACAGCACACAAGTGAAAAAGTAAAATGCAGTCATGATTATACAAAACACACGTTTGCAATAGACAGAATAAATACAATGCATCATATAGAATGAATCGAGAAAATTGTTGACAAATGATCAGAACAAGAAAATTAAACATTGAAGAACACGTGACGGTATCTAAAAGAGCACTCGTGGGAGATATTTAGTTAGAATTGTTGCGTAAAAGTTCCTGAAACGTTGAGAAATCGGGTTCAGTGGCAATGCGGGACGGCAGGTTATTCCATGCAACTATTGTTCGGGGAATGAAAGAATGAGCATAATGAGCTGAGCGACAGGTTATGCGTTTTATCTTGAAGATATGGTCTATGCGTGGAAAGATAGCTGCTGGTGTTTCGAAGATGCGGTGAAGGCATGGGTGATGATAAAATTTATGGAGAAGCGAAAGACGGGCAGTTCTGCGGCGATGAGATAAGTCTTCAAGTTGGGCGCGAGATTTTAGTGCTGAAATACTGGTGTAGGGTGAATAATCAGAAAATATGAAACGCACTGCACGGTTTTGTAAAGACTCGATGTCATGGGTGATGTAGATTTGTATGGGATTCCATATAGCTGATGCATATTCGATTTTAGGGCGTATTAACGTGATGTATGCTAGCCTACGGAGGGTATCTGGAGCATACTTGAGGTTACGTTTGAGCAGACCTAATGAGCGGTTAGCTGATGCCAACGTCAGGCGGATGTGATGATGCGGCGGGTTTATCAGTTGGCGGCTTTCTTGAGCTCCTTGGGCTTTACTTGAAGACAACTTTTGCCTCATGGAATGAAGGTATTTTTATTCAGAAAAGATGAGTGTGCATCGGCTCATGCATAGCACCTGTTTTAAGTGACATTTTCCTTGCTTACCATGACCGACTCTTGGCTAGCCGTCTCGACAAAACTGCTGTTGTAAAGGTTTTTCGTTTTGTTGACGATTTCCTAGTGCTTTTTGACTGCGATGACATGGGCTTGGAAGCTGCATGCCGTTTCAACCACATTATGTCATTTCGAAGAGTGCATGGCACCACTCATTCTGACGCATGAGCTGCCGCAGGATGCCTCGTTAAGGTTTTTAGATTTGAGATTAAACATCTCATTCGATCACCTATGCTGGAAATACCAGCCTAGAGGAAGCCAACCGCTTCTACCGTACTTGTCAGCTCATTCGAAGCTCGTGAACAGAGGAATTGCTAATCATTGTTTCAGCAATGCTCTTCGGAAGTCTTGCGGTCACTCGTTAAACTTTGTTGAGCAGGCTTCCCGTCTGATAAGCGCTGGATTCCCTCATCATGTGTTGGTTTCGGTGGCAGAAAAAATGCTTAGGACCATTAAGCAGGGATGTGGAGCATCAGCAAACTGTGCAGCCCCAGTGACACTAAGCGCGCGTCGCGGTGCTCCCCTATCTACATAAGATTTACACAATTTGAAAAAAATTACACCATCTCCCGCTAAAGGGAACCATGTGTAGATGTGAAGCAGCGGGCGCTAACGCTTACACTGGCGGCGGCGTTGACGCTGGCGCTCATCGCAGCGTTGCGCAGGAGAGAAAACTGGGGAGGCGCAAAGCAGGCAGTGATGGAGCAGTTTTTCCTACTAGAACATGCCAATCGCTGCTAATGGGCAATGAGAGACAGAAGACTCCGACTGGACACAGAGACCCGCACTCCGCTTTTAGTTAACGCGCACGCTGCGAATTTTTATTGTTCAACAACGCACAGGAGAAATCTCCCACCGGCACCACCTTGGAGGTGAAGATCCATTGCTATATATACGGGATGGCCAGTGAACGGTTGTGCAGCGCGAGCAGTCGGTTTTTTCAACCAAGAAAAGCATAGCAGACGCTGCCTGCGTCGGCGTCGCGAGGCGAGAGAGGGAGGAGCAGGAGAGGAGAGAGAGGGGATGACACGCATGCGCAGTGGGGAGTGAACGCCGTGGGCAGGGATGCGTAGAGGAGAGAGGGGGGAGCGTAGGAGAGAGAGAGAGGGGGGGACGCGCATGCGCAGGGGGGAGTTAGACGCCGCGGGCAGGGATGGAGAGAGGGGGGGGAGTGTAAGAGGGGAGAGAGGAAGGAGGCGCATGCGCAGTGTGGGTGTGGTTGCCGCGGGGAGGGATGCCTAGGAGAGGAGAGAGAGGGGGAGAGGAGGTTTTTTTTATTTTTATTTTTTTTAACTGTTTGCGCATGCGCAGTAAGGGTGGGCACGCGGCACACCACCACCACCACCACCACCGGATTAAGCTTCGCCATAAGATGCTTCACATCTAAAATATAGGTGATAAGGTTGACGTCAAAGTTGTTTTTTCTGCCCCAGAAAAGCTTTCAGTGCTCTGTAAACGTGTGAATGCTCAATCCGCACAAAGGAGCGTCTGCACAACCAAACATAGGAGGCAATTCGTAGCATGTGCTGTGGCTGTTGTTTAGTTGATCCCGTTGTCTTGCGGCAAGAAGTATGTTGGACAAACGGGCAGATGCTTGAATAAGCGTTTAAAGGAGCACCACTATCATGCAAACACAGCTGTTCAAGGTCATCTGGGTATTCATTGTAGAGATTGTGGTTGTAAAGCGGAATTTGAAAAGTGCACCGTTGTCGCAGAACATCGTGAGCAGCTAACACGCGAAATCATCGAAGGCTAATCAAATGCAACTGCTGGGTGACCTCTGTGTTAGCATGCCTTCTGTTGTGCTCACTAAATAAGAAATCGAGTACCTGGCTGTGGCGTAATAGGTTGTGAGTTTGTGCTGAGGTGTGCTGTTGCTCTCACTTAACAAGATATCGAGTATCTATAGCTGTAACGCAATGGGTTGCGCGTTTGTGCTGTGGTGTGCTGCTTGCTATCATGTGTATATATTTCCAGCGTTTTCGCTAATAAAATTTAGTTGAAGTCAGCGCCCGTGTTGTGTCCTCCCTACGTCCTCGTCTTTCTTGCGCTGTGCAAACATGTTGATTCCAAATAAAGCAGGCACCATAAACTTAGCAGGCACCACTGCAGAATAATTTAGCAACTCTTCTGCTTTTTCCCACCCTGGAACAGTGAAATTCAAACTAGAGGTGTGCACGGGCTCCGGGTAGCCCGAAAGCCCGAGCCCGGCCCGGCCCGCGGGCCGGGCTCGGGTATGCGGACGTCTTCCCAACTCGGGCCCGGGCCGGGCTCGGGCTACTCATCTCGGACATCGGGTGGGCCGGGCCACACTCACAGAAGTAGAGGGAGTACTTGAAGAGCAGGGCAACTGCATTACTCTCGCCAGAATTCTTTAACTCCGTGGGGGAGTAGCGCAGAGTTAGCCGCCGAACGTACTCTTTCCTTGAAGGAAGAGTATAAAAGAGGCTGCGAACGCTCTGCTACTCAGACGGAGTTCCCAATCTATGCAACTCTCGTGCCGATGCGGCGTGAATGGGGTCTGGTACTCCGTCCTTAGCGGACGAAGTATACAATGTAGCGCCTGCATCTGACCACCGCGACGCCTCAAAGCAATATAACTGTCTCGTAACCATACGCCTTTGAGCGTAGACGCCACAGACGCAAGTTTATTGCGTCAAGTTAGTAGAATAACTTTCAGTGATGACAAAAGTATGGTTTCGTGATTGTGAACGTTTCATGCCGAAAACGCCAACAGCGGCACCTTCGAAGCAAGGAACAGCGCCAACTTCTAACTCGTCGCCAAAAATTAGTTTATGGCACAGGCTAATTGGAGTAACGTAGACACTCGAGACATTCGTAAAAAAAAAAAAAAAAAAAAAAAAAAACTGCCTTACAAAAAAGGAAAAAAAAAAACACTTCACCAGCAGAATTCGACCTCGCCACCTCCCGATTACCAGGCGAGTACTAGCTCTACCACCACGCAACGTCTCATAGCGCTGACTACACCGTAAACAAACTGATGAAAACAAAACAAGCCGTTTCGCTTCACGGGTCGCATTCTGAACACAGACGCGATTGTCTTTCCCAACTAAACCTTGCGTCTTCATGAGATTAAAACTGCTGCCAGCCACACATGACATGCGGCTATGGCCAACAGCGCCAACTTTCGTTCAGAATTCATAACATGGAAAACAAAATATACAAAAATTACACGGATCTGAGACGGATTATCAGCTGTTACTGCCGAGTACAAGAGCCGTTTCTCGCTCTTTCCGTTGGTTGACGTGCACAGAAGCTTTATGTCGACTGTAATGTCGTTCGATAAGTACGCGCGTATTTGATTGAATAATCTGTATTTTCTTGTGCAAGCGACGATATGCTAGTGCAGCAGCTGTGTCAGTGTGCAGATTTGCATTGCTATATACCGATAGCTGCAACTACCTAACCGATCGCTAAAAATCAAATTGAATGCGCAGGAAAGTATGCCTTCATGTTACTTCAATAAGGCGTACCAAGTGACAAGCCAGTGTTTTCACGTATGAGTCAGCGAAGTGCCGGGGAGTGCGCCCGCCGGCCATCTGCGGCGGCCTGTGTGCACTGGCTGAAAGCGCGTCGCATCGACGCTCATCGCTCCTTTTGCGGACACCGTACACAAGAAACAATGGTTCAGTCAGGTTAACCGATGCCAAAGCTCTACTGTACAGTCATTATTACTCCGCGGAATCGCGTATCATTAAGCCCAGAAGCGCCGATGACATGTAGACGAACTCGGCCGGTACGCTAGGCCAGCGCCTCCTCTATTTTTTCAGTGCCTGGGCGAACGCTCTCCTCGGGCCGTCGAGCGCGCGCTCCGCCTCCGCTCGCCGCTGCCGCGTGGCGGCGCTGTGCGATTAGACTACGGGAAGCTGGCGCTGAATGGCCGCGCGTGTTGCGAAGCTCGCGATTGTCTATTTGCATCCGAGTTTAATTGCATTCTTGCTTCTCGCAGGTTTTCACAGGTGCAGGGAGTGATGGAAAGAAACGCGAAAATAGCGGCGCGCTATTTTCATCACGCTCTGACCGTGGTGGCAATAAAAAGAAGATAGATGGCCTTTGTCTGTACCGTGGATGACACTGTATTTTTATCAATCATCCAGGATACAACCGCTCAGAAATAAATGCGAAACAGCAAAGAATGTCGATGCCGCATGTCCGCGTTTCTTTCCTAGCCCACTATACGTATTCCGCAGGCAGTCTGTCAGACTGTGCTGTTGATTCGATACTTTCTTTCGAGTTTGATAGTATTCGCGTTTTATTTCCTATTTCAGGCAATTGCAACCACGTCCTTGCATTCTTCAGTATGTCATGCTGTTGTGTACCACTTTGCAAATCGAACGGAAAGAAATCATGATTGTCTTTTTCTTATTTCCCTTTACGTATATAAAAAAAAAAAAGCTCTCAGGGTCCCTTGTGCATTCAGCTATTACGACTGGAAGTCGAAAGCCAGCTTCTTATTTTTCTTCCTAGTCAATACAGGTTTTTAGAATAGCTAGCATTCGCAAAGCTTTGCGTTAGCATTTCGCGCCACTGCGCATGCGTCATACGCTTACCTCTTGCAGGCTCCTGTAAAGTGACGCCCGCAACGTCCGCAAGCTTTACGTACGGTATTCTAAAACTCTCTAATGTATTGAACATCTCCTGCTTTCCTCTGAGATACTTCTGCACCTAACGTGATTTTCTCAGAGCCTCAAGCATCGGAGCCACTGCAAGCTTTCTGCACCTCAGCAGGTTATGCACTGCCTCCGTGATCGGCCCATTTTGACCAAGCGAAGATCTAATATGACGACGTCATGTTATGTGACATCACGTAAACAATTATGATCTGTGACGTCATATGATGACGTTATCACGTAATGATGATTCCTTACATCACTCGTGTTGACGCCGCCGATGGTCAGTTCTCGCGTTGGATGAGGCATCTGAGGCTTTACACTGTTCGGCTGTCGTTCTATGAAATTCCCGCTGCCGCTGGTGTTCGGGAAAGGTGGCTTGCAGTTCTTAGGCGGAATAATTGGTCTCCTAATACATCTTCAAACTACGCCAGAATATCTAGCCGTCATTTACGACCCGAAGATTTCGTAGAATATCAGAAGCGGCGGCTCAAGAAGGATGCAGTAGCGTCGGTCTCTGCAGACTACCCTTCACGTTTGCACCCCAAGGTAACAACTGAACCAAGCATGGCAAGTATCAATTACACGTGACCGTGCTGCGCCCGAACACTCAACGAATGAATGATCGCTGCCTGGCAATCGCTGCTATGTGCAGTACTGACATTAGGTTCCGAAGCTGAACAACCGGAGCCTGTGGACACCACATGCGCTACCGGCGAAACAACCGGCAATCATCCTGTACAGTGTCACAATGAATGCGTATACAAGGCTGAGCAGGCTGCCCCATGCCCAAGCAGGCGCCCAAGCTTTCAGTATTAGCTCCCGGCCAACACTTATTCCAAAATTTCAGACAGTCGAAAACCAACTCTCAGTCACGCGAACATAATGGTGACAAAACAATCTTCCGCTCATGCCTGGCGCCCGCTCTGTGGTAACGGCCTAGCAGACGACGCGCGAGCGCCTCGATCGAATAGCCCCGAACGACTCATGCCATTTAAATGGAATAGTTGCCCAGAACTGCAAGTGCTTCACGATTTCCGTCTACAAGTTTCATTATACTTCAAACAGCTCGAATACAGCCGAAAACTGCGCCATATAGCAGCTTCGCATGCAGCCGCGCCATTCGTTTCTGCGAGCGAAGACGCGACGGCGGGTCTACTCGAGTGGTGGCGCCTGGCGGCGAAGAGCCGCACTAACGCCGACGGCCGGTTCCCATTGCGCGCCGCTCCTTCGCCCAGGCACTGAAAAATAGAGGAGGCGCTGGCTAGGCCTACCTTCGCTGGCTCGATCTCGGCGCAGGCGGCCTGTGTGCATGCACTTGCTGAAAGCGCGTCGCATCGATGCTCATCGCTCCTTGTGCGGACACCGTACGCAAGAAACAATGGTTCAGTCAGGTTAACCGATGCCAAAGCTCTACTGTACAGTCATTATTACTCATCGGAATCGCGTATGATTAAAGGAGTACTGACACGTTTTTTCGAAGGCGAGCTTGCTCTGTCATACAAATCTCCTGTATGCATAGATAGCCCTGAGCAAGTATCAAGCTCAGCAAATGCTGATAAGATATTTTATTTTGATATTAAAGTCAATTTTCTCGCGGCATCCATACTGACATCAACACTATAACCTGACGTCAGGCTACAGCACTAATCCTCTGGTGACTTCACGCAGCATTCTGGCTAGTTGTGATGACGTCAAGCACCAAATCACAAAAAATGGCAGCTTGCGCGTCGCTGCGTCGCCTTCTCGATCATCTGCTCGCGCCGTGCGGTCGTGCGGTCACTGTCATCCAGTGTACTTGTGAAGCGAGTAAGCGGAGTCTGGAATAGAGTGCGTGCACGCGAATACAAAATATACGCTTATCAGAGGGCAAGGGAGTCGTCTGACTTTGAATTTGTCGTCATGGCACCGATATTTTGCCCTGTGAATGCTGTGAAGTCTTGTGCCAGTGAAACGTCCACCGATTCCCGTCCGATCCGGCGCTGAGACAAGCGTGGGTCGACTTCGTGCGGAGACTGGACGCCAACCAAGCGCAGTTTACTCTGTTCGCTCCACTTCACTCTGGACGCGTACACGCGCAGCATGCAGTTGCTGACCGGCTTCGGATTGTCGACGAAGAATCTGCGCCGAAGAATCTACGAATCGACGAAGAATCTGCGACGAAGAATCCCAACGTTGTGCCCCACTGCCGCAACCGCGCATCACGTTGCCTTTCAAGGATATAGAAAAAGAGTCTGCAGCGGCAGCAACTTAAAGCGTGCAGGCGATCCCGAGTTGCGTGCTCCAGTGGAGGTTACTCGTGTTATTGAAATATTCACACGTGTTATCGGAATCAGTGTTGTTTTCGTGCATAGCTACGCCGTGTACTTCAGTTGTTGAGTTTAGACATGGTGAACATGCAATTCTGATAATGTACGAGTTCATCATTGTGCAGCTAAGCATATGTCAGGCTAATGCCGTCTTTCAGGTTCCTCTTCACATCTTACCTAGTCCATGAGGTTAAGACGACTACCTTTCAGAAATTTGGAGGACGTATTTACTTCCATGTGTGCAAACTTAGTAGCTTTTTCTGTTTTGTTATTGTCACGTTACCAACCGTGGCCTTTGCCTCATTACTTTCACACTTGTTATCGAAATCAGTGTTTTTTCGTGCATAGCTACACGGTGTACTTCAGTTGTTGGGTTGAGACATGGTGAACATACAATTCTGGTAATGTACGAGTTCATCATTGTGTAGCTAAGCATATGTCAGGCTAATGCCGTCTTTCAGGTTCCTGTTTACTTCTTACCTAGTCCATGAGGTCAAGACTCAGAAATTTGGAGAACGTATTTACTGCCATGTGTGCAGACTTAGCAGCTATTTCTGTTATGTTATTGTCACGTTACCAACTGTGGCCTTTGCCCATAGGTCGGCAAACTCACGCATGAGTCGACTCACTCGGACTCACTCAGACCGTGCCATGAGTCTGAGTCTGGGTGAGTTACGTTTTGGTGAGTTTGAGTCCGAGTGAGTCGGGTTGAAGCAAATTTTTTGTGTGCGAGTCCGAAGCACAGGACATATTTCTTGAGTCTGAGTGAGTTCCACTTTTCTTTTTTGCCGACCTATGGTCCTACCTACTCATCTCCAGCATTACTATCAGCCTTACCTGGATTCACGCTTATACTCACGTCTACTCACACGTATTCCAAAGCAGTGTCGTTCACACACCATTTCAATATTTATTGATCAGAGGAAAGAATTACGTAGGGAGGTGCCTGGACCTCCCATCCCTACTCCCCCCCCCCCCCCCCCCCGCCAACTGTTCCAGGGAAGTTTTTGATAAGTATATCTTACGTTGTCATATATTTCAAGAAAAATCAGCTTACTTGTTTGCGAGCACTCATAACTTGTATTCGACGGTTCTATATCAAAAGGCACCAAGAAAAGCACCGATTACGTGACATATTGGCGTTAAAGAGCATTGACACCATGGTCGAAAAAGCGAATTCTAGGCTATTGGACTGATGAGTCGACTCACTCAGACTCAGATCGAGCCGTGAGTCCAGGCCAGTAATGTTTTGGTGAGTTTGAGTTTGAGTCCAGTTGAAAAAAAAGCTTTCGTGAGTGTGAGTCCGAGTGAGTCCGGCTCAGGAAAATTTTGGTGAGTCTGAGTTCGAGTGAGCCCTAAGAGCAAGATATATTTCATAGGTGAGTCTGAGTGAGCTCCACAAATTTTGTTGACCTATGCCTTTGCCTCATTACTTTCACACGTGTTATCGAAATCAGTGTTGTCTTCGTTGGATAGCTACACCGTGTACTTCAGTTGTTGGACATAATTTTGCTGTGGGCAGCGCGACCCGGACTGAGGACAAAAGAAATGTACACACACAGGTGCTGACTGACAACTGGTTTTATTTCTTCACACACGCGGTAAATAAATAAAAAATTAATCACGTGGAGTGTTCATGTCGTGACAGGGCGTCACCTGATTACATTGTTCAAGAATTGCACTTCTTTATCATGCAGAGCAACCGACGTTTGGTTGACGCACGTGCTCTGGTTAACATGCGTGTGGTATGCTTCCACAATCTCGTGAAAGACTTGGTTAGTACTTCTGTACACTATCTGTGTTTCATGAAACATAGGCTCACAATGGCACGTTTTACAATGCGCAGCCAGGTTCGTGCTAGCGGTATTCTTGACAGCGGCGTTGTGCTCCCTAAGACGCACGTTAATGCACCGCCCCATCTGCCCAAAGTATTTCTTACCACATAACAGTGTAATGGCATACACTACTCCCATTGAACAAGGCACGAACTGCTTTTTGTGCTTTATAGTACATGTATCTGTACACACAGGTTTCGGTTTTTTTTGACGAGAACTCGCCCAACTCGCCGTTCTGATTCAGTTGTTGGGTTGAGACATGGTGAACATGCAATTCTGGTAATGTACGAGCTCATCAGGGAGGACTTTGTGCAGCTAAGCATGTCACACTAATGCCATTTTTCGGGTTCCTGTTTACTTTTTACCTAGTCCATGAGGTCAAGACTCAGAAATTTGGAGAACGTAATTACTGCCATGTGTGCAGACTTGGCACCTCTTTCTGTTTTGTTATTGTCACGTTACCAATCGTGGCCATTGCCTCATTGCTTTCACACGTTATCGAAATCAGTGTTGTTTTCGTGCATAGGTACACCGTGTACTTCAGTTGTTGAGTTGAGATATGGTGAACATGCAATTCTGGTAATGTACGAGCTCATCAGGCAGGACATTGTGCAGCTAAGCATCTCACACTAATGCCGTCTTTCGGGTTCCTGTTTACTTCTTTACCCAGTCCATGAGCTCAAGATGACTACCTTTCAGAAATTTGGAGGATGTATTTACTGCCATGTGTGCAGACTAAGCAGCTCTTTCTGTTTTGTTATTGTCACGTAACCAACCGTGGCCCTTGACTCATTATTTTAACACGTGTTATCGGAATCAGTGTTGTTTTCGTGCATAGCTACACCGTGTACTTCAGTTGTTGGGTTGAGACATGGTGAACATGCAATTCTGGTAATGTATGAGTTCATCAATGTGTAGCTAAGCATATGTCAGGCTAACGCCGTCTTTCAGGTTCCTGTTCACTTCTTACCTAGTCCATGAGGTCAAGACTCAGAAATCTGGAGAATGTATTTACTGCCATGTGTGCAGACTTAGCAGCTCTTTCTGTTTTGTTATTCTTACTTTAGCAACTACAGCCTCTTTCTTGAATTTCATGTGTGTTAGCCTAAGTGTTGACTTCCTTCTGTAGTGCTGGTCATATAGCATCTGTTTTGCATACGACCAGAAGAAAGGTCAGTGACACAGGCTGTTATGCCTAAAGAAATAAATCAAGTTGAACATGTTTTCTTTTATTGAACTGCATCTCCATGACGTTCGTATACTTAAAGCCGCAGTAGTCCTGTGGAGGGAAATTTTGACGCACTGCAGAGGCGACGCAGCTGGGCAGGACCACTCGCTTTCGTTTGCCAAGGCCAGACCCATCTTACAAAGGGACGATGTCGCCTGAAATATGAATGCAATACGATATAAAAATGCAGTGGCAAGAGTAAAGGTAGACATATCCTGCAGCTGAATCAAATGTGTGCACAGAGTCATATTCCAGAACCATCTACTGACAAGGGGCCCTTTCGAGCAGACAAAATTACGAAATAAAACGTCATTGTTATGTAGCATGCAGATTCCTTTTTTAGCAAGTACAGATATGCAGAAACACTTCATTTTATTTATCGTTTACTTAATCAACCCAATGGGCCAAAGGCACTACCGAGAACTATGACTTATAGAGGAAAAAAAAAAAGAACAATGAAGTACATAAGTCAATCACAAAGAACGTGAAAGGCGAGATCAAGTAATCTGATTTGTGAAGAACTATCTAACAATGTAAGCAGCAGCTATTCTAAGCTTGCAGATTTTATTTCACATATTGTGATTTCGAGATCGTGCATAATTTGCGCTGCCTGACGACCGGAGGTGTCCAACGCCACTTATACATGTATTTTTTTCATTTCCCTTTATTTAGTTGGACACGCGATATGGAATATGGACATAGCAATATTAGCAAGTAACATGCGCCTATGCACGTTTTGAGTGAGTGGATGACGCGTCGTACTTGCGACCACCACACTTTTGCAGGAAGTATACCGAAGGCATGCACTTTACATACCAGAGACAGCTTGCGATTCGGCGTACTTCAGCTTCAACAGCAACAGCTAACTTAGATCAACCGCAGCAGTAATACCTGTGGATTTCCGGTGCCTCAATGACGCCTGGTCGATCTTCCATCAAGGGTAGTACGCTATCTCGAGGGCGTGAATGTCTGAGCAGCCACGCTGAAACGTCGGGTGCGCGGTGACACAGGCTGCCTTATCCGGCACTAGAGCGCGACTTTGTCGATTTCCCGACAGCACACCGACTACGTCTGTGTCCATCGGGTGGCAACTCCCACAGAGGCACCTACGCAGATTACTTTATCGATATAATGTTCAGACGTTACGACCTGCAAGAGGTTGTCGTACTGCGTGCGCAATGTGGCTGCATAGGAAAGCGGCAGGACATAGCATACATGCGGTGTCGAATCTGAGCCTAGTACCAATAATTTCAAGCAAGTAATAGCATTACGAAATCCACACGAACGCTATTGACTTCCGTAGAACATCCGGAAGATGCACGAGCAAGGTCAAGCAAAAAACAGCGAATTCTTACCGTTCGACATTCCCGATGCGCAAGCCGTCTGCATGGCGTTATCGCTCTCAGACGACTCGTCTCTGACGTACTTGCAAGCGGGTCGAATGCGAAATGATTCGCGGGGTCGGCAAGCTCGGCATCTTCCTCTCTGCCGAAGTCGTTGCTGCCGTCGGAGTCTGTTGACAAATATTCGTCCATCGTTGACGGCGCGACAGTTGCCACATGTGCGGCGCGCAGCAGACGATGGAGCTACGCGCGCACGAGGATACGTCACGAAAGCGTGCGCATTCACATACTACCGCCTGGTGGCGCTACTCGTCCCATTGCCGTGACGTCAGGGTACAGAAGGACCCGAAACTAGCTTTTAAAAACATGCTGTAATTAATTTTTCAGAGCGCACTCACGCTTGCCGGTGCATTTTCTAGGCTCTTGGGGACCTGGTCTATCATTTGACGCAATAAAACGATAAGTGAAAAATTTCGTGTCAGTACTCCTTTAAGCGAATATGCAGCTCAAGGAAGCGCACTCGCGGATTACAAAAATGGCCGTACAGACCCCGGAGAAGTGCTGCTTTCAGCTAACGCTTGCTGTCACACGTCAGCGAGCCTGTAGAGGCCCCCCGTCTTCTGCTGTGACGCGAAAGGACAGTCGCGAAAGACTATATGTTCTAATGCCTGACCGTGGAGCCCGAACGCTTATAGTTCGGGCTCCACGGTAGTCTGCGGAGCTCGACAGCTGACCCGAGGGTCGTGGGATGGAATCCTGGCCGCGGCCGCCGCTCATTCGATGGAATCGAATATGCATTGAGGCCCGAGTACTTAGACTTAGGTGCTCGTTGAAGAACCCCAGGTGGTCGAAGTTTCCTGAGCCCTTCACTACGGTGTTCCTCATAATCATATCGTTGTTTTGGGACGTAAAACACCAGATTATGATTATTATTATTATTATTATTATTATTATTATTATTATTATTATTATTATTAAAATTATTATTATTATTATTATTATTATTATTATTATTATTATTATTATTATTATTATTATTATTATTATTATTATTATTATTATTATTATTATTATTATTACGACAGTTGCGGCTGTACACACCATTCAAGATGTGCGCGTAGAGCCGAGTTGGGCAACAAGGAGGTGAAATATGTGGATTACGCTGGTGCAACTGCCGCTCATTTTAACCGGGAGGCGAAAATTCTTGTCGCTCTGCTTCCCCCAGATGCCTGTACCGACGGTCTGTTTGAGGCCAGTATGTTGCTGTGAAATTTCGCATGGGCGACCTCAAGGAAGAGATCCCGTTAGTCCGCAATGGACCTTTCCAGAAATCGCAGCGCCGCGCCTTCCCCTGGTGGATCGGCGCTGGGGCATTATGGGAGAGCGGAGCGCCGGGCGGGCAGAGCAGACGCCTTCTCGCTTTCGCCTGCTTTCTTCGCGCGCCGTGAATGGTTTTGGATGGTGTAAGGTGCTGCTGTTGTGAAGAGACGGCTACTTCTGAGAGCTCCGACTTTCATGCACGCAAACAAGACTGCGTTGTTCGTTCCAAATAGCCATATGCATCACTGAACATGCCGAAGGAGAAGGAAAGCGGCGGATAAACCTGTTCTGTTCTTGGATGAGATAACAGGCGGAAGACACTGGATCGTTTCGTTTCATTGCTCGGTGCTACTTCGGGACTTGAATTTTTGTGATCCTGCAGTTAAGTTTGACCTTTGTTAAGATGTTTGTGTTCTCATTCATTGTGATTACGTGGTTGGGATTTTACACTTGAAGCAAATGCCGTGTAACTACGCAAATTTATTAAGGCGAAAGCCTTAGATGCCTCATTAAGAACTCACAGGGTCCCCTATGCAGTCAGCTAAGACGACTCGAGGGCTAAAGCCATCTTATGTTTCTTCTCAGTCGATGTACTGATCCTATCCCGCCAGTCCATGAGTGTCAGCAGGATTTTCTTGGGGGGAAACCCGTCTGGCATCGCGGCTGGGGGGAGGGGGCGAGCACTAGTGTAGCTTGGGTGTGGGCAAGTGCTGGTGTGGCTTGAGGGGGGGCCAGTGCCCCTTCCGCACCCCGCTGCCGACGCCCATGCGCGCCTCCATTCCCACCACCCTTCGTTAGGTGCTTACTACCTAACGAGGTTTTGCACTGCCTCCAAGATCGGAGGCACCTCATCTGATTTTGCATTGCCTCCGTGATCAGAAAACCTTTGACCAAGCTAGGATGTCATGATCAAGTCACGGGACGCCTAATGACGTCACATTTTTTGGCGATCTTTGACGTCATATATGGCATCGTCGTCACGTGATGACGAATTTTCGCATCACTTGACGCCGCCGACGCAGGACCCCAATGGTGAAATTTCACCTTCGATGAGGCATCTAAGGTTTTCGCCTAAAAACACAAAGTGACCATCGGTGGCTTTGGCGTCTCGCGGCAGCGGCGTCAACAGTAGTGATGCAAAAATCGTCACGTGATAGCGTCACGATATGACGTCGTCGTGACACAGATCACCAGAATGTGTGAGGTCATCATGACGTCGCATGATGACGCCATCACACGATATCGTCGCTTTGCAGTGCTTCCGTAATCGATGGGTCGATCACGGAGGCCGAGCAAAACCAGGTGAGGTGCTGAAAGTATGGAATGCCTCCGGTCATAGAACCAGTGCAAGGCCACGTTACGAGCAGAAAGCTTTTGGAGGGGGGGGGCGGGAAGGTTCAATACATCGACTGAAGAAAAAGAAGACGGCTTTCGCCTATAGGTCGTCTTGCGCGAATGCATAAGAAACCCTCCGATTTTTTAATGGCACTCTTACGTAGTGTTTATTTTGTTATTTACTGCTTGGTTATGTTCAATCGAATCTGCTTCTTATTTACGATAAACCTAGAGGCCTCACCTACATTGGTTTCGCGCATCTCTTTTTTTTTTTGGTTTCATGTGTGAAGACAAATAATGCTAGTTGTTTCGTTATTATCGATACAAAATCGACAATCGAAGCCAGCTTCTTTCACATTGCCAGCTGATGTAAGCTGACCATTACTTTAAAAACCACGGTCTCACCATTAACAGCCTTGCACAGCAGTACTCCGTGAACTTTTTCCGACTTAACCATTCTGTACACAGATACTGAGTGCTTATTAACACCACGGGAATGCTCATGCTGCAGAATTTTCCGTTCTGAATACGCCTGTGGCAAGTCCTTCAGATTTTTTGTTCATGGCTCTTTTGGCAGAGGTGACAGGAACGGCTGTATGTTTTCGACAGCTTGGAGGGGAATCTGCATCCAAACGACAAATCACTAAATTAGCATAATCCTAAACTGTAATGAAACAAGGGAACTCAAAGAGTAAATTGGAATATTGTGTAAATTATGCCCACGAAGGCTCATTCTGTTATATATTCCTTCCCATTGTTAACTCGGGAGTCACGACATTTCGCGCAATCAGGTCCAAAATTCTTGAGCTAATTTCCAACTCATGGTAGAGAAAACAGGAACGACACAGAGACAGCATGTTTTACGTTGTTTGAAAACAAATACAGGGAAGTCAAATGTGCAGAATATTCTCGCTTCATGCAGTGCGACACTGTGCCGTGATTACGCGATCTCCACACCCGACAGCACTCACTTGATGTCTGCTCTGTGGGCGTGTTGGTAGCTGGTTTTTACTACTCTCAGCGTCCCAAGTGCAAAGTTTCTAACACGCAGCATTTGAAACAGGCAATTAGTATCCCAATCTACACAGCGTAGTTGGACTCGAACCCATGTATGAGGGTGCCATTTTGACATCGATCATCATTCGCAAAGTGCCACGGTCCTGCGTATCGTGCGGAAGCTATCACAAGCCTCGGGATATCCTTCCGCGCGACGAGCGATAGTGCCCATCACAAAGTACTAATAATGAAGCTGTACGGTCATGCTGATAATAAAACAAACGAGGAAAGCTTCCGCTACTTGTAAATACGATCAACGAAGCGCAGGGGACTAGCCGCGAAAGCAGTCTAATGTTTCCAATTCAATGGGCCTTTTCGCGGGTACGTGAGCATTTGCCCGGCTCATTAATAAGTTCAGGATACTTACTGTTTGCTGGCTATTATCCACGTTGCTCTGGGTTATGCCTCTTCTGTGAGTGCAGATTAAAGCAGGGTTATCACGCGATATTCCTGCAACGATGCGCTAGTACGCACGCACTCTGGAAACGAGGTGAGCCAGCGCTTCCGCGAGCAGACGGCACTCCGCCGGCGCTCCGGCTTCCCACAACACTTTGCGGCCGCCGTAGGTGGCGCGCGGGAATTTCTGGAAAGGTCCATTATAGTATTATCGAGGGCTTCCGCAATATCTAACGGACAATCGGAGAAAAGATGCCCTCCCTACGAGTGCGAGGGTCTCATTTACTTCATCTTCCTCCTCGTCTCCGCTTTGCCTTTTTTGGGACGTTAAACCCCAGATATTATTAAATATTATGCGCTTTGCCTTTCGCGGGATTTCCTAACCCTCGGCCACGCTTCATGTTTCCGGTGCGTCTTTTCGACCAGTGTGGTCGCCGGAACGCCTTCGATATCGGTGCGCTCGAGTAGCCAGGCTTCGAGAAAATACGACCTGCTGCCGAATCGTCCATGGATGATGGCCACAGATCCTTGAATCCGTGACATCACCCAAAGACGACGGGGCCGCCGTGTCCATTGGCCGAAAGTGAGAATTTTCACGAAGGCGCAAATGTGCACATGTGACCTCTAGCGCGTCTGATAGAAAGGCTTCGATCGAGATCACACACAAACAATGCCTCTGAAACAATAAGGTATCCTTTTTAAAGCACCAAAAAAAATGTCGATTAATCGATTAATCGATTAAAACATCACATCGAAACCAATTAATCGATTAAAGGTTAAATCGATGAACGATTAACGATTAATCGATTAAAATTTTTAATCGACCATCCCTATATTGCGGGACGTGACTGTATAGCGAACATAAGTGGCAGGTGGTAACATGAAAATATTGGCATGCACGTAATCTACAATATCATTTACATGCCACGCTCATGGTGCGCTTGCGTCCAGTTCGCTAGCTTGATATACACCAAAATTGGTATTGCGCGCATAACATGTAAATCGTGATATGCATATTATGTACAGCATGATTTGCTCCTTGCTGGCTGCTTCGCATTACATCGATTCCCACAGTCCATGGAATCTGCCGGTTTTTTCAGTTTGGCGCCGTTACTATGCTTGAGAAACAGCGGGATCACTGGATTTATAGTGTACACCGCGTGAAGCAAGTGATCCCGCGGGCATGTTTATGAAGTACATGCTGTAGCTGGTTCGCTGGTTCTCCTAGCAAGTTCACTGCTATTTTTACCGTGCTGAAGGAACCGAGGGGTACCCAGCCAGGTGATCTCGTGTCTGCAGTGTACAATTCGTTAGCGAAAAAATAAATCGATAGATCCAGCAATTCTCCCTCGTACGTAGCTGCTGCTTTTCCGCTGTATCGCCGTTCGTAAACAGTAACATTAAGGAAGAAGCCCCGCATGCCAGGCAAAATGCGTCGCGGACCGCGAGAATTTGAACATTTACTTCCCATGTACAGCCGTTGCGTGCAAACGAAGCCGCGCCATACCGTTCTTTTGCGCTATGTGACAGCTGAAATATCGCGTGCAAAGCCGTCACGTGACAAATTTACTCAAGGGCTCATCCAGCCCGAGCAACGACTACAAACGGAGCTGAAATACTGCACAGAAACCTTCGCAGAAATGCCACGCGTTACTAAATGCAACACGTGCAGTTCGGCGACCGTATGTATTACTTGCGCGCATAGCAAGGAGTTGTCAGACACAAATGCTATCGTTTACTCAGCAATAAGCAGGCAAAATGACAAGCAAACAATGTTTACAAACATCGATAGTGACGACCTATGCTTCTAGCTTTACGCTGGCCGGCCGCACGAATCACTATTTCAAAATACGGTGTCGCGCGTTTATGCTACGTCACATCGACAACATGGTTGATTCCGTAAATTTATATCCTTTCTCTTCGTTTGAGGCCCCAAAAGAGTCATGCACTGTTAACTTTCTGGAGCCTACCCGTTTTATCAAACCTGTCACCTTCGCGCACCTGCACTTGCATGTACAACGCGGGCGTAGCTGACGGAGAGACGACAATAGCACGCCAGTTGAAACTGAACTGGCCACAAGTAGCTACTCGCGGCGCTGGCGCCTCATTGGTGCAGTGGACTGCTGCGCCACCTGTAAGTGCTGCACGTTTCCCATAGACAGAAAGGCTGCTGAGAGCCAAGGAAACGGGCCATTCCCACTCAGAAAGATACACATGAGCCAGCCGCATATGATCGCCTGAAGAGGTTGTCACTCTCGCTCAGTTGAGAACCCTCTTTTAGAAACGTTAACAGCGCAAGAACATTTAGGAAGGGACGAGACAACAGAGGCAAATAGCTCTGTAGTCTCGTCCCTTCCTAAATGTTCTTGCGCTGTTAACGTTTCTAAATGAATCCACACCAACTTGCCCAAGCGTCAACCCTTTGAAAACCCTCGTCTCATTAAAAAGTGGCGTGGTCAATATATTTTGAGGGTGCAGTTGGTAACAATGAAACGCGTATGAGTGGACTCATGTCGAGGTCCCTATTTACCCACAAATAGAATCTGATGAAGGGTGAATTAAGCGTAGGATATCACCCTGCTCATCTAGTGGCTTGTCCAACAGGGCGTAGAAGCAGATCAACAAGTATCCCTTTTAAATGCGAAGCATTTGTTAGCGAACTTCGGCGACTTTGAGCGTATCTATCTATCTATCTAGCCGCCTACGACTTTGTGCTCTCCTGGCCGTATCGTTAATGCGATTTATACCAAAATTGGTAAGGCATAACATGACTGTATGACGAACACGAGCAACTGGTCATATTATGAAAATCATGACTAACTTGTCATGAAAAGCATCATTTACACGACATGGCCATAGTGCTCCTGAGGCCGTTTTCTTAACTTGATGTATCCAAAAATTGGTACGATACGACATTTCTGCATGACCAACATAAATGACAAGTGGTAATATGAAAATCATGACCTGCATGTCATGTACAACATGATTTACGCGCCACGCTCATGGCGCGCTGACGGCCGTTTCGCTAGCTTGATATACACCAAATTTGGTATTGCGTACGACGTGACTGTATGACGAACATAGATGCCAAGTGGTCATATGGAAATAATGACATGTCATGTGCAACATGACTTGCATGCCACGCTCATGGAACTCTTGCGGCCGTGTCGCTAGCTTGATGTACACCAAATCTGGTATTGAGCGACGTGATTGTATGACGAGCATAAATGACAAGTGGTAATATGGAAATCATGACATGTCATGTGCAACATGACTTGCATGCCACGCTCATGGCACTCTCGTGGCCGTTTCGCTGGGTTGATATACACCAAATTTGGTATTGCGGGACGTGACTGTATAGCGAACATAAGTGGCAGGTGGTAACATGAAAATATTGGCATGCACGTAATCTACAATATCATTTACATGCCACGCTCATGGTGCGCTTGCGTCCAGTTCGCTAGCTTGATATACACCAAAATTGGTATTGCGCGCATAACATGTAAATCGTGATATGCATATTATGTACAGCATGATTTGCTCCTTGCTGGCTGCTTCGCATTACATCGATTCCCACAGTCCATGGAATCTGCCGGTTTTTATCTTTTAAAAGGTTTCAGGGTGGTCTGTATCGGCCGGCCACCTAAACTTAGCCGTTCGTCTAGTTGAGACGCGTAATTAACGTCTGCAACGTAGGCATGGGAACTTCAATCTCGAGTTAGCTCAACCTGCCTGAGATCACCTGCAAGCACTAGCTCCAGGAAACATCAGCATTGTACTCCGCCGACATCGCAGTCGTGCTAGAACTGTCTTGTGATTTTTCGCATCCGATCATCGGGGATTCAATGCTTCCGGTCATCTCACGTAAGCCTTCATGTGTTTATACTTTCGAACTTTCACATCTTCAGGTATACTGTTTACTCGATTCATGTCCATGTTAACCTAGGTGCCTCTGTTAATTCCATTGTTTGTTCATTCTTTGTTAATTGGAGGCTCATGCATTGGTGAGCCAAACAACTTGTGCTAAAAAAAATGCAGCAACAGAGGAGTGACCCTCGCCACCTAAACACAAAGCGCGGGTCTTAAAAGAGGCTCTCCCCCTTCTGAAGGTGGTGCAGAAGAGAGAGGAACTGTCCCCTTGTGATTGGACAGCAGCATTTTTATAAGGTGTTGTTCCTAACCAATGTAGTGTTGGCCCTAACATGGGAATCTAAGGAACGGCAGGTCAATAAAACGGCCCAGCCGTCGCTTAACAAGTGTGTTCTCGACTTGACCATAACGGCAATAACGGTCAAAGGCCTCAAGGTCAGAAGCGGCTCTGCGACTTCTGGGGAAGCTAATCCTCCAAGCGCTAACTCGCGAGGCTTGAATGGTAAGTACTTTTCTTCATTTATCATTTTCTGTGACCTTATGTCTTGCGACGATGGAGTCAAGTTACAATGCGCCCGAGCTGAACTATAGCGTGTCATATGTGAATTTTCTCATGTTTAAATGATCACTTCATGCAGTTTACAAAAAGGTCATTGTGTATAAGTCAAGTATCGATCTCTTCGTCAGGAAATGAATAATTGATGTCACATCTTGAATACAAGATTCAAGAGGAATTCATTTTATTATAAGGCAAGAAGTTGGTCAAAAACGGTGGTAATAATACTCATATCCATGGCACTCAGCCAGAAATTTTTTTTCAGGGGGGGGCCCATTTGTTGAAAACCTTGAAAAACCACCTATTTTCATTATTTATTCTCGGTCAAACACCCCCCCTCCATCCGAATTTCAGGGGGGGGGGCCCTAGGCCCCCCCCCCCCCTGGCTACGTGCCCTGTATCCAGTATATATCTGTAACTGCTTAGAATCACAGTTGCAGACGAGTCTCCGATCATCCTGGAAATCTACGGGGGACGACAGTTGAAAAAAGCGCCCATAATGTAGCGAATAGGTAGCCTTGGGTGAGGAGACCATCTCTAGAATATATATGAAACGTCTTTAGGCTTACCGGTGCACTAAGTAGGGAAGGGTCTTTCACAGTTTATCGGGAAAGCCACAGCATACATAAAGAGTTTCACAAAAAAATATTTTTGTCATTGCGGCAGATTTAGTTTAGGCATTTACGAGCTCTGTTCGTCAAGTAGCTGTCCGCTGCAAGAGAGTGTGCGATTTTCACGCCGCGACTATTCTTAACGCGTTTCATGTCGATGAGGGCACATCGCTGCACATTATTATTGTGATAGCAATTATATGGACACTCTCGGCTGATTTTCGCCGTTGCCGTCGCGGTCATGTCCCGGATACGTATATGTATTTATATATATATAAAAAAGGCATAAAGAAAAATAAATCAGCATAAAAGCATTCCAAAGCACCTGATCGGGGATTCGAACCAGCGACCCCTCGCTCCGCAGCCTGCTGCGCTAGCCAACACAGCCACGCGCCATTTTTTTTCTTTATTGCAGGGCTTCAGATTTCAACAGGGACATGGAAGTACATACATTCTGTCTACAATTGTTTCATATATAACAGTGTTTCCATGCGAGGTACCCACTCGGGTACATCCTTTTGCATTTTTTGCATTTCAAGAAACGAAGTCAGCGACTCGCGAAAGTACTCTATGGCTCGTCGAGCATCAACATCAGCATGACGTACAGCCATTCGGGACCTCCAGATACTATGCAGAGCCAATAGCATTGTGTCACATATCGGAGGCCCCAACTTATTTTTGTCACGGATCTCCGGACACCGGTCGACGAAGGAACGGACGAGGCGAGATCGTTAAACACAAGCATGTTTAATTGCACCCTAAAGCAAAGCACACCCAAACGCGAAAAAGGCACACACAAAGATAGAACAAACCTCTAAACAAAGTTATCATACAAACTTAAAGGAAAGGATCAGCTAGAAAGTATGAAGCGTTCGTCGCTTACACATGGCGTCGTGTGCCGGTTCATGATGAGGCGAGGCGTTGCGGGGCATTGGCGCTAACCTTGGCGTCCGAGTCGGGGTCGTCGTCCTTCTCTAGTAGGGAACGCGCACTGGCGTTGTAGTAGAGGTTGGAGGGCTTGGAGTTGACTGACCTGCGCGTCTCAGGTGCTTGTGCTCGCCAGCGTCTCCCTCGAACAGGACTGGCTCACGTGAGGCCTACGGTGCGGTGCCGTAGGACGTAGCGCGCGGTGCACAGGCCGATGGCGCTCCCAGGCCGCTGCGGGTCCTCGTGCTTCTCCTCCGGTCCTTTGACCAGCCGGAGTCTACGGTGCGTTGCCGCAGAACGAGAGCTGGGGCGCCCGGAACACAAGCCGGCGACGCTCGTGCCCAGCTCACGCGCTCACGAGGGGAACACCCCGGGCCCTTCTGGCCACGTCACCTTCTCTTTTATATCCTCCGCTTCGTTTTCCTTGTCTTCTAGTGTCATGGTTCCACGTCACTCCATACTTTTCATCTTCGTCTTCTTTTGCCTCATTTTCTTTGTCACCTCTTGAATGTGACAATGGCCCCCCTTCTTCAAGAGTTTTCTCCGGAAGAAAACTGCTCAAACTCTCCGCTGTCTTCACACGGGGACCAATCCGATGTTTTCCACGATCAGCCTCCAGCTAACACAATACCACCACCACAATCGTCATCCGACGCCACCATTGCCTTGAATGCACTCAAGGTACACCACTGACACAGAATCGCCACAACTGTCCACATTAAACACTTATTCGTATTCCCACAATCATTGTCAATATCGTTACTGGAACAATACCCAACTCACTGCATTTACTCAGAGTTCACATTGTTCCAAAAACCCTTGCATAAAACACTCCCGTAAATTGCAACCCAACGACGTTTGCTCAATGCAAAGACTTGTCACTTCTACACAGTTACCAATCAAAGCGTTCAAGCTTATGTCTTCTCTTTCTCACCGTGCGCGCCTTACACGACCTTCTTCCGCGTTTTCTTTCTGCGCGCCGTTGTGAACACCCTGTGCACCCTCTGCGTTTATGCCTGCCAACCATCATCACACGCCTCTTCCACACAACTCTTCTTGGATGCATCCTAACTGCATGTCCACGGCTACGCATTGGCGCATCTCTCTTAACCTTCTTGTATCTGTGCTTAATTTTCGGGATGGCCTTCTGTCTTCTTTGCTTTGACTTAGCAACAACGTGAGTCTCTTCAACACCTGCTCCTTTCAGTGAACTCTCGATTCCTCCGACTCCACTCACAACAGCGACCATTTCCTGAGGTCCCTGATCAACACTGTCGGCACGCCATTCCCTAACAACTTCATTAATGGATCCACATGCCGTATCTGAGTCCACTTCTTTGTTATTGCTAATTACTAGCCCCTTTTCTTTTTCACAGGCTGCCTGGTCGCTAGTGATCTGTTCTCTCGCATCGCAGCTGTGAGCCTCCAGCTCTCGACATTCCAGCAGTAAATTCATACCTGGCATTCCTGTGCCAGTTCTAACCTCTGTAGCTTTTGCAGAACTCAGTTCGTGCTCCCCGCCTTGATCTAAAGCTACCCGCTCAGAACGGGGCAAGTATGTGTCCAGTTCGTCTCTTTTCTCGTGAAAAGAAATCATCGACATGGGAAAGACTAGCATCGATCCAGGAGGTTCTGTCTCTGCTTTGGAGCCCCTATCATCTTTGCTCCTCTCTCTGTCTGTCTCCAATGTCCATCGTTTCCTCAAAATAAGCTCCTTCTCGCGTTGAATCATTCTAATCTCGCGTTCTTCCTCTTCGCGCCTCTCCTCGCGTGCCCGCACTCGCTCATCTCTACGCCTCTTTACCTCGCGCTCATACAGGGTTATGGCTTCTTCACTCGACAAACCTTGCTGTACTGCCAGCTCTAAAATCTTCACCAAGTCCATCCTCCCTGCCGAACAGAAATCCGTGAGATCCACAACAAAAAAAATAAGAAAAAAGGGATCCTGGCAGGCTCGCCACTTATTTTTGTCACGGATCTCCGGATATCGGTCGGACAGAGAGAACAGACGAGGCGGGAGCAGTATAAACACACATTTTTAATCATACCCTAAATAGAAAGCACACATTATACTTTCAAGAACTACAAACAAGAAAAAGGAACACGCTAAACGAAAAGCACAAATAACGCTATGATACAGATGACAAACAACTAGAAAGTACGAAGCGTTTGTCGCTTGCACAACTCACGGCGTCCTTTGCCGATTGATGATGAGGCGAGGCGTTGCGTGGAGCATTGGTGCGGACTTCTGCGTCTGAGTCAGTGGCACTCACTTCTTATGTAGTGGAACGCGTGCCGGCGTTGTCGTTGACGCTGGGGAACCCTAAGTTCAGTGACCTGCGCGTCGCAGGTACTTGCGCTGGCCCGCGTCTCCCAGGATATGGCTCAGACGAGGCCTACGGTGCGGTGCCGTAGGACGGGACGCTCGGAGCACAAGCCGATGGCGCTCCCAGGCCGCTGCGGGTCCTCGTGCTCGCCTTCCGGTCCTTTGGCCAGCCGGAGTCTACGGTGCGTTGCCGTAGAACGAGAGCTGGAGCGCCCGGAACACAGGCCGGCGACGCTCGTGTCCAGCTCACGCGCTCACAATGGAACACCCAGGGCCCTTCTGGCCACGTCACCTTCTCTTTTATATCCTCCGCTTCGTTTTCCTTGTCTTCTAGTGTCATGGTTCCACGTCACTCCATACTTTTCATCTTCGTCTTCTTTTGCCTCATTTTCTTTGTCACCTCTTGAATCTCTTGAATGTGACACGTGTCCGGAGATCCGTGACAAAAATAAGTGCCGGTTCATGATGAGGCGAGGCGTTGCGGGGCACTGGCGTTAACCTTGGCGTCCGAGTCGGGGTCGTCATTCTTCTCTAGTAGGAAACGCGCACTGGCGTTGTAGTTGAGGTTGGAGGGCTTGGAGTTGACTGACCTGCGCGTCTCCGGTACTTGCGCTGGTCAGCGTCTCCCTCGAACAGGACTGGCTCACGTGAGGCCTACGGTGCGGTGCCGTAGGACGTGGCGCTCGGTGCACAGGCCGATGGCGCTCCCAGGCCGCTGCGGGTCCTCGTGCTCGCCTTCCGGTCCTTTGGCCAGCCGGAGTCTACGGTGCGTTGCCGTAGAACGAGAGCTGGAGCGCCCAGAACACAGGCCGGCGACGCTCGTGCCCAGCTCACGCGCTCACGATGGAACACCCAGGGCCCCCCCTGTCCACGTCACCTTCGCTTTTATATCGCCCACTTCGTCTTTCTCTTCTAGTCTTGCTGTTATACGTCATACTATGCTTGCCATCGTCTTCTTCTTTGATCGCCCTCTTCTTGGGGCCTCCGATATGTGACACATTGTAATATCATAGGGAAAACCATCATCATTTTCAATCATCAAATACCTTATTCCCTGTGCGTCCAACGGGAAGTCTTTCTTTAATGTCCTTTGCAGGACGTCCCAGAAGAATACCCCATCCCAGCATTCCAGAAAGACATGCTCAATGGTTTCTGGTTTACGACATAAAAAGCAGTGGTCACCCCACGGAACGAACATCCCCTTTTCAGACAACCACGTCTTAACTGGCAAGACACCAGCATGAAGCTTAAAGAAGAATCAAAACAGTCATTTGGGCTAGTTGGTGCCGATTCATTTTAAAAGCAAAAAGGTGGGGCGCACTACGGAACAGGGACAAAGCAGAAGACAAAGCAGTGCGCCTGTGTTGTCGTCTTCTGCTTTGTCCCTGTTCCGTAGTGCGCCCCACCTTTTTGCTTTTAAAGAAGAATGTTTAAACCCCCGGGCGCACATGCATGTTTTTTACGCGTTTCAGCACTTTGTTCCATGTCCCACCACAGTATTGAGAGCGGTACGAGGGAATCGGGAGAACATTATCACATAAATCCCTATATAACATTTGCGGGAAACAGTGCCTAAATATTCAGTAGAAAATCGTGCCTTCAGGAAGCGAAATGAAAATGATTCGATAATCTCTCTAAAGTAACCTTGTGTTCGGCCTCTCAATGTAACCGAAGACGACACGACAAACTCAGGCAAAGCATTGGCTAACCTCATTTGGCAGACCGTGCGCAAGAAAGGGTCCTGAACATCCCGAAGATACAAGAAACGGCTTACGAGCTGTCGCAGAAACAAATGCGACAAACCCAAACCACCGTCACGCACTCATTGAAAAAGATTCGTTCTGGTAGTCTTCTCCCATGTGGAACCCCAAATAAAGACGGCAAAAATACGATGTTTTTGAACATTGATTCGAGAGCAATGCAGGACTTGCAATACGCACCACAACTTAGTTATAAAGAACAAGTTACAAATGGTAGCACGAGCAAAAATGAATAAATCCTTGCCCTTCCATTTTTCCGCTTTTTCTCGGATCTGAGATGCCTGCCTGCGCCAATAAGGATCACTGTCGCTGTAATTTTCGAGAGGCATGCCTAAGTATTTTACCGGTGTTGTCAGCCACTGAACGTTCATGAAATAATTTGGCGTGAGCTCCCAATCTCCATGCCAAAAACCAAGACATTTCCCCCAATTCACTGCGCTTCCACTAACCTCACAAAAACGTCTTATAATGTTAACCGCCTCAGCAATACCCTCGAGGTTCGTACAAAAAATCGCTGTCATCAGCATACGCCAGTAGGCGCACTTCACATGCATGAAGCCTGAAGCCTGTAATTGCGTGACTGTTTAGTATACTTAGACAAAAGCTTTCAATGAACATGCCCAAAAGGAGAGGAGAGAGCGGGCACCCTTGACGTACAGAGTGCTGCAGTTCTATAGACTTTCCTACCACTTTGTTTACAATCAGGCGAGTAGTACATCCTGTATATGCAATCTTAACGGCTTCTATTATCGCTTTACCAACGTTCACATGCTCTAAGACTGCTATGAGCAAGTCATGCGGCACACGATCGAAAGCTTTCTCAAAATCAACCTGAAGCATTGCAACCGCAGAATTCATGACATCACTGCATTCTAATACGCACCTCGCTTTATGAATATTCGTGAAAATGCTCCTCCCCTTTATTCCACATGTTTGATGCGGACCTACAATTTCTTTTATTACACCCTGCAACCTGCGTGCAATTATTTTCATCAAGATTTTGTAGTCTACATTAGTTAGACTGATAGGTCGATAAGCGGAGACTTGTCGCAATTTGACTGAATCATCTGTTTTAGGAATGAGAATAGTATGGGAGGACAGAAATGACATAGGCAGAGATTTCACCTCTAATGCTTCGTTGAAAAGGTGTGCCAAAATTGGGGATAATTCGTGCTTGAACTTCTTGTAAAAAGTCGCACTTAGACCGTCCGGTCCAGGCGACTTCCCGCAATTTAGGTGATCAATAGCTTTCTCTACCTCACACACCGAGATAGAGAGTTCCAATCTATCTTTGGTTTCATCATCTAACTGCGGCATGGGCGACAAAAATTCTTTTGTAAAGTGGTCACGATCTACAGGACCTATTGCAAACAGGTTCCTGTAATACTCGTAAAAAGCATGTGCAATATCATCCCTAGCATTCGTTACAGCGCCATTGTACACAATTTGTGTTATTGAATTATGCTGGGCGTAACTCTTTTCCATACCCAAAGCGCGTTTCGTGGGTCTTTCAGCATGCAGTTACCGTTTTTTCCGCTCGGGCGCTAATTATTGCTCCATGGTATTTCTCGATGTCTAAAAGCTCCAATTTTTCTTTAACAACACGAATGTCGTCCTTAAAGTTCCCCGGCATTCGACTCTCTTCCTCTAAAAGTGCCTGCAAGTTTAAACGTAAAACGTGCTCTTTTTTGCGTTCATCGTGTTTAAGATTGGTGGACCTCTCTATAGCTTTCATTTTTATTTTTTGCTTAAATGTTTCCCACTTTGGACCAGTTTTAGAGCTGTTGTCGCCATTAAGCTCTTCTATGCCCTCTAGTATTAGTGTTTGGAAAATGTCGTCATCAAGGAGTTTGTTATTCATTTTCCATAAATCCCAATTAAACTTTCCTTTCCTTTCTTTTCTGCTGCAAATGGTAAACTTAACCAAACAATTGTCAGTGAAAGATAGAGCAGTTACAGAATAATCTGTACACAAAGGTACAATATCAAGTGACACGTAGGCACGATCAAGGCGAGAGTGGCTTAGCCCCTGAAAATGCGTGAATTGGACGCGATGGCCACTGGAAATACTTTCACCTACATCCTCAAGCGCGTATTCGTTTATCAGATCTGTTAACTTAATTGTACTCGCCTCGCGATATGGGGTAGAACTCGTTTTGTCCCGTGCCGAACAAACGCAATTAAAATCGCCGAGGAGGATAAGAATGCGGTCAGTGTTACAATAATCACTTATACGGCAGAAAAAATCTAGTCGCTGAGCAACGTCAGTTGGTGCATACAAACAAACAAATCGCCATTCATTGCCGGCGAAAACAAAATCACATCTCACAAGGTGGCCCGACTTACAACTTGTGACCGACTGTATACCAATGCCTAGGCAGTTACTAATGAACAGAAGACACCCACCGGACGAGCCAACAGCATGACTAACACACACATTGTAACGCGCCGAAAAAGGACGTACCATGTCATCGGTCCGGTCCGCGCGTTCTATTTTCGTTTCCTGGACTGCAAATATATCTAATTCCTGCTCTGTTGCAAGAGGATACAATTGGTTTTGACGCCTTTTAGCTGCCAATCCTCGAATATTAATTGTTCCAATGCGCAGGGACCTTTCCAATGACACAGTTCTGCCACCGGTTGAGACCGACGGCAAGACGCCCTCGTCAAACATATCGACGCTTTGAACACACGCCATTGTGGCGGCTAAGGATTTGCATCTCTGTCGCCCCTTGATAGGGACGAAGCACGCATGCGAACAGCACTGCGCGCTTTCTTTTTTGCACCACTGACACCAACAGATGCTTCCATCAGACTCAGACGCTGATCATGCGACGCGGCAACCACATCCTCATGGCGACGTTTTGTTGGCGCTGCCTCAGCGTCCATCTCTTCCACAGCAGTTTCGATGACCGCCGGCTCTTTGTCCGCTGCCTTTGGAACTTGAGAGACGCTACATGCGTCCCGCCGCTCTCTGACAGATTCCTCAGCCAGGTTCTCCGCGTCGACGCAGTCGGGGTTTCCTGGCACCGTCTCTGGACGCTTACCGACGCCAGCGTTGTCCATCGCTGGTGGTGGGTTCCCGGAGACGCTGTCGTCCTTGGCCGCTTCCTGGACGTCTCCGTTGATAGAAAGCGCTGCTGGTGCCGCAGCCTGTTCTGCCTCTTCCTCGTCCATGATGAGCTCGCTCTGGTCTGAAGTGGCAGGCCGTCCTACCGCTCTGGCGTAGCTCCGAGTGCATGCCTCCTGTGTGTGGCCAAATGCATGACATTCGTTGCATTTGGGAACCCTGCAGTCCCGCCGTATATGGCCCGTATGTTTGCAGCGAAGGCACAATGGTGCTCGCCCTGGCGCAACAACGAGCGCTGTGCCGCTGCCAAGGCGAATCTGATGCGGTATATCGTCAAGCGCAACACCTTCCTTCAAAAGTAATCTCACAAACTTCGTCAGGGCCTTCAAACCCTTCCACTTTCCACCTGTCGTTTGCGACCTCCTTTACTTCACCATACTCACTAAATGTCCTTCGAATGCTTTCATTAGAAACATCTAAAAGCCACCCAGTGCAACTTCAGACGCACCTCTTGTCTGTTGGGATCAATGACGATGCACAGGCGATCCTTGACAAACATGCGTCCTGCTTCCACAATCTTCTTTTTGGCCGCATCTGTTCGCAGGTTGACAAGCCAGACGTGTGACATCTGGTAGGCACCGATAACAGCCACATCCTTGATGACACCGGCGTCTTGCAAGGGTTTTCGAAAATCTTCGATGCGATATGGCCTTCCTGAAATATCGCAGTGCAATACGACTGCGCGATTCATAGCATCCCCAGATGAAACAGTGGGCAGAACGATCCTGTAGTCCTTTGGCACAGTAAAAGGCGGGGTACCACGGCCGTAGGCGACCGCTGTCGCAGCTCTCTGGGAGCTAACCATCCTGCGTCCGCACGTGTCGGTGACCAGAAGCAGAATGACAGCCACGCGCCATGCTTGTGCCAGCGATATAACGGTGAGCTATTAGGGAGTTTTCGAATAGCGTACGCAAAGCTTCGCGTTTGCGTTTACCGTAACTGCGCATGCGTCATACGCTAACCGCTTGCGGGCCCCCGTTAAGTGACGGAAATAGCGGGCGACCGCAACGACCGCAAAGCTTTGCGTACGCTATTCGAAAACTCCCTATTCATATGCACCATTTGCCGCTCGCGGTACGCAGATCTCGGAACAGCTATAGTTCACTATAGGAACAGCTTGAGCGTGTTTTCTATCACGTAACGCTTTTACAGTTTCTTTCAAATTGAAAACTTCCCTTGAGACACGCACGAAAAGGTGGACCCCTTCTGTATCACTCATGATGTAGAAGGAAAGAAAAAAAGAACACCGGGCACATTTGGCGTCAGACGCCACCGCGTGGCAGGAGACGCAGAGGGATCATTCCACGTGCCGCAGTTTAAAAGAAAAAGAAATCAAACAGCGTCGAAAAGTCTAACAGTATCATATAATCAATTCTTGGTCAATCCCCCCTGAGTGGGTATTAGCCATGTCAGAGGCAACAACAACAACAGCGTCGGCTTCTGCATTGTGGACACTCGCAGCGCGTTGCTCAAATAAAAACACGTAACAACTATGACAGTTGTTAGTTCACGCTTGTCCTGTGTATACCCATGTGTCCTTTTCGAACGTCCTTTGTGCTGCGACGGCGCTCTGCAAGTATCGAGCTGCTTGTCGTTCTTCGTGTGACATTCTAATTTCTTGCTATCGCATTCATTGCTTCGCGCTAGCGGCGAAACTGACTTTTTTTTAATCATCATGCGAGTAGCGTGTGCAAGTGAATGACGCTTGCACTGTTGCGAGGAAAGGAATGCGTTATTCAAATGTACTTTTTTTTTCTTCAACGCTTATTTCCCATTCATGGAAGTTTTTGGTGCGTGAAAGTTTCATTCTTTTGAGTATCAGTCAGGCTTGACAAATTATTGCCGGAAATATGCCACAGAAGATACGCTTTCTGATGTGCACCAGCGTTTCTTAACTTCAATCACATCGAGACTTTGCTCATAAACTGCTCGGAGCATGCTCAACCGCTGTCGTTGCATTCCTACGTTTTATTATTTTGCATTTTCATATGACATATAACAGTCAATATTGCAATCACTTGATGTACCTTATTCAGGAACGCCTCCTAGAACTGAAGGGACGCTTCCTAGAACTCGAGAAAATACCAGCACCACACAGATACAGGACGGCACACGCCTTCAAGACCAAGCGGTTGCTCAAGGTATACTTGTACTATATGATTTACCAGGCATGTGAAACTGAACCGAGAATATTGAAACTATTTCAGAACATGGAAAAAATCAGTACAGTAATCTGGACATTGGGCTTTACTAAAGTGCGAGCAAAATTGACGATGTTGTCAAGTACCAGCTCCTCGTATCCCCCCTGGCGTCCCGGTAGAACCTACCAGTTCTACAGCTTCAAAGACTCAAAACAGAAGCGAAATTTTCAGCTGGCGTGGCTTGACAAATACCCATGGCTGAGCTATTCCACGGTGTATGAGGGTACATTTTGCCGTGTATGTGTAATATCTTGCCGCCCTGAAGTTGGCAAAGGCCATCATACTTCCGCTGGTGCACTCGTGTCCAGACCCTGCCAACACTGGAAGCACGCACTTGAAATATTTGATGCTCACCAGAATATTTGAGGTATAGCGCATCCAGGACGGGACAGAGAAGAAGACGCATGACACATACACAGCGCTAACTTTCAACAATGCGGTTTTAATCCGAGAATCAACAATACATATACGCTAACACGGCGCGTAACAATCCACGTGCTCAAACCAGAAATCGTGTATCTACATGCCAATCATGTGACACTCAAATATTCTATTTCTTTCGCCGATAATGATACAGACGGCTTGCTGATACACGTGCCACCAAACTTGGCGATGAATCGCGCTTCTATAATGAGCCTTGTCATTTCGTTCGTGTTCCTTCCAATGATGCTGGTGTGATGAAAGAGGGGTTGGCATGCGCACTCCTTACAATGAATTGCGAGGAAACCCTCTGGCTGCGCCTTGGCAACTTTATTCTTGTGTTCGTTGAGTCTCTCATTAATGCATCTACCGGTTTGTCCTACATAGCATGCACGACACGTTAATGGGATCCGGTAGATGACTCCTGTGTTGCACGCTACTAACATGTTACGGTGGTTCTTTTCACACACACCTTTCTCTGGGCGCTCCGGCTTTGTCTTTTGGCAAAGACTGTTTAGCTTGTTAGGTGCCGAAAAAACTACTTGCACGTTGCAACGCTGTGCTATTTTCTTCAGGTTATGTGAAATACCATGAATATACGGGATCACGGCTACACTTTTTCTTGCCGCCGTAGGGCGCGTTTTTCTTGCTCCGTCGGAGCGGAGTTGCCTCAGTAGGTTTTCTGCGACAGAGGTCAGGACGTGTTGGGGGTACCCCGAGTCAGCTAAACGTTTTGTTTGCTCTCGCATGCTTAAAGGCAAACAATGCTGGCAGGACTTCTTCAAAGTGTTAGTAAGGCACATCTTGACTATGCCTCGCTTGACGAGTTTGGAGTGCGCCGAGTTATATGGCAGTAATGGTTTGTTAGCACGAGGGTGATAATACCAGCATGTCTGATCGTCAGTGAACACAAATTGGACATCTAAAAATCGAATGACATCATCACAGGGCATTTCAAAAGACACTTCGAGGGGTTCTAGACAATTTTGAACAGTGATTCGGATGCTGGAACACGCGTGCTCGAACTGTTCGGTTGAGCTGTCAACAAATATTAGAAAATCATCTACAAAACGGAAAACTTTAACAACATGCGACCCTTGTAGTGCTTCGTTGAGGTCTCTGTCTAACTTAGCTAAGTACAAATTACTTAAAACCGGAGCGAGACAGGACCCAATACACACACCATCATTCTGCAGATACGCTGATCCCTTCCAAGTGATGAAAGTCGACGACAAACAAAAACTAAGAAGCTCTTTGAAGCTTTCTACAGAAACACCTACTTCGTTCTGAAATTTGACAATTCCAAATTCTTCAATGGATTCGTGAATACAAGTCATTACTTGGGTGCAGTGGCGTAGCCAGGGGGTGGCACACCGGGCACGTGCCCCCCCCCCCCCCGAAATTTTTTTTCGCCATGGCATACAGTGCGAAAAATGACCATTTCAAGGAGGTGCCCCTCGCGAAATCAAGGGGGTGCCCCCCCCCCCGAAAAAAATTTCTGGCTACGCCCCTGCTTGGGTGTGGGGCAGTGAATAATAAAGGTCCTTTATATCTGCCGAGAAAGCTTTCATTCCTTTTACGGCGTGCTGACCGACAAATCCTAATATCTCTTCAGAGTTTGAAACAAGGAATGGGTCGTTAATATCAAGAATGTTAAGCTTATCCATTAAAAACGATGCCATGCACTTTTGCCAGGTGTCCTTTTCCGATATGATAACCCTTAACGGGACGTCGACTTTATGCGTCTTCGCGCTAAAAAACACGTCGAGGCTGAGCTTCTTGGTTTTTTCAACGCTTTTTTGCAAACCTGTTAGGTTCATCTGTTTGCATAACTTAATAGCCTTTGCTCGAACCTTATTGAGCGAAACACAAGGATGTTTGCTAAAAACTGATTTAATGGCGTCACCCGCCTTTTTGTCAAATGATTGGTGCGAAAGGACCGTAAAGCCACCTTCCTTGTCCGCGGGAACAACACATAACAAATTCTCACGTAAAAAACTGACAGTTCGCTTCACAGGAAGTTTAGAACCAGAAGGCTTACACCGCGTTAACACATCTACGCCCGCGGAATTCATCCTAGCTGCTTCGTCCTCAGGTGTTCGGTGAGAAACCTGACGTACAATAGATAAAAGCTCACACTTGTTCCTTCTGGCCTCCACGGCGAACTTTGGTCCTAATCCAAGAAGCTGCTGCACGTCGTCGGGTAGAATAACTCCTTCAGGATTGTGGAGAATGGTAGAAGTCTTCGGGTGCGTCTTTGCAACGTGCTGCCGAAGAAGCCGCAGCTGAGGCTGCCACAGGAACTGGATGCGCTATACCTCAAATACTATGGATAACCAACAAGCCCGCCGTGCAACCTTAGCTCACCAGAAGACTGGTTACCATCGGGAAAGCCAACTGGCAGCTAATTTGTTCATAAAAGCATTCTCTAGTGGTGCGCGCACTGTGCTTGACCATATCAACAGCCGTAGAGTGTTGCAGATAAATGAAAACAGAAAGCGAATGGTCCCTATAGTCGAAACCACAATTTTTTGTGGAAGACAAGGCCTGTCTCTTCATGGCCACAATGACAGCGGGCCATTAGATCTCGGCAGAGTCCCATCAGAGAACGAAGGAAACTTCAGAGCATTGCTACGTTTGCGGAGTGGCTGTGGTGACAGCTGCCTTAAGGAACATATTGAAAACTGCTCCGGCAATGCCTGATACTTAAGTCCGACAGTTCAGAATGAGATCATCAAAATCTGCGGCATTCCCATAACAGAGAACCTCGTCTCAAGAATTAACAATGCAGGTTGCTTTTCTGTCCTCGCCGATGAGACAACACATGTTGCTGGGATTGAACAGCTTACAATATGTGCCCGCTACTTGGACAAAGAAAGCAGCCAGATGGAAGAAGGATTTTTCGGTTTTGTTCCAGTACATGACCAAAGGGGCCGCAACCTTGTAGCGGAAATCATAATTTTTCTTATGAGCATTGGGATGTACATGAGAAACCTTCGCGGGCAGGGTTACGATGGCGCCAGTTCGATGGCTGGAAAAACGAACGGTGTGCAAGCTGCAGTTCGCGAGGTGTATCCGAATGCGCTGTACACGCACTGTGCCAGCCACAGTTTAAACCTGGTGCTTTGCGCTGCCTGTTCTGTCGCTGACATTGGAAACTGATTCGGCACAATAAAGGAGACTGCGAATTTTTTTCGAAAGTCCGCAAGCCGATCAAACGTGCTGAGTGAAACAATTGCTGAAAAGCGTTCCGAGTCTAGGCGCAAGCGGCTTCTCGCCTTGTGCGAGACCCGCTGGGTTGAGAAACATGACGCGCTTCTTTATTTTGTTTGCCTGTTTGACTCCGTCATTTCAGCGCTTACTGAAGTTAAATCAACGGGGAGCCCCGAGAATGCAGCCCAGGCAAACGACCTGCTCTGTGCTCTGCTGTCACCATTATTCATTGTAAGCCTCCATGTCGCAGAGCACGTGCTGGCATTGACTCTGCCTTTATCGAGAAAACTTCAGGCAAAGAACGCGGACATGTGCTCGGCCATTGAGCAAATTGATGTTGTGCAATGCACTTTTGAGAATTATAGAACGAACTCCGAAGCTTTCTTTGGGAATGTATTCTCCAAGGCTCAGGAATGGGGAGACCAGCACAACGTAGAGATAGCTAAGCCACGGACAAGCAGCAGACAGCAACATCGCGGAAATACTCCCGCAGAAAGTGCAGAAAAAATTTGGCAGATTCCACGTACCTTGGGAATTGATGTTATGCGAAGCATGCGGAGGGAAGGCGACTGTGTTGTAATGTTTTATTGAGCGAAACGTTACGAAATTACGCTAAAGATACGTACAAATGTTGCACGCACAGACATATGTTCCACAGTCGCATATGTTTTGCATAACAAGTTGTTTACAGTTGCGTAATGATGCCAACAGCAACATGGGCAGTAGCAACACCAGAAGCGGTAAACTGATATGTAGCGCTTGTGCTCGCGAGGATGGTAGCCCTGGACACTGCAACATATATCAACTTCAGTGGATGGCGCTTTACTATAATTATGTTAACCCGGCGTGACGGCTGTATCATCGGAGTACATATGTAAAGTTTATAAAATTGGATAGCCAGCACTGCAACGACAATTGACGTTTCACGAACATTATGGTCTATTCGAAAAGCAGTTCCAAGACCTGGCGTGGCTCTGTGGTAGAATGCTTGATTGCCACGCAGAATGCTTCGGGTTCGATTCCTGTTGGGACCCTGACATTTATTATTTGCATTCGTCCAGTCAACGCTGCTGATGACGTCAGCTTTTTAACGCTCTGGCGTTAAAAGTACCAATGTTTGTCTTGCCGCTCCATGGGTAGTCTAAACTGTCAATCACCTGTGGCACATACCCGCCCCGGGGTATGTGCCACAGAGTTTGCCCGAAAGAGTTTTGACGACGTACGCGACGGGATTGTCATTATTCATGTCACGACCAGCGAGTCATATTCGTCAAACCATCTTATTCTCACATACTAATTTTGGTCTACCCCAAGTTAAAGGGGTAATCACGAGATCACCCAGACGTAGGCGGCTAGATAGATAGATAGATAGATACGTAGATAGAAACGCTAAAAGTGCCTGCAGTACGCAAAGAAATGCTTCGCATTTAAAATATTTCCGCAAATCCGTGTACATACCTTTCATTTATTTTATACTGTCTCAGCTAGATCAGCGTTTTGAGAGGCACAGGTCGATAATTGAAAGCTTTCGTGTATTCATCCCGGCATCAATTTTCACCATCACATGATGTCCGCCTCAAGCAAGCAAAGGAACTAATGCTTGTGTTCGCTAAGGATCTGGATAAGATTGCGTCTCTGGGTCAATTTGAGCTCTGGTGGACGAAGTGGGAGGCAACAGCACCAAACCTGCGCCCCAGCACCGGGCTTGATTCCCTTCATCACTGCGACAGCACTTTCTACTCCAGCCTTCATAAGTTGCTGCAAATATTTTAAGGCGAAAGCCTTTAATGTCTCATGCTCACGTCCGACCCGAAGGTCGCGGGTTCGATTCCGGCCGCGGCGGTCGCATTTCGATGGAGGCGAAATGGTAGAGGCCCGTGTACTGTGCGATGTCAGTGCACGTTAAAGAACACCAGATGGTCAAAATTTCCGGAGCCCTCCACTACGGCGTCTCTCATAATCATATGTTGGTTTTGGGACGTTAAACCCCAGATATTATTATTATTATTATTATGCTCACGTCCGTCCGGTGTCCGTCCGTCCGTCCACACCCCCCACTGCGCATGCGCCAACCCATTAAAAAAAATAAAAATAAAAACCTCCTCTCCACCTCTCTTTCCTCTAGGCATCCCTCCCCGCGGAGGCCACACCCTCACTGCGCATGCGCGTCCCCTCCCTCTCTCCCATGGAGGAAGGAAGACTGAGGAGAGGCCGTTACGTCACATTTTGTGAAGCCGGAAGTGGGGTGAGGGTACAGGTCTCCTCCTCGCAAGGTTGGGCACGCTTCGGCGTGCTCGCGCATGCGCATCTGGTGCCGGCGAGAGGGAGGCGAGCCGCGCGAGCGGATAGACGAGCTGGAAAATTAAGCGAAACTTTTGCAACTTTTGTGCCGGTTAAGAGCGAACGTGCTGCGATACGCATGGTAGAGCTCCAGTGGGTGCCGGCTCATTCAGGGAACCCCGGAAACGAGGCTGCCGATAAATTGGCCCGAGGATTAATTTGCCGGGCTCAGGACAGCCTCGATTCGGGCTTCTCGAAGGAGCGGGCGCACACTTTTGCAGAGCTCACGCAAATACCCCGTTTGAACCGCCGGACATACCCTCCCCCCAAATCCCTCCCTTACCCACTCCCAACAAATCCTATGGAGACGTCTCCAGACCCGCACTCTCCCATCTCCTCAGCTGTTGTCGCACTACTGCGGCACTTCCCCCTGAATGTTCCCTGTGCGGCGAACCCCACGCCACCCTTTCCCATATTCTTTTCGGCTGCCCTGCTGATCCTCCCCCCGCAGGGACAGCCTGCCATCTCCAGCTGGGAGGACTGGGAGGTCCTGCTCTCGTCTGAGGACGCGGCGTTGCAGCTTGCTGCGGTGACTCGGGCTGCCGATGTCATCGCGGCGAGGGGCATGGCCGTGTAGAGGTGGCGTGGGACCGCGCGGTGGTCCAGGGACCCCGGGGGGGTCCAAACACACTTGCCAATAAAGTTTTTCTGTCTGTCTGTCCTGTCCAACACACTGCATCATCTTTGAAGTGCAACAGCTGCACAAAAATGCGCGTTCGGAACTCCAAACGACTCTCTCAACAACGCGGTCGTATGGGTGGTGATGCAGACGACACGAGACGACGGCGTGACCAAGGAATCCCACAAGCCCCTACAAAAGCACGTGACTTCCGCCACACTTTTCGTTCACTGCAGCTCGGTTAGAGGGCCTCTCCTTAGCTTTCCTTCCTCCATGCTCTCTCCCCTCCTACGCTCCCCCCTCTCTCCTCTAGGCATCCCTCTCCGCGGCGTCCACACCCCCCACTGCGCATGCGCGTCTTCCCCTCTCCTACGCTCCCCCCTCTCGCCTCGCGACGCCGACGCAGGCAGCGTCTGCTAGCGAGTTTCTTGGTTGAAAAAAACCGACTGCTCGCGCTGCACAACCGTTCACTCGCCACCCCGTATATATGGCAATGGATCTTGACCTGCAAGGTAGTGCCGGTGGGAGATTTCTCCTGTGCGTTGTCGAACGATATAAAATTCGCAGCGTGCGCGTTAACTAAAAGCGGACTGCGGGTCTCTGTGTCCAGTCCGAGTCTTCTGTCTCTCATTGCCCATTCGCAGCGATTGGAATGTTCCAGTAGGAAACACCGGTCCATCACTGCGTGCTTTGCGCCCCCCAGGTTTCTCTCCTGTGCAACGCTGCGATGAGCGCCAGCGTCAACGCCGCCGCCAGTGTAAAGGCCTGACCACACGTACGCGTTGCAGCGTGTCAGCGCGTGAAATTTGGACGCGGCGTCACGCCCTCTCCCTATGGAGAGAGAGAGGGAGCGTGACTACGCGAAGTTGCGCGCCCTCTCTCTCCATAGGGAGAGGGCACGACGCCACGTCAAAAAGCCACGCGCTGACGCGCTGCAACGGGTACGTGTGGTCATGCCTTAAGCGTTAGCGCCCGCTGCTTCGCATCTACACATGGTTCCCTTTAGCGGGAGATGGTGTAATCTTTAAGGCGAAAGCCTTTAATGTCTCATGCTCACGTCCGTCCGGTGTCCGTCTGGTGTCCGTCCGACGTCCGTCCGGCGTCCGTCCGTCCGTCCGTCTGTCTGTCTGTTCGTCCGTCCGTCCGTCCATCCGAGCTCTGGCACGGAGCCAGGTGGCCGCCGCGATGCGCAGACGGACGCCGGTCGCGTAGGCGCTCGCGCTTTGCTTGCGTAGCGTCGCTTTGCCCAGAGTTTGCAATCATTCTGACCGACGCCGTCTCAATGGACCCAGGCGTTCACGGAATACACTTTCCAATTTACAAAGGGTCCGTCAATTTAAGAGCTGGAACGCGGATGGCGTTTGCACGATGCGCAAAGCGCAAGAAAATACTAACGCATGCGAACGGAGGAAGATGAGTCTCGCGTCTCACTGCGATTCGCGGTAAAAAATTAAAGAAGAAAACACGCACCCATTCGGTTTGTGTGTTATCCCACTGAGAGTGTAAAAGAAAAAAGACATGGCATAATCAGTGGAATGGCCACACGCTTTCGCCGAACACACTTTGGAATGTACAAAGTGTCCTTCAATTTTTTGGTAACACTCCCTCTAACCACCGCCACAGCAGAAAGATCGTTCTCCAGTTTAAGGAGGCTAAAAGCCTACCTGCGCTCTACAATGTCCGAAGAGCGGCTGGTCGGTTTAGCGCTCCTCTACTCTCACAGGGATGCAACCATTAGCCACAATGATCTTATCGATCGCTTCGCGAAGACTCCCCGTCGCTTGGGCTTTGTTCTTTAGGTTATCATTAGTGCTAGCTCGCTTACTCTCGAATCATGACTTAAATGAAACGAACTGTCAGACTTAATCCAATTTCTAATTGTAGGATCTTGTGTACTGATATATGTTGTGCTGATTGTAAATCTTACTGTTGGCATGTTCCGTCAGCTTCTTTACTTTAGATTAAGCATTTTAGATGTCGTACTGTGTCACGGAATGCCACTTTTTCGACCCCTCGTCACGCCGATTAACGCGCGCCGCACCTACCCCGCTGACCGGCACGCTGGCTTGGGCGTCAAAAGACTTGTTTTTAGAGCCGCGAAGAGCAGCGGAAGGGGGGTGTTATTCTTAGGATGTTGCTGCCGAACGGGGTTCTTTGTTCTGTACCGCGGCGACGGCAGGTATATGGGAAGCCGCAGTGTGCCCCGGAGTTTTGACTGCAAAACGCTCGGCATAAGAATGGGGGCAAGATACGTTCCCACGGAAGGAGCAGCACATGCACGAGCCGCCTAAGCAGTCACCGTGAACGGGTTGTCTCTTTTGATTAATGGAGAACCCTCCCCTAATTAAAAGGGGGGCGTCGTGAATATTTTGAGGGCAGACTTTGCGACAATGCAATGCGCATGATTGGACCCATGTGGATGGTCCCTTTTCCCCCAGGAAGAGAGTGAGGGGACACGAAATCAGTCTAGTTGCGTGACAAACACGGAGTAGAAGTAGATCAACGAGTCCCTCTCCTAGAAGTTTTTAGTGTGCGCTTTGTATCGGCTGGCCACCTAAACTTAGCCGTTCGCGTAGTTGAGACACGTCTGCAACGTAGGCATCGGAGCACTAACTCCCGGAAGCATCGGCGTTGCAACTCGGACCCACCGACATCGCAGTCGTGCCAGAAATCTTCGGGACTTCTCGCACCCGATCGTCGTGGACGCAACGCTGCCGGTCATCTCACGTATGCCTTCACCTGTTTATACCATCGAACTTTCCCGTCTTAATTGTTAATTTTATTCCATTGTTTAGTGTTAATTCAATTTCTGTATTTTGTAATACTTCTATTTTTTAAGCTGATTGTTTGACTCTAGTTATTTATCGTTAGTTTACTTTTGTACTTGGAGTACCTGTGCCGCAATAGCTAAATTAAAGCTGTTGTTTTGTCCAAACACATCTTTGATCCTTTCACTGCTTGTACTTTCGTACGGAACGACCAACCTGCTGTCATTCCCTTCGCCGACTTCGCGCTGGCGATGCTTGAGTGGCAGCTTAAACCGTAACATACTGTTATACGAGTGTCTGTTTATCAGAACTTGTCGTTACCTCTAAGAGAAGCCTCGCATTTGCTTACGCAAGACCTTTCAATGACATCATGTGCTGTTAGTTTCTTTCACACATATATTGTGTTTTTTCATCAGGAATAACATATATTTTCCTCCACTCTATGCTTTACTATAGCGGTTTGAATTGCCAAGTGTCATGTTTTTGTTTCCCTCAGTTGTCTGTGTTAATGAACAGCTTTTGTACCCAATTTATGTACGTGTATTTCGTATTTTTCAGAGCACATAACTGCATATTTTATTTCCACTTTCATTCATTTTCCGCAGCTAATTTGTTATCATTACTGCCTGCCCTCACCAACTTTAAATATGACTTTCCAGATATTTTTTGTGCATGATCTTATCCTTTACAAGGTTTACATAATATCGAGCTATTCTTATTGCATTGCTTAGCTGGCATCTGATGTAACGTGTGAGAAAAAAGAAAATGTTTGTTATTGTTAATAACCGTGCATCGTATAGAGCTCTCACTACCCTTCTCTTGCATAATTGTGCTGCTCGTGCGAGTGTTTTACGTTGGCAGTAGAGCGATATTATTGTTTGTACGATAGAACTGCTTGTACACATCTTTTTTTGGAATGCATTTTCAAAGGTGAAACCAGTGCTACGCATCAGGTACCTGCAGATTTGTGTTCACAGCGCTCACTGAGACCTATTCGCCTTGCGTTCGTTCCTCATACGGACCTACAGAGCACTCGCATGCCCGAAATGTATATTTTGTTTATTGCTTTTGAAATAAAAACAGTATTACAGAAAAGCGTTTTCACAGTCTAAGTCATTTTCTTGTTGGTAGCATACACCACCATATTAATGCGCACGTTGTTATGAATTAAGCAAGCGACTGCATTAAAAAGTAGTCGCGAAACGTAATTCCGCACAAGGTGTCTGTGCATGCATCACGTTCGCGATTTGCACGATGCGGAATTGCAATTTTAGTCTAGTTTAACACTCAGCCGGAAACTATGTAACCATAATAAGAGACGCCGAAACAAAGAGAGAGAACTAAAAAAGTACTTGAAATCAACCGGTAGGCGTATTCGATTTCACCCCCCCCCCCCCCCCCCCCTGCAAAAAAAAATCCTGGCTACGTGCCTGGCCCACATGCTTATCTTGTCACCGTATTGGGCACATTTCTCACCATTGCAGAAGTCGTTGGGGTCCCACTGCACAAACGTTCCCGCGCTGCTGTCATACCCGGCCCGTTTATTGTCATGAGATCAGGAACCTGTGAGTGATCCCCGCAGCCCACTACTCCCGCTCTCCATCACCTCAACATCGCCAGTCTCGTTCTCCCTAGCCCCGCCGATCACCTTCCCCCGCCTTCCCACTACGTTCCCCGACGGAAAACTAAATGTTGCATCCCCTGGAGATGGCGCTGTATCAATTGAACCGACTGAAAATCATCTATTGGCCATACAGACGAAACGGAACCTTACCGACGTACAAATCGACGGTGTGCACGTGATTGCTCTTGTCGACACTGGGGCTCAACTTTCTGTAATGACCGCTGAATTCTCGCCGCAAGCTCAAGAAAGTTCTCACGCCTGCGACGACTAAGTTCGTCCGTGCTGCCGACGGTGGAACAGAATCTGTCTTTGGAATGTGCTCCGCTCCTCGTCTGCTCCGGCTTGTTCTGCTTTCAAGGATCTGGTGGTTTGGCGCAATCTGTTGCGGGGCGCCGGTCGCGGGGCGGGCGGCAGTGTTTTTATGATTTTCGTTTTGAATTTTCCTCATTTTCTGATCTGATTGTACTGTGAGTACCTGATGTCTCTCTCTTCTCCTGGCCAGAGGTCTTTCCTCTCGACGGCCTCTCTTCCCACTAATGACATACCTAAGAGGCTTTTTTGCGCAGCAGGGCCCGCAGTGTTCCAGTTGCACTAGCGCCGACCAATGCGGGATTAATCCGCGTGAAAAATCCGAAGGTAATCCAGGAGGAGCTGAGGAAAGCCACCCCACACTACCTGAATATCACCGATGTCCGACAATTTGGCAGGGGCGGAATTCTGTGTTGCTCTCCGGACCAGGCTTGTGTTTCTGACCTTTTGAAGTGCGCAGCATTTGCATCGCATCCGGTGAGCCCATTTATTTCCGCTCATCTCGCTTGCGTTAAAGGCTTAGTTCGCGGAGTAGACTCGAGCCTGTGCGCATCAGAGGTTTTGGAGATGTTTTCAGCTGCTGGGGCCATATCGATGTACCGATGCTCACGAGTCTCTGATAACCAAAGAGTCCCCACCGAGACAGTCACTGTGACATCTGAAGGTATAAGTAGGCCCACAGAAATTAAGGCATGGCCCTTAATATATAGAGTTGAAGCACTTGCTCCCCGTCCACTGCAATGCGTGCAGTGTTGGCGATATGGTCATTCCATTAAGGGATGTCGATCATCTCCTCGATGCCGCGTATGCGGAGCAGACCACGACACTAAAACATGTATACTTCTCAGAGCGAAAGATGATGTCTCTGTCAAGGTTGCCACGCTCCCGATCACTCAAGCTGCCTGGCTAGAGCTCAAGAGCTTCAGATCTTAGAAATTGTCGAAAGGAAGCGATGCTCACCCCGTGAAGCTCAAGCTATTGTATTAGAGATATCGTGCGGATACGCTGAAGCGGCTGCTCGTCATTCACAAGCTGTGGATTCAACTACAGGCGAAGTTGTGGCCGCTGCTGTGGAGAAGGCTATGTCAAAGCGACTGAGCGCACTTTTTTCGAACATTTCAGAGACAATTGAACATGTTATGACAGACCACATGACACAAATCTTGCAAGTAGCTGGACGAACTGCACTTGATATAAGTGTCATACATAGTCACGAAGACATTAATGAGGAACCTGCTAGAGAAGTCACATCTGGCAGGATTGAGGATGATCAGCCTACAACATCTCGCTTCGAACAGGAAAGTGGTGATATTTCCGAAACCAATTCACAAAGCACAGAAAGCATGGATTTAGACGTTAGAGCCCGTAAACGTCGGGCCGCCCCTTACTCTCCCCGAAATCTGTTCTCTTACACAGACTGAAAACAAAAACATGTCAAAATAGCAGTCCAACAAAGAAGGAAGATTTCTTAAAAGACAGTATTCTCCAGAAAGCTGTTGAAACTGCCGGCTTACCGTCAACATAGGTACATTGAAAGTGTTGGTACGCGTGAGCGACGCAGAGACGAAGCGTGTTGCTGAGAGTCTCGATACCAACTAACTTTACTGTTCAACTCGGTGGACTCGGGGACCGGTTCCCCTTTCCTCTCCCTCTCCGCGCCTTTGTTGGCGGTGCAGAGGGAGGGAAAGGAATGTCGTTCTGCGACACGCTGGCAGCGCCGCAGCTGCGCAGTGGCGCACTTAGAGTTCACCACAAAAGTACTGCAGTGGAACTGTCGATCAATTTTTGCTGCAGCAACTGACTTGTCACAACTTTGTGCAGCATATTCTCCTCATGTAGTTATATTGCAAGAAACTTGGCTTTCCACAGGAAAAAAGTTTTAATCTTAATAACTATCATTGCTTTCGTTTGGATCGCCGTTCTTGTAGAGGTGGCTTGGCGTGTTTCATCTCTAAGAACATCTGTCACAGAGCAAAGATTGTCCATCAGTCATTATCTACAAGTAGTGAAATTTTGGCATTAGATGTAACTATTCCTGGCTGTACACCATTTTGCATAGTCAATGTACATTTTCCTACTGGCGTTCTGAATACTAATTATCTTTATTCCGCAGTAGCAGCATGTAGAAAAAATCTTATCATAGCAGGGGATTTCAACTCCCACCACATAACTTGGGGTTACCGATCCGATGCCTGTGGTAAACGGCTGTTAGAATGGACCACCTTGAATGGTTTTCATTGTGTTAACTCCCGAACCCCAACTTATGTATCTGGCCTATCACGTTCTGTGATAGACCTGACGTTTGCAAGTTCTGGCTGTGTCATTTCGTCCTGGTCTGCTATCACATCGTGCACGAACAGTGATCACCTTCCAATACTGTTTGAAGTAATGTGCCCACTTACCTCAATAAACAAACATGTTCGCAATTATGTTAATTGTGGTAAATTTAAAGATTCATTACGATCACTCTTAACAAACAGATGGGACTAAGTGACCAAGTAAAGGCACTTAATTTATGTAAACTATTAGGTGATAGTATGAAAAAAAGCTAAATTCAGTGTGCAATCTACTAAAGGTGGTGCTTATTCGCCATGGTGGAATCCTGACTGTGAGCGCGACTATAGGCGACGTAAAGTCGCTTGGAAGAAATTACTTTTCAACCAGTACCCACGTAATTGGAAAGATTATAAATTTGCTGCTGCTACGTTTAAACAGACGATTGAGAAAGCACAAGAATAGCTATAACTCCAAACGCTACAGCTACATGTCAGAGACAAAAAATACGAAGGCCTTATTTAGGTTTCTTCGACACAAAAAGATTGTCCCGCAAACCAATAAATTTAGAATCAACTTGTTTATCAGCCGCATAATTAGTACAGTAACTTGAAACAGTTGCGAAAGGACTGGAGTGTCGCTTCACATCAGTGTTAACCCACCACTTACCTGTTACAGGAAATGCTAATGAATATAAGGCCGTGACATTAGAAGAAGTAACGGAAATAGTAAAGTCACTTCCAGATTCATCACCCGGCCCTGATAATATATCGACAGCCGTGATAAAAATTATGTTCGATTTATTTCCCAACGATATCATTAGCTTTCTAAATTTTTCTGTAGAAAATGCATGGATCCACCCAGATTGGAAAGTTGACGAAATAGTAACGCTGCTTAAAAGACAGGGCGCTGGTTATGTAATAGATAACATTCGCCCTATTTCCCTTACTTCTAATCTCGTAAAACTAATAGAGCGATTATTATATAGACATCTTGAAGAATGAATTGAAGGAAATCATATATTGAGTGAATCTCAAATAGGATTCAGACCTGGATGCTCGATATGGTGCGCTCATGTTGACTTGGAAAGTAGAATTAAACTTGTTCGTCACAAAAAACAGTACGCCGCCCTAGTGACCTTAGATATTGCTAAGGCGTACGACAGCGTATAACACACCATTCTGATAAGTAAACTCCCAAGCGTCAACGTTCCCGAGTATATAATTGTATGGATACAAAATTTCCTAAGAGGACTAACATTTTACTGCTCACAGAATGGATTATCGTCTCAAAAATACAAACAAACAAGGGGAGTTCCTCAAGGGGTGGTGCCATCAAATTTTGAGCCTATAACAAGCCTGTTGTGGGTTTCCTCTGTATGCAAGGACAATCCACACGAAGAGTCGGACACAGCTAACGTTTAGAATATATTTTAATTCACTTCCAAAGTGTACCTAAATGCTCATCCTACCGATCGAGACCCATCGCTAGCGCATCAAAACTGACGTAGCTCTATAGGAAGGGCAACGAAAGTTGTAGTGACGTCACACCAGATCTGTAGTGACGTGAGTGACCTCCGGACCTCCGCAACGTACGTACCGGCAAAGCATCGGTTACTAGCCATCGCAACTGTCGGCGCGTTTGTTTTGCTGGTGCTTATGTGGCACGTGTGTGCGAGAGCAGAGGATACTCAGCACGACGTGCGTCACAGCCTTGTGTGGCCACGTGACCAAGCCTACTACACTGCTACGTCACTGCCCAACTCGGCGCCCAGAAACAAAACCGAAAGTTGTCCACAAAAATAAGGCGATATTAAATTATTTAGCGAGGATACATTAATTTGGTGCATGTATCATGCTTCCTAGAGCTATAAGAAACGCTTGCAGCAAAGAACGCGCAAGCCACAAATTTGGTGGCACCACCCCTTTAATATATTACTAAGCTCAATTCCATTGCATAACGACGTGCAAGTGTATGCCTACGCAGATGACATCGCATTCCTTCGCCTCTTCCAGCGATATAGATTCGCTGTACAAAATTCTACAGACATATTTGAATGAGATTGAGATATGACTTAACGGTCTGAATTTGTCTCTGAATGTTAACAAAAGTGCCCTTCTCGCTTTTCCATTAACGTTTCCTGTGCAAATTGCACTAACGTACGGACAGGCCTTTATTCCTCAGGTAGATTCATTAAGGTATTTAGGCATAATATACACGGCTAAGCTTAATTGGAGTTCGCACATTGAGTATATTACAGCTAAAGGTTCACGTGCAATTGGATTATTAAGGCGAATCAACAGCATTGGTTTTGAAATGCGTAGGAAACATTGTTAATGATCAATTGTATGTATCTCCTTCCCACATTAGAGTTTAGATGTGCATTGTTCTCTGGGAGACCCGCTTATAAATTACGCCCACTTTTAAATATAGAACGTGAGGCGCTACGTTTATGTCTCGGTCTTCCAAAATTTGTAGCCAACAATATACTTTACAATGAAACATACCTACCATTCCTTTAAACTACGTTTCGAATGCTAGCACTTAAAACGTTTCTAAACATATATGCCTTCTCACTTAGACGCTCTCAATATGTATTCATTAGTGAGTCGTCCACATTTCTTCAATGTGAGTGGTCTAGGCTACATCACCCCCCAAATTGTTTTAGCGGATAAGCTTTTGGAACCATCACAAGTAACATTTCGTGATATAATTTACCCGAACGTACTTAATCCCAGAGCAGTAATAGAATTTGATGACATATTTCCAAAAAAAAAATGCTAAGTTATTTGCCGATTATATATTTAAACGGGTTGCTGGAAGATCACCTTAAAAGCGTGCGGATAAATTCAGTAATAGCCACAGATGCGTCCGTTACTGACGTGAAGGCAGGAATGGGCATTTATTCAGCGGCACTTCATTGGTCATTTTCTCTTCGCTTGCCCGACTTCACACCAATATTCCAGGCAGAATTAATGGCAATTATTCTTGCACTGCGTAAACTTCCAGCACATATTTCTTCAGTAGTGATGCTAACAGATTCCTTGTCTGTGTGCACTGCTTTAACAGCGTCTCAATCGTCGAGCTGCCTCACAGAGCTTCACTCATACATGCCGAATCATGTACGGCATATCCGTCTGGTTTGGGTTCCAGTCCACACTGGATTGGCATTAAATGAAGCGGCAGACACCCTAGCAGCAGCATTTGTTAAAGGACCTGTCCTAAATATTCTAAAACCATCCTCTAATAACACAATCGCACTATTCAGAAACTTTTGTATGCAAGAGGAACACACTAAATCTTCTGTCCTAAGCGACACAAATTTTCAGCACCTTAGGTTTACGTGGAATAGCTCATGGTGCAGCACAAGGCAACTGGAAGTTGCGTTAACTAAAGTGCGATGCAGAATACCGTCACTAAATTTTTACTTGCACAGGCCTGGATTCGTTCCTTCCCCCCAATGTAGCTATTGTAATCAAGCAGAAACGATCGAACATTTCTTCATTGAATGTCGCAGATATCAAAACATAAGGCAAAGATTCCTCAAACCATCTTTAAAAAAGAAACCGCCAGGCCTGCGCAGAACGCGCAGCACAGCCACAGCGAAAGCTGGGAGAGCGGCCTTTAGCCTTTTTTAAAGGGACCCTGAAACGGTTTTGACTATTTTGTACTAACACATTGGGCCTGTAGACCAAGTCCTAAGGCTCATTTACAGACTAATTTAAGCTCTTTGCGTACTACACTGTGTAATTGATCACAACGCTATAAAGCTGCGAATCGCTGCAGATCACTGCGGCTCAGCCCAACGCGTTTTCAACCGCCCCTCCCGAGTACGACATGCAGTGTGCCCACGACGTCAGTGGGGCTGCTGGATCTGATTGGCTGCGATGTGCGCGCACGAAAAATTGGCTGGTAGGGTGGCAGCACCTGTCGGAGCAGATATCAACCACTTCGCGATGTCTCTGTTGCCAGACGGCGTGCGTGCTGCCGGGCGCACTGGGCTATGGTCTCCGAGATCGCACGCAACCTGTCGGCGTGCAATCTCGGAGGTCATCACTGGGCGAAGCTCAAATCGTCGAGTGTGCTCACGTGAGCTCTGCGATCGCCAGCGATGCCAGCGCGTCTCATGAGTTGAGGAGGCAAGGCAGGGGTGAGAAGGAGGGTATAATTGTCCGTAGCCGCCTTGGTACACGGCGTGCAGCGAAATTTGTGGTGCCAATGGTTCGATGATGATCTAGCCTAAACGCTGACAAAGCTTCAGATAACCGTTTCAGGGTCCCTTTAAACACTCTTGGGGCAACTACTAAAAGCACACTTGCATGGTACCCACTACGCCATAAATCCTCATAATTTTTGTGTAGTGGGGAAGCGTCTTCTATGCCATTATTCGTCATTCTTCGGAAAAGCGCGGTGCCCGCTACACTCTTGTAACGAATTATGTGCACTTTGTTGATGCTGTGGCTGACGACGATGAAGAATTATGCCTCAGGCTTTTGTAATGGGTTGGAGCATTGAACGACCCACTCGTTACGCAATTCGCATTGTGTGACGCCTGGTTCTAACTTTACTGCTCTAAAACGCTTTACAACACACGTTAACGCGATTCCTTACCCGATATGAAGCCTGCGCACGGTCAGTTTGCACCGCAGTTTCAAGCAGCGGCGTAGCTCAGTGGTAGAGTGCTGGGCTGCCACGCCGAGGGCCCGGGTTCGATTCCCATTCTGTCATAGGTGTTTTTTTATTTAATTAGTTTTTTTTTCTTATTTCGTGCGATATTGGTTACGGACACCGGCTGCGGCAGCGGCGGCGGCGGCGGACAACTACGGCGCAGAAACGACCCTTGTTGTGATCTCATAACAGCTTTCGCTGTAAAAAGTGGCCTTGGGCTTTCAACATCGGCATTACTCTCCCTGGGGGGCGTCGGCGCTGGGGCACTGCAACAGGGGCATATACGATGCTGTAGTTAATTATATAAAAGAAACAAAGAGAATGCCCTAGCAAAAATTTCCAATAGAAAAACCAATAGCCTATTGGGTTATTGACACCAATAGGTGTATTGGTTTATTGGTTATATTGGTCTATAGGTCTATTGGGAGCGTATTGGTGTATTGGTTCTGTATTATCCAATTGGAACTATTGGCCTATTGGTTCTCAATTTGCCTAATGGTATTGTATTGGTTTTGTATTTGTCTATTGGTAATGTATTAGCCTTGTATTTGGCTACTTGTCAGCCATTACCGTATTAGAATTAGTGTGGCGTAAGTGTTTCATGGGTGTCCAGTTGTCATGCAGAAGGCACACAATATTGCAGCGCTCCTGCAGTGGTAATCACAGTGGATGAATGAGGCATATGTTCAAATATATTCTCATAATCAAGACTACAAATCCTTCTTCCGGCCCTTCATGATGTCGGCGATCTTGCAGGCAACTATGTCTTGCGTCAATTTGTTCTGCTTCCACATTGGCACTCAAAGAAATGCCTGAAAAATACCGAAAATAAACAAGGCCACGAAATCAGAAAACTGCTACACTTCTTTAATTAAAGTTTAACTTTGATAGCAAGGTGTAGAAAGTTGTGGGCACAGTGAGAAATTATCTACACGTTTCATTCACTGCACATGTTCACAATGCTGCAAAAGCTGAACTATAGCAAAAGATTGAGTGACATATTACACACCCAATTGTGGCTTATTGCGTGAAAGCGTGAAAGAAAACAGTCTAGCGGCAAATTTTTGCGGCAACAAAGGAAGGAAAAGAAGAGAGGGGCAAAAAAAAGTCGCGCCTCGTTCCTTTTACACGTTTGCACCCTGCGTTCTATGAGCTATAACCCAAGAATGAACTGCAAACTCGCTCAAGCTTACATCTTGTGTGGTTAACATTAAATTACAGCAATCTCTCTCAATTATCACTTACAATCTGTGACGTGATCTTTTTCAGACAATCTGTGGCGTGACCTTCTTCGGAATGGTGGTGCGGCTATCATACCTTAGCATGAAGTAAATTACGCTAGGGTAGATTTACCATGAGACAATAAATATATTTATATATAACACACTGTAGTCAAAGCAACCCAGATTCCATATCGTTGCAGGCCCAACACAAGAATCCGGTTGCAATGGGTTGGATAAGACACGTGCTGCACGTTACATGCTTATGCAGTTCATCCAACAGCATTAATAAATCGCAACATTGTAATATGCTATGCACATTTTGAAATTTTCGTGTGGACTTCACGCGGTTCTTGTGACATTATGTCGAACAAGTTTGATGAGCCGATTGTTGCTGACTACAACACAGAAACCGCCTCGACTAGAGTGTTTTATTATGAGGCGATAAAAGCGTTTTTGGCTCAACACGCACGTTGTACGTACATACAGTACACAAAGGGTTTCCGAGACTTCAACTACACTCGCGAGCAGGGCGCCAGTCCTTCACCTCTAATCTATGCTTATGTTTTTTTTTTGCATAATGACAAACCCAAAAACAAAATGCAACGCTACATGTACTCAATATGTCAACCTCTATTTGAGCGTCTGGACTAGCAATCGAGACATCGTTGCTATCGCTGTCATCAGACACCGGATGTGAAGGACGATAAACTTGTTTTGCCGGCCTTTCGGCTTCGTCCCACGTTTTTAATAATAAAAAAGAAAGTTGATAACAAACAAATACTAAATGCGAGTAAATACCAAGCACTCAACTCACCAAACAATCGGAGCACAGGACTTGAAGTAACCTTGTTGTTCGTCTTGCCATTACTCTTGGTGCCACTTTTTAGAGTAGAAATCCAATACATTGATGGCTGAGAAGCTCTTATCTTGGCGCACGCTGAACGCAGTCTTCACGTTATCATCGCGGAAGCGCACTAGAACATCGATATTACACAAAACGCGCGCTGAGGCGAAAAATCGGCAGGGTTCTGCATGACACGTGCAAACACAGACCGTTTCGGCTTAACTTGGCAGCAGGCTCGGCTTGTCTTCGTATACCGGCCGAGCGCGGATGGGGCGCTAGACGCACAGTTGGTCGCGTTTGCAGATTCACAATTTTTTCTCCTCTATTTCTATAGCACGACTTATATTGCTTAGCATACATTATTAGAGAATTTATATGTTATCCGAAGCTTCTTTTAAGGTTAGCTTGGTGAACCAAGGAACATGTAAAAAAAAAGTTCTAACATGCAGCGTCGCGTCGCCATGCCGCACATCGCTGCACTTTTTTGTTGTTAACGGCTGGGTCTATGCCGGTTGCTGTCGTTGTTGTCTCATGGCAGATGCATGGCAGTTCATCTATTTTTATCATTCTATGCTGTCCCTACCAGCAAAATTTGCTTGGACCAAGCATGGTAAATCACCAGTGGCCAAGCTGTCCATGATTGGAAAGTTATTGGAGGCCAAGAGAGTTATGTGCTTGGCAAGTGTGACAAGCCTACCATTGGCCAAGCAAAGGAAGGCCGTGCTTGGCAAATCATTGGAAACACCTCTTTCCATGGTTGGCACTGTAATGGAATACCATGCAATAGCCAAGCATGTTCTTGATATGGAAGCCGAGCATTTTGGCCAATGCAATTTCTGGCTCATAAATTTTAGTTTTCTGTCTTGGCTATAATTTGATGCCCGGCTACTTTTTTTCTAGATTTTTGCCCCCCCCCCCCCCCCCCCCACTTCCCAAATAAGTCACAAGGCAAATATTTCTGGTGCTTCAGGTTTATTTTACACTGAATATATACAAGGCACTATTCTTTCCGGAACTCTTGCGATTATGACGTGTTGCTTGGGCTTCTATTGGAGTCCTCCATCATAGTGGCATGACTTCTTTGCATAGGTGCGCCTGCGCCTTCTTGATCTGAAGAGAAAATGAGCCACCTTTTTCTTACGTCCGAAACAGCCGCGTCAGTTGTGTTGAACAGGGTACGTCTTTCCCCTCTGAAATACAATGAGACAAAAAATCATGAGCTTCCCTTTTTAGAAAAGTTATCTCTTAAGCACTTGCTTTCACCAATTTTCAACAAAACACACAGCGGTCGGAAGGCTAATTGGTTATGCATGATCATGAGAATGACAGCAGCTGCACAGACAGGAGAAAAACAACAGTTGATTGGACAGCATGATACATTTCTTTTCCTCTTTCAACTACAAGTTTATTACTACAGTAGCTTGCATATTCATGCGAGAACCCTATCAATTACATACGTAAATGAAAAAAAATACACGCATGGTTGAATTTGGAAGGCAGATGATCCCATGGCTTTCTTGCATTCGGCTGCACCAGCCTTCATATCTATTTCACCTTAGAAATATGACCGCATGCACAAGTTTATAATTTCTAATTAGTAAATAAAGCGCCGGCATCGACCCTAGATCGCACGGCGCGTCAGTGGGCTCCTCCAGAGGCGAACGGGAAATCGCCGCGCACGCAGACCACGCGCCACTCGCTGCTACGTGTTACAGGGCATAGCCTCCTCGATAAATGTAGGTTCCGTACCGCTGGCATCAATGTAGCCGACGCATTTCACTGCAAGTACAGACTTATAACACTTGTCTAGTGCGGCCAATCATCCGATCTGATCGCCGTCCTTTTCGAAAATATGCAAAGGCATGGTCATACTGCATACTAAGTCCAGTGCGCTTTCGTACAAACACAAATGGAACCTAGTATCCACCGCGAGGTAGCAGCTACGGACTGTTGCAGCGTCATCAGCATCCACAACCGGCGGCTCGGCAACTGTCTTTCGGACCGTGCAGGGACGTCCGTTCAGTTGGATTTCATAAAAAAGGACTTTTTGAGGGCCTAGTTGGTGCATTTTGACGAGATTTACTTAGCGCCAGAAAAACACGCAGCACACAAGAGAGACACACAAGGGACAAGCGCTGTCATTTCATAACGCGAATAGTTTTCCCCGAAATAAGTATATCGCTGGTGAAAATTAAGGCCAATTGAATCGGTGCCCGAACACAGTACCGAAGAACGTTTCGCATATGTCTGGTTTTCACTGGTAACATGAGAAAACTACGGCATGTGCAATCACACAAACTGAGAGGAGCTAGGACTACACAGCCGCCACTGCGGCTAGTTGCGCAGTGCTTGCTTTTTAAAACATCCGCAGTTTTCGCCTTCGTGAACTTCATCATCAAATCGTATATAGCGTTGAGGAAACAAGGCAAATAGAGAGACTGCTGAAATTTACTCACCTTCTACTTCAACTTGAATAAGAAGCTCATCGCTGCATGACCAGCGCACACATCCAACGTGCGAACAAGGCGCGAAGACGACGCGCAGTGATACACGCGCTGGAAGAGAGCGTGTATGCGGTGCATGCGAGTACATGTTTAAAGCCACATGAACTGCAATATTCTTTGATGACTTTTGTACTATTACATAAGCGCTTAAGAGCCGCTGCAGTTTTGAAAGTTCTCGAAAATTTCCTGTTTGGATGCTTTGGTGAACAATTTTTTTTTTTTAGCGCACTAGGGCTGTGCACAGGTCAAACAGCGCTGCGCGCGGGAAAAGGTGTGAAATTTAACGCGACACTGAGCGCGTGGTAGTGTAGTTCTGGTCCTTTGGATGAAAAGAAAAAAAAATGTGAAGTATTCCGTAGAGCAACCAGTGCGACCTGAATTAATGACAGGAAAAAACGATCGTCCGTGGCTATTCGGTAGCTGTTTGTACGAATTCATGAGAAATTGTACCAAAGAAACGGACACATGCGCTCTTCCGCCTCATTTTTTAACGGTTAGTACGTGTTCGTGCGCCACGAATTTCCATGGAACAGTATAATACACAGAAGTGAGTATGCTTGATGGCCAAGCAAATTCCGAGAACATTGGCCAGCAACCATGGTATGTTACAGGAAAGCCCTTGGCCTCCATGTTAAATATCGCAGATATTTTCCAAACCTTTTGTTTCGTTATAGTAAGTGAGAAGGGCCAACAACTAAGAGAAACGCACACTTAAAGAACAGATTTGCCGCTTTCGCTACCATCTTGCCCACATTTTGCTTGTAGGCCATGCCCTTTTCTACCACGCTGTCAGGGCGTTGGCCAATGATAACGGAAGCCGATGGGAATCCAATATGTGCCCAATCATCGGCCATCGGCCACTGCTGGTAGGGGGTGTGTTGTCGGTTCCTTCGCAAGCATCGCGCGTCTGCAAGTTTTTCTTTAGCGTGTTTTACCAGGGCCTGTTTACCGCACGGCAGGTACGGAAACACCTACCGTGGTATTCGACACGCAGCTTTTTTTATAACTTTTTAGCCGCACGAGTTGCTGCGTACAGTAATATCATGACATGATCAAAGTGACACGACTAAAAAAAGCTACGTGCCGACCACGACGGTAGAGTACTTCTCGTACGTCGAACCGGCACTGTTAAAACACCCTTTTGTTACGCCATATGCGTCTCGTCGCCCTCGCGCTGTTATAATCTTCGTTTCAAACACGGTTTCAAAGCTGCATGTATCGATGGATGACAGTGATCCAGAAGCTGAGTGCTCCGCTCAGCCTATATGTTAATGAAGCGGAAACACTGCAAGCGGCTGCCGCTTTTCTACACTTATGCCATTTTGCCGGCCACACTTACAAGGCGATGTTTCTATTATTCTGGTGTCTCAAAGTGCACTGCTTTTCGCGATTAAGCTCAATCGGGATAAAACTTCTCAACAGTGAATTGCTCCCGTTTGTAGCTTTTAACAGAGCCAATCACGATGAATGAACCGACGTGGTCAATCAGTCATAAAAGAATATAGCTACGAGCAGCTGTATAATTCTTGCTCTCCGCTTTTCCTACAATATGGCAAATAGCTGAGAATTTAACGGTTATTTTTGCTCAAGTATAAGATAACTCTTGATCATCAGATAATGTCTCATCACAAACGGACATGCATATATAAAATGATAGCCGTAGGTCATCAGATGGATACCCACTCTATACTCATCCTCCTAGAGACAAATCACTGTCAGATATTGGAACAATAAAGGATGGATAGCTGCCAATTATTTGGCCGACAGCTATTCATTGTTTCAACAACAGAGATACGCTCCCCATCAGTCCAATGCGAAACTAAAATAGGTGCCAGCTATTGGGCCAATACGCAGCTTATTTGACCAATAAGATACCAATTGGCGGTAGCTCTTTGACTAATACAACTCCTATTGGTCTTATGCATCCTCTATTGGCCCAATGAGAAACCGATCGGCAACACCTATTTGACCAATACAACCTCTATTTGCCCAATAAAGACCAATATGTCCGCCTATTGGTCCCTATTGGTGACACCTATTTGACCAATACAGATTCTGTTTGCCCAATAAAAGACCAATATGTGCGGCTATTGGTCCCTATTGGTGCCAAGAGATTACCTATACACCCAATACAGCTCCAATAGGCTTCCTATAGAACCAATAGCGATTTCCAATTGGACCAATACAAACTTCTATTGGTATTTTTGCTAGGGATATGTTAAAGGCCAACTGCAACGAAATCTGACTTGGGCCGAATTGGCTTGGAATGCGTAGTATATGTTGGGTAAGCAATGATAGTGGCAGTGAAAAAAGCTTGCAATCGCGTATTTCATTTATAATCGGTGCTCTAATTGTCAGGTAGCAGACGACGCGGAGCCCTAACGGTGTGCCCGGGCAAATCGGACACAAAGGGAAATGACGTCAATCGCAGCTCACCATCGCTCGTGACTCGTGAGCAGAACCTGCTGCAGCCGCATCCCTTCCTTTTCTGTGTGACGCCCCTTTATGAGCGGCTAGTTGAGAAAAGTGAACTCTTTTGTAATACGAAATGCGGAGCCGTAGGCTGCCGCAACATATGTTGCGGCTGGGACCAGCTTTCGCACTTTTCACGGAAAACGTAAAGCTCAAAAAGCTGTAGGTTATCGAAGTGAGGCGAAAGGAAAGGGAGGTATCGAATAGCGTTGTGGTTTACCCGGCGCACTTCAAAGATGGCGAATATAAACACGAGCGGTGTCTCTTCGCCCAAATAGTGTTGATAGTGAAAAAAATTGTTGAATCCAGACGCAGTGCCTTCAATATTGAGCCGCTGCAAACCCAACAGCGGGAAGCCCTGACCAGCGTTTGGAGAAGCGCCGGCGACGAGAGGTATTCGTATTGGACAGCTTTAGTGTAGCGTAAAACGCTTGCGTTAGCGTGTTTCGTTCGCTAAATCATAACGTAACGCTATTCGAAACACAGAACCGGTAAAACGACGCCCCGCGAAGCGCTGGACTAGCTGCGCCATCTAGGCGCGAGTTATGAAAGCTCCAAAAGCTGATCGGCCCGTTTCTCGTTGCGAGAAGTCACAGCAGTGAAGTTCGATAGAAATGTAGTCGTGCTCGGTTCAAAGCAATTGAAGCACGTAAACGTATTTTAAGAAAACGAATTGTGTTACGTTAGTGGTTTAAAGGCCAACTGCAACGAAATTGTGCACACCTCAAAAAGCCGATTTATAGGCAGTCCAGCTGAAGATAATGCTACCTGCCAAATTTCACCTTCAAGATGCAAGTGGTTACCTAAGAAAAAAGCTCGCCAACAACGCAATTTTTCATACCGACACTAGAAAAAATGACGCCATTACAGCTCGCCGGAAGTGACGTAGTCAACAGCCCGATGACAGACCGACCGATGCAGGCGAATCGTCTGCTCTGCGCTCCGAACATGGCTCCGAAGTATGCGCTTCGCAGCCGCGCCCCAGGGTTCTCTCTTCAGATGGTAACGAAGAAATTAACTATTCAAAAACATGCACAGGGAAGGAAACACGGATACATAATAATAAAAGTTCGTTTAAGCGTTTGTCTAAATAACTGCTGCCCGCTTTGCGCCTCCAGTCTCGTCCTGCCCAGTCAAAAAAAACCATTGAAACCAATTGGAATTTCTAATTGGTTTCAATTGGCCTTAGTTGGTGTGACCCATTATCTAATTGGTTTTAATTGGATGGCCTGAAATGTCCAATTGGAGTGCTAACCAATTGGCTCTATTCCAATCGGTTCTCCAGGCAGTCTATAGTCAACAATGGGGTGCACCTATTGGCCAATTGGGTGTACCAGTTGGCCAATTGGGTGTACCAGTTGGCCAATTGGGTGTACCAGTTGGCCAATTGGGTGTACCAGCTGACCAATTGGGTGCACCAATTGGTGAGCAGCAATTGGTGAGCATCAGCGCTGTGTGTGTGTTCCTCTCCGTCCGCGTCATAAGCGTGCGCATGGTTCCCCCTTCAGGGGGGGGGGCGAAGGTTCGTCGCAGCGCCCTCCCTCCCTATTATGTCAATGTATAGGGCGTACTTTGCGCCCCCCTGTCGCCCCCCCTACAATGTATAGGGCTGTCTTTGCACCCCCCCTGCCCCCCCCCCCCACCCCCGTGCGCACGCCTATGGTCTGCGTCCAGTCGCGCTGTAGAAACTTAGCAAGAAGCACCTATTGGGCAATTGGTGGGTTGCTGTTCCAGTTTGACAATTTGGTTTTCAGTTCGTCTATGTTATCAAAACACGTACGTCAAAACGCTGAAAACAACGAATGCAACGAACAAGTAACCATGGGTGCCAGCAATACTATCTCGTTCTGTCAAACTTAGTAGCTTCAACATGGTTGCAAAAATACTGTCGCCTTTTGTCATATCGCAATGCAGCGGTAAATATACATAACTTGCAAGTGCCGTCAGTTCCTGTCTTCCGTCCGTCTTCCGTCCGCCATTACCGAGCACACGGAGCACATATGTCTCAGCAATGGTCTCAGTGACCGCGCCGTGTTTACGTTCGTGCGGCGGATCGTTTGGCGTAGTGCGCGCGTTTTGATCGTTTGCCTTGCGCGTATGACGAAGGAGAATCGTTCAGGGCATTATGCAGCCAGCAACGAAGCAGTGTTGAATGGTGAACTCGGATTCCCCGCGTCTGCAGTGTCCGAGTCCATGGTGTCGCACGTAATCGGTGAAACAACTTCGCACGAGATTTGGAAACATAGCTTGCCTTTTGTGAAGTGACGCCCGCACACACGTACGTTGTTCAGTCTTGGGATCCTTCCTGTCTATGCGTGCATGAGCCATGTGCTCCGCTTCTGGGACAGCTCATTGCGTGCGGTCGCACGGGTTTGTGATCACCTTTGGCAAACAGTACGTCCCCGCTTCTGCTCCTTTTTTATCTCATTTACACTTACTTCTCGTGCGGCAGTCAAATATCGCCATTGCGACGGATGGCGTTGACGGGAAACGCGAGAGCCGCACAGCTTGACTCGGTGTCGTCTGCTGCCATGTGCTCGGTGATGGCGGCGCATATGCCGAGATCGTATCCCAGAGTTCCGCAGTGTGACGTACTTGCAAGTTATGTATATGTAGAGTAACGCATTGTATTTTAACTTATTTTAATTATTTGTGCACATACTCTATTATTACATTGATATCGGTGCAATAGTGCCATGTCCATCGTTTTTTTTTAAATATTGTTCAGGCCATCAGGCTACGCCGCGCATTGAGCGCAGGCGACCCGATCCAAAGGGTATAGCCATATCGCCATCGCCATCGCTACCGCCGGAAAATGGGGGAAACATGGTTTTTCCCCCGTGGCCGGAACATTGTTCTGTTCCAAGTGGAAGGCGCTAATGTGCAGTGCCATTTCGAAATGTTCTCCCACGCTTACGTACGGTATCTTGAGGATAAGCGATGTGCCCTCGTCGACACGAGACATTCGAGACTTCGACTAATGGGACCAGCAGGACATGGATGAAAAACGCATCAAGGCGACGACGGTCTGGGTGAAATGGGTGTTTGAAGACGGCACTTCAGAATATTTTCCAGCCGAGATTCTTCACTTAGAATGAGGTAAGCTTAATTACTTCCATTACGTTCATAAGAGCTTTTGTGCTGTGGTAGGCCTATGCAACTTCTATAATCGCCGTTGCCTGGGGCAGTACTATATGTGTACAGATCTGACGACGCTTAGAGCACGTGGTGCGCCTGTAGTTACGCAAGTGCTTTGACGATAGTCGGTCAACGTGCTTGCCGGCTGGTGGTTCGGATGGTCGGTTACGCACAGACAGTGAACGCACATGAAGTGAACAGTGGAGCAGCTGCTGAGCGTGCCTTCTGTAGCCCCACAGCTGTGACCCATCAAAACACACCTGAATCCCGAGGTCCTGATGACCTGGTAAAATTTTGAAGAACATGGTGCGCGAAGTTTTACTTCCCAGTGCGTAAGCTCGCTAAGATTTGTTGTACAGTGGTGACAGCAAAATTTTTTGAGGCTACTGATAATTATCTGTTGCAAAATATTTTTGTACAGTGTGTGCACTAACTGTGTGTATTTCGTGGCTATGCAGGTGGATATAGGCCAGGGTTAAAGATCCCAACTGGCGCCTGGAGGCGCATACAACTGCAGCTGAAAGACAAGTCTATTTGTGAAAGAGCTGCTAGTGGCAAACTGGGACCCAGCAGATCTGAAGGGTCGTTCGCTTCAAGGTAGGCTGCCTTAAACTCAAGAGAATTCATTAGGCAGGGGATTGTAGATATTTCTCATACAAGACTTTTAAAAAATATATATAACAAGACTGCATATATAAGTAACAATTATACATAACTTCAAGTACGTCACACTGCGGAACTCTGGGATACGATCTCGGCATATGCGCCGCTATAGCGCCGCCATCACCGAGCACATGGCAGCAGACGACACCGAGCCAAGCTGTGCGGCTCTCGCGTTTCCCGTCAACGCCGTCCGTCGCAATGGAGATTTGTGCGATATTTGACTGCCGCACGAGAAGTAAGTGTAAATGAGATAAAAAAAAAAGGACCAGAAGCGGGGACGTACTGTTTGCCAAAGGTGATCACAAACCCGTGCGACCGCACGAAAGAGCTGTCCGAGAAGACGAGCACATGGCTCATGCGCGCATAAACAGGAAGGATCCGAAGACTGAACAACGTACGTGTGCGCGGGCGTCACTTCATAAAAGGCAAGCGATGTTTCCAAATCTCGTGCGAAGTTTTTTCACCCATAACGTGCGACACCATGGACTCGGACACTGCAGACACGGAGGATCCGAGTTCCCCATTCAACACTGCTTCGCTGCCGGCTGCATAATGTCCTGAACGATTCTCCTTCGTCATACGCGCAAGGCAGACCATCAAAACGCGCGCACTACACCAAACGATCCGCCGCACGAACGTAAACACGGCGCGGTCACTGAGACGTATGTGCTCGGTAATGGCGGACGGAAGACAGGAACTGACGTCACTTGCAAGTTATGTATAGCATCTGTCTTTTCATTGAATGGCCTTTCTCCTTATGTTCCACACCACTTGATGATGCAAATGTCATCTACTTCCATTCACTATGTGTGCACTCCTAAATGTCTGGCAAACACCCAGTTTATTATGAGGTGTGTTTGCTATTACTGTTGCAGTGACAATCTCGGTTCTGTATTGGGTGCTATGTCTTGACGACGTGAACAGCGCGTGAGAAAGACAAGGACAGATGAACCGACGAGGACTAGCGCTGACTTCCAACTAGTCCTCGTCGGTTCATCTGTCCTTGTCTTTCTCACGCGCTGTTCACGTCGTCATGGAATACCAACTAGCCCGGTCACATACCTTGCTATGTCTTGGCATTCTAGTGTGTGGATACTCCGTGCATGCATATGCTGTGCATAGAAGCCACAGTACTTACAGGGAACATATTTTTCTCTTATTTTTGGATGCTACTTCTGATCCTCAGATTTTCATGCTGGAGAGGCAGCTGTCACTCTCTCATTGTCTTCTGCCTTTCCTAAAATCCCACCACGTCATTGGCAAAATCAAAAGGCTGTCTCTGCATCCATAATACAAGCCAGTGCATTGCCATAAGTCATGTGCAAGGATAGTGAGATTGCTCACCTTAATGACATCACACAACCGCTCATGTCAAGTAGGCAGAGGCAAGAGAATGTGCATTATTGGGTGCCACTGATCAATATGATCAATAGGCTTGGACGCTTCAAATACATTTATAAATTATGCAGAGCATGTAAACTTGGCTCCCTTCCAACACATGTATTAACATGGATACCAGAATTGCTCCAGAACCCTTTCAGTTGGGATACAACTGGCTTTGGTGGCATTTTCTGCCTTGCTAATTTGCCAATTTCTATACTGACAGGCAAGCGCTCGCCAAGGTTCCCAGATCGTCCCATCAAGCAGCCCCTGACACCGTGGTAAGTGAATGTACCAGTATGTAGGGCAGAATACTATTCAATAAAATTTTAAGCCAATTATCGCTAAAGCTCTTTTTCATAGTTGAAAGAACTTCGATCTGTCCAGGAGGCTTGTTTTTGTCTTCCAATGGTTCTTTGCATCATTTTAGTATGACTAGCTGGAGGACTTGCTCTAATTTTGACCATCCGGTTTTTTTAATGACAGAATGCTTCAAGGAGAGGCTGGTGCATCTTGGCCTGCCTGTGGACATTCTGCAGAACAGCCTGAAGCGGCTCAACCATTTTGTTGTGGAGAAGTTGGCTGACATCGAAAAACTGGCCAGAAAGTGCATCAATTAATTTATTTTATCCACATTTTGTATATGTTCATAGAGTTTACCCGGCTTTCATGTTGGTTTTATAGTCGCGCTATTGAAGTACAACATAGTTGGCCTTGCTTATTAGGCAGTTTTAGTGTTTTGCACCACTGCGCATGCGTCATACACTAACCTCTTGTGGGCTCCCGTTAAGGGACAGAAATAGCGGTTGACCGCAATGAATGCTAACTTAGCGTACGCTTCTTTAAAGGTACATCAGTGCACAGTAGACAGTACAACGTCAGCATAAATGAGACACAAGACACAGGAAATCTCAATTTTGCTGTCTCTGATATGCTGTTAATTACCTATATTCATACCAGACTGTTGTGATGTTTTTGTTGATGACAAGGGATTGTGAACCTCACACATAATTGCCTTGCAGTTATATTATTGAGCTGCAAGTCAATGTAGGCCACCTGGTAAAGCATGATTCTAAATGAATGCATTGCTTGCGGATGGCATGCTTAGCTCTGCTGGCAGTGACTGTCATTAATATTGGTTTTAGTGAAGGCTCTACTGTGAGATTTTCAATTTCCATGATGCCTTCTCTCTTTTGCAGAACCGAAATGACTGAACCATCAGATTGAATGGCATAAGAGGTTCATTGAAGGATGCCAAGCACTTTGTACAGTACCATATCCAAATACACTTTATTTAAACTTACTTCTGTGTTCATGCTGCTTGGATAGCTATAGTACACTCCTCAGGTCATTACTGACATGTAATGCCTATGCTGTGAACACCAGTCGATAAATCTGTTTGAATGTTAATTTATAGTTTTTTAAACAAATTTATGCTTGTTATGTAAACTGGAAAATATCATTTGACTTGCATCTTGATGAAGTATTTCAAAACTTCTTGATGAGTCTCCAATATGATTAACTGGTAAGACACTTCAAAGCTACTGGTACTGCCAATGAGATCAATGGGCATGATCACTTAATCTAATTGGGCAAACCATTGGGATTTTGCTTGTGCTACCAATTGGTTAAGTGGGCTAGACCCATTGAACACAATTGGGAAGTCCAATTGGAGCAGAGGGTTTTTCCAAATGGGTGAACTGGGTTCACCAATTGGTCTAATTGGTGAAACCATTTCTATATTTCACCTGTTGCCAATTGTTTATGTTGGTCAGGCCCATTCAGAACAAATGGGTGACCAATTGGACCCATTGGATTTTGCAATGGGTGTTCCCAAACGCAATTGGGAATTTCCCATTTATTCCAATTGGTTAAATTGGCTAGGCCCATTGAACATAATTGGGTAGTCCAATTGGATTAATTGGAATTTTCCAATGGGTGTCCCAAAACACAATTGGAAATTTCCAATTGGTTTGGGCAACTTTTTTTTGACTGGGAATAAGAAGTCTACGCCACTGCTTCCACCGCCGGGGGGTCATGCTACGTACCATGCTGGCACCACGATCAACAACGAAGAGAAGGACGACAAAAGATAGACTAGCGCGAGCTCAGCGTATCAGCAGCGCTGCTTGCCTAACCAGGTGTGAATACATATAGGCGTATTCCCTCAAATCTGTGTTCTTGGAGTCTGTCTTTCCCGTAACAATGTTGTCAGGAGCAAAAAAGTGCGTTTTTCTCAATTTCAGTTAAAATGCATGGCTCTTTTAGAAAAAAAAACGCCACACGTTGTAAGACGCAGGGGTGCAGCTTGGTACAGTCGAGGCACCCGCGCATCCGTAGAATCTCCTGGTGGGGGTTTAGGCTCCCATGTGGATGGTTTTGTTGGGACGCGTGTACGCGCGGGAGAAGCAGACACGACCGCGCGGTGTGGATCCCAAACATCAACTGGTTTTATTCAGGTTCTCTGGAGGTTCCGGAGAGCAGCGGAGGGTGGCGCTGCCTGGCGGCTTGGCTTGGCTTGGCTGCCGCCACAGCACTCCCCCCTAGTGAGTTGCCGAACGTAGTTAAAGGTCCAGGCGAGTGGGTGCTCTTGATAGCCGCCCGCTGTGCGTCAGCCGGGAGGGCACCTCGTGGACTTGGGCTGGCATTGAAGCTAGGGGTCCTGGCGATGATTCCCTTAGTGGAGGCAACACGGCGTCGTCACGGTCCATGTGTGCTGGCTTGATGCGGTCCAACGACACGACCTCCTCACGGCCGTTTCTCTTGATTGTGAATTGTTTGTTGCCACGGCGGAGGACTTGAAACGGCCCATCATAGGGTGGCTGAAGAGGTCGCCGAACCGCGTCGTGTCGTACAAACACATATGGGCACGATGTGAGCTGTGGGTCGACGTGCACCACACGCGACCCTGGGGGCCGTGGAGGTACCGCGCGCAGTTTGCTCATGACGTTGCGTAGGCGAAGTGCATAGTCGCTGCAAGCTATGGATGCCTCCTCTGAGCCGCGCGCAAAGAGCTCTCCCGGCAGCCTGAGTGTCGTGCCGTAGACCAGCTCAGCGGCGCTGCAGCCAGTGTCCTCTTTCAAGGTGGACCTTATACCCAAAAGAACGAGTGGGAGGGCCTCCACCCAGTTGTGTTCCTCGGTTGCCGTGAGCGCAGCCTTCAGCTGGCGGTGAAAGCGCTCCACCATGCCGTTGCTCATGGGGTGGTACGCTGTCGTGCGTATGCGTGAGGTGCCCATGAGCTGACTGATGGCAGTGAAAAGGGCCGATTCGAATTGTCGGCCGCGGTCTGTTGTTATCGTGGAGGGCACACCGAAACGGGCTACCCAGTGGTACAGGAAAGCACTCGCAACCGTCTCGGCAGTGATGTCCGCGATAGGGATGGCCTCCGCCCAGCGGGTGAACCTGTCGACACAGGTCAACAGGTAAGCCTTTCCGTGGCAGGGTGGCAGTGGGCCGACGATGTCCAGGTGGACATGATCAAAGCGAGAATCCGGAGTGGGGAGTGTTCCCAGTGCTGTCGAGGTATGGCGTTGTATCTTAGAGCGCTGGCAAGCTACACATTCGCGTGCCCAGCGTCGGACGTCCCGATTTACGCCCGGCCAGACAAATCTTGCCGTCACCAGTCTTTGGGTGGCTCTAATCCCCGGATGAGACAGTCTGTGCAAGGACTCGAACACATGGCGACGGAGGCTCGCGGGCACGAACGGGCGAGTTCTACTGATGCTTGTGTCACAGCAAACCTTGTCCTCGGATCCGGGAACTGGGATCCACTCAAGATTCAGGGCAGTGGTCGCGGTCAACAGGTGTTTCAGTTCGTCATCTTCACGTTGAGCTGCTGCCAAAGCGGGAAGATCAACCTGTAGTGTGGGCATGATGGCGTTCACAGGATTCCGTGAGAGGGCGTCCGCTACCTCGTTGTCGCCGCCTTTGACGTGGTGGATATCAGTCGTGAACTCTGATATATAGGACATTTGGCGCCGTTCACGTGCTGTGTGCGTTCCACCGTCGGAGCTTAGCGAGCGCAATGCATAAGTAAGCGGCTTGTGGTCGGTGAGGACGAAAAACTCTACACCTTCCAGGAAATGGCGAAAATGTCGTATGGCAGCGTACACGGCCAGCAGTTCTCTCCCGAAGGTGCTGTAGCGGCGCTCGGTAGGTGTTAGCTTCCTCGAAAAGAAGGAAATCGGGCGCCAGATTCCCCCAACGAGCTGCTGTAATACAGCCCCGACGGCTGTATCGGAGGCATCCACCATTACGCTCTGCGGGACACCGGATCTGGGGTATTCAAGCAGTGCGGCGTTTGCCAAAGCGTCCTTGACCTCGCAGAAGGCTTCTTTTGCTTCTTGAGACCAGGAGAGGGTGTCTGAGCCATTCCGTGAAGTGGCCAGCAGGTCGTGGAGAGGTTGAAGGATCTGGGCGCAGCGGGGAATGAAACGGCGGTAGAAGTTTACCAAACCCAGAAATTCCCGAAGCTGGCGCTTGGCGGTCGGCTGCGGAAATCCTTGCACGGCTTCAACCTTGTTGGGTTGAGGAAGGACTCCTGAGGCGGAGATGACGTGTCCAAGAAACGAGAGCTGTCGCACACCAAGCTCGCATTTGGCCATGTTCACGACCACGCCATACTCCACTAAGCGCTGGAAAACGATGCGCAGATGATTCACGTGCTCTTCCGGAGTGCTGCTGGCGATTAGCAAGTCGTCAAGATAGGCGTGGCAGAAGCTGAGGCCGCGTATAGCACCGTCCATGAACCGCTGGAATGTCTGACCCGCGTTTCGGAGTCCGAATGGCATTCGGAGGAATTCGAAAAGTCCGAAAGGCGTTGCGATGGCAGTCTTCGGGACGTCCTCCGGGGCAACGGGAATCTGATGGTATGCCCGCACCAGGTCGATCTTCGAGAAGATAGTGGCACCGTGAAGCCTCGTCGTGACGTCGTGTATGTGCGGTACCGGGTATCTGTCTGGAGTCGTTACCTGGTTCAGCGCCCTATAGTCCCCGCATGGTCGCCAGTCTCCCGGCGTTGACTTTGGCACCATATGAAGTGGAGATGACCAGGCGCTCGACGAGGGTCTGATGATCCCTAGCTCCATCATGTGTTCAAATTCCTGTCGTGCGACCTTCAACTTCTCTGGAGGCAAACGGCGAGGCCGCGCGTGCACGGGTGGGCCGCTGGTGGCGATGTAGTGTCGTACCTCGTGCTTCACCGCGGCGCTGGCTGGCGGCTGCCTCGTAAACTCGGGAAAATCCTGCAAAATGCGGGTAAAACGTTCTGCACCGGACGGCCCGAGCAGAGTAGGGCTCAGCGGAGGGTGGTGCGAGGGATTGCCTTGCACAGTTGCCTGCGACACGGGATCGTGAAGGCGGCGGTTGCGCACGTCGACGAGAAGGCCGAAATGCCGAAGAAAGTCCGCACCCAAGATGGCGAACTTCACTGCTGCCACGATGAAAATCCACCGGAACGTTCTGTTCAAGCCTAAATCGAGTGGCAGCGAGCGATGTCCGTAGGTGGCGATGGTTGTGTTGTTGACCGCCTGAAGGGGGGGACGCACTAGGGACACGGCGATCGGTGGACCCAACCGGTAACACGCTCACCTCAGCGCCGGTGTCCACGAGGAATCGAAGGCCACTGTCGCGGTCGGTGAGGAAAAACACTGATGGACGACGTTCGGGGGGCCTCTGTGACACTGGTCGTCCTCAGTGCCGGCTGCTCCCGTTTCCCGCATAGTCGCAAGGAGGAATGCATTTGCGAGCAGCATTGCCATGCTTCCTGTGATACCAGCAGATTCTTTGTTGCGCTGCTGGGCGCTGGCGCTCCTCGGGAGTGCTGCGGGCCTGCATCGCTGCGACGGTATCGGCGAGGCGGGATATCTGCTCCCGGATGTCATGCAGCGTGGTCGTAGGCGCGCCGCCGGCGATGTCTGGCTGTAGCGCCGCGACGGACGGCGGAGCGACCGCCAGCACCGAGTCCGCGAGCTCGGCGAGTTGAGACAGGCGTTTGTCGGCAGCCGAGGCGAGGACCATACGCACGTTGACCGGAAGTCGCTGTAGGAACAGCTCGCGAAGCAGTCTGCTGTCAGCATCGGTGGTGGCTGCGCCGGCCGTGTGCAACAGCTGCCTCATGTGGCGCAACAATTGGCTGGGCGTCCGGTCCCCGAGCTCGGTGTCGTGCAGTAGCTGCTGCAGTCGCTGAGGCTCCGACGGCGTGAGGCGGCTGATGAGCAGTTGTTTCAGCGTTGTGTACGCGTTCTCTGCAGGTGGAGCGACCAGGAGATCGCGTATTTCGCTCGCTATTGCCGGTGGGAGGCTAGCGACCACGTGGTGGTACTTGGTTAGCTCAGCGGCAATACGACGAGCGGTGAATTGGGACTCCACCTGCAGGAACCATAGCTGCGGGTCCGCTGTCCAAAACGGCGGGAGCCTGATGTCGACGGCGGAGATGGCCGGTGCGTCAGGGGGAGTCTCCATGGCGTCGATCGCTTGAAAAAGGCGGTAAGCCTCGTCCGGGTCACCACTGTTGGGACGCGTGTACGCGCGGGAGAAGCAGACACGACCGCGCGGTGTGGATCCCAAACATCAACTGGTTTTATTCAGGTTCTCTGGAGGTTCCGGAGAGCAGCGGAGGGTGGCGCTGCCTGGCGGCTTGGCTTGGCTTGGCTGCCGCCACAGGTTTCTTCAGAGCAGCCGCGCAGATGTCGGCCGATGAGATGTGGCCGGTGAAATGAAGGTCAGCATGCACAGCGCGCCATGAGCGCGCGGCACCGTCTCCAGCAGCGACGCCTGCTGCGAAGCCTGCTGAAACGCTAGCCGCGTCGCGCTGGGCGCCTCCACTCATGCTAGGACGGCGGTTAGGCCTAGCGCGGAGGCGGTCGACCTGAACGAGAAAAAAGTCGGCACTCTCGTCAAGGAGGATTACTATGTCCCAAAAAATTGTCGGATAGGTGCCTGGTCCACTCACAGATGGTGTGATGTGCGATCCACTGTCCCAATGGTACAAAAGTGCTCGGCACAACGCTGGCCCAAGGTCACTGGCCAACCTGTCCAACCTCGGCCCTAGCTCGGCTGCCGACGTGTGTCAATCCCCACATTTGGGGATTGACACTGGCCTCACGTTGGCCGATGTTATGGCCACCGACATAGGGCCGACCTATATGGCCAACCTGGCCGATTGCCAGCCACTCTAGGGCCGCGTTTGGCCCGGTGAAAATTAGCACATGGCCAGGCGGCAGCCACTGTAGTGCCAAACTTGGGCCGGCGTTATGTTAGTAAATGACCAGTTTCCAGATACTGCGTGACCACGCCTGGCCCGGTGCTTTTTCGCACATACGGCCAGCTGTAGGCCACATAGGACCCAGCTTGGCCAAGCAATAATATGCCTTGACACGAGGGAAGCTCCGTCTTGCATACCAGTGCCAAGTCGGCAGACACAAGTACAAAATACAGGAAATGCTTTTGACCGTTTATTGCAAAATTTTTGAACGTCAAAACAGTGCAGAAACATGCATTGAACTACAATGCAGTTCACCACATCACCAGTACATGAACGTGAATTTTTTATTGCACAAGAATATTTACGGCGCGAAAACTTTCACGTTGATCACGCGAACTCGCTGCCTGCCGCCTCTGCGTTTTGCCATCCTCTGTTTTGCAGTGTCAGGCAGTGCTTTTTCAGGGAAGTCCACGTTAGAAAGGCAAGCAGATAAGCCAACCTCTTCAACAGCTCTCACACCTTCGGTCGGGACTCTATGCTTTAATCACGTTCCATATTTTCATCACTTAGTGCAGTGTTCCAGCGTGCGTTGCAGCGATGATTTCGCGCGTGTGTCACGTAATTGTTATTTCTTGAAAGTGAATTGTGACGTTGTGTTCTCTTGTTGCGTCGCCGCAGAGTGTGATTTACTTGTGTTTAGTTTGAGTATTCCTCTGTGTGTGATAAGTGACTTCGGGGCGCGTGATTTTATTTTGTAAAAGCGAGCGTTTGTTTTGACGTCGTCTTCCGTCCAATACCCGTGGCCCACAGTCGATCAGGCGTGGACCTTATCGCCGGTCAGCCTGTCGAACAACCCGCAAACGCACGTGGGTGGAATTGTCGCCACAATCCTTCCGGAACAGATAGTGCAGATAATTTAATTGACAACGGATGAAATCAAAATTGCACTTAAACTTTAATTTTATATGTTGCCAACTTAATTATCTACACCTTCCGTTCCGGACGGGATATGCGGCGACAACAATCCCACCCTCGTGCATTTGCTGATTCTTCGACAGGCTGACCGGCGATAATTCTAGTTCACTGTACCGGCGATAAAGTCCACGCCTGTGGGCCAGGGGCATCGGACGCATACGACGTCAAAACAAACACTCGCTTTAACAAAATAAAATCACGCGCCCCGAAATCAGTGATCACAAGCAGATGAATACTCAAGCTAGACACAAACCAATCCCACTCTGCCGCGACGCACGCGGCAACCCTACACTGACAGAACATTCGAAAAATAAACACGCGATGGTTAACCAAAGCAAAGATTGAACGCGATTCAAGGAAGATGGTATCGACGAAGGGTGCGAGAGCTGTTCAACAAGTAGGCTTATCTGCGGAGTGTCAGTCGAACGTCGGAATGCTGGTTGATTGCCGCCGTACACCGTTGCCGACGATTAGCAGGGACTCGAGCCACACGCCGCTGCCGAAGATTGGGATTTGATTCGAGCCGTGGGTTTGGCTACGGGACTTCAGCGCATCAGCTGCCAGTCTTCGCCTCGCGTGCAGCTCCTCTTGGCGTTTCAACGTGGTGGTGGTGGTTGTGGCGTTGTGGTTCGAAGAAGGAAAAGGCGCCTAATTTCTGAGCCCGGTCGGGAGCACGGCGGTTCGTTCGCCCTCTCTTGTGTGGTGGTGGTAGTGGTTAGAAAGAGAAAAGAAAAACATGCTGTGCTGCCCATGCTCATCTCCCCTCACCCACCACTCTTTCTCCCTCTCCCCGTGCGCCGGCTGCCGCGAGCGAGAGGAACCTGTCCACCACGTGAAAGAAGAAAGGGTGTTCGCTCCCCTCCCGCTGCGCGCAGTCTCACAGCGGTGTAGCTTGTCGAGTACGGGCACTTTGAAACAATTGGCATAGCCGGAGTGGGGGTGGGTTCCGAACCCTCCTAAATTTTCTGAATTTTTCATGTGCATATGTACAAGTAAGAACATGTATAAATGGTGGCTGACCCCCCCCACCTCTCCCCCATTCTTCCCCAGAAATAATTCAATATACGTTCCTCTTTATGACATATATAAACGTAAAGTGCCAATTTACACAGTAATTCACGACATGCCACTGCCTTCTTCAAAAAACGAAAAAGAAATCGAAGCAGGAATATCCGTTGCTACTTACACAACAGGCAAATAGACGAGCGTCAAGCCCCCTTAGAGCACCAACCTAAAATAGAGGTCGGCCCACGCTCGTGTTCCGAGCAAGCCCGAGTGGCGTTGGCAGAAAGTAAACAGGCGACGTCGGTCGAAGCGCGCTGGCCAACTCGTTGCCAACCTGGTCGGTGGCCAGTCACGGGCCGAGGTCTTTCCGTGGTTGTATGGCCGACTAAATTGGCCAACGACTGCTTCCCAACTGGTTGCCAACCGTCGGCCACTGGCCATGTCCCCTTGGGCAGGGACCTCAAGAGACGGTCGTAACACGGAATGTCCGCGAAGCCAATGGAACACACGCCAGAGCTTGACCGCAGCCATGACGTAATCCCAAGTATGCTTACAGCTATGCCAACGTTTGCAATTGCTCATCAGCTGAAGTCACTATTTTAACACGCAGGAAGTCTTTGATTTCATGTTAGTGCTGACAGTATGTGTAGTACGCTGTAAAAGCAAACTCTGCTGCCTCTGTAGCAAAAAATGCATTGCAGTTCTGGAAATTGCCACCAAGAAAATGTCCTGTGTGCTGCGAGAACCTGCTGTAGTTGTGATGAATACAGAGGGGAAACAGCGCAAAAACGTGACGAAGTAAGAGTGACCACACAACACACTGACTTCGTCCCGTTTTTGCGCTGTTTCCCCTCAGTATCATGTACCAACTGGCTCTTCAAGACACCCTTCTGTGATGAATAATTTCATTCAAATGATAAACATTTCTAGCTAACGTAAATCCAGCTGTAGGGCTGTTGACTGCACTGCATTCATATTAGAAAGCTGGGCGTAATTTCCTACTTTGCACATAGTGCAGCAAAATGAGTTCATGATGTGAAAATTTTCTAGACATAATGCTATGTGTCAACCGTACATGTAGTAACTTCTATGTTGTACATAGGATTGCAATGCTTGCCTGTGTATGTGTGTTCAGACATCATGACGGTACACAATTTTTCTGAATTCATGTGCTTTCGCGAATAAAAGTCACGTGCAACAGCTCTTTCTGGCATGTGCTGTAATGATGGAACACACAGCACAGCTATGTACGCTATATTGCACTTTAACAATGGGACACTTCACTTTACTGATCTGCCATTATTAAGTTACCTAGAACCCTTTCTTTTTAGACCTCTTCTTATCACCCTAGCTGGTAGACATGTCAACCAGAAATATTTGCTGGTGACAGTTGAAAAGCTTAAAGGGACCGACAACTGCCCAGAACATGAACTGAGATGACTCCACTGATGGAAAGATTGTGCGTCGCACTGACTCAAACCAACCCTGTTTTTGCCGTGAGAGGTAGATTTATATTTTTATTTCTTCATCGAAAGACGCGAAAAATGACCTTTGGCGGCCTCTGGTGGCAAATACATCAACGAATCGATGTACCTTGTCACGTGACCGTTGATTGCTGTAGACGGTTGAGGATCTTTTTGTTGGTACTGAAATATTGTTCGTTTCTTTATATTAAAAGATATTACTACATAAAAATGTACACATAGGCCTGCGTTAGTAGCATGCATTAAAGCGGCGCTGCCTTCGCGTGATGTAATGATACCATGCTCGTCAGCGCGTCTTGAGCAACTTTTCAGCGTGCTCATGCAACCGTGCACGCAGTTTGCAGGTCGCTAAGATTTTTGAGCGACATAATTTTTCTACCTATACTTCGTCTCAGAAATGACGCGCACTGCTACTCGGCGCGGCCGTGCATATGCGTAGTGACGTTTTCAAGTGACTTGGCTTGGCTCGTGCATCGAGAGAGTAACGACGCCGGGACAAACCCCCCATGACACAGGCGCAGGCAACCTTGGGCGCCGGCGCACACAACGCTGTATAAATGCAGGGAAAGGTGTATAACGCCACATCATCTCATTGTAGCAGCTTGTTATTTTCAAAAATAGTTGAAAAGCTCAAAATAAAGGTGGATAAGCACTGTTACAGGAACTCCTGCGAAAGCAGAACGACGACAGCATTCACACATCGCGAGAAGGGCTGGCGGCATCGCTATCAATTCTCAGCGTTGCTGGAGGAAAGGTACATGTGTGTTTAGAGCCTTTCAGATGGAAAAATACTGTTTGTAAGATAACTACGTGCTTTTCGGATTAACTACTGCAGCTACAAACACTACGAAGGGTGAGCTTTCTGTCGCGCCGTAAAAAAATGGGTCGAGAAAAATCAGTTGTCGGTCCCTTTAAATAGTTTAAAAGCTGCGGCTTGAATGGCGTGAAAGAAAGATATGCCAGGAACAGTACCATGGAACGCGTGGTGACGCAATGTCACATTGTTTCTGTAGTCGACTCCCGTTAATACGAAGTTCACGGGAACCGCAAAAAACTTCGAATTAAACGAACTCCAATTAAGCAAAATGCACAAAAAAACGGCACTTTTATTGGCTTCAAACCCGACAGTTCCCTTAAAGGCCAACTCCGGCGATTTTTTGACCATGTCAGGGTAATGGTGCTTTTATGTTCCTGAAACACTCTTGTCACGCGTCCGATAGCTGAAATGCTCAGCAAATTCGAAAATAATTTTTAATAAGCAAAAACGCGCAATACCGAAACCGAAACCCAACCGAGTGTACTGTCTACGTATGACGTAGTAGTTTGCTACGAACCGGAAGTCGTACAAGGCATGCTGGTCCCGCCGGCGCGGAATATCACTTGCTCCTCCGCAAAGAACAGTAAATCGCGCGCCAAATCAGCGAAGCGCCGATCAAACACCGTCGCCTTGTGGCCAGCACAATATACGCTGTAGCGGCCAAAGTTAGCGAAACCATCGGCTGCGTCACTTCCGTCGACCGGCAAACCTACACGTCACACACGCAATGTTGCCAATAATTGTGGGAAGCCGGGTGGGCGTTTGCAGACAATCTTTAAAATTCATTTTCAAACAATCAGCGCATCTCTCAGGCTTGAAATTTGGCATAAATGACGGAAATGTGCAAAGGAACGAACCCAGCGAATTTCATTGAGATCCATTGACCTCGAAAAATCGCCGGAGTTGGCCTTTAAGGGGTACTGACACAAAATTTCGCGGCCGAGATTGCCTGCTGGATCGATTCTCGTGTACATGCGTGTACCATCTGCAAAATATCGACGGCGAATAAAGCTTGGAAGGTATTTTATATGAATTTTGAAGTTCGCGTGCGCGATCCAGCATTATAGGCCGCACCTGGCGGCATTGACACCCTCGGAGGTGACCCGAGGTGACCCCCCCTACTAACAAGTTATCATGACGTCGTAGCCGCCATTTCTGTTTTGACGCGCTCGCCGCTGCGCTGTTGACTGCTCGGCGGCTGCTCGCGAGTGTGTGGCCGCGGCCAAGAGGAGGCGCTGCCGCGGCGCACGCGTTGAAAGTTTTGTGTTCGGCGACACTACAGCTTTCCCGTTTCCTGCTCCCAAGGACTTCTCGATTTCCCTGCGCTGCCTGGGCTGCAGTGACAGGCCACAATGCCGAAATCCTTCTGCGCTGTTTCCTTCTGCACGTCGAAGTCGGGATCAGGCGTATCGCTGCAATACGTTTACCCCGCGACGAACCTCGGCGGCAGAAGTGGATCGAGTTCGTGTGCGCTTGTGGACGTCAGGAGTATCAGGACTGGTCCCCCCGTGCAGAACAGTCGCGTTGGCGGGCTCCATTTCGAGGCGCATTGCTTTACCACAAAGGCACTGGACTTGGCGTACATGGGTCTTCCGACTCGACCCTGTGCATCGCTCACGTCTGGTGCTGTGGTGTTACCTAGCTTTTTTCGGCACCAACAACTTGAAGGGCATCACAATGTTATCCAGTGATTCAATCGGATATAAAAAGCGAACGTACTTTGGCTAAATGAATTGCCCTGCAGAACATTTGTGCACGAATGTGTCGGGTCTTACCATTGTACATTGCCGACGCGAGGGTCATCGTGGTCGTCGTCGCTGGTATCGCTGCCGCTTCCCGACCACTCATCGCCAGCGGGTCAAACCTGAAGTGATTCGTCACGTCGAAAATTCCTTCCATCCCCGCCGCAAGAAAATCGTCGCCATCAGACGACGATGAGCCCGACGACGACAGCGAGGACAATAACGGCGACGACAGCACGCAGCATGTGTGACAAGCGAATGCAAGCAGACGATGCAGACCGTGCGGAAGTGCGTCACTGTTCTGTGTGCTCACGTGACCGAGCGTTTCAATCGCTAGGTGGTGATAGTTGCACCCGGCGGCTTGTCGTTTTTGGAGCTCTGTCAAACCGAAACTGAGGCTGTGTCGGTAATGAGGAGCTTCTAATTAATTATCTGTCGCGCGCTGCAGCAAACCATGTGCCGTGTTATGACTAACAGGCCCCCAGCAACACATTGCAGCAAAAAAAAACGCGGGGCGAAAATTTTTGTGTCAGGACTCCTTTAAGGGATAGTGGCGTTCAGTTTGAAATTCAGCAAGACCCGCAGCTACATCGGTAGCCCTCGGTGGTCGTTCGTTTACGATGTCGTCGTCGTCGCTTTCAGGAATGCAATCATGGGGCCGAACCATCTGCACGTTCGCTGCCCGTTAGTGGACCGCATGTTACGACGTTGCTGTCCACGGCGACGAACTCTTCAAAACGGACGTCACTAAGTGCGGCGCCAAAACTACCGTCGTCGAGTTCACCGTTCACCTGTTTGCACTTGATGCAATTCGAGAGCGAGCGTTAGGCTTAATGCAGTACTTTCGTCGCTTTCCTGCGATGTCTTGCCTGCCGGTGCCTCCATGGTCAACTTTCAAGACTGGCTTTCGTCGCCAGGTCAAGCGTTCGGTAGGGGCCACGAGTTGCCATTATCAAACGTCGCCACCACAACACTGAAAATCAGACGTGGAAACACGTGCGGAATCAACCCAGCGCGCGGCTGAAGCACTCGACAGAAGACCTAGTTAGCCGATGCGATGCCTCGGCGTTGACTAAAAACATTGCCGCTTCATGACTGTGGTGCTGCGGGCAGTGGCGATGGTGACAACAGTGAACTGCAGAATGTTGCGATGGCGAGAACAGCGCGGTCCGACAGCTGTTCTGGCACTTGAAAAATTCCCCATTTTATTGAGACGGTACGGTCACCTCGAGGCTCTCGACTGAAAAATAACTTCTAATTAACCAACATAATGGGCTTTTAAACTTCGAATTATCGAGCATTTTTTCCTATAGGGTTGCATGCAAAACTGAGGGAACCACTTGTTGACTTCTACTTAACCGAAAATTCCAATTAAGCGACTTCGAATAATTATCGGGAGTCGACTTATTTGTCTTGATCCATTCTAAGAGACAGGGCGTGCAAACAGACACAAGAAAGATGTCAAGACTTCTTGTGTCCGTGTTTGCACGCCCCTCTTTAGAAAGAATACTTACCGACTAGCTCAGCTCTCTGTTATTCTAAGTGCACCTTTGTCATGCAAAACTGCCCACATCCCACAGGGACTGACATATTCCCGAGCATCAAGGGGTGTGTGGGGAGTGCATTCAAGCAACATAGCCGTAGACACTAACCTTTCCATCCTGGGCTGTAGACGCAAGGAAATTGGTAACAATTTGTGGTATTTTATTTAGAAACAAGACGAAAAACAGGCGAATAGAAGGCAAGCCAAGCACGGCACGAGCCTTTCTCGCTCTATCACATCCAGCAAAGAGGCTAAACTTGCACAGCACAATAGTTTGTACACAAGAGTCATGCATCGTCGGTCCTGCGGGAGTCTTCCTTGCTGTGAGGCTCCTCCGACTGGTAGCGCAGCGTGCTGGGTGGTGCAAAGGCTGGTGCCTCCTCGGTCAACTCGGCCTCCTCGGGCTCCTGCGCACGGCACCATCCTCGGTTATTCTAACATCAATGCTTCAATGTCCACTTCATGTACAGTAAAAGCTCGTTAATTCAAACTCAGTTAATACAAACTTCCAGTTAATTCAAACTGACACCCTGGTCCCAGCACAGCACTGTGTATTTCTATGGGGGAAAACTCCCGATTATTCGAATGCGTCGGTATCCACAACGGTTATTTCGAACTGGGAGCCCCTAGTTTTCATCACTCCTCACAGAAGTCGGCACCGAGTGACCACAATGAGTCGCAAAACCAAATTAAACCAAATTTACTAGAGATGCAAAACAATGAAATGGCAGCATTGCTCAGCAGATGAGGATTTGGACGCTGCGTTGGAGCTCTTGCGCAAGCTGCAAACGATGCTCATGGAGTCGCAACAGAAAAAGTGCAAGCAAGTGCAAATTACTGATTACTTTTAATTTTGATTGCGTTATCTCTACCATGTAAATAAACGTGTTTTGGAGCATAAATAGCATCATATATTTCGACATTAATGCTCACTGCTCACGTGTATGTATGTCACTCCTTGTTTCTGGCATATCACTGACTGATCAATTAATTTCTATTCGCAACATAAAGCAGGTTTGTTGCCAAGTGAAAACTTTGGGTGCATCATGACAGCACACAGCGGTGTATGGTGCCTAGATGAATTTCACGAGCTATCAGTGTTCCCAGGCACCACCTTGGATGGGACCACAGTAAGCGACTCCACCGGTGCTGATATTGACGTAGCTGTTTCTGACCGCACCGATGCAGAGACCATGGCTCGCATCACCAGTGCCATGAAAGTGGACCCGAGCAGCGATAAAGATGCTGCTGTCATCACTACACAATAAATCTTCTGCTGGGCCTAGTCGGTACATAGCATTTAAGGTGAAGACTTCAGCGCAAATCAAGAGGGACCACAAAGAATGGAGGAGTCAAGTGACAAGCATGGGCGCCCGCGCTCGTCTCCTCTATTCTTTGTGGTCCGTCTTGATTTGCCCTGAAGTCTTCACCTTAAATCACTACACAACCTTGTACCATGCTCCAGAGTGTGCATCAGCATTCAACGACATTCACTGCTGTTGTAGTGCAATGGAAGATGCTGGTTTTGCTTATTTGGAAAGCCTCAAAGACTTTGGGAATGGCTTGAGAACGGCGCACAAGGAGCAAGACAAGCTTACAGGCTATTTTTGTGCGAAACAAAATGCAGTATTATGCAAAAGACACATAATGCAGTAATAGCATGCAGCAACACAATTTATTGCACCAATTAAAAACTGGCACTACTGACAGCATGTTTCATTGGCTACTATGCGGCTGCCACGTGGCATCAACAAAGCTAGAAAAAAGAAACGACTCGGTTCATGATATGTGCATAGAATATGTGGAAAATTCACGAATGTTATCAATTTTTTTACGTATAGACATTTTTTTTATAGCAGTTTGCTTTGCTTATATAAAAGCAAGTTCTCAACCATTCTGTGACTTTTCCAGATAGCCAAAGAACCTTGTGCATTTTGTAAAGTATTGATGTACACGTTTTTTTTTTTTTTTTACCAGCCATTGCGTGTACATATTTCATGACCTCGTGGTGTCAGCAGGGCCACTCACCTCTTCAGGGCAAAGTTGGATGGCACGCGACAATGTTAGTCGGGCACTATGAGATCGTTCCAAGAAGTAGCCATTAGACGTCTCGTTGGACTGGGCTGGTGGTGACCACTGGCTGTAGCCATACTGGCTGCCAGCTCCATAAGGCCGCTGCAGAACAGAATAAAAACATTTTGCCCTCTCTGCAATGGCCCCACTCAATGTTGCTGAAAAAAGCTGTGTAGGCAACAAAGGCTCAAAGTCTAGATGATAATAATGGTAGGCATCTCAACCCAGTTTTTGCACTACAACCAGTGGCCTTAATGAACGAAGGGTCGTCACCTGCCATGTAATTTAAGCACTCGGCTGACCGCCACAGACAGGCTTTTCATATGATTATTGAGCTAGAAGGGCCAAAGTAGGGGCTATTTGGTTGTGCATAGTTGACACTGGCAATGCACTGTTTTAACACAAAGAAAGACGCACAAAAAACACACAGTGTTGTGCTCGTGTGTGTTCACGCTTGTGTTGTGTACTACATGTGTGTTTGGTGTGCCTTTCTTCATGTTAAAACAGTGCGTCGGTCGCAAGTGCCAAACATGATTATTGCTTGCTTAGTTGCAATGTCTGTGTCCTGTTCACAATAAAGTATTGACAAGAGGCACACAAAAGCACTGTAAAAATCAAAAGAAAGGTAGTCAGCTGTTGCCAGGAAAAAGACATCATTGTTAAGGTGACACACCCCGCTAGTGCATTGAGATGGCATATGGCTCTGCTTGCATGGCTAACATGTGTGGGTAGAGACCAGTGGCTTTACAGGTGAGGATAAGGGGTTGAGACATCAAATTCAAGGCTAGTGTGTTCTTTGCTTCAAATGGAAGCATGATACACGCTTGAAGATTTTGGTAAAAAATTTATTATTGCGTTTTTTTTTTGTTTTTTTTTTTACGTGAAAAACCTTTAAGTGCCGAGTTGGACAGCGGGGTCATGGTCTAGGAAGCATGGCAATGCAGGCCTACAAAGCTGTGATACACGCAGTGCTGCACTGTCTGCCCTCAGTTGGGCCCAAACCCGCAACCTTCGAAGGTTGTGGGTTCAAAGCCCCACCGACGGAGGGGGTATTTTCTTGCTCACAATAATTTATTTTAATTTATATTTCAATTGCTACACTACAGTGCAAAACGAATAGATTATGTCCCCTATGATTTCCTTGGTTCAATTATTACTTGGTTTCATTTGGTTGGGTTTAACAACAAAACGAGTCCCTCAAACAATCCCCCCTTCTTTAGTTATTTCAGCCACACAGAGAAGCGCATCCACCCAACACACATCGGGACATCATTTCTCCTGTCTTGTTAAAAAGGAAAAAAAACTGCCGGTGTTGCACTAACGGTGAGGACCCGCATCCCCACCAAGTGCATGAGACACCACGCAGTGGAACCTGAAGTGAGGCTGCACGATTTCCTCTACCTGCTTCAAGCCCATGGCAACGGGTTTGAGGAGCTGCAATAGCTAGTGACTAGAGACCGGATTTTAGGCAAATGCCTATTTTGTTCCTTGCGTTACTATCGTGCCACTTTGATATATGGGCACGAATTAGAGGTTAAGAAGGGCTTTTATACACGATTTTATTTTCGACTCATGGGCGCCGCCATCTTGGACTGATAAGCGATTGTTTGGCCAGTTGTCTATGTCGTAATAAGAAACGATCATGGTCATGAAACGTTGAATGTACCAGCCCAAGCATTTTCGTGCGTCAGAGTTCACCGTAGCACTGTTTGTTTATTTGATATGGCTACAAAAGCGCAACATTATCAGTCCAAGATGGCGGAGCTTGAGCGCTTTCGGAAAATCGGTGTATAGTGCCTATAAATGCCTATTTTTGGCATTCGTTGCCTAAATGCCTATAAGTGCCTATAAATGCCTATTTTCAAAATCGGCGCCTATAAGAACACTAGTTAAACTCACACTTCATTTTCGAGTGCAGTTTCATACCGTTATTCATGTCACAGGGCAACAGTGACCTTTCCGAACTCAAGTCCTCTAGTTCAACCAGCTTCCGAAAAACAACCGCTAGCAGCAGTGAAATAGGATGCAGCGGCCACCATACGCCACAGCGCTGACATGGCGTGAGCGGTTGGTGGAGGAGGTGGAGAGGTTGAGGAGAGGAAAAGATGCTATTTCTGCAGTCCTAAATGGGAGCACATCTCAGCATCTGCAGGGGAATGGCGAGAGAGAAGTAAAGATGGGAGAAGGAGAGGAGAGTGGCGTCTATGGCTGAGGACGCGGTGAGCGGCTTCTATTTGTCCAGTGTCCCGAAGGAATTAAAGAACCGCCCTGAAGACCTGGGTATGGCGGAGGGAAGGGAACAGGAGGTTCCTCTGCGCAGCCGCAGGAAGGTGGAGAATGAATGCGAAACCGTGGAGATCCGTCAGGGGAAAGGAGAGTGTGGATCAAAAGAAAGAAAACATGATGTGCAGACGGCTTTTGTTTTGTTGGTAATTTACTTCTTAAAATGCCCCTCACCAGGTCACATGATAAATTGTAGTTAGACATTGGAAGTTATTGCGTGCCCAATGAAGAGCGTTGTACCACGATAATTTTTCAAATTCGTTCGTTAGGAGCCACAAAACCATGATGCGAGGAGGCAAGCTTGAAACCCTTGCCACTCGCCCCATGTAGCCATCGCACGTCTAATTCCTTCCCTGCCGTTTTCGGCATCGGAGCCGGAGGATCACATGATGCATACACATCAACACATCATGCGCGCATACAAGGTCAAGTGTGCATTAGGGATGGTAAAATCGATGAACGATTAATCGATTAAAGGCACACGGTTAATCGATTAATCGTAATCGATTTGCGTATTTCAATTAATCGAATTAATCGATTAAAACTTTTCGATTAATCGATTACGGCGACTGGCGCACCCCTCCCCCCCCTCCCAACTCAGCCCCTTGGCCGGTGCGCATGAGTGCGAGGCGAGCGATGCCCATACGCAATAGTCGAGCGCACCTACTCTTTTTCACTACAGCGCATATTTGTACGCTGGTACAATGAGCCCGAAGCCGTTGGCGGCCCTACCCCATAGAGGCAGAAATGAACTCGCCCTGGTCTCCGTCGCCTACGGCGTCCACCCCTAAGTCCTCCCCAAAGCTTCAGGCGCGCGCAGGGAGCGGCCCCACCCCGACGAGACAGAAATGCACTTGCCCGCTTCACTCCGCTCACAGCTTAATGCGTTCGCCTCCTCTCGCCCCCCCGTTTGTTCTATCGTGTGCTGGTTAACTGTCGGCAACGTTCACGTGGTGCTTACTTGCTATATTGCGATATTATTACATTGTGGTGTGTGTACTGCTTCCTTTGTAATGTCGTAACCAGGCCCGTAGCCAGAAATTTTTTTTCGGGGGGGGGGGGGGGGGGCACCTGTTGAAAACCTTGAAAACCCCCTATTTTTATTATTTTTTCTTGGTAAAACACCCCCCTCAATCCAAATTTCGCCCCCCCTCCCCCCCCTGGCTACGGGCCTGGTCGTAACAGCGAGCAATCACAAGAGGAGCGCGGTGTGGACGTTGTTCACACAAGATTCGGAAACGACGACTGCGATGTGTGATAAAGGTGGTAAGCAGTACTCGAACCCAGCGACCGAAACTCTTAAAATATCACCTGCTTCATGCCAACTTTATTAATGTCCCAAGAGTCATCCTCCGAAGAAAAATGGTCATGACTAAAATTACAATGTTGAGGACACCGTTCCCGAACCCACCAATACGCCTCTTCAGGTAAGCTATCACTATCTCGCTACTTAGCCAAGAGCCTTTGTGTAACTTATCTTGAAAGTCAAGTCGCTCTTCAATTACACAAGCGATTCTTATGCTTCAAAAGGATGGACTGTTGGAAATTCATATTCGTTCAAAAAGCTGGGTCCTCTTCGCAGGACCTCTTCCTTTGTCATGTGTTTTCTGCGCTATGGATTCATTGAATGAAAACAAAGGCGGTGTATCAAATTTTCAACAGTGAAGTTTGTTATTTTCTGCATATTTCAGACGTGCGAGCGCATCGTCTAATTGCATATTTTGTTTGCGGTCGTTTTTGGCTCCGCGCTGTTTCATCATGTTTCATCGCATGAACTCAGCTCTCCTTGCCTTTGATAAACTAGCGAATTTTTTCGTCTGCTGTGTCTAAGGCAACTTTTTGGGTATTTTATTTAACTCTCAGGTCCGCCATTGTGAATCAGTTGTTACAGAGCTCGGCTGCTGACCCGAAGTTCGCGGGTTCGAACCCGTCCGCGGCGGTCGCATTTTGATGGAGGCGAAATGCTCGAGGCCCGCATACTGTCCGATATCAGTGCACGTTGAAGAACACCATATGGTCGAAATTTCCGGAGTCCTCCACTTCGGCGTCCCTCATAATCATATGGTGGTTTTGGGCAGATTTTATTTTATTTTTCTTCAACGGCACTACACAGTGGTCCAAGAAGTTCGAAATTGTAATATGCGTTGTTTATTTCTTGACTGGTTCCTATTGCCGTTATATCTTATTGCTTTGCATATAAAATATTATTGTTTACCATTTATATATATATATATATATATATATATATATATATATATATATATATATATATATGTGTGTGTGTGTGTGTGATTACTAGCGTAAAGGGGACAAGGATGCCTAATAATCAACTTTAATTATGCTATATACCAACTAGTTCAATTGTCCGCCTGATATATATATATTGTAAGAATGACAGCGCCACTGGGGGCGCGGGCACGCGCTAAGCTGCTGCAAGAGGAGAACGAAGCAGAATAAGAACAGCCGGCCCAGCGTACGGGCGTTGTCTCTTGATTGTCTCTTCTTTCGTGACAATATATATATATATATATATATATATATATATATATATATATATATATATATATATATATATCGTTACTGTAAAGCTAGCATTCCGGCGATGCAGTTAGCCCAATTTATACGTGTTAGTCACTTCGGCAAACAGCGTGTTCAAGCGCAGTTTTCTTGCACTATCACGCGGAAAATGTAGACTTAGCCACTCTCTTGAGATAAACACGTATAATAGATTAACCCTTGCACTTGCAACTAGAACCTCGTCTCCACACGAAGCACAACAGGTGCCGCCTTTAGTTGTGCGAATATGCAGCTCAAGGAAGCGCACTCGCGGATTATGAAAATGGCCGAACAGACCCCGGAGAAGTGCTGCTTTCAGCTAACGCTTGCTGTCACACGTCAGGGATCCTATAGAGGTCCCCGTCTTCTGCTGTGACGCGAAAGGAGGACAGTCGCAAAAGACTATATCTTCTAATGCCTGACCGTGGAGCCCGAAGGCTCATAGTTCGGGCTCCACGGTAGTCTAGTGGTTGCGGAGCTCGACAGCTGACCCGAGGGTCGCGGGATCGAATCCTGGCCGCGGCCGCCGCTTTTTCGATGGAATCGAAAATGGATGAGGCCCAAGTACTTAGACTTAGGTGCACGTTCTTTAGAACCCTAGGTGGTCGAAGTTTCCTGAGCCCTCCACTACGGTGTTCCTCATAATCATATCGTTGTTCTGGGACGTAAAACACCAGATTATTATTATTATTATTATTATTATTATTATTATTATTATTATTATTATTATCATTATTATTATTATCATTATTATTATTATTACAGTTGCGGCTGTACACACGATTGAAGATGTGCGCGTAGAGCCGAGTTAGGGCAACGAGGAAATGAAATATGTGATATCGCTGATGCAACTGCCGTTCATTTTAACCGGGAGGCAAAAGCTCGTGTCACTCTACTTCCCCCAGATGCCTGTACCGATGGTCTGTTTGACGCCAGCATGTTGCTGTGAAATTTCGCTTGGGCGACCTCAAGGAAGAGATTACGTCAGTCCACAATTATAGTATTATCGAGGGCTTCCGCAATATCTAAAGGACGATCGGAGAAAAGATGCCCTCCCTACAAGTGCGAGCGTCTCATTTACTTCATCTTCCTCCTCGTCTCTGCTTTGCCTTTTTTGGGACGTTAAACCCCAGATATTATTAAATATTATCTGCTTTGCCTTTCACGGGATTTTCTAACCCTCGGCCACGCTGAATGTTTCCATTACTTCTTTTCGACCTGTGTGGTCGCCGGAAACGCCTGCGATATCGGTGCGCTCGAGTAGGCAGGCTTCGAGGAAATACGACCTTCTGCCGAATCGTCCATGGATGATGGCCACAGATCCTTCAATCCGTGACATCACCCAAAGGCGACGGGATGATCCGTGTCCATTGGCCGAAATTGAGAATTTTCACGAAGGCGCAAATGTGCACATTGTGACCTCTAGCGCGTCTGATAGAAAGACTTCGGTCGAGATCAGACACAAACAATACCTCTCAAACAATAAGGTTTCCTTTTTAAAGCACCCATCCAAAATGTCGATTAATCGATTAATCGATTAAAAAATCACATAAAAACCAATTAATCGATTAAAGGTTCAATCGATGAACGATTAACGATTAATCGATTAAAATTTTTAATCGACCATCCCTAGTGCGCATGACGTGCCCGAGCCTGCTCGTTAGTAGGGTATTGCCTGTTTCTGCGGGATGGATCCCTCAGTGTGCGTACGTTTGGAGAGGAGGCAAGCTTGAAACCCTTGCCACTCGCCCCATGTAGCCATCGCACGTCTAATTCCTTCCCTGCCGTTTTCGGCATCGGAGCCGGAGGATCACATGATGCATACGCATCAACACATCATGCGCATACAAGGTCAAGTGCGCATGACGTGCCCGAGCCTGCACGTGCACGTACATCATCACTGTTGTGTTGTTTTGGCATTCTCGGTAGGGTATTGCCTGTTTCTGCGGGATAGATCCCTCAGTGTGCGTACGTTTGGAGAGGCTGGCACGGACCATGTATCCTTACAGTGATACACCGCGTCGCACCGCTGGAACTGCTGTCAGAGACAATGCACCAAAAACATGCCAAACATTGTCAGGGCTGGCGCCGGCACGACGCGGGAATGGCAAGACGACGAACGCATGTGAAATGGAGACCGATAATTGTATAGCATCTCGCTGCTATTCGAAATAAAAAAGAAAAATATACATGTGCTAACATTTCATTTCTGTGTTTTATTATTTCTCTCAGCTTTCATTCATCTGCTCATCAACAGGTTACACAGATTACACATGCCACCTCGAATAATTCTCGCAATGTCACGTGCTACGCTCTCAATCAGGTCCCACTTAAAGTGCTTGATAGGGGAGACTAACGCCGTGGAGGGGCGCTGCGGTGTCGGGCGCTGCCGGTGATTGTGGGGAGAAAACTTGTTACTCGACTGTTCACCCCTGCGCTGTCCCCTTCAACCTGCCTTGAAAACCCGTTGCTTTGCTCGCACGCTACACACATTCTGCACGTGTTTTTAAGAGTTTTATGTTGCGCACGGTTAGGATGTACACGCTCCTGTCCACGTTTAAGAAGATCGCCGCAATTGAAGATTTTTTTTCGTGGCAGCAATTTGGTGAAAGGTCAGCGTCTGCTCAGCCGTGTAGCAGATGTGGAGCAAGTGATAGATGACGCTGTTTACGACGTGGAGTCAGAGAAGAGTACAATGTTCTGTACGTTCATAATTATATACCTGTTTTATTTGGTTTGCTGTGTGTACTATGCACTCTTTATGTTTTTTACTGGATGCATGGGTAAGGTCGCTTCTAGTGCTTTAGGTTAAGCGGCCCTGACGCTGTGACTGCTATTAGCTGGGATACCTTAATTTACTAGCAACCATTCAAGTTATTGTTCAAGTCTAGCGCTCTGTTATCGTACGCAACACTCCAAAAATAAATGGTCTATTAGGGCTTCCTTCCGTCCCGCAACAAAAATTTACATCTATCTCGCGTGTCTTCCCTTGCATTATCGCCGTTCTCCTAGCTGATTATCCGAGTTCACGAACAGTGTGCGTACTGTCAACGTGACATAGCATTCTTAATAGAAACATGACGAGCGCCTGGCTTTCAGAAAAACATTTTTTTTTTGTGCAATCTGCGGGGGAAGAGCCAACTACCGTCAAGCCATTTTATTTTGGTCACTATCGAAAGTGCACCGTGTGGTGCGGGCTGTACCTGCACACACAGTAACAACTAGTTAACTATTTCACCCAAAAAAACCAACGAAAGTGCAACAATGGCTAATGCATATTTTTTTTTTCGTAATAATAATAACAATAATAATAATAATAATAATAATAATAATAATAATAATAATAATAATAATAATAATAGTTATAATATCTGGGGTTTTACGTCTCAAAACCACGACTTCATTATGAGGGACGCCGTAGTGGAGGGCTCCGGAAGTTTAGGCCATCTGGTGTTCTTTAACGTGCACTGACACGAACAGTACACGGGCCTCTTAGTTGTCGTGGTCGTGCCCACTCAAGCGGGAGCTTCGCATCTCCAGCGGCAAATGCAGTTGCATCGCTGGTGTAATCCATGCCTGTCGTCTGCTTTTTTCGTACCATCTGTTTGGGAATTGGTAAAATTTCACTGGTGGAGTCGACCCCCCATGTTCGCATGGCCATTGTGACAGTTGACGAAGCAGGAGTAACTCCCTCCTCTTTGTCAGGGTAACATCGCAGAACGAGGGGTCTTTCACGTGCAGCGCACGCTTCGCAAATGTGTGGGAACCAAAGGGAGCGTGGGGTTGTAACAGGCTACAGTTGTACGTTTTTTTCCGGCAGGGAAATGGCAAGCGCTGGCGTCGGCGGGCAAACTTGAGCGGGTCTCCCCTATATTGCCAGGAAACGGGACATTTTTCGTCTGGTTTTCTGAATATATCCAGCATTTAACCAAGACCTGATTAAGGGTGTATGGTCAGCGACGTCAGAGCACCAATGTCTGCGTAAAGGAGCGACGTAAGAGCAGGATCATTTCTTGTTGTATGTCACCCCCTCCATCTTGGGGCACGCGCCTGTGAGAAGGGCGAGCGGCGTTCAGTTTGAAATTTCACGTCTTTCCGCAACGCGTGGCGCTGCAAATCTTTGCGGACGTGATCGCGAGTGCATGAATTACACTTGTCAGCTTGAAATGCTCAAACCTGGTGAGGGGCCCTTTAAGGTGTTCACTGACGGAGGGAAATTGACCCTACGCGATTAAACCCGGCAATACGAGGCATCCCTACCTTCTGGTCCTTTAGCGGTCTGGCTATCTGCTACTGTGCAGCCCTTCTCAGCCACGACGAAAAGAAAGAGACCCAGGAGTGTGTTGATTCGACGGTGGACACTTGACTCACCATGCTAGACAATAAAAGGAAAGACCGTGTTCTGCGAACGGTGTGGGAAATGCATGACTATGTTTAACCGTTGGCGCCTTTGTGCTATCATAAACAATATTTTTGCTTCATGTCGTAGATACAGATCACGTACGTTTTTGTTTGAAATTATTTGAATTTATGTAAAAATTTATTGTGCCTATATTTACGATTTTGGAAGCCTAAAACGGTGTTCTACCTGCCTATTTCTTGGCACCTAGAACACGTTTTTCAGTGCCTGAAAATCTGGCCTCTGCTAGAGACACATCAGATTTTTCGCATTCATCTTGGGACAGCACAAAAAGTAGTCCATAAGGATGGGCAAGCTCATTTGTATTAAGGAGAGTTCTTTTTCTCATTCAAATGCACGTTACTTTGTCTCGACCGATGGGCCATTTTTAATTATGCGAATCCAAATTAAGGATGTGCAAGTGTCACAACGAAAAACAGTGCATCTCGTTGGAAATGCGTAAAAATTTCTTGCAGAACCTAGAATATTTGGCTAAAACAAGAAGAAAGCTTCATGAATATCGTATGGACAATTTTATCGTTTGTTCAGTGTCATCGTTGCCTATGTGACTAAGCATTTTCAACGATTGATTGAAGCTACAGAGAGGTGAATTCCTTAGCAGCAAGTGTAAAATTGGACAAAAATTCGAGAAGCAGGAATCTGCTTCCTTAAGGGGAGATGCGATTCGGGAAAAAAGTTGCATTAATCTGTAGCCTAGGGCAATGAAATTTTTGCTGTATATATATTCTTTTATGCTGATTTCAAATATGTAATTAGTTTCATAGTAAGTTGCACAGTTTTTGTTTTGTGCCAGGACAATGTGTAAAGTATAGTTCGTTTTGGACAAACTTTTTATGCCACTAAACTTTTACGGTTCTCAGCCATTAATGGCTCATATTGCTCCACATTAACTTTAGAATGCAAATAACTATCAAGAAAGGGCGTATAAAACATTTTTATGGTCAAGAAAAATTGTAATGCGAGAATTCTTCGAATCCTCAGCCCATACTAATTGCTTACTTTAGGTTAGTAATAATTATACAAGCGATATCAAGTATTAAAGGAGATACTTGCACCCTTCACATGTTAAGGAATATGTGGGCAAAATTTCATCCCGATTGGGCTATCAGAAGCACCAAAAACATGATGTCCAAACTCAAGAAGTTGCCCAAAAATGGATCTTGAGAAAAACGCATTTTAAAGGTAAATATGCTCATATATACGAAAAGATATGTTATTTAAGATGATTTATTCCATCATGAGAGCTTGGAAATCATGGTTATTTTGAGCATGTGGCTTTAGTGAACCCCTCATGCGAAATGCAATGGCAAGCAGCCAGGTGACAATTTTCAGGGGACTCTAGAAAATGAGCACTTTTTAGTTATTTAGTAGCCACCTTGTGCTCTTTAACCCTTTCAGGGTCGAATTTTTTCGCGAAATGCGTGCCAAAAATGTGTAATTTTTTTTTATTGCTGAAATAAATTCTTCAGACCATTATATTTAAGAAAAAAATTGTCTAAAATTTTTTTTCGTGACCGTAAAGTGACAAAAAATCATTTTGTGCTCTTACATACACATGGTTAATTCATAGTAGCATCAAGCAAAATCCTAAACAAAAACACTTTTACGATGTCTTATAAATAAAAATTATGCATTATAATAAACATAGCTCACAGACATACAGAAATAAGCGCACCAGAGTACTTTTCCGGTAAAAAAATGCTTATCCTCTAAAACTAAACACTGGGGAATTGTCACCTTTGATCCGATCCGGATCGTCTCACCGCGCACGCTTTCAAGATGTCGCTCCTTCATCATCATCCGAGTCTGAACTCGTATGTAAATCCTCGCCTGATGAACTGACATCCAATGAATCGGATCCGGCACTTGGGGAATAGTCCACATCGGAAGAATCGCCGCTCGACTCCCTAGCACCATAGCAACCGGCGCGAGCTTCCGCAGCGTAGGCGAACTGTGTGAGTGAGCGCACGGAAGAAAACTGTGCGGTTGTGCGCCCGTCCGGAAAGCAAAATGAGGGGAAAAAGCTATAATGATCCTTCGCCTTATCGCCAACGAGACGGAGTTAGTTTTTCCGAGTTCCCTGAACAGGAAACTCAACCACAGCGGCAAGGTTTGTGTAATTTAGCTCCTCCCGAAACAGATGTAATCGCGCCTCGAGGAGCAATAAACGAGATAGTCACAAGCGGTCACCCTTTGAAAGATTAAAAATCAGACAGCCATCAGCTTTGCGGGCGCGAGAAGCGATAACCAACCGAAGGATCTAAACCGAAACCAGCCGCACGGGATGCGCGCGTTCAGGTGTGCAAGCGAAAGCCACCGCGCCGCTTTGGAAAGCAAAAAACGCAACAGAGAGAGACATCGGCGCGTGAAAAAATATCCCACGCGTTCCAAAGTGTGGCAGCACATGTCAAGCAAGACAAGTGATCGAAAAAGGCGCGAGTTTTAAACCAGCCGCACCGCGGGCGCGCTCAGATGCGCAAGCGACTACCGGCGCGGCACGTTGCGAAGCATAAAAAAAGCAACAACGGAGAGACATCGGCGCATGAAAAAAAATTCACAGTTTCCCGAAGCATGGCATCACATGTCAAGCAAGAAAAATGATGGAAAGAGGCGCGCGTTTTAAACCAGCCGAACCGCGAACGCGCTCGGGTGCGCAAGTGGTTGCCGGATCGCCATTTTGCGAAGCAAAACAAAATAACAACGGAGAAACATCGGCGCATGAAAAAAAATTCCACGTGTTCCTGAAGTGTGGCAGCACACGCCGAGAGAGAAATGATCGAAAAAAAGCGCGCGTTTTAAAGATAAAGGCCGTGCCGTACATGTACGGTGAAAACCATTTGGGCACTGTTAGGTGCTGCCGTACATGTACGGCGAAAACCATCAAAGGGTTAAAAGCGATTTTAACCTACTTTGAGTTTAATTACAATCTTCAGTTTTTTTGTGGTGAAAATAGAGAAACTAAACTTGGGAAAGCAAATAAAAACAAAAAATATGTAATTTTGGAAAAAACTTGCGTTTTTCGACTCGCATCTCCCCTTAAAGGGGCCCTGCAAAACTTTTTGAGCATGGTTAGAAAACGGTGCCGATCGGTAGCCGAGGCTCCCGAGAACACGTGAGCCAAATATTATAGCGCAGCATGCGGCCTGGAATTTACAATAAATTCTCAAGTTCAGCTAAAAATCGCTTTCTCTTCTCTCGACAAATGATGCTATATACTAAAAAATCATTGCGTCACAGGCCCAAGTATCACGCCATTGGCTGATTTGAGCATGGCGCGCTCGGGAGTTACTGGAGCCGGCGCGAGAGGCCGCGACGTGTTCGCGCGATCGCACTGAAAAGCCGCGCATTCGAAGAAAAAAAAAAAGAGAGAAAGAATGCTCAAGGTGACAAGGCACGCGTGATGTACCTTCTTCCCCCGTGCCGTCCCTCCCTGCTTAGCTTCCAGCGCTTTCGTCAGGACAAGAGAAGAGAGAAAGCAATTGCAGCGTGCGAATCTTTGTAACTTGTAATTGCAAATCTTTGTAACTCCGCTCGTACTAGATAGATTCTAAAAATTTATGTGTCGATCAATTCATCAGGCAATAAGCTCCTATACTGAATCCGTTTTATGGCTGCTTGGAAAAGTGTTGCAGGTCCCCTTTAGTAACATAGTACGTCAAGAACGCCAGCACTCAATGCATTGTATATTTGGATATCAAAGCTAGCCAACACAGCCACACCTTTGTGCTTGTGACGGAATGCACACATCTTGCCATATTTAGCAACTTAAATAAAGATTTACACAAATGACACACAACAGAGGCAATTGCAGATTACTCGCTCTCCTCACTCGAAGGGAGCCTCAAACTTTTTTCCCAGCTCACCCGCTCGAGTTCGTCATTGAGCCAGTCGACGGCGGCAGCCCACTTGCGCTTGAGCTCGCCATTGGCGTGCAGCATGTGAGCCGCCGCAGGGCACGAGTCGAAGAGCGCCACCAGGCACTTGATGCACTGGTAGGCCCGCTTCTGGTAGTGGCTCTTGGAGCGCTGAATTGTGTCGAAGAGGCCCTCTCGGTCGTCGGGGAGGCCCCGTAGCGCGTTGTGGATGCGGTGCACTTGCCACGAGTCCTCCAGTAGCAGCACACCAAGTAGCAGGTCCACAAACGGCCGCAGTTCATACGTGTAGGTGTACGCCACCTGCCAAAGCAGCTCGCCCAACACGGCCGAGGAGAACTGCGGGTTCTCCCACGAGCAGAACTGCAGCAGCTTCAGAGTGTCCTCAGCCCCACTCGCGTCCTCAATCACCTTCTTAACGTAGCTGGTCTTGTTGTACAGACATGCCGCCACCTGAGGCTGGATGGGCATCAGGTATTCCTGGCATAGCTGGTCACCCATGTGCGGGTTGGGCAATGGTGCTGCATTCTGAAAAGGTGCAGCAAGCAACCTGAAGGCATGCACATTCATGTTCGCACTTTTACTCACACTGGCTGCGAGCAATTTGACTCCACAAGCGCTAGACTCTCCTGTAAGCAAAAGAATGGGCTAGAACAACACTTCTGCTAGAGCGAATTATTGTGGCGGCCTGTACGTGCACACTATCATTGTACGTGTACACTATCATTGCTGGTGATAGAAATGCCCACTACAATTTCCCTGCACACGAAAGCAATGGTCGACACAATAAACTGATTCTGTAACTTAACCTTCATCACAACCAATGCCGGAACTACAGCACAAATGCCAGCTGCAGTACAAGCCCATATTTTGCCACGTATACCATCCTATCTTCCTTTTTGTGCTAAGTGATATGATATGAGTGAGTGATATGATAAGTGATATGATAAAGAGTTGACCATGTCTTCTTCAGAGTAGCAGTTTGAAACAAGAAAGAAATGCAGATCCAATGCACTGTGGTGATCGATGTGAGCAAAGTGTCCACATAAAAGCTCCATTGTCGCACAGCGTGGTATGCCATGTTCAATGAACTGAACTGCCATTCTCCATCTAGCCCAAAATTGAAAACCTGTAGGGGTCAACAAAATTAAAAGCTTCTTTTTAAAATCTTGTGAAAGCAGGACAACAACTTGAACTACGACAACTCTGTTTAAAGCTGCCAAAATGTTTTTTTTCCTTCTTTGACATCCCATGAACATTGTGCCTGAAAAATTGAATCCAGTATCGATATTCACTTTCCAAATTCTGGCCTCTTTTAAGAATAGCTTTATTACGAAACGCCCATATGCAGGGGTGCAAGTCAAATAGGATTGGGAGCAATTTTTAGCACAAAAAAATGTTGCTTTTGGGGCAGGGAAATCTAAAGCTGCTCAATGCAGCTTTTATGCCTGGTCATCCTCACAACCTTGTTGGAAATAAACTCAATTAAAATTAAAATTCAAAGCTTTGGCAGGTTATGGGGGGAAAAAAAAACTTCATGACTAGCAGGGAATCCCACATGCAGAGTAGTGTAACAAACAAAACTTACTTTAGGAATAGAAAACAAAAATATGTACAAACCACGCATTCAACATCAGTACAATAATACTTTACTTTCAGTGAGCAAGCTCCAGCGAAATTGACCAATGAATTCTATGGAAACCCACACGGCGTGGTGAACTTGTACCAACATGCAAAGCAGGTTGGGTCAATGCAGTGATGGCAAGCTGCTTTCGTTACTGCGAGCGACCGCGGTGCACTGCAGTGTAATTGAGGGTACGGCACAAGGAAGCGGGAGCTAACGATAAGTTTAAAGCTTTTCGTATTAAACGTACTGTTAAAAGACTGTTTGTAGTGCAGATCAGGTGTGAGTAAACGACACACAAGACAACGTTGCACAATTCATAATCTTAAACAGTGAAACAAAATCCTGTGCAGTTCCCAGCTACATAATTCTTATTCTTTCATTTTTCCCACTTTTGCTTTTGTTTCCTAGGGTCCCGTCAAAGAAAGTATCAGCGGGGTTCTACTGTAGCTACTGCAAATAGTAGAATATCAAATAGCAGCACAGCCACGAAAAAGGTGAGGCAAGCCCAGAATGAATTGTACCAGTACCTCTTTTTGACTAGTTGCTGACTAGAGGATGTTATTCAGTTGGCAGTGACTACGGTGACGGGGCCCGTCAGCGCAGTACTGTCGCACAATTGACGGGGCCCGTCGCCATAGTGCAATTCTGTGGTGTAATCGTAATAGTGAGGGGGGCCCGGCACAATAGCGGCGCAACTACTCTGACGGGCCCCGTCACCGTAAAGGAGTGACTACAGTGACGGGGCCCGTCAGCGTATAACGTAAAAGTGAGGGGACCCGTCAGCGCAGCAAAATCGTAAAATTGAGGGGACCCGTCACCGTAGTGTAATCGTAAAAATGAGAGGGCACGTTCCGTAAATTTGTAGTGATTTTAGACCCCCGTCGCCATGTGGCTTCAGTGGCGTAATGGTTAGGCGCACTGCTTGAAGAGCGGTAGTGCTGCAGGTCGTCAGATCAAATCCTCTCGACTTCCTTTTTTTTTTTGGAAATGCGTCGACATTGACGTTACTTGAAGGAGTCGGAAGTTTTCTTTTTAATGTTGCTGTCCGCGGTGGTCGTTAGACAGCCCCACCATTTGGATTTCGAAGCGCTGTGGGGTAATGCATGATGCATTGTTGCTGTGCGACCTCGGTTCTAATCGCACCGAACAAGTAAACTTTTCTTTTTCCTGTTTTCAATATTGTTTTAAGTAATGTTACTTACTTTAAACGATAATCGTGTTGGACAACGTTTCACAGTGGACCGCTGGTCAGCGAGAACCTGACGATCAGCTGAGTCGAGCTGACTGACCGGACTCGCAGAATGGCAGCCGCAGCGGAGCCCTGGTCTGAGCTCCCCCAACCGCAAGGTCTGTAGCAATACTGCAAATAATAAGTGTCCACTACCACCATTGAAAGCGCATAGACATACTGGATCCATTCAATACTGCCGTAAGGATGTCGTAATAGTGAGATGGCCCGTCAACAGCGCTGCGACTTTAGCGACGGGCTGCGTCATTGTTTTTATTACTTTTGTTGTTTACTCCTGCGCGAGGTGACGGCGTTGAAGCTCGCTACGGCTCCCTTCCCTCAGCGTAGGATAGGCACACCTTGTGGTTTACCCAAGACTGAGCCGCACCAGCTGACACCTGCAAGCCGCCAGATGACCGGTTACGCCCGCGTCTTCGGCGTGTTGGCATTTCAATCGTCGAGAACGATACTAAAGTGAGCTAGTTTAACGATACGGAACACGCCTCGATCCTGTGGGAAAAGCGTCGTCTCAGGATTGGAAGACAGCAACATAGCACAAGTATATATTTACCGCACCGTGGAGAGTTCGCATGTCTAACGCAGTTTGTATTGAATAGCACATATTGCGCTATGTTGCGCTCTCTGTAGCTGCCTTCCAATCCTGAGACGACGCTTTTCCCACAGGATCGAGGCGTGTTCCGTATCGTTCTCGACGATTGAAATGCCAACACGCCGAAGACGCGGGCGTAACCGGTCGTCTGGCGGCTTGCAGGTGCCAGCTGGTGCGGCTCGGGCTTGGGTAAACCACAAGGTGTGCCTATCCTACGCTGAGGGAAGGGAGCCGTAGCGAGCTTGAACGCCGTCACCTCGCGCAGGAGTAAACAACAAAAATAATAAAAACAATGACGCAGCCCGTCGCTAAAGTCGCAGCGCTGTTGACGGGCCATCTCACTATTACGACATCCATACGGCAGTATTGAATGGATGCAGTATGTCTATGCGCTTTCAATGGTGGTAGTGGACACTTATTATTTGCAGTATTGCTACAGAGCTTGCGGTTGGGGGAGCTCAGACCAGGGCTCCACTGCGGCTGCCATTCTGCGAGTCCGGTCAGTCAGCTCGACTCAGCTGATCGTCAGGTTCTCGCTGACCAGCGGCTCCTGCCATCGGTCCACTGTGGAACGTTGTCCAACACGATTATCGTTTAAAGTAAGTAACATTACTTAAAACAATATTGAAAACAGCAAAAAGAAAAGTTTACTTGTTCAGTGCGATTAGAATCGAGGTCGCACAGCAACAACGCATCATGCATTCCCCACAGCGCTCGAAATCCAAATGGTGGGGCTGTCTAACGACCACCGCGGACAGCAACATGATTTTCTTTTAAAAAGAAAACTTCCGACTCCTTCAAGTAACATAAATGTCGACGCATTTCCCTTAAAAAAAAAAAAAAAAAAAAGGAAGTCGAGAGGATTTGATCTGACGATCTGCAGCACTACCGCTCTTCAAGCAGTGCGCCTAACCATTACGCCACTGAAGCCACATGGCGACGGGGGTCTAAAATCACTACAAATTTACGGAACGTGCCCCCTCATTTTTACAATTACACTACGGTGACAGGGCCCCCCTCAGTTTTACGATTTTGCTGCGCTGACGGGTCCCCTCACTTTTACGTTATAAATACGCTGATGGGCCCCGTCACTGTAGTCACTCCTTTACGGTGACGGGGCCCATCAGAGTAGTTGCGCCGCTATTGTGCCGGGCCCCCCTCACTATTACGATTACACCACAGAATCGCACTATGGCGACGGGCCCCGTCAATTTTGCGACAGTACTGCGCTGACGGGCCCCGTCACCGTAGTCACTACCTATTCAGTTTCCTAGCACGGGAGAAATGTTAGGGATGTGGTAGCATAGACCAAAGAGAAGTAGTGGTGGTTTGGCATGACAGAAGATCCATCAAGTTTCTCTATGTATGTCAACGGTAAACCACAGTCGTTTGTTAATGGCAATGAGGATATATATCCTTTTTTATCTTTGTGAATTGGTTTAGAGTTTGGTATTTCGGTATATAAGCATTGTCATCAAGCAATATGCAGGAGAATCATTTCCAAAATATCAAGTGAGAACTGTGGTGAAAAAATCAAGTCGGAAGCTGCAAAGCAATTCTGCACCAACGGCAATGCAACTTCATCACCACACCCTTTTTCTTACCAATATTGGTTAGTTCCAAATATGCGGAACATTTTGCACATTAGAATTCAAATCAAAGCAAACACTGGGTAGCGTAATATTTGTCTGTAAGATATAAAACAATTGTACAAGCATACTGACAAGCTGTTTTCTTATTTGCTGCTATTATTTCATCTTTTCAGTTAAGGGGGAGATGCTACTTAAAAAAAAAAAGTTTCCTTAGTCTGAAGTGCCTAGGGCAATGAAATTTTTGCTGTTTACATAGGTTTTTATGATGATTTCAAATATGTTATCAGTTTTATGGTAAGTTGCATAGTTTTCGTTTTGTACCATGACAATGTGTAAAATAAGCACTTTTACGACACACTTTTCCTGCCACTAAACATTTATGGATATGAGCCATTAATGGTTCATATTGCTCTACATCAACTATAGAATGCAAATAACTAACAAGAAACTGCGTATAAGACATTTTAATGAACAAGAAAAATTGTAATGTGAGAAGTCATAAAATGCTCAGCCCCTACCAATTCCTTACTTTAAGTTCATAATAATTGATTACAGTCAAATCCCGCTACAATGAAATTGACGGGACGCGCTAATTAGTTTGTTGTCGCGGAATTTTGTTGTTGTGAAATTTTATCAATAGATCGCAAAATTTGGTAAGATCTGATGATTATGATCGTCCTTTGGTCCCAGCAAGCACAACTCTCGCTTACTCAGACGTACCTGGCCGCACACCGAGTGAACGTATTTTCTCGCATATAACACGCACAAAATATACAGAAAATTTGGTGCTAAACTCGGGGTGCGAGTTATATGAGAATTTCGGCAGGCCAGTTGGCTTCACAGCAAGCATTTACGGTAATGCAAGGAAAGCGGCTTTGCGATAATACGTGGGTATTTTTTCTTTTCTTTTTTTTCCTTCCTGCCTCCCACGTTCTGCAGTCAGGGGTGCCGGTTATATGCAGGGGTGGTGTTACGTTCTGCCGCTCGTATGTCAATCGTGCAGAATAGACAGGCGGCACTGTACGTTATACAACTTCTTTTTCGGCTCTCTCTCCGCACGGTCTTTTGACTGTGCGCTTATCTCTGGAGCGCAAACGGCTTCCCTCGAACGGCTCGTTTCGGGCGCGGCCAGGCGGCAGCTCTCCGTGGCTCCGGTTACATGACCTTGCTACTGCTTCCTAGAGGCAAGCTCGGGTTGAAGGTCGCGGCATGGCGACGCGCGGTCCGAATGCGAGGGGAGCGATGACAGGCAAACACCTCTTGCTTCCCTTGACCGTCCGAGAGGACAGTGGCGGCCTGTTCCCCATTATTTTAACGACCGGCACCGCGACTCCGTCTCGCTGAATGCTTCCTAGAGGCAAGCTCGGGTTGAAGGTCGCGGCGTGGCGACGCGCGGTCCGAATGTGAGGGGAGCGATGACAGGCAAACACCTCTTGCTTCCCTTGACCGTCCGAGAGGACAGTGGCGGCCTGTTCCCCATTATTTTAACGACCGGCACCGCGGCTCCGTCTCGCTGAGTGCGTGTGAGGAAGAGGGAGAGAGCCATGATGAGAAAGAGTGCCAAGGCCTGTCGAAACTGTTAAAACACTGGTATCGAGATTAGGTCAGCCCAAAAAGGAGTGGCTTAAGTTGGCGGTAAACAGATTGGCTAACAGAATGTTGAGGCGGACCAGCAGCGGTCACCTCCCCTTTTCTTTGTTTACCGCAACGGAATAAAGACTGGAGGCAATTCATTTTCCTTCAGTCTAGGCTGCAATCAGTAAGACTCCGTACGATGTAACTTATGTCTGGGCCGTAACCACTCGGTGGTCGATCAGTGAGACGAGGTTCTTTGTATGTAGTAACAGTGCTCTAGGCTCTAACTTATGAGAGTTAGGTAGAAGAGTAAGACGCTGTTTACGTCTATGTTGTTGTCAGTGTGCTTCGGTAAGCTGTAAATATCTGACTGTAAATATTTTGCTACAATATATCTTCAAGTTTTCATAACCTCCAACCTGCCTCCTGCTTCATCAACGCCGATAATTATCTCCTTGGCGAGACTTCGATCTTCCTCAAGGAGAACACAACACGAACAAACTCAACTGGCGTAGTCGGACAGGATCGGCGAGCTCTACAACATCATTCACTGGACCAGCGCTGAGCAGAACAAGTTCAAGGCATCCAACGACCACCGGCTGAAACGTCGAGACGATTCCACAGCAGCCAACTCCGGCACCGTGGAGGAGATCCAGGGATGACAGTACATTCAGCAACAGGTGAGCAGGATTTCTTGCGTTCTTCTCAAGTTGGCATGGCAGTTTATGTTTACAGCAAATGGTGAGGACACGCGGGGGTGCAGAAACAATGGAATCTAATGGAGTTGAAGGTGCGAGTGTGGCGGAAATGGATCGGAGTCGAGAACCATCAAACGATGGCATTCTAAATTCTGATGAGTCAGATCAGGCGAGAGCGCCTACTGAGAGGCAAAACTCTATGCAGCAGGCAGCTCAGATTTTGCCAAATTCAAGTGATACAAGAACTCTTAAACTTGAAATTCAAAGACTCAATCTCCAGATTGAGTACGAAAAGCTATTGCAAAGTAGAACAAATCCTGAACGCCTCAATGGCACGTTGTCCAATTCTGGGTCAGAGACGGGTGATCCAAGGCGACTGGGTTTTGATTCTATCCACCAATGTTCAAAAGTGCTCAAAGGGTTTCGGCTGCCGAGTGACGCTGATGTACCATTATGGTTTGAGGAGGTTGAAAAACTTTTTGCTACTTACCGGGTACCGTATGAGAGTCGCGTGCATTTGGTTATGCCAGCCCTAACTGAGCGGGTTCGTTACCTACTGCGTAACCTTAACCCCGAAGAGAGTGCAGATTACGAGTCAGTTAAGGCGGCAGTGCTGACGGAACTCAAGCTTTCTCCGGCAGAGTATCTGCAAAGGTTTGAGAAGGCAGTAAAGCGGAAGGAGGAAACATGGTCACAGTTCGCGTCCCGCATCAAAACGTACTTCTCTTACTACCTCCAAGTGAGGGAGGCTGACACGGTAGGCGTGATGGCAGAACTCATGGTCGCGGACCGTATAAAATCGAGACTTAGTACGGAGGGTCTTGAGTATGTGAGACTACGAGAAGGCGAGGGATGGCTTAGGCCAACTGAGATCGCTAAAGTACTCCAAACTTTCGAACAAGCGAAAGGTAAAGGGCGTGCTTCAAAGCAACCAGCTGTAGAAATGGGCCAGAAACCGATGACAAGAGTAGAGAAAGGAGCGCTAAAGTGCCATGTATGTCACGGCTCAGGTCATTTCGCAAAAGAGTGCCCGAAGTCTGGTGATAAAGAGAACAACGCCAAGAAGGCTACTGAGCCAAAACAAAAGGTACAAAAGGTGATGATAGCCCAAGAGATGGGGGAGTCAAATGCCTGATGGAATGCTTAGTGCAAACGTAAAATCTCTGAAACACGAGGCCGACGGTGCAAATAAATTGCAGTTAATTCCTGTATTATGTGCGGATATACCCACAGATGCGATTCTGGATACAGGGAGCGAGATAACTGTAATACGGGAGAGTCTACTTCCGCGAAGCCTAGTAGAGCCGTCGGGCACGGTAAGATTGGTTTCGGCGTTCGGCAAAACCATTGAGGCGAGGCTAACTACTTTGCCGGTGAAATTAAACAGCCCGCGAGGGGTCCCAGAGCATCAGAGCGTAGACCTACTTTGCGTGCTAACTAATGAGCTCGTCGAGGGCACAGACTGTTTGTTGACCGAGGAAGATAGGAAGCTTTTGTTAAAGGCCAACAGCTCTCTGGCACCCTGTCGAGTACCGGCTGAGCCTGCTCATGAGGCAGAACCATCAGATGAGAAACCAAAGGTAGTGGCCTGCACTCTTACCTTGGAAGAGAAAGACGTTTCCGGGGAAGATGTTCAAATTGATGAAGAGAGGGATGCGTCATTAGGCCAAAGAGAAGAGTTCCGCAAGCGCAGCTGGGTGACCCCACGCTAAAGATATCTTGGCAAGATGCTCGCAGTGGGAAATCAGGCATGTTCATTTCAGACGGACTGTTATACCACTGCGACTCAGTAGCGGGCACCCGAGTGAGTCAGTTAGTTGTCCCCAAAGATAGGCGCACTGAGGTAATGCATTTAGCTCATGAGTCGCTATGCGGGGGGGCACTTAGGGCCACGGAAAACAAAAGCTCGCATTAGGTACAATTTTTTTTTGGCCGGGTATGGCGAAGGAGATACTGGAGCATTGTCGTTCGTGCCACGAATGTCAAATTCGTTCAGACAAGCGTCGCACGGATAAGGTGCCTATCACTCCGCTCACTAGACCAGAGCACCCTTTCTAAGTGGTCAATGTAGACGTAGTTGGGCCCCTGAACACACCGTCAGCGAGAGGCCATAAATACGCGTTGTGCTTAGTGGACCTTTGCACGAGGTGGCCAGAGGTAGTCCCACTGCGCTCTCTGACAGCTAAGGCTACTTGTGATGCACTGATTGAGATCTTCAGTCGCACAGGCGTTCCGGAGATGATCTGTTCCGATCAAGGCACTAATTTTAAATCGCAGCTTATGCAATCGATGCTGGAGAAATTAGGTTGCACGCCAAGATTCTCAACTCCAGAACACCCAGAGAGTAATGGGGTCGTAGAAAGGTGGAACCGAGTACTGAAAAACATGTTGTATCATGTCATTCAGAGAGACTCCAAGAATTGGGACAAATTGATCCCAATGGTTTTATGGGCCTATCGGGAAGTTCCCCATGAGGTAACCGGAGTAGCTCCGTTTCGTCTATTGTATGGAAGGAATCCTACGGGACCACTTTTAATACTGCAGAGGACGTGGACGGGTGAAATGCCGGTGCCTGCAACTTTGAGAGAAAACCCTGCTAAGTATTTACAGCAACTTAGGGAGCAGCTCGAGATTGCCGCTAGTATGGCTGAGCTAACTAGTGCAACCCATCAGGAGAGTTATGCTAGTGCATATAATCGCAACACCAGGCTCAAAGCTTTTAACGTTGGCGACAAAGTTCTGGTTTTCGACAATGATCGGAACTCTAAGATGGCACCTAAATGGCTAGGCCCATTCACAGTTGTTGGACGTGAGCGTGAACATTCTTACCGGGTGGAGACATCTGAGGGTAAAGTGAAAAGTGTCCACGCCAACAACATTTGGCCTTATCGTGCCAGGGTCAGCCATATTGGGGTCGTTTTCGATGAAGACCATGACTTCGGGGAGGTAGAATATGCTCCGCAACCGGCCACTATAAAGCGGGAAGAATTAGTGGTGACTAGCGAAAAGGTGGCTCACCTTGGTGCCAACGCACAGGCGGAAATAAAGGCGGTGTTTCAAAAATATCGCACACTCTTTGACGGCACTCCGGGTATCGCAAAGGTAGACGAGCATAGGATAGAAATAGAACCGGGTCACCAGCCAAGGAAGGCGTTTCCTTATCGGGTACCTGAACTATTAAAGAAAGAAGTCAGTCGGCAAGTGAACGAACTTTTGGAGTCGAACTTGATCTATCCTACGGAAAGTGAGTTTGCACACCCAGTAGTATGCGTAGGGGAAAAAGGATGGGACTATTCGCATGTGTGTGGACTACAGAGCGCTGAATTCCGTCACCAAAGTGGATGCGTTCCCTATGATGAATCCCCAGGAATTGATTTTGAGAGTAGGAAGTGCGCATTTCATTACGGTGGTGGACCTCAGGCGCGGGTACTGGCAGGTACCGATGGAAGAAAAGAGTCAGAAATTCACCGCGTTTGTAACGCATGAGGGTCAGTACGCATGGAAAGTTATGCCCTTCGGGCTAAAAAATTCCGCGGCAACCTTTCAAAGAATGGTGAATAAACTCTTGTCGCAACATCAGATGTATGCCACGGCATACCTTGATGACATTGCTATTTTTTCTAGCACTTGGGAGGAACACTTAAAGCATCTCGACACTATCCTTCAGGTCTTAGAGAAGGCGGGGCTGAAAGCTAGTCCGGAGAAGAGTCAGATTGCGCTGCCTCACATCCATTACCTGGGGCATATTGTCGGTTCAGGGACGCATGCTCCAGACCCAGAAAAGATAGCAGCAATTAAGAACCTCGTACCACCGCGCACTAAAAAAGAACTACGCAGCCTGTTAGGACTTTGCGGCTATTATCGCGAGTACGTCCGGGGATATGCAGAGGTGACGAGCCCGCTCACGCTGTTAACAAAGAAATCGGTACCTAATAAGATACCCTGGCCAGAGGAAGCTCAGAGGGCATTTGAGATTCTCAAACAATGTTTGTGTGAGGCGGTGGCGCTAAGCACCCCGGAGCCATCTGAGCCCTACTGGCTTTTCACAGACGCATCAGCTACGGCGGCGGGCGCATGTTTGGCACAAATGTCAGCCAAGGGAGAAGAAAAGCCTATCGCCTTTGCAAGCCACCGCTTCTCACCGACCCAGATGCGTTGGTCGACGATTGAGAGGGAAACGTTCGCAACAATATGGGCCTTAAAGAAGTTTGACTACTGGCTTTTTGGGGCCATAGTAAACGTCGTTTTCGATCACAATCCGTTGTCGTACCTAACAACTTCAACTCCGCACGGGGCAAAATTAACAAGGTGGGCGCTGGCTTTGCAGCGATATCATGTGTCACTACAACATCGGAAGGGAGCCTGTAACGGCAATGCGGATGCGTTATCCAGGCTTCACAACAGTTTATGGAAGCCATCAGAATAGCAATGCCATGCCAACTGGGGGGACGTGAATGTTCCTGCCCACGCGCTGCTGTGTATTGTGGACTTTGTGACTGCCAAGTCAAGAAAGAGACATTAGTGTTCTGACTTCTCGAAGCAGCGATGGTGTGCTTGAATGTTAGCATGTATTTGTTTTCGGTTCATGTATTCTCTTGTCATGTGCCTTGTGATTGATTTTGATGTTTGTGTAAGCTATTGGGTGTATAGGAAGTTCAGTGACATAATCGCGGCAGTGCTTTATCGTATAACTGAGCGTAAAGCAGCCCAGCATACTCTTTAGGGGGGACGTGTTACGTTCTGCCGCTCGTATGTCAATCGTGCAGAATAGACAGGCGGCACTGTACGTTATACAACTTCTTTTTCGGCTCTCTCTCCGCACGGTCTTTTGACTGTGCGCTTATCTCTGGAGCGCAAACGGCTTCCCTCGAACGGCTCATTTCGGGCGCGGCCAGGCGGCAGCTCTCCGTGGCTCCGGTTACATGACCTTGCTACTGCTTCCTAGAGGCAAGCTCGGGTTGAAGGTCGCGGCATGGCGACGCGCGGTCCGAATGCGAGGGGGAGCGATGACAGGCAAACACCTCTTGCTTCCCTTGACCGTTCGAGAGGACAGTGGCGGCCTGTTCCCCATTATTTTAACGACCGGCACCGCGGCTCCGTCTCGCTGAGTGCGTGTGAGGAAGAGGGAGAGAGCCATGATGAGAAAGAGTGCCAAGGCCTGTCGAAACTGTTAAAACACTGGTATCGAGATTAGGTCAGCCCAAAAAGGAGTGGCTTAAGTTGGCGGTAAACAGATTGGCTAACAGAATGTTGAGGCGGACCAGCAGCGGTCACCTCCCCTTTTCTTTGTTTACCGCAACGGAATAAAGACTGGAGGCAATTCATTTTCCTTCAGTCTAGGCTGCAATCAGTAAGACTCCGTACGATGTAACTTATGTCTGGGCCGTAACCACTCGGTGGTCGATCAGTGAGACGAGGTTCTTTGTATGTAGTAACAGTGCTCTAGGCTCTAACTTATGAGAGTTAGGTAGAAGAGTAAGACGCTGTTTACGTCTATGTTGTTGTCAGTGTGCTTCGGTAAGCTGTAAATATCTGACTGTAAATATTTTGCTACAATATATCTTCAAGTTTTCATAACCTCCAACCTGCCTCCTGCTTCATCAACGCCGATAATTATCTCCTTGGCGAGACTTCGATCTTCCTCAAGGAGAACACAACACGAACAAACTCAACTGGTGGGTTATACACGAGAAAATATGATATTCAGATGACCCTTGGAGCGTGCAGAGAGCGCAGCCCCGCAAACGAGTATGCCAAAGCTTGGCTAGAGGCCAACTTACAACTAAGTGCCAAAGCTCCCCACTACCATAGCCATAAGCGGACAGGAAAGCCGTAACGCTTTGTGCCGTTTTACGGCTTTATTACTTGCATACCTTCAAAGCGTATTCACTATCGATGAACGCGATGATAGTGGCCGCAGTTTCCTGCGCAGTGGTTGTGGCAAACGGTAGTTCCGTTTTCAATCTGTGCGCGCTGGCCGTGCGCGTGCTATCAGAACTGCGTCGTTGATACCCGTGATCACATCGACGCGGCTTTGTGCCCAGCGTTGTGGTATAGTGTACTAGAATATAGTTGCGGCAAACAGCATTGGTTTGGGTTGGTGCGCGTTCGATGTGCACGTACTTTCATGGTCGGCCATGATCGCATCGACATGACCGCATTTGTGTTCGCAGCGGTTGCAGAATATATTTACCAGGCTTGTGCGAATATTCGAATGCTTTGAATATTCGAACGAATATTGCAGTATTCGAATTCGTCGACTCGGATTTAAATTACTGAAAATTTCGAAGTATTCGAAACGGACGAATAGATGGATATTAGCCCACATGTAACCCCCTGTAAAGGTGGTTTCACTGCAGTGGAGGGGTGCTATGCCGTGAAAGCACCTTTCCAGGTGTATATTAGTCCACATGTAACTTTCTGTAAAGGTGGTTTCACTACAGTAAAGTGATGCTAAGCCATGAAAACACGTATCCAGGGGAAATCCGCACTGCCGCGAAGCCCCACTTCACGGTTAAATGAAGATATTACCCTCACATCGATTCATTTTTAAAGTTTAAAAGCTTGTTACACCGGCTTATATGCTCTTAAGTATAGTAAATTTTAAAACGTAACATATTTTGCAGGTTATCACTTGCATTCTACCGAAAGTCAAATCCTGCTACTATTCAAAGTTGCTTCCACTTCCTATGAAGCAAAAAAAATGGCATTTGCACAGGCCTTGTTTTAATTTTTAAGAAATGTTGTGCAGGTTAGTTACCGTATTTACACGAATGTAAGTCGACTCCAATGTAGGTCGACCCCCCCCCAAAAAATCGCTCGGCAAAAAAAAAAAAAAAAAAAAAAAAAAAAAAAAAAAAAAAAGCTCTAGTTTTGGTTTCGATTCTAAGTCGACCCCCCCAACATTGGATTGTCAAATTTGAAAAAAATGGGTCCACCTATATTCGTGTAAATACGGTAGGTCATGACAAATGTGCCCATTTTTCTTTATAATATATGATAAATACTATTCAAATTCGATTCGAAATTATTCGACCAAAATCACTATTCGCTTCGAACCTAAAATTCACTATTCGCACAAGCCTAGTATTTACACTTGGACAAGGTGCACGCTGGCCGCGCGTGTGCCTTCATAATGCCATGGTTGTCATTCACGATCGCAGGGCTAGTGACGACGAGCGGTAGTTTTGTCTTTAGCGCGACGTCAAGAACATGGCGGGAGTTCTTCAACGATTCTACCGCGGCCCGCTTGTGCATCAATATCAACAGCATCGCAGTGTACGAATGGGCGATCTGTCGCCAAGCATCTCAATGGCGAAAAATTTACTGGGATGTGCGTCTGGTGGCAGAAAGCGTGTCTCCAATGACGATATGGTTGTTGCGATGCGGCCACACCGCTCTGGAAGTCCCGAGCCAACGGGAAATGGTCAAGTTGGCAGCGGAATTTCGCGGCAATCCTAGGCAAGTTGCTTTTTCCTCTGTAATAGTACTCGCGAAAACATCGTTGAAGTGGAGGTATCCAGGAAAAGTATTCATTGTGACGAGTTATTTTTGACATTGTTTTCTGTGGGCGGCTGACGGCGAATCGAAAATTATTCGTTGTGGTGGAAATTTCATGGTAGCGGTCTTCGTTATAGCGAGATTCAATGAATAAGTGATATCAGGTTTTAAAGAAAATAATTGCACTCTTAACATGTTAACCCCTTAACCCTCTATTGCATGGCGTCCCATATTTGGCACATACCGATTAACATTTTTTATAGCGGGCGCAAAATGACCAGTGGAGAATGTGACACAGTTAGAGTAATCCTTAGAGTCACGTGCACTAAATATAAGAAAATCGCTGCCATCCCTAGAGCAGTATGAAATCTAGGCATGAAATAGATTTCACGGTGCACGTGCAAACTCCGATCATGAACAACCGTGACTGCTATATTTTTCTTGCAACCATTTTCTCTTGCAGAAGCAAGAAAAAAATTATTTTGGCATATCTCGTGGCTTTGAAAATTCATGCTCATTAAGGCTCTTCTCAATTCCGTTTTCCACTACGGTATATAGTCGGAAATCGGTATGTGCCATATTTGGCACAGTATGCATGGGAGTGATGAAATGTGCAATATGATGCCATCTATGTTTTGTTGCACAGTGCAAATACAAACAAAAAGAAATCTTCTGAGATCATGCAGCACAGCTCGTTTTTGCCAGATTTCAGTTTTGGCGGTAGGTTTTGAGATGCTTCACGAAAATATCGAGTGTCAGCAGCAGTACCTGGCAATTTTTTGTTATATTATTGGCGTGGGTGCACGAAAAAAATTATGTGAAGTCTAACCAGTGCACGGCGATATTTAGCTTTTACGATTTGTCGCACAACTGACGCTCACAACCACAAGTCAGCGGTTGGAAATTCGGGCAGGAAAGTACAGCAAGGCTGGCACCATGCGAAGAGCCAAACGTAAGCGGCCATCTTGCACGTAGATGTCGGCAGTCAGATGCACTAACCAAAATGTTCAATTATGCCTGAACACAGGAAGCAATTGCTTTGCTTTATTCCTTCCACAAATCAAGCTAAAAAGACCGCAATCGGTGAGGTTTTGTTTTTCAGCCATGGCAGCAAGTTTGCTCGCCCACGTGCATAGTGTGCCATATTTGGCACAAACCTTTATCTTCATTAATACAGTCGCAATAAATCTGAAAATTTTTGTACATGTTATTCTTCATGTAGTTAATGATAAAAAATGATCAAATAACTTTTTCAATTGATTTTTTCATAATTCATGCAATAGAGGGTTAATGCTCTGAACGAGCAGAGCTCGTCCTAGTGGAATACGTACTCCCCTGTGGTGTTCAGGACGAAAAGCGCTCGTCTACGGCTTAGATTGCGTGTCATCCACAAGTTGGCAGGATTTACTCGACCAATTAGTTTTCTCCTGTGGCAGGAGCGCGGTTTTTGTATGGAAATATGGCGTGCGGTGCCGGCGATCCATGCATAGCTGGCCCGTCAACACGAAAATGAAGCTATTCATTTTCGCCATCTTCTTCGAGGGATGAAAATTCGGATACAGATGTTTATCTTGTGCCCGGAAGACAAGACAGCGATGACGGTGAATTGAGCAGCTCATCCGGTGACGATGAAGACAGCTCGGAAGCAAACATCGCGAGTGCTCGCCAGTGAAGCCGCTTTGCGTTATTCCGTGTTCTGAAATTTTCCACACAGTTCCGAAGCTTCCCGAGTGAAATAGCCCAAGGGTGCTTAGCCTACAGAAGTGAAAAAAGATGTGGCGTCTGCAATTGTTTTCTTTATAAGGTTTTTATTTTTATTAGCAGCAGGTTGCTGGTTTCCTATGTATTGTTCAGAAATGAACTTTATTGTGTTGATTTGAGTAAATATGTGGTACAAATATTTTTTGAACATCAACTAGATGCTGTTTAGTACAATCAAATTCGAAATCAGCAATAAAAAATTAGGCACTTTTGGTCGGGAAATGTTCAAAAAAATAAAGCACTTAAGGGGTTAAGGAATATGTGGGAAAAATTTCATCCCGATCTGTCCATCAGAAGTACCAAAAACATGATGTCCAAACTGAACAAGTTGCCCAAAATTGCATCTTGCTAAAACGCATTTTAAACGTAGAAATGAAAACTCATCTATGTCGCAAAGATATGCTTTTTAAAATGATTTCTTCCATCATGAGAGCTGGGGAATCATGGTCATTTTGAGCATGTGGCCTTGGTGAACTCCTCATGCGAAATGCAATCGCAAGCAGCCAGGTGACAATATCCAGGTGACTAGACAATGAGCTTATTTCAGTTTTTAATAGCCACCTCGTGCTTGGTAAATGTGATTTTAACATACTTCGAGTTTAATTACAACCTTGATTTTTTTGTCATGAAAGTAGAGAAACTAAACTTGTGAAAGCAAGTAAAAAAAATAATGTAATTTTGAAAAAAAAAAACTGGCATTTTTCGAGTAGCATCTCCCCTTAAATAAAAAGTTGCAGAAACATGGTAACCAAATATATTTTATAATCATAGTAGCAATAATCCTGTCCACTTTCGTTCAGGTCATTTCTTTTAGTCACTTGGAATGACGAAAGAGGTGCCTTCTGCGAAACAAAGGTGGACTCACGGGCAGGCAGGAGTGTGTCTTGGAGGAGACGTCGCAGCAGCGCACCAGCAGGGATACCAGCTGGTACAGCTTGCTCAGGTCGGCATACTGGTACTTGATGGGCGGGCCTGGCCCCTCGTCCAGTGCAACCAGCATCAGGGTGCCCAGCACATTCAGCCGAAGCAGCTGCAGCCTCTGCACAAGCACTCAATTTGCAATCAACACATTTGACGCTTCCAAACTGAGCCTGCTTCACACAGTGGAATGCCCCAGCATTGTAACAGGTAAAATGCACTGCAAATGACAATGAACAGCAGTTCAAAAGAGAAAGTGGAGGTGACAGACTTTTTCGGGTAACTGGCCACCTGAAAATCTTGTAAATAATATTGTTGTCTTTGACTGGTCTTGGCTACCATCCCTGTTAATGGCAATGCGATTACATCACTGAAACTATAACTACAAATAGAGCATGTAAAATTAATACTCTTTCTAATGGGAGGAAGGGCTTCAGAATAAAAAAAACATGGCTGATCCCTCTGTCAAAGGAATCGGTATAACAGGAAAGTGAAACGTGTATTCACATAAGTAGTTGAGCGTTTATTGTGCATTGTTTCGCCAAAAGGTCGAAGAAATGAATGCTACAGCAACAAATTGTAATGTGACGCGAGGAACGGCAAGCAGCTCGAAACATGCAGCGCGCACCTCAAGCAGAAAGGACGCACGAAATGAGCATACACAAGACGAGCGCGGGCTAACTGTCACACCTCGACATTTAAAGCGCGCTGCTCTAACACAGACGCACGAAACGAACGCACAAGCATACACAGGACGAGCGCGAACAACTGCCACAATTGTTACTTCGTGTGTAAGAGGCGCGCTCCTTTTGTAAACGCGGCCGCTGCGGCGAGCGAAGCGACCTTCGTGCACTCTTTAACCACTGTAACTTCAAAGCAAACTTGCGGTGGAAGCACAAGGCGTGCGAAAACGCACTAAAGTCAAGGAGCTCTGAGGACCGCCAACGGTATATGGTGTGTATAAATAGCTTGCCGTTAGCAAGCTGAGGAGCGTACGCTCCCGTAGCCGAGTGGTTTCGCGCCGCGTGCTGCGGAGCGAGAGGTCGTAGGTTCGACGCCCGGCGACGGAACTTCTTCTTCTAGTTTTTCTTTGATCTCATTATGTTAGTTTATATTTTACAACGTCATATCCGTGACGGAAATACGTCAGAGGAGCCGTGGTGGACCCTGGCATAAAACACTTTCGTGTTAAAAAAGAGATGTAGTTCAAACCCAGTACTAATGTCATTCTTGAGCAGCCATTGGTGTAGTTCAAAATCCTGTGCTAAAGCAGCTCCTCTACAATGAAACCTGAGGAAGTGCGTAGCACGGGCACCCGGCGATTCTCGTTGCACTGCTGTCAGTTAGTCTCTATGAGTGATCTCTCGCAGGAGTTCAAAACAATAACGTCAGAAGAGTCATGCGCGCCGGGCGAGGCGGTGGTGCCCTCCCTCTCTTGGCGGCGCAGGTGTCATCCGCATGTTTCTGAAACGACTTTTTAGCAATTTTAAGTCAATTATTGCAATTGCGTCAGGGTTATTTCTGTTAATCAGATTATTTTAGATCACGTTCGTTTATTTTAACCTGATTTTGGGCACTGCCAGCCTTGTTTTAGGCCTGTATGGACCACATGAGCAGGATCACGCCACATTAGATATATGGGTGGACAACAAGCCGGGTACCCTCAAGTGCTACGCACTTAAAACTAAACTCTGAATTCCCTCCTGTACACAAAGCCTGCTTCTGGCTCTCATCTTTACAAGTGTCACAATCAGCACGCACACATCTACTCAGTGAAAAATAGGGATTTCAAGGCATAAAACCCTAGCCCTGATCCATAAGGTGATTAACACTGCAGTGGTATTACAGTCCACTCTCGTTACAACGGACCATGATAGCCCAGCAAAATGAGTCCGTTTTATCCAAAGTCCGTAATATCCAAACTCCACTTCGCTCTCAGTAGTATGGGGGGCACGTTAGTTCTGCTGATACATGCTGAACGTATTAGACAGCATGGTTATGAAAGACTTCAATCACCAGCAGCGGTTATTAACAAAACTGCAGCGCAAGCTCTAATTAATGAGCGATTGCCGTTACGGTAAGTGCAGGGACGCTATGTGGCCCCTGCACAGCATCAAAGCTTAGCCCAATAATAAATGCGTTTCCAGCAGGCTTTTTAAGCCACTTCTGTTGATCGGCTTGGAATAAATTCTTTTTTGTGCGGATGGGAAGGCATATTCAAATGGGGCCGCCTATTGACCGCTGGGAGCTGTTGCTCCCGCACAGCCTCCACGGCTCGCTGGACAGTCCAAAGTTGGTTTGAGAGTTCTGAACTGAACAGCACCAAGGCACCTCACATTAACCCTTTGCGGTCCAAAACTTTTACCCACTTTCCGCCTCTACCGGTCTGAAACTATTTTGCCAGTTTCTGGCGCCGCGAAGAAAAACACGAACTGCGGAAGAAAAACTCACAGGATATTTATTTTTGCTCTTGCATTCTGCAGGCAACTCCTTTAGCGATATTTAGGCAGCGTGTGATACCGCTCAAAGCATTCTCCTGGGTGCAGGCCAGGGTTGTTACTGCAGGTTTTGCAGAAAAACACAGTTTCCCTCCTGCCTCCTTTTGTTTGCCTATCGCTACAAACGGCGCAGTCCTTGCTGCTTCGCCCTGGGAGCTTGTAGATGAAGTGGCTCCTTCCATCTAGCCTTTCTTCACAATCGTTCCGTGCAGACGGGCCCCGCTTTCGGGCTCCAGCCCCTCACGTCACCCACAAGCTGTTGGATGAGGTTGCGGCGGTACTGCAGGTGTCGCTGTTCGTGCTGGCCATGTATCTGCAGCTGTATGCACCTCAAAATAAAACTGTTGACAATGGAAACTTCCAGAATCCAGAAAAAAAGCTTGTGCCACCATTTCATCGTCTTGCGACAAAATGCGTAGCTCGCACAGTCGTCGTCGTCTTCGTCACTCACTTCGGTCGAATCACTGTCATCACTGTCTGATGGGGGCACGTAATTCTCTTCCTCACTAAAGTCATCTTCGCTTTCGCTAGAAGCGCCACCGTAAAACGCACGCGGTGAAAACGTGGCCATGCTTCTCAACGAACCACGTGCGAGTGGATACGCTCTAGGTTCCGTGCTGAACATAGTGCTGCATCCTAGTGTAAAAAAAAGTAAACATCAACAAACAAAGCTCACTCATTTCTCGAGAGATGGCGCTTCATGTATTTAAAAAAATGCGCGCGACTTGCAGTGAGAAAATCGCGAAATTTAAACGAGAAACACGCTCGTCGGGCGTTGCCCGACAGTGGACCGCTACGGCCGTGTGGCGTTGTCGGGCGCTGCCCGACAACGGACCGCAAAGGGTTAACCTCACCTGCTTGGTGCACGAGAATGTCTTACTTTCAAAACTTTGGTCGCGATGCCTAACAACGCTACTGCAATGAGTGACGAACGTCTAACGCAAACCGCAAACAAAAACTTTTTATTTACACTTAGCTCGAAAAGAAATTTGTGGTATGAGATTGGCAGGCACACTTGAGCGATGATGCAATCACTTGGCACCGCGCTTCAGTCAGTTGCAACACTTGAACCATTTGCGTGACCAACGCGCTCTCATACTGGCTTGGCTGGAGGCTTGGCTTGGCCGGAAGACACCAGTGTTGCCAGTCGCAATTACCGCGGCTTTAGTGCGTACAGAGTGGCGTGGTCAAGTCTGTTGTCAGCCCGCGTCAATGCGGCAAAAGTACGCTTCATGCGCCCATTTTGACAAAAAATGGCGCTGATTTCGTCCACTGTAGCGGATAGTCCGTTGTATCGCGGTCCGTTAAAACTTGCGAACTTCGCTCCATTAGTTTAATGCACAGAGCAAACTTAGGCTGAATAATGGTCCGTTGTAACCGAAAGTGTGTTGTATGTGGGTCCGTTATAATGAGCATAGACTGTATAGGAATATGCCTGTCTTATCTGAGAGCTGTTAACAACAACAAAAGAAAAACTATTGGAAAGGGCAGCATGTGAACAAATTAGTCATCCACTTCCTTTTCAATTCTTATGGATGTCATCATCTCATTTATTCAATCAAAACAACTCGGAAAGGTTAAAAAAGGTAGTATGCCTAAATTAGGCGTCACCCTGACATGTGATTCTGATTTATGCATGCACAAGGCGCTGCAAGTTTCATTCTTTCATGCCAAAACAATTGCTGAACGGAATGCCCTGCCTGTTGATGTGCACACGCACAGTAATGTGCCTCTTGACATGAGTAAATTCTGCTCCATCTGTGTACGCCTTCATCGCTTTGTAGGTTCCTTGCACTGCTCATATTTTCCTTCTTTTCAATATAGTTTTCTTCTCTTTTAATGCAATTAATGCAATCCCTTGCACAGTACACTGTATTTTCTTTTTCTTCTACTTGGAATGTTATTGCGTTAGGCATCAGAGCAGTACAAACAACTATCGACTGCATCTTGGGTCATTTTAAAACAGCAGCATATCGCAAATAAAAAAATTTTAATGAATAGTTGTGCTTTTCTATAGATCAGCTTAGCTTCACCAATGAAGTTGCCTGGAATGCCTGTGGGTATGAATACTTTGGATGACAGGCTTTGATTGCTGAATCAATTACCCTGCACAGTACAAGTAACATTATTTCTCGCAGGCATCAATACGTTTGTTCTCAAATTACACCAGGAACATTGCTTGTGCCCTTTTGGAAGTACCTCGTGTGTTTGGTTTGGCGCCATGAACAAGGCAGACAGCGTACCTCTGTGACTCCGTAACAGGCGTACATGTAGAAGAAGCCGAAGTACTGGGCCAGGTGGCGGCCATGTTCGGACACCTCCTTGTTGACGAGAGACAGGACAGCCACAAGCAGGTGGTCCGACAGGCTGGCAGCACTCAGGTTGGACAGAAGGCCGGCACCTTCAACATTGGCTGCGCAAGGGACAGGATAACTCACAACACTGCTCATCAGCACATTCAGTTCAAACATGCGCAATAGAAACTCAATGAATAAAACAAATGAATCGCTATACCCCAAACATTTAAGATGTTGTTTTATTGAAGTGAAAATGCCCTCAACGGTGGAATCAGAAGGTGGGTCAAACAGCTCTTTTAGCCTGCAGACTTGCCATCACCTGACCCTATTCTTCCTGTTTGGGAAGTCCGTGGCCAATACGTCGGGCACATTGACCAGAAATGCTGAAAACATTTGCTTGGTTTTCCCATCCCCATCGCCCGCAACAGGCAGCACACTTGCTGGGGTGGTGTGTCCACAAGACCATTTTATTCCCCCCCTTTCTTTTCATTTGGCAAACTAGCAGCTCTTTGAAAATGTGTTTCCTGCTTGAAAAAGTGCGCACTACATAGTTTGCTGCTTTAACTGGTGTTGGCCCGTGGTTTCTCCCTCTCACGTTGGCCCTTGCGTGTGTATGGCACAAGCAGCCTTGTTGGTTCTGCTGCCACGTGACTCAGTTGCCCACAGATCGGTCCGTCACGTGAGCCCACAATAAAATACCAGTCCATCCTAATGCGGTAGCACTGCTTGTCACTTATCTGATTTCAGACTGCCCTCATCTGTCTAGCTGATGCCATGGTGGCCTAGTGGTCGCAGTGCTCGTTTTCTCCACCTCTTTACCCAGGCAGAGGAGGCGACTCTGAAGCTCACACAGTGCAAATTGGTATCAAACATAAGCCTTGAGTCTAAGTAGGAATGACGCAAAGAATGACTCACCCGATATGGGGCACAGTGGTGTGTAGGGGCCATCCCTCGCCGAGGTGTGTGCCAGGAATACCACAATCTTGGCAAAAGCACTTCGAACCTGCAGAGATTAACTCCTGTTGCACTGACGGTGTACAGTAAAAATAGAGCTTACCCAACTTCTATCCCAGCTTAAACTGGAATAGAAGTTGGGAGAGGCCCTTCAGAAGAAACATGTCCTGGGCTCACTGCATGTCCTGGGCTCACTGTGAAAGCCCTTGAAAGCTCTGTCCCTCTTGGCTACTTTTTGCCTAGTGTGGTCCCTGTGCTCAAGCTTCGCATATCAAAAATTTCATTTTGATTACAATATAGGACTTAAGCGTTTGTTATTATACAGTGCAGACCACTTTTAACGTAACCGCTTATACTGCAGGATCAGTCACAACACGGTCTTCTTCAACTCCTGTTGACCCTCCCATGGAACCCCATGTATACGCATACCGCTTATTGTGCAGTACACCAAGACGAAAGACCAGTTATAATGCGGTTGCTGGAAAATCTTCCTGAGAAACACGGTAGCGAGTGCGCTTCTCAAAGGAGGTACGCCGCTGCAGAGAGAGCGACGAGGTCGTTACGACGGACGAGGGGACTAGGAGTGAACAAACGAGGGGGTGGAGGGGGGAGAAAGAAAAGGAAAAAGATCACGGCAGCAGCGCGTCGCGGTTATTGCGGGTGCGCCGAGTGAGGGAGGAGGGCTGTTGCCTAGGCGACGTAGAAGCCTTTGCACCAGTGCCGACCTGGCTCCGGCTGCTTGCCTGCCGCGCGCACTCCGCATGGAACGCGCAATTGCGTACTTAAAGTGTGCTTTGAGTTTCCTGTCAAGAAAAGCATTGTTGTGCTTGCTACAGATATCGCGTTTGCTACCTCATCTGTAAATTTAAAAGCTTAACGGCTTTATGACGCAAGCTGTTTGCTGCCAGTGCGCGGACTTATCCAAGCTTGGTGGGCTTTTGCCTCCGTTGATCTGCCGACCGCCAACCCAAACTTCGTGTCAGGCACGCTACTCTTAGGTCAGTGCTCGAGTGCGATCTTTTCAACACCCGATCTTCCTGTTGTCTTGGACAAACGTCTCGCGACAACATGCCGAACCGCAGGCTAGGCCTAATCAGCATTCGTTGCTTTTCGTGTGCGGTCCAAACGATCAAAGTTACGGTTTGGTAGGGAACCAACGAAACTCTTTGCAGTGGCTCCACTTGAAGGAAAAGGAATCATATTGTTAATGAACGTGTAACACTCGAATGGTGGCTAGCGAAAATCGAACAATCGGTACCGTTCAGCATGCGAAATTTAGGTCGTGATTCGATGTACAGTAAAACCTCGTTTATCCGGATCTCGTTAACTCGGATATTCGGTTAACTCGGACTCGCGGCGCGGTCCCGGCAAAACTGTGTATACTTCAATGGTGTCAGACGCTCAGTAATTCGGAGGGATTTAGCCGCGCACCGGTTAACTCGGACAACTCCGGAGAGCGCAATCGGTACTTCATGCTTAGAATCGCGCGATCTCGGCGGCTTGGAGGCGCAAGCCCTGCTTGCCGTAACCCGACGGCAGAACCGGAGCTATGCTAGCCACCATACCGGAGCTTTGGAGAAACCGAAACCGAACGAACAACCGCAGCAGAATATGATAATGATGATAGTAAATGAGGGGGAAGTGGCTAGGTGGCGCTAGTCACCACCCGGCGGAAGCGCTTGGGCCGCCGGCGCATCCAGTGTCTATTAAAAGCGCAATGGCGGCACGCGCGGTCGACGGGTCGGTTTACGCTGCTGGTTTCTTTGTGTTGTGACTTCGCGCGAAGCGTGCGAGCTCGTGCACGTTACGTTCTCCGGCTGGGCTTTTGCACGTTGCACCGCCGTCGCACTTCACAATGATGGCGACCGTCACCGGAGTGAAGCGGCCACAGCAGCCAGCGACAGCGAGCGTGCGCACCACCACCTGATGGGGTTGAAGAAAATCGTTCTAGCACAAATTCCGACGACGAGGCGGACAAAAATAACGCAGTTTTTCATGAAATAAAGGTTTGTCTGTGCCGAGTACATTTTCCTTTTGTTTTCATGGTCCATTCGGTAATCCGGAATTCGGTTAACTCGGACATTTTCTCCGGTCCCGTGAGATCCGGGTTAACGAGGTTTTACTGTAGCGTCTCTGTAATGCACTTAGTCGGCGAATTTCCGCGATACCGCTTTCTTTTGTTCGTTTTTTTTCTCCCCGCGTCCATTTCGTTGGCAACGCGATTCTGTAGACGTTAATTTTTCAACATTGGAAAATTTGAATGGTTGTAAGCACCCCACATCACATGCCTTGGTTCTCGGACGCGCAAGGCTGCATGCTCAACATGTTTTGTGCAAGCGCAGCCTATGAAGAAGGTTGTTTGGGTTATAGTGCGATACCACTTATAGAGCGGATATTCGCGACTCCGGCGACTTACGTTATAAGCGGTCTATGCTGTAGATGAAAAAATTGATGTCAAACCAGATTGATTTGATGCATGGTGACTGTATAGATTACTTACGAGGCTCCCAATTCTTGCCCAGCTTTGTAACAACCCTGGGTGAGAAATATGTGCTTACGTGAAGACTTGGACATACGATAGGCAAACCTCTGCTGCTTCTGCAAACCCTGTGCAGTGAGAACAGCGTCTCAGTGCAGTACATTGAGAGAACATTACATTTTCACCAACAGTTGAAGGCAGGTTTTTCTTTTTTTCTCCATGCCACTGAATAAGCTGAATTTTCTTTGCCACTGTGTAGGAATGCACAGCCGACCCAACACCATCACAAAACAAAAACGACAAATGGCGTAAGCACCTACCATATGCACTCGCAAAATATAATGATCACATAATGATGATAATGATCACATAATGATGAGTGCACTGCACAGCTGCCGGCTGCACAGCGCGTTCAGGTTCTCGCCTTTTAAAAGCGTGCAGTAGCGCTAGGCCTCAAGCACAGCCGCGCAGATAGCTCAAGATGCTTATTGGAAGACGGTCCGCATAAGTCATACGTTCTTTTCTGATGCTTATGCGTAATGTAACGGCATTGCTGCAATAGTACGAAAGTCAGAATCATTGATCGGCCGGTCTCTGCCAGCAAAACACAAAAGGCGGAACACCTTTTGCTGCACAGTGGGATGTCAGTGAGATAGGGTGCCATTAACTTTTACGCAACAAAAAGTTATCGCAGCACGCAATAACCGATAGGCATACGATGATCCACTACAGCTTAAGCGGCCACCAAGCACACTAGGCTCACTGAGACTCGGCCAGGAGTGTATTTACTCGCGTAATGAACCCACCCCCCCCCACTTTGGTCCTTGAAAAATAAAAATCTAGTTTTTAATGTATGTATCCGTTCATTTTATTTCGGAATGATAGCCAGTGCCGTTGACGATCAAAACAATGTTAAATCACGCCATTATCTCACAAACAATGACGCGATAAAAGTTGAAACATGGTTTAACAAACATGCTAAACAGTTGCCAGCAGCGCAAGCGTGAACGATGTGCGTCGAAATTTAAAAGTCGCGCCTTTAGCGGTGGAGCACCATCTGTAGAACGCAGAAGAAACCTCCTTGCTGATAGCGCCACAAAAGCACAGCGGCATAAAAACAAAGAAAAAAACAGAGCCCAACTGCCCAACCACGCTGACGGCGAGAGGTGCACCCGCGGCGTGCTTGCGCCGCCATCCGACGCTGCGTTTTGGTTGTCGGTAGGGCGTCTCTAGGCCAGCATACGAAGGAACGAAGGAACGCTGCCATCGAGGCGCCCTAGTTGTCGGGTTCTCGCAGTTAACTGCGTTGGACGCTTGCTGCGTAGGGCACGTTGGGCCAGTACGCTAGCTACATGGCCGGCTTTAAACTTAAAGTTGGTCGAACATGCGCTGGAGCATGGGAACGGAGCGACTGGACGACACTTCAGCGTCGATCAGTGTGCGTTCATTACTGGATAAAACAAGAGGAATAGCTTCGGGCTACAAAAAAAAAAGGATCGTCGTGCATTTCGTGGGCCAGAACAAGGAAAGTTTCCCCTTGTGGAGAGCGAAGTTCTCGAATATGTTAGGAGGCTCCGCAGTCAAGGCATTCCTGCCACTGACTTCAAGGCTAGCAGCGGTTTCACAGCGAGTTTCTTAATAATGTCATGCAAAATTTCTGCTCTTATAACTACCGCGATTTCTTTTTCCCGCGTAATGAACCCTCACCCCAAATTGGAGTCAACTTTTCTGAAAAAAAGGTGGCTTCATTACGCGAGTAAATATGGTACTAGCTGCAAATACGTTTCAACTTTTTGTACATTTAAAGCGGATGACTGTACAACAATGGCAGGTGAGCAAGCTGTTGATTGTCGATAATATGGTCACACGAGACGTGTAAAAGACGTGAGAAACATGTTTTTTGACACATGCGTGGTCAACCATTCGGGCATTATCACTAGCGCTTGGGTAAACTCCAGAACAAGCTTGACGACTCGCATCTTGCGTGCAACTTTATCGGGAAAATCTGGAAGAATCATTAACTTTCCCAAACATTTTAGCATGGCCTGTGTCGAGCGATGGCAACATCTATAACAGTTTTTTTTTTTCTTGCTGAAGCCCAATCACATCAAAACAAAGAAATAAGCGCATATGGCATAGGTGACACTGTCATCTCTGAAGACCATGGATAGCGAATCTGCTTGCTTCCTGAACAGTTATCCATTTACTGTAATGTCGCAAGCTGAACCACACCAAAAACTTAGACTCGTGTGTTGTCTCATAACCTCAGACTGGCTAGGCTAGAGCCTGCTAATGTTTTAGTGGCCTGAGCACACATTGGAGTAGCCGTCTGTTGTCAGACCACGTCAACATGGCAAAAGCACACTTCATATGCCTATTTTGAAACAAAACATTGTTCCTGACTTTGTCTACTATAGTGAACAGTGCACTGTGCCACAGTCCATTAGCCCTCTGCGTGTTTTTGCCGTACATGTACTACTGTCCCACAGTGTCTTTGCCGTACGGGTACGTTTTCATACCTCCACTTGAAATTTCGCACTGCAATGACAACGCATGCTCACTGAGAGGTGCTGCCACATCCTAGGACTTACATATAGCGTTCAAAATGATTGTGCTACCTTCTTGCGGAGATGAACAGAACTGATTTTTAGCGTCAGTGCATCGTGCGGTCAGCGGCGACGCCGGTGGGCAACGCCCTTTCATTGTTTCGTTTTCGCCGCGTGGTTGCGACGGAGGCGCGCGAAACTTGATTTTGATCTTTATCAGCACTTCCTTGCAGGGAAGTTGATTTCCATCTTTATTCGCGCTGCTCTTAGGCTTGTTTATCACCAACACTCACGTGGTATATATACTTGTCCTCCTTAATTACTGAGTTTACTCTGCCCAAGGCAGCTGCATGCAGAAAAGATGCCGCATGTGTGCGCCAACACAACTCGTCAATGCAAGAGAACAGACACGCGTTTTATGTGGGCAGAGTGTGATAAGGTGCTGTGGGCAGACCCGTGTTTCAAGGAATACCACACTCTGGAATACTATTGAACATTATGCAGTTCTGAGTGATAATGACGCCAAAATACTGTTCCTGAATTTTTCATAATTTTTTTTTCCTGACTTTGCACATTTTGTACATTCAAAAACCACAATAAAGTAATTTTACCATCTGCGAAAGTTTTTTTTCGGTAAAATTCGACACTCGAAGGGTTAAAAGTAAATTCTGTTAATTACATCAATAACATACTTAGATCAAACCAAGGTTAAAACATGGTCAGTTACATCACAAAGCCTGCTGTACACAGGTCTGTTATAATGACTTACCAATTGACGCAGTCACCTAAAAAGCCTCAATAGTAAAAAACATTATTTTCGGCTTTTATAATAGGGGAATCATTGAAGTGGCCACCCAGTAGGAATGGAATGGTGCAGGTCCCTCAGAATTCTCAAAATAAGACTAGGAGGAGATACACAGCCAGTCTCACCTCTGTAGTGGGGCACTCGAGCAAGTACTCGGCCAAGCGATGAGGGTGTGCAAACAACACCTGGTTTGCGAACCAGAGACGCACATTTCGGGAGTGCCGCAGGTGCACACACAGCACTTCGTACCAATCTGACGCTGAACCCCTGCAAACACATGAGACCATAAAAATGTAATTATCGCAGCCTCAACAATGTCAACACGAACCTGAAAAAGTAACAGTGCTAAAAAAGAAAAAGCCTACAGTCAGACTGCTGGCTTCCAGCTGGCAGCCCAGGTTTTGGCCATTCATTGGGACCCTTGCTACGGCAGTGGTCACAATGACAACAAAATGGAAAGTCAGGCTAGTTGGTCTTAATTCATATCGTATGGAATTGCACAGCGCAGAATACAGCACGAAACACTTGAAGAAGCACACTCATTCCAACGTTATTAAAGGTGGGTTGGCTGGAATAAAAGCCGCATCGCTCCGCTGCCCTACGTTAACAAGATGTTGCATAACCTTAAGAATGTCGCACCTAGATATGATGTAAAAGTAGTTTTTACGGCTCTCAAGAAGTTGGGCAGCATTTGCGTGTTTGTGAAGTTCAGGGCAATAGGTAAAAAAAAAAAAAAATGGGCAAGTGTGGTGTGAAACACAGAAGCACCTTCATTCCTTGTGCTACAGAAGTAGTGTACAAGATTCCTCTGTCATGCGGCAAATAGTTATATCGTTCAGACTGGTAGGTGCACAAATGTTAGATTACGGAAGCACCAGAGGAAATGCGAAAAGAATGACGGATTATCAAACCTTGGTTGCTCATTGCACACAGCATCAATGCAAGCCACTGTTTAACAAGACGGAAGTGATAGATAGGCACAGCAACATGAACAAAAGACTTATCCTGGAGACGTACCGTATTAACAAATTTGGAGAGAAGTGCATCAGCCAGCCTTCTATCGCCTTAAGTGATAAAGAAGTTGCATTCCTGAGAGTCACGTACAGGCGGTAAACAAATTGAGGTACTTCTTGTTTTTCCTTTCTTTTGCTCATAATTATTTTTCTTTGTGCACGTGTCATATGCAATAAACCTCAGTTGAGAGTCAGCGCTGTCCGTGTGTGCTTCTTCAAGTGTTTCGTCCTGTATTCTGCGCTGTGCAATTCCATACGATATGGTCTCAATGAGTTGCGCCAGTTATACTATTATGAGGCAAGCTCACACCGCACGAAGAGCACGCAAAGCAGCTGTGGTGTCATACATTCACAAGTCTGGTGTGTTGCTCAATGAAGCAAAAATCAGTGTTTGCTGATTGCATCCGCCATGCCTTATACAGGATTGCTTTAGCGGCAGTCAGCCAGACTTCAGTGCACAAACCAAACAACAGCCTTCTTGTCACTGACAGCACCATGTGTGGACGTCAGTCACAGTTTGAGGAAGCTAATGTGATAGTTAAGAATAATGAAGAGCTAGTAAGAGAGATAATTGAGACTAAGATGACGGACACAATGTGTCAGCATGACATCTGGGAATGAACGCCTTTGGGTCACTTTTAGATAGCTTTATAACCATTGCTGTGACACATGCACACTCACTGTAATTCATGCGTGTATCTACGGTTATACCTCAACGTAACGAAGAGTCTACTGCAGTCGATAATGATAACATATAAATTCACAACACTGGACCCACCATAGTCACAGCTTCACTGACTTCCATCGTCACAGTAGTGGAACAGTTCTAACTTCTGAATTTCTTGGTTGGTTACAAATATAAAGAAGGGCGAACTGCCACGCTTCTATTGCTAACTTGTACTGTTGAAGTCAACAAGACTCACTGTACCTGAGTGTCTTCTTGGTGTGGAAAGCCGTCTGGAAGAGGAACTTGGAGGCCAACTGCACGCTCACCAGGGCCAGCTCTTCAGCCTCTGGCGTCTGCGAGGAGCAAGCCAAATCTTTTTTTTATTTCATTCTTTTACAGAAACTTCCAAGCCCACTTTCATCTTGTTTACTTACATAAGAATATACAATATAATAACGTCATGTGGTAGGGAAGGCGAAGAACTCGGCACTCAAAATGGTAAAAATTTAACACCTCACTTGGCGAAGCTGTGCCTAGCAAAACAACTCAAAGCAAGATAACAGCGATAAGCATAGGTCAGAAATAAATCATAACAAGTTGGCTTTCTATACATGAGTCACGGTACATCCCAGTACAATTGCTGGCAGTTGCGTGCATTCCACTGTTCTCACTGTTCATGTACTCCACTGTACTCCACTGTTCATGTCACGTATGTAATGTGGTTACAGTCGAACCCACTTATAACGATCCCAGATATAACGATCTATCGGTTATAACGACCATATTTCGGTGCACTTACGATTTTCCTATGCTACCCATATAAACTGCATCCACATATAGCGAACATTGTTCAAGGCCTCCTACTTTTACAACGAACACTTCGGACACGGTCAGGGTAAAAATGTGGCGCATACGAAGCGAAAAAAAACTTAAAACAGGCATTCTAAAGCACGAGAGAGGCGCGCGCGCTCGCGTGCCCCGCTGCTGTTCCACTTGCAACGACGATGTCATAGACCGCGGCGAGCACCGCACGCAGATTTCGGACGCTGCGAGCGAGGTCGCTCACTTTCCAGGCGTTTCTTCACTGGCAGAACGCGAGGGGAAAAAAAATTGAAAATTAGGAGGCAGCATGAAGCCTTGAGGTCAGCTGTCGCACGGCAACGTTTTCTGATGCCATTCTCTGCATCTACGACTGCCTACGATGAACCAAACAACGTCTTGGAGCGCAAGAAGCCATAAATGCAGCAAGCGATAACTTTTCATCGCTTAAAAGTTCACAACGACCGCGAGCACGCCGAAACCACTACGTGCCGCAAAAGCCGTTCTGTCTTTTCGGCAACAGCAGTGACCGGCCTATCAATGATTACGACTTCCGCGCGATTGCGACGATGCCTTCAAAATTAAAAGAGCAAAGGTGAGGTGGCGGCTGGCGATCAATATGCCATTATGGCTAATCGCCGACAACCTTATCACAATCGTCTGCAGCTATCTGCTCCGCTGCGCGTGTGGCGTAAACCGGGCGGATCGAGTAACCGCAGCACAAGCGCGTGATGCTGCCGTTTGCAAGTTCGCCACCGCCGCGTCGTGTGAGTCCGCTTGCGCGTTGCTTGCAATATGTTAGTCTTCATCGTGTTGAATGCACCGGCTACCCGCCGCACCCATGCACGGTCCGGAGTGAAGCATGCATGAAGAACGCACAAGCGCGCGCACACAGAAGCCAGCAAATGGCCCGGCGATAACGGCGTCAGCCGAGTAGGCGACGCGCTGCACGCAACTAGCCAGGGATGATGGGCTCCTCGTGGCGGCACCGCGGTTTATTGAAACGGCGTCAGTTCACTGCATAGGTGGTTTCATTCACTAGTGAGCACGCAGCGGGCGTCGTTTAACACGGGAAAAGGCCGAACTTGTCACCGGAGGGATTGCTAGCACTTTTTATTTAGGTATGCAGAAAAAGAAACCGGTTTGGTCTCTAAGTGCAGGTTTTTAAGGGCGAGTCCATATACAATGAACTACTGATATAACGACCACTTTTCGCGGCACTTTCGAGTTCGTTATAAACGGGTTCGAATGTATAACAATCAAAAACATTAAAAGTGTTCCAATGCACTACCTCTTTCCCTACCGCACCCATAGGGCATTGATAGCCCGCTATCAATGTTTTGAATCGCCGCACCTGGGACCTTCTGCACCACACACGGACACACAGCACTATATGACGCGAAGGAGAACTATACCTTTCTTTTTCTAAGTAGTTTATTTTTTTCAACGCAGGCTTGGTTTTTGAACGTGCTTTAATGTTTTGTGAATATCTAAGTGACAAGTGAAAATTGTGCTTCATATTTCTCATCGAACATGCCACATGTGCATGATAACTCCCGCTTTCTAAAACATTCATAAAGTGTTTTCAACCAAGTTACTTAATGCCTTATGCATGTGAACCTCATTTCACCAAATGACAGTGGACTATGCGCTGCACACTGCATGCAAACTTGCAGAATGAAATGAAAAGATGCCTATTTTCTATTTACAGTAATTAACATGATTTATACAACAGTGTTTCTGCATCATAAGTGTAGCGGTCAGGCTTTCGGCATTCAAAATATTCTGTCACTTGTACGATAAAATAGAAATAATGTAATAAAACTAGATGCTCCAGTTTCCCAGTGAACTTGTCATATTTCGTGGCACTGTTTCATAATTATGAATCCAACCAACTCGCCCAACTGTCAGTCCTACTGTTTGTCTAAACTGTTTCAGATATGCAAATGAATAAAATTTTGAAGATGAGTGAGAGCGTCTCGGAGGTTTAGTCAAAGAGGTTGAATGAAGAATAAAAAGATATGCTCTATGTGGATGGTATTTAGGTTCAACTGAGGAGCACTAAGCAATGACGCAGGTTTTCCGCCACCATCAGCCACACTCACCAGCCTGTCCTGGTCGGGTGCCAGAGTGACAAAAGGCGCATTGCAGCCGACCAGCTTCTTGGTGAACTGGAAGTACTCGGGGCTGAACTGGTTGCGAGTGTGCAGGAACTTGATGTTCTGGCGCCACACACTGCGCTCAATGGCTGCTGGCATCCGGGGCAAAGTTGCCACTGGAAGAAGACATACCACTTTCAGGGTCAATGAAGTACATGTATATCATCACGTGTACATTTAACAAGCACATCTTTCTCGGTCATTTTTTTTTTTTGCTTGGCATGTGCTGCCACACTGCGGCAACACGTGGAATTTTTTTTTTTGTAGTGCTGATGATCCCCCTCCCCTCCTTTTAATGCTTTACTACAGTTAGTCCTTAGGGTGGTTCACGCTTCTTGCACCCGTAAAACTGATGGTTGTCTGGTTTCGAATCTCTTAAAGGGTGACGCCTTTTTTTTTTACTCTCTCATTTTTATCGCTCACCAGGACGCAATTAAAACCATTACCATGCAGGCGTTGAGTTACAAAAACGATGCCACCATGATTGCATTTCCTGTTTGGGGGGGCTCCCAAAAACCAATTCCGTTTCACTGGTGATAAGACAGAGGATTATTACATGTTTTTCAGTTGTTTTGCTTTCTTTATGCACACACAACCATCTAGTCTTTTTTATTCTGTGTGCTTAACCACACAGTTCACTCGTGCTGTGGAAGTGCACACCGGCTGCTCAGCTGCGAGTGAGTTCAGCGGCGCATTCTGGTGCACTTATTTTTGCGCGTCTGTGCATTATCTTTATTACAATACCTCATAAGCTTTTTATAGAATTTTTATTGTGACTCATGAATAAACCATGTGCATGTAAAACACAAATGACCTTTCGTCACTGTATAGTCGCCTTAACCCATTGAGGGTTTTCACCATAAATGTACGGCATTGCCTGTATGTTTAAAACGCGTGCTTTTTTCGACAATTTCTCTAGCTTGGCATGTGCTTCCCCACTTCGGGAATACATGGAATCTTTTTCATGCACCGATGTCTCTCCATTGTATTTGTTTTTTGCTTCCCAAAGTGGCATGCCAGCTATCGTTTGCGCATCCGAGCGTGTTCGCAGTGCGACTGGTTTAAAGCGCGCCTTTTTGATAATTTCTCTTGCTTGGCATCTGCCGCCACGCTTCGGGAATACATGGACTTTTCTTCATGTGCCGATGTCTGTCTGTTTTTTTTTTTTCTTGCTTCGCAAAATGACATCAGCTATCACTTGCGCACCCGAGTGCGTACGCAGTACGGCTGGTTTAAAAGGCGAGCCTTTTTAGCATGTGACAGTTTCTTGTGTATATTATCGGACTGAGTGGAGGTGCACGCGGTCTGGTGCACTGAACAGGATAACATTAAGTGTTGTATTGCTGTAGGCAGCACCTACGACTTTGATGTCAAGTCGTAGCAGCAGAATAGGCACGTTACTTCACTGGGTCACTGAACTTCACTACACCTTGGTATGGATCTATGCCTCTCAGGCTTTATGTGACTTACAACCTCTGTGAGGAGGACTTGGCCGGTGTAACATACAGACGTGGTGTTACCAGATTACAGGTTTAGTAATATTGCACTGAAATTGTGTTTTGTGTACTGCCAGACTATTCAAACCAACGCCTCAATTTTTTTTCAATGCCAGTGCAAACACTCGCTCCCCAATGGGAGCCGTCGGTCCGCCTTAGTTCAGGGAGTGGTCCTGATGCGACGCCACATAAAGGGTACGGCTGCTTGCATCACACGTGCATCCGAGCGCCTTCCCACGGAGATGCAATAGACACGCTTTCCCTCTCCAGCATCATGCGTCTGTCAGAGTTGTTCTTTTGTGCTTCTTCTTTGTGGCTCGAATCAATACCGCCGCCACCTCGCAGATGTGGCACCTCCTAAAGGCAGCGCATGCAGCAGCGTCGCAGTGACGCATCCCCATTGGTTGCCCGCATAGCACCACGAACGGAGACGCGCCATTATTACCACTTGCATTCCATTAAAACTGATGGAACACAACAGTGCTCCTAACCCCATGGCTCAAATTAAATCAAGAAATTTCAGCCCCAGTATGAACTCTCAGAATTCAGACGGCATAGTAAAGCACAGGGTTGAGTTCGTTCAGGTTGATAGCATCTTCACTGATTTCTTTCTTTTCGTAACTTAACTGTGTTGCCCATTATGACCTTCTCGTTAATTGTCTAGTCCTGAATTACCAAAGGGCTCAATGAAATGAATTGAGCACTTCTTAAAGGGGCCCTCCAACACTTTTTCAGCATGGTCATAAAACGCTGACGATCGGTAGTCGAGGCTCCTGAGAACACGAGAGCCAAACGTTATAACGTAACATGCGACCTGAAATTTACAATTAATTCTCAAAGTCAGCCAGAAATCACTCCCTCCTCTCTCTACAAATAATGCCTTATACCCACATTACTGCGTCATATACCCAAGTTCACGGCTGCTGCATGATTTGAGCATCTGTGGGCTGCATAGTTACCGTACCTGCTGCGGGATACCGCCATGTGCCCCTACGCGCGATCACACTGAAAGTAGGCACGTGTTCAAAGAAAAATGGATAGAAAGTGCTCAAGGTCATGACACGCGCTGACAAAGAGACACATTTTCTTGCCCCCTAGTCATCCCCCCCCCCCCCCGCAAAGCTTTCAGTGCTTTTGCTGGTACGAAAGGAGAGAGAAAGCGCATAAAGCGTGTGACAAATCCATGTAACGCTGCTTGTACTAGACTGATTCTAAAAATTTATGCGGCAGTCGATTCCTGAAGCAATAAGCTCATTTAATGAAGCGATTAGACGATTACTTGGAGAAGTGTTTCAGGGTCCTTTTAAAAGGTCTCTATGAAATTTTATTGGTCACACAAAACATACTTATCACCTGAAATTAGTCTCAGTAATATTTCAACATAGAAATACGTCAGGGTACAATTGATATCGCCACATATGAGCCACAGAAAAACGAATTGCTCCAATACATACACAAGGCTACGTTATCACAACCCAAGAATGTCACGGCATCACAGCAATATGCAGGATGTGTATTGCCATGAAGCATTAATGACAAGGCGAGCATGGTCCATACAGTTTCTGCTAGTGACTGGTGTGAAAACATTCTTGCAACCTAACCAGAAAACCAGCAGCCGAGCCATTAAAAAAGAGCAAACAAAAAAAAAAGTCTGCGAACAAGAAGTTTGTTTTCAATTGTCTGGGTGCACAGAACATTCTGCCACCATGCCAACTTACTATGACTGATGCTCCATTATACTCAGTAATTATTAACTACTAGGAGCGCAAATAATTGCATAATGTGTACTTCTAGCGTGGGAGCAATTGTAAGCATTAACATTGACCGCCAACAGATCACATTGAAAGATTTAATAATAACTGTTGGGGTTTAACGTCCCAAAACCACGATATGATTACGAGAGATGCCATAGTGGAGGGCTCCAGAAATTTCAACCACCTCAGGTTTTAACGCGCACCTAAATCTAAGTACACAGGCCTCAAGCATTTTCGCCTTCACCGAAAATGCGGCTGCTGCGGCCAGGAATTCGATCCCGCAACCTGTGGGTCAGCAGTCGACATTGACAGATTTCAACCACCCACTTGTGTGATTCACATGCTGCGACACCTGGTGCGATTCGATGCCTCTGCCATGAATTAACATCTCTTAATGCGACTCCTTGCCTGACAGGACAACTGTATAAGGTATTTTTCCAAAACGGCTTTAAGCACTGGCCTGGCTCTGAGGCAGAATACTTGACTGCCACTCAGTACTATACCTAGGTTTGATTCTGTCTCGGACCCTGATTTTAAAGACGTCAATTTTATTACGGTCAGGTGAGTTTAAGTACTGTACCCCGTGTTTTCAAAGGCAAGCATCTGATTAGGCAAATGAGGCTTTCGCCTTAATCACTTAACCAAGGTGCGAATGAAATCAGCGTCTTACATGCAATGCCCGATCACATTGCAATTAATGATAAAAAGAAGAGCAGCACACCTCAGATGCATCCTGTGAGGACAGTACTATTTGTTCAGTTAAAGGTTGCAGCGTCGTGCATAATTCTGAAGAAATACAAACATGCTAAGATTGGAGAAATAGTAAATTGCTTTGTCTAAACCGAGACAGCGAATTGATAGGGAGCATAAAGGCGAGACATGCTTACTGAACGATGGGTAATTATATGGCATAAGTGACCTCCTCCTCGTGTTTGTTCAGGAACCCGGTCGTCTGCACAACAACAGCAATACACACCTAAATGAGTCCCCATTTGAATCGGTCTTTCTACGTAGACTGCAACAACTGAGTCGATTATATTTTTGAACCTGTGTTTCGAATCGCTTACTATTATAGTAAATTTGAATTAATTCAAACCTCATTGATTTGTAAAATTGGATACTTCGAACTCATCCTCTCCTCCTTGTTAGTAGTACTTGCTGTTGGGCTAGTTGGTGCATATTTCGGTGACAAAAACACGACCCCGCAGGAACACAAAGGAACGAATAGACAGGATAAGCGCTCACTTAGGGCTGTTTATTTCTAGAAGAATACACGCATCTAAATCCACTTTTCGTAAACACATGCACAACGCGTGTGCGCCTTCATCTACCTAACCATGTTAACAAGCACTTCCAAGATAACGCCTTTCCAATTGATACAGGCTTACTAAGGCAAAAGCCTAGATGCCTAATCAAAAGCGAAAATTGACCGTCGGCATAAGCACAAGTGACACAAAAAATCATTATCACGTGAGGACGTCACCATATGATGGAGGCAGTGCAAAACCCGGTGAGGTGCAATGCCTGCGATCCCGGATGCAGTGCAGAAGCACATTAGGTGCAGAAAGCTTTCGAAAGGGGACTGGAGAGGATCAATATACAGTGGAACCCCGGTTTTACGTCCCCGGTTTCACTACGACCCGCATTTTACGACGGATTTGTCCCATTCCGGCGAAAGCCCCATAGACGCAATGCATTAAAAACCCCAATTTTCCGACGCCGTTTTACGCCGAACCCGCATTTCACGACGATCCAGCCGCGAAGCGAAGGGACCAAATGGCGAACAAAAGGGAAATCTGCCGGTGTCTTTCGTCGCACCAGCAAGAGGGGCACCCTTTCGCATGCCAAACGCTTGGGAAACCGGTTCATTTCGGCTTTCCGCTGCCATTCGTTCGTCTTCCCCTCATTCTCCGAGCGGCCGCGAAAGCGTCGTAAAGGGGTGCGGTTGTGGTTTCCCCACTCTTTCCTGCTTTCGTCGGGTAAGGGCGTCGGAAGGATTTTGTCTAGGTGGGCGCTAACCTGTGTAGCATATTAGTGGAGGTAGGTGGGTGGGTGGGGGGGGGGGGGGGTGTTGGTGTAGCTCGGGTAGGGGAATGGGCTAGTACCGCTTGAGGGGGCAAGTGCCCCTTTTGCTCCTTGGAGGAGACGGGACCTTTTCCACGGCAGGTGTTTGGTGCAGCTGCTATATCGCTTTGCAGGTGTGTTGGCCGCAGTCACGGCAGCCGAGATGCCCCCCCCCCCCCCCACTAAGATGCTACACAGGTTAGCAATCCCCTAGACAAAATCCTTCAGGCGCCCTTGTGTGAGGAAAGATGCCCCCCCCCGCCCCCCCCCCGCTCTCTTTCTTTTTTTTCAATCGTCGGAGAACATGCCTTTTGTAGGGTTTTAGAGCCCTGTAGAGCTCGTTGGTAGTTTGCATTGAAGTCTCTTGCTAATCCGTCATGCTAAACGTGTTTTTGTGGGCATAAATTTTCATGTTTGGATTTTACGACGTATGCATTTTATGACGATTTTTCGCGGTCCCGAGAACGTCGTAAAACCGGGGTTTCATTGCATTGAGCGAGAGGAAAAAGAAAAAGATTGCTTTCGCCTTCGAGTTGTCTTAGGCGAACGCATAAGGGACTGTGTGAGTATTTGATGTGTCACTTACACAATCTTTATCCTTCTCTTTTTATGAAAAATGCTTCCCAAATTTCACATGCTACTTTGTTTTCGCTTCGTCCCAAGAGAAGCATCTCTGTGAAATGGGGCACACATCCACACACACGGTGTCAGATGCGAGCTTTAAATGCCCACTGTACCTATTCCTAGAACGAAGTGCATGCTCCCTCGCTTGATCACTGACACAGTAAGAAGCATGTTTGGCTGTTCATAAAGGTTGCCACCAAAGTGATCTTCAAATACCCTTAGCAAGCGGGAAAAGCTGCATAGGCTAGACAGGCACTGCATCAATGATAGAGTGAGGGAGCACGCTCTTAATGTTAGGAATAGGCACATCGTGCATTTAAGCACGCATGTGACACTATGTGGATGTGTGCCATGCTTTACAGAGATATGTATCTTGGGACAAAGCAAAAACAAAGTAGCATGTAAACTTTTGGAGGTATTTTACATAAGAAAGGTGGGTAAAGATTGTGTGAGCATATATCAATGAACCTTTATCAATCGGAAGTGCGTTACCTGTGAACTGCTTGTCAACACCTTCGTGACCGCCCCTATACCCATCGATAGTATGTTATTGACGAATACAAATTCTAATTTTGGCCCTCTCTAAGCACTTATGGACCGCTACTGCCATCCAAAAGGGTAAAAAACGAAGTATTTAATCCAGTTTCACTTTTGAATTTCTTTTCTCCTACGTGAGGGGGGGGGGGGTTAAAGTTCCTTCGCAGTCGGGGAGGTGGGTGCTCGTGTTTTCGGTTATGGCGTCGACGCCGCTCGCCGATGCTCCACAAGAACCACAAATTTCAACTGATTCTGATGAATCTAAGCTGGAATCTCTGGATGACGGTGGCAGCACACACACAGAAGATGACTTCGATTCGTCAGTCTTCAGCACGGACAGCGAAAGTTCTTCAAATTGCCCCTGATGATCAGCAGGAGCAGGTATCCGCTGGTAAATTTCGCTTTCTCCTAGGGCCGTATTATCACTGCCGCATTGACGTAAACATATCCAGTGTGTTCTCAAGGTCACAGCACTTGTCTGCAGGGTGTCAACTTCTTTCAGGCAGGACCACTTGGCGACGGCTGCACAAAGAATGGAGTTCTCTCTGTGAAGACGGCTCGGAGTGGACGTTGGTCTAGCGCTCAGGAGTGCCATGCAGCGGTTTCTTCGTGTTCACCACCGAAGTCATCAGAGAGATATGCAACCATACAATAAGTATGCGTGGATGGATATTTTCAAAAAGCCAATGTACAGAGAGAGGGATGGATCCTGCAGGGAAGTCGATGAGGAGACGTTCTGCAAGTTCACAGGACTTCTGGTGTACATGAGAATTGTCCAAGTCCCACTCCTCCATTTCTGTTGAGTCAACGGCACACATTTCCAGGCCTCCTTCAACCGTCAGTGATACCACGTAAAGGGTTCAAGGCACTGCTTGCCTTCTTGAGTGTCACTGATCCAGAGAAGACTACCATTGCATCCCATGGGAAGCTTCACCGCGTGTCTTCTCTACTGTAACACATGAGCGATTCATCTGTGCTATTTATGCAACCACGTTGGAACCTTTCCGTGGATGAGAGAATGGTGCAATCTAACGGTCAGTCTGGTATTCGGCAGTACATGAGGGACAAAGTGGTCAAAAGGGGATACAAATTATGGGTTTTTGGCAGATTCGAAAACGGGGTACGCTGTTCATTTTCAACATGTACACGAGAAAGCACCTCGCGGTCCCAAGCACCAACCACAGAAAATTGAAAAATACCGGAACTGCTAACTATACTCCGAAGAAAGGAAAGTTGAGCAGCAAACAAATGTTTTCTGCAAAACATGTACAACCAACCTTTGTTTCATCGCATCGAGAAACTGCTTTTGCACGGTGGCAAGATAGGCACTTGTGCTAATATTTTTGCATGTATGTAAATAACTTTTTGTACTTACAGAGCTTATATTTGAAATATTTTTCTATGAGGGCCTTGTATTCAAATTGCGTATTTCGATTTTTTTTTATGTTTAATTTTGTGTAGAGTAGCACTGCTGTTTTTATCTTGAAATCACGTAGGTCTGGGCGTGCTGGTATTCCACTGCAGCTTTCTAGCGCATACACGAGACAAAGACAAGTATTGACGAATACAGTCGCCGACCGTTTATTCGGACGCCGATAATTCGGACATGCCCGTTTATTCGGACACCCTCGCGGCACCGCCACTCGTCCCATTGAAGTAATGTAAACTCACGACCGAAAATTCGGACGCCCCACGGCGCGCCGTTCGATATTTCGGACTCCGGCTGGCTAATTGAGAACGGCGTCGAACTCAATGACCAGCTGTCCGCGATGTTTACACAAGTGTTTACAATATCTTCGCTAGGTTGCCAGCACTGAAAGGTCACTGTGAAAGGTCACCGATCTCGAAGGCTATGTGTTTTGGCGACTCGCAATGGGCGTTTTCGACTTCAGCCAGCCAAGTATCCATTGAGTAGCTACCACAGCCAAACAGCAAGCCAAGCCAAGCCACGCTCGGAGTCTGCTTGGACGTTCAAAATGGCCGCGCGTACGAAACGGACCAAGGAAGGACGGAATTACGAACTAGCCTGATGTCGTTCCCTTTTGGCATTTGAAAGTTTGCTTGTCAGTTGTTTTGTGGCTAGGCCTAATCTACTGAAATGGCTAAGACAGCTACGACACCACCCATTCCATCCGCGCGGTCGGTACTAACGAAGAAACGCGGCAACCACAAGACATTGGGGATGGCGAAAAAGGCCACAATTATTCGCCAATTCGAAGGCGGCCGACCTCAATCCGATGTTATTTGGGAGCTTTCGCCGAGTTGGGCGATGATGAGATCGTCTGCCGGGTCCCTAAATCAGCGTAGGTGAACAGCGACTCCGATGACGCGCACGCCGCGGCAGTGCTACAACCTGCGGTTATGGCCAAACACTGGCTGAAATACAGCCAGACTCGGTTTCTGTGATTGTGCTTGCGTGCAGACGTGCATTGACAAGCTTTTCCGGCCGCTGGGCCAATAAAGGTAATTTTTTTCTGGTGCATCCTTTTATTCGGACTCTCGTTATTCGGACTTTTCGGCGGCGGTTCCCGCCGAGTCCGAATAAACGGTCGGCGACTGTACAGGTACCTGTATTCGTCGATGTTACTCATCTTTGTCTCGTGTATGCGCTAGAAAGCTGCAATGTTTTTATCCAATTTTTTTTTTTCTTTTCGTTAATTTTTTTTGTTTCGATATTTTTTTTGATAATCGAAATAAATTTGTTGTTTTGAAATTAATACTGTTGGAAAGACCAATTCTTCGTGTATCATTTTGATACCTTATACCTTAGCATCAATCAATATTTTGTGGCAGAAAAAAATCTTTTTGGACTACCTAAAAACAACCGATGTTTCTGCAGTCACGAAAGTAATAATATTTGGTGTTTAATGTCCCAAAACCACGATACGGTTACGAGAGGAGACGCTGTAGTGGAGGGCTCCGGAAATTTCAATTATCTAGTGTTCTTTAATATGCACTGACATCGCACAGTACATGGGCCTAGGATTTCGCCTCCATCGAAATGAGACTACAGCGGCCGGGATTGAACCCCACAACCTTCGATTCAGCAGCCAAGCACCGTAACTGCTGAACCACCATGGAGTATGTAATAATGTTTAGATTCCCTCAGAATAAAATACTGACTACGCCCCTGGTGTTGTTCAAGCATAAATGAAATATAAATATTAAAAATACAGTGCTTATTTATTTACTTGTGGTACCCCTAAACCCTTGTGCAAGGATATTATTGAGGGGGTGTAAACACAGACACCTACATACACAAAAATAAATACAACACCAGCGATTTAAATACATTCAACATCTCAAGTTTTAACTGACTAGGGACTGCGAAATTGTCCAAGAGATGAATTCACGCTTTGTACTTCTCAAGCCGTCAAATCAACAACCACATCAGAAATAGCTCTCAAAGCCTGCCGGTACACTTATCAAACATTTTTGGTGCTTGCACAGGTTCGCGTGAACATGGCAGGGAACCGAACTGATCTTTCCTAGTTATGCGCAGCACACTGCCTACTAAGCTCAAGGCGTCTCTGCTGGTGCGCTTGCTGCACCACACGTGCATTTTGTCTTGAGTTTTCATCGTGCCCTCTCAGTTCCTGACCACACATGGGCACGGCAATGGCAAGTTGCTCTTGTTCTTGAAAACAATGCATCTGTGCAGCGCACTTTATGGTCTCACACAAAGGAAGGGGCAGCAGTGAATGGTGCACAGGCCATTTGGGTTGCCGCCCATTATAGGAGCACTGACATCAACTCTACACATGTCGTGCCTTTCTGCGTCCACATGTATTTATAAACCCCCCTAGTAACGACGCACTACAGTCGAGTCCCCTTATAACGATACCATTTCTTACAATATAGCGGATATAACGATGAACAACGATGGCACCACCTACTTTTGTATTCATGATGGTGAAGCGCTAAAAGAAACGGAGACGGTGCACTTTTCGAATTCCGGTTTACAAGCACAATCTCTACAGTGAATACCCAGATGGCCTTGAATTTGAAAAGTGCACCGTTGTCGCAAAACATCGTCAGCAGCTAATACGCAAAATCATCGAGGCTAATCAAATGCAACTGCTGGGTGACCTCTGTGTTAGCATGCCTTCCGTTGTGCTCACTAAAAAAGAAATATAGTATCTGGCTGTGACGCAACAGGTTGTGAGTTTGTGCTGAGGTGTGCTGTTTCACTCACTTAACAAGATATCGAGTATCTGGCTGTAACGCAATAGGTTGTGCGTTTGTGCTGTGGTGTGCTTCTTGCTATCATGCGCGCATATTTCCAGCGTTTTCGCTAATAAAATTTAGTTGAAGTCAGCGCCCGTGTTGTGTCCTCCCTACGTCCTCGTTTTCTTGCGCTGGACAAACATGTTGATTCCAAATCACCAACTAGCCCAAGCATCCATTTTACCCTTCATTTCCCTTCAATGATAGTCTACTGTATATGAACACACAATCTTCCTAACCATGCTGATGGCATAAAAATAATCAGAATCTGCCACCTGTTATGAAAAGTGTGTTTCAAATGAACGCGCCTCGGCCGTGCTGCAAAGGAGCCTTTGCCACTAGAGGCACTAAACAGTCACCGAATAAGTTTTGCAGCTTCTGAACCAATTTTGCATAAAGTAACAATGGGTACTGTGTCGCTAACAGTGGCAGCACCATCTAGTTTGGCTTGGCACTGATTACCGAGCACACCGTGATTCTGCTAGCCCCTGCGATGCCCATTCTGAAAGTGGGATGAGTAGCGCTGGTACCGCTCAAAATTTTGTTTCTGAAAGACGGAGCATACCCTTTGGCGAAGGGTGGGCGCAGATTTGCCATATTTAAGATAAATGCAGCAGGATGTAGCATGGTTGGCGTTTCAGCAACTGGCACCAGAGGTAGTACAGTCAAATCTCGTTATAGCGAACCTCAGATAAACGATTTTTTCAGATTAACGAATGTTTCGAAAATCCCCCCTCCAAATGCCCATTAGTTTAATGTAAAAATGTTTCACTACTACGAATTTCAGAATACCGAATGTTTCAGAATAACGTATCGAATTTTATCGCCCTTGTATATCCATAACACTTCAAAATAACAAATAGCAATTTCAAAAAGTTACTCGCGGCTGTAGAAACAATGCCCAGCTCAGTACCTGCCGCTATCATCATCATCAGAACGGCCGCGTATTGCTCTTCGCGCCTGCCCTAGGCAAATGTGCAGTAGCCCTATCGCCATCACTATCGCCTGCACTTATTTTTCGCGTCAGGCTTCGGCGTTTCGCCAAGTTTCGCTGCGTGCATTTGTTTCGTCGGGCAGCTTTACCTGTGCTCTTGTTACAAGGCTGTTTTCTCGCCTTCGGATTGGTGGCTGTACGTTCACGATGAGCTCCGGAAGCAGCACGAAAGGAATGCGGCGACAGTGAAAAGTGCGACGCGAGTGACCTATGGGATGAAGTCGCCGATGATTCACCCGTGCATGCTTCACAAACGTTTGAACACTACGCACAGTGCGACGACGAAGTATGCACGTCGGCTTAGCTGGCGACCGATAAGATCCATATCATTTGTCGTCATAAGGAAACGGCGACGAGAGTAAAGACGACGTTTACACAGCGCGCACGAACAATCGGTATCTAACGCCGATGCTTCGAAGCCTTCGAAGTGCGTAAGAAGGATGCGCACGCCTAAGAGTTCGTCTCGCAGCAGTCGAGCTGCACCCATCAGGCTAAGATCGCGCTGTTCCTCGAATAAATGTGCACTGGTTCCGTAATATTTCATGTGTTTGTTTTTTCGCTCTTATAAGAGTACAACGCGATCGTGGATGCACAGGTAGGCGATTGACGTTGCGTTTACGATTTTTGCATAAATTTTTAATGCTTTCACTACAACGACTTTTCAAAATAACGAATGATTTTTAGCGGTCCCTTGAGATTCGTTGTATCGAGATTTCACTGTAGCACAGCTTTATGAATTCTTGGCAACTTGACTAATTGAGTACATAAATTGAGCACAAGGTGACACGAAATGGCGCCGACATCCTTGGCAATGTAGTCGCATCGCTCGTAGCAGCCAAATCTCAAAGAGCACTGATAAAAGCTCTAGCACTGCCGAGACTAGAGCTCATGGCACCAGTCGTAGGAGCAAGGCTAATGAAGTACAGCATAGACCGCTTATAACGTAAGTCACCGGAGTCGTGAATATCCGCACTACAGTAAAACCTCGTTTATCCGGATCTCGTTAACTCGGACTCGCGCCGCGGTCCCAGCAAAACTGTGTATACTTCAATGGTGTCAGACGCTCATTAATTCGGAGGGATTTAGCCGCGCACCGGTTAACTCAGACAACTCCAGAGAGAGCAGTCGGTACTTCATGCTTAGAATCGCGCGATCTCGGCGGCTTGGAGGCACAAGCCCTGCTTGCCGTAACCGACGGCGGAACCGGAGCTATGCTAGCCACCATACCGGAGCTTTGGAGAAACCGAAACCGAACGAACTACTGCAGCAGAATATGATAATGATGATAGTAAATGAGGGGGGAAGTGGCTAGGTGGCGCTAGTCACCACCCGGCGGAAGCGCTTGGGCCGCCCGCGCATCCAGTGTCTATTAAAAGCGCAATGGCGGCACGCGCGGTCGACGGGTCGGTTTACGCTGCTGGTTTCTTTGTGTTGTGACTTCGCGCGTAGCGTGCGAGCTCGTGCATGTTACGTTCTCCGGCTGGGCTTGTGCACGTTGCACCGCCGTCGCGCTTCACAATGATGGCGACCGTCACCGGAGTGAAGCGGCCACAGCAGCCAGCGACAGCGAGCATGCGCACCACCACCTGATGGGGTTGAAGAAAATCGACGACGAGGCGGACAAAAATAACGCAGTTTTTCATGAAATAAAGGTTTGTCTGTGCCGAGTACACTTTCCTTTTGTTTTCATGGTCCATTCGATAATCCGGAATTCGGTTAACTCGGACATTTTCTCCGGTCCCGTGAGATCCGGGTTAACGAGGTTTTACTGTATAACCAAAACAACGTTCTCGAAAGGCTTCACGTGTGCAAAACATATCTCGCATAAACATATCACGCATCGATGTGACATAACACATGCCAAACAAGCGTAAAATGTTTCAACCCTACCAACTGCAAAATAATTATATCTGGAACTATGTTTTGCTGCGCAAGCATGTCGCTTGCTTACACCCCGTAGCCTTGGTAGTGCTGAATGGTAGTGGTGAGAGGGAGTATATACAGTAGACTCCCGTTAAGACGAACTCGAAAGGACCATGCACATTTGTTTGTCTTATCAGGAGTTCGGCTTATCAGAAGTGCCCCCTTAAAAAGACATGCTAACATGCCAAGTGCATCCAAATATGTTTCTTGACAACACTGAATGGAGTAGACTTACAATTGGGTGGAAATAACTTCCCGCAGAGCATTTACACGAATCTAACGAGCACCCCATTTCGCGGGTTCATGATAAATATGCTCTTGAATGTATTGCTAACACATTTTAACAATAAATCCGTAGCACAGCTCCATGTTTACAATTCGAAAACAATAAAAAAAGGGAGAGATAAGCACAATTTTCCTTCCAAGAATGGAAAATCTATTTTCCTGGCAGTTCATTTTTTTCGGTGAGCCTGCTTTGCTGGCTCTAATATCACTTCTGTATAAGCCTCGATGAGGTGCCAACAAAGCCAATACAGTCGAGCCCACATATTACGGCCCCACTTAAGATGAACTTTCGCTTTAAAATGAACGATTCTCACGTGACCGTGGAAATATACATTATTTCAATGGCACAAAATCGCACTTACAACGAACGTCTCTGAGCCCTGCCGATCGGTTACAGAGAACGGAGTCGGCACTCCGGCGACTGCCCGAGACACCACTTTCGACCACCCATAAGCCACTGGCGAGGTGCCCAACATTCGTATTGTTAAACGCAGACCCTGTCATTGTCGCTCTCCGCAACCGTTTTTTTTGTTGCGCACCCCTCAGTCCTTTGTCTCCCTGCTGCTCCGAGCATCCCGCATCGCCAGACGAGGCCCGTGTTTTCGTTCCGTGTAGCGGCTGTTACACGGAACGAATCACGAATTATCGAAGTCGGTGAGGCTGCACAAGCCCCACCAAGTTCAACATTTCGTGATCCGTCCCGTGTGACAGCCGTTTTCACCCTTCCACACGCGTACGTGCGGACAGAGCGGGCACGGGCCCTAAATTTTCTGCCACGTGAACAGCCGGCACCACAATGCCATTCTCTGACCTCTGCACGCGCAGGCCACTCTCCCAAGTTTTCTTATGCGTGAGATGCGCGTTTTGTTGGTTTCGTGGACCTATCAAGCAAGCTACCTGAGCTACCTTCTCCCCGCGTGTTTTGGCCTTCAAGGTCGCCTTCCCGCCGTTCTCGCAAGTCTGCTCACCTCTCTTCCCCCTTTATCGCAACTCCTTCGCCTGTTTCCACCGCTTCGCGACGCCGGCCACGCCAGCTCGAATTAGGAAGTTTATTTTTCTGGCTAGAAACAGGCCCAGAGCAGTTCCACGTGTCTCTTCTTGTCTGTCGCACGTGCGCATCTTGCTCGCTGTTGGTGTGCGTGTGCGGTCGGGATGGCGGATGGGAAGCCTGCCGCGATAGCACGCTAGCAGATGGATGGAAGTGAGAAGTGCTGGACATTGCTACCAAGCGAGCCGTTCTAACCGACCTATCTCGAGGCGCCAAAAACTGCAAAGCGGTTCGGGTGTCCCTGTATTCAGCTGTGGAGATGGTGAAGGCTTCGTGGGCGGAAGTGACGGCTGTGATGGCTACATGCATGCAAAACTGCTTCCGCGAGGCCGGCTTCGTTGACATCGGACCCGATGCCGAGCCTGAAGCTTCCGAAGAGGACCACTCCGGCGGCGATTTGTATCAGCGCGTTGTCGACTCCGATATGGGAGGGCGGGACCATCTGCTGGGATGACTTCATTACGGCCGACGATGATGCCGACACTGCGGAACCGTGCACGGATGATGGCATTGTGAATGAAGTGCGCGGCAAGAGCGATTTGGAGGAATAGCATGACGACGACGAAACTTTGTGGAGCCAGTGTCCACAAGGCAGCTTGTCTATGCCAAGGGCCTTGGCGAAAAGCACGCTGCTGCTTTATAAACTGAAGACCGCCCTTACCGCATCTGCACTGTCGAAACATATGCATTACAGACTTTTTTGCGAAAAAAATAAATGTTACGTCCCCATTCGCAACTTTTTTAAAGCTGTGTTTCATTTACTACGAACTTCGGGATACAACGAACGGATGCCGCGTCACGCTCAGGTTCGTTATAAACGGGCTCGACTATATACGCTGAGCTGCTTAAGAAAGTGCGAGCTTTTTCTTCAAGGTCCGGATAGCTTCCTGTTTTCAGCCCGTAGTAACTTTTTCTGATCAACGTGCAGCTGAAGATCTCCGTTCGCGCTACACACGGTCACAAGCCTCGGGCACACGAAAGACACAACTCAGCTGTATTTTGTGTGCAAAATAACCTGCCTTTGTCGTGCGCTTTCAGGATGAAAATGGCACGTCACAATTTGCACTTTACTGGGAACAGATACGACACGCACAGGCCCTATGCGAAACAACGCGAACTGCCCCCAACATGTGCTTGGCCGCCATTGTGGGACGGCGATGGCAATGCATCTGACCCCTCTGAAGGGAGTGCTAGCGCCACAAACGTGGTTTCAGTTTCGTATGCAATTGGAAGGCACAAACAATTTTTGTTCCCGTTGTCGCTTTTGTTTGGCTGCACCCCCCCCCCCCTTCCCCCCCCGTTTTCCCCTCTGTACACAGCGGATGAGATGCCCCGTAGGGGGCCCAAGCTTTTGTGTTCTGCTGTTCTCCTTTGAGTTCTAGCGGGGGAATCAAAGAACGTTAGGAGAATACAAAAGGACGCAAAGGATTACGTCCCCCCCAGCCATTGCGTCCCCAACTTGTTGCTTTCTTTGCTGATAAAGCCGGCACTTTCCTCACCCGCAGGCTGGGGGTGAGGGAGATGCCAGCTTTATGCGCTGCCTTTTTTTTCCCGCTTATCTCACTCCATCTCCTCGCGTCGCGATTCACTTCGCGTCTTTGCACCAGAAAGCGCTTTTTTTGTTCCCCCCTTTTTTTGCTTTCTCCCGTTCGCCTGAATGCCCCACCAAGACTGCAATGTTCATTGCGCAGAGTCGCCGGCATTGTCAGTCACCGCAAAAGTTCGTCTTAACAGAAAAGACGTGTTCGGCGGTTCGTCTTAAGAGGATTTTTTTGCATTGAGTCTATGGGAAACCAAACAAACGTTCCCATGTTGTTCGGCATAAGCGAGAATTCGTCTCAACCGAGTTCATCTTAACAGGAGTTCACTGTATTCTTAGTTCAGTGATCATACGACGGATTTGCCTGGTCCCCTCAAAGTCGTATAAATGGGGTTCCAGTGTACATGTATTGCCGCTACATACTAAACAAAAGGGCGCATCCAGACTGCCCCATTTGGTCGATACAAAACAGCTGGACCACCGATATTTCATCACGTGTGGCTCACAAGTTCAATGTGACTCCAACTCACCCTTGGGCTGTATGCTGAGGTTGGCCATGGAATCAGCCAGGGGCGCCCTCTGGTAGAACAGGATGTAGGCATTCCACCAGCGCTTCTGCCGCCGGTAGGACATGCGCTTCAGCATGTGGTCAAACACCTCACCCATGTACTCGCCACCAAAGCACTGGTTCTTCATCTCCTCTTCTTCTTCCATACGGCACTCGGACACTTCACCATCGTCAAACTTGTACCATCGATATGCACCACCAGGGGGCCTGTAAAATAGTTTTTTACAGGGTCACTAATCAGCTCGACCAACAATTAAGGCCAAAATTTGTTTTAAAAGATATCTGAACACTTCTCTATTGTGTTGTAAACTTTGTTTGCGAAGCAATACAAACCACACAGAAGACTATACTCAGGAGTGGAAGCGGGCCTCAGTCTTTTGGAGCAGCTCAGGGAGCAGGAATAATGCAGTTTTGGAGCAGCTTTGGAGCAGAAAAGGGGAGTTTCGAAGCAGCTTTGGAGCAGTAAAAGGGTAGTTTTGGACCAGCTTTGGAGCACCAATAGGTGTGTTTTGGAGCAATGCAAGTTAGTTTTGGAGCAGATTTCTAGGTCACACATCACTGTTAATTAACAATTTTTTGTTTCTGATAAACACAAAAAATTCCAGTGGTTTTTACTAAACAGTCAACACTGATGAAGCGACCAGACTTACCACAAATTGATATATATACTAAACATTAAAACATCAAAGCTGGCAGCACAATAATTAAAAAAAAAACAAACAAGAAATAAGTGATGCTTTGGATAGCTACTAGACCTCAGGCGAATGAAAAACGTTAATGTTCAAATGTTGAAGTGTCAAAAATGTGAATAAAACTGCATCACACATGAACAGCAACTGAAGACTAGAGATGAGCTAATAAAAGTTATCTTCATTTTAAACCCAATAAGACTCCATAAAAATTAATTTAAAAAACTTATGTTCCGGTCATAAAAACATCACAGCCGACATGAGAGCCGCGAGGAAAATAAAGATAAGAAATGCGCTCGAAGCGCTGTTGCTAGGCGATGGCGCGGAAAGCTTTTATTGCGATAGCTATTACATGGACACTCTCGACGGGTTTTTTGCCGTCGCCGTCCTTGTAAGTTGATAACATCCCCCGAGCATCGTATGTTCTACCCGCGGGTAAAAGTGCGCGAGCGGAGGCGACGAGCGCTGCTCAAGCAGAGATCAAACGAGCCGACTCATCTCCGTCGCTCGGAGGGCGCATGCGATAAGATACCACCGTCGATTGTGATAATCTGCCATGCGTTAGCCTGCCGTGGAATGCTCAAGCAGAGAGGAAATGCACCGCCCGTCTTAAACGAGCACGAAAAGACGCGGGGGGGGGTTGCTCGAGCAGCAGCTGTGAACTTTGAAGGGCGCGGTCGCGAGCGCTACCTCGGTAAGCAGCACGACTCGTATACTCTTCTACGTGCTGCGCTCTCAACGCAAAGAGATTACGAAGAGTATTTCTCCCTGGAGCGGCCGTATTCTCTTTCACCAGCGTTTTGTAGAGTTAAGCGATATCGGATCCAAAAGAGTTAGCTCCCAGCCTTACTTCGTATTGTCACGGGGTCGTGACGTTGACGAAGGCAGCAGTCGGCGTTTTCATGACAACTTTTTATTTGGGCGAACCTGTGCCCTGAAAACGAAACTTCACTCAACAAGCAATACACGCTGTAGACTGATAGCAGCGAACAGAGCGTCGGCCGTCGATAATCTGCCAAGCGGCGAAGCGTGTCGGCATTTATACATGTGCTATCGAAGATTCCAGTGTTATCGCTGGCGGCCGCATAAGTTCCAGAACAAACTATAATGTACGCGTTGTGCGCGTAATCTCATAGGAAAGGTTCTAAGATTATCTAGATGGTTCCCAGAAATTCGGGCGCGGTTTGCAGAAGGCAGCAGTTACACGAATAATGGGGCGGGAGCGCGGACGGCATTACAATTACAATTACAAAATTACAATTTGTTGCTATTGCATTGTTTCGCCCTTGCGGTGAAACTTTTGTTCTGTTTTTCCTTTTTTTTTTTTTTCAGTTTTTATGGTTTGACGGTCTCCAACGAAGAGCGCGTGCTGTGCTGCTGTGCTCGGCGGTTGCTCAGCAACGGCGCGGCGAGTTTTTTGTAACACTGCTGTCTTTATAGTTTGACTAATAGCTTCGCTGTTAAAAGATAAATTCGCATAATGAGGTCTGCCGACAAACGTTACCTTAACAAAATTCATGCATTTTGTTCACGTGGCGCAAGATTCATGAATGGTGTTAAAGTTCACGCAAGGTGCAAGCACCACGCATGAACCTAAATACGACGTGACCGAACCACACGGGATATGAATGACTGAATGCCGCTGCGTCCTTTGCGTATCCAACGCGTGTTAGTCGGTCGATGATAAGACTCGGCTAAATTTGGCGTTGCACGAGCAGATTGCCGTTTATGCGCAGCGTGGCGCAGAATGGTGCAATCGGCGCAGCACTTCCACCCCTGTATACTGAATACAGAAACCCATATGAACAAAAGTTATGGCATGTTCAACGTTTGCGAACGAGTCTATGTCAAGCTGTGACTTCAGCCACTAATGTTCAAAATACCATGACTTTTGTTCCAATGGGTTGAGAACATCCATTTTTGTTTTCCTGCATACAGTTCTCATTCCAGATTATTCTCATGTGCCGATTTACTTTGTAAGTCTCGGTCCAGGCAAACTGTAGCTCTCAAAATGGCACATGGAATTGATGATATTTTAAAAACTACACTTTGTACAAAATAAAATATCCACCTTTGAAATCAGCACACAAAGATACATAAACTCAAGAAGTTTTATCTCTACTGAAAAAGAATTCTGAAAAAAAAGTTTTCAAGTGCAGTGTCCCCCCTTGAAGGGGCCCTGCAACACTTTTTCAAGTTGCCATGGAATGGATTCACTAAAGGAGCTTATTGACTCACGAATTGACCGCCGCAAAAATTTTTAGAATCCGTCCAGTACTAGCGGAGTTACAAAGATTTGTCGCACACTGCGATTGCTTTCTCTCTTCTCTCCTCCCGACGAAAGCGCTGGAAGCTAAGCAGGGAGGGATGGCAAAGGTACGTCACACACACCTCATGACCCTGAGCACTTTTTCTCTCTTTTTTTCTTCTTCGAACACACAGCTTTTCAGTGCGATTGCGCACGACCGTGCGCGCACTTGTGGACAAGTCACGGCCTCTTGCGGCAGCCCCAGTAACTCCCGAGCGCGCCATGCTCAAATCAGCCAATGGCGGGTACTTGGCCTGTAACGCAGTGATTTTTGAGTATGTAGCATCATTTGTCGAGAGAAGCGAAAGAGATGTTTAGCTGACTTTGAGAATTTATTGTAAATTCCAGGCCGCGTGCTGTGCTATACAGTAAACAAGAGTACGAAGTTGGGCATGTTGGTAATGCATAACTGATCACGTAGCGCAAAATTTGACAGAGGACAAGATAAAGGACGAAGACGAGCGCTTTTCCAACAAGATTTATTTCGAAGAGCGTACACATATATATTCTGAAAATGCGAAAAACAACCAAATCATTCAAGAAGCCCACAACTGCCATGTGCGAATATCTTACATTCTCAGGAAAGACAATTCTTTTTGACAAAGCCCGAGAGGGAGTGCTGACGCAATTCAACCCTAGTCTACAAATCCTCTCTCCATATCTACATGGAATCTTCCACAACTTGAAAAAGGTTGGGGAGCGGGCCAATGTGAAGGTGGTTTTTTCCGCCCCGAAAAAAGCTGTCGTACTTGTGTACTAAGGATGTTTCAAACGCAAAACTAGGTTTTTCAAAAAGGCACAAAATCCCGTTCATCACGTGTGCAGCAAATTTAATCTATCAGATACCTCTTTCATGCGGCAAGCAGTACATAGGACAAACTGGCCGCTGTACTGATGACAGGCTCCGTGAACAAACTTATAACATCAAGAATGGTCGCGATGGTTTCTTGGCCTTGCACTGCAGCACGTGTGGCTGCAAACCGCTATTGCATGACACCGTTATCGTTGGAAAGAACAGAAATAAAACGACGAGAGAAATTATCGAGGCAGAGAGGATTTGTAGACTAGGGCTGAATTGCATCAGCACTCTCTCTCTTGGGCTTTGTCAAAAAGAATTGTCTTTCCTGAGAATGTAAGATTTTTGCGCATGGCAGTTGTGGGCTTTTTGAATGATTTGGTTGTTTTTCGCATTTCGAGAGTATATATGTCTACGCTCTTTGAAATAAATCTTGTTGGAAGTAAGCGCTCGTCTTCGTCCTTTCTCTTGTCCTGTGTCAAATTTTGCGCTACGTGATCAGCTATACAGTAAAACCTCATTAATCCGAACTTGGTTATTTTGAAATCCCGCTTAATTAGAAAAATTTTCTGCAGTCCCATATTTTGCAATGTAACTTTGTGTGGATAATTTGAAGCGGTGGTTAGCACCAGGCCGGTTATTTCGAAAACTTTTGGGTGCCATGTGCCAATTCCCAATCCCAATTTCACCGCGGAATCGACGTCCCTTAAGAGCCACAAGGCAATGCAATGTAGCGATAATGAGTGACAGGTGAAGAACCCCAGCCTCGCTGTTGCCAGAGAAAAAAAAAAACGGTCTCATTGTCAGCTGAAATGTGTGCCTGCGGAAAAGACATGCTTTTCTGCAACGCAGCGGTGACACGTGGGCAGCATGTCGGATGCTTCTTGCAACGTCGGCGCATCATGATTTACTCATTCTTTTTGTGAATATGAAGAAAATATTAAAGGTCAGTCTGACGGAATTCGCAATGTATGCGAACCTCCGACTGGCGGTTGCTCCAGCAATTTTCGCACTAGCACTGCTGTCGGAGTTCTTGCCTGCAACGCCTACTTCAAAAGCTCAGTTCGAAAACTTCAACATCAACTTCAAGTCGAGAGTTTGGTGGAAATCCACCTGGCCGGGGAAAAACATGGATGAAGAAAACACAGCACCGACCTAAGTAGAAATATATTCTTAAAAAGACGTTTCGGCTTCAACACGGGAGCCGAAACGTCTTTTTAAGAATATATTTTTACTTTGGTCGGCGCTGTGTTTCTTTCGTCCTTCAATGATCATGTTTTGCAGCCAAAACACATCGCGAATTCCGTCACACTGGCCATTATTCAATTCTTTATTTTCACCTGCTCCACACCTGCTCCAAGCGCTGATGCTGCGAGAGCAGGCGACATGCTGCCCGCTTGTCACTACTGTGTTGCAGTGAAGCATGTCTTCTTTTCCACAAGCGTGCATTTCAGCTCACTATGAGACCGTTCTTTTTTCCTTTTTAATTTCTTTTCTTTATTTTTTTTCTTTGAGCTGACAGCAGTGAGGCCTGCCGTCCCCCGTGTTTGTGGCGAAATTCAGACCAGGTATTGCCGGAAAACTTATGATCCGGCAATACCTGGTCCCTTGGAGCCGCCAACTAGCAGGCAGAGCAAATGAACACCTCTGATTACTTTCAATAATTCAAAATTCTTTGCATCCCACTTACTGCATGTTTTGTTAATTTCAAAACTTGCTTATTTCGAAGATTTTTCACAGTCCCAGTGACTTTGAATTATCGAGGTTTTACTGTAATATTTAGCTCACCTGTTCTCGGGAGAGTCGACTACCAATCGGCAGTGTTTTCTGACCATGCTCAAAAAGTGTTGCAGGGCCCCTTTAATGGTCCAAGGCACCTGGAGTTAGCTTAACTCCCAGGGTCCCCTTTTCCCTCAACACAGCTAAACCAGACACAATGGGGCATGAGGGGGTGTGGCTACACACTATCCACTGGCTAAAGCAAACGACCCTGCAAGGCTCGTTTGCTTTGTCCAGTGGATAATGTGTAAGGTGTAAGGTGTGTAAGGTATTGTAGTGTGTAAGGTACTGTAGTAACAGTCGCCGACAAAATTTTCACACTTCAAAAATTGAGGCTTGACAGCCTCCACACAAAAAAATTCCTAGATATTACGAAGGTTTTCTATTCCCTGCCGTTATTCCATAGAAGCATATGTACTTGACCTCTATGTAAAAAAGTGGTAGCGAGAGACACCCTTGATATAACGAATTTGCACTGCCAACAACCTGGGAATTTCACCCTGAATTTTGTCAAATTGGCTCAACCATGCATCTTTTGTGGTTGCCTCACCGCCGACTAAGCGCGAAGCCGCGGTGTCGCGCACGGCGCGCTTGAAGCCCCAGCGACTGCGAACGCGAGGCGCTCGTGAGCGCGCGGGTGTGCGCAAGGCGGTTTGGCACCCCTCGAGGTGGCATTGCAGCCGTTCTTGAAGGGAGGGCACATCCGCGGGCCCATGCGCGGATGTGCCCTCCCTTCAAACCAAAAAGAAAAGAAAAAAACAAAGAAAAGAAAACGACTTTTGCGTTGTCAGCGCCACTCTTCAGTTGCTGCAGAAATCTCTGAAGTGCACTTCGTTAAAGTGACACCAGGCGGCGCCACTAAAAAAAAAAAATCTTCCATGTCATTTCGCTTCGAGTTCGCGCCGCATATCGCATATGAAGAGCACTTTTCCGAATAGTATTCCGTAGTATCCGTGTCATTCACTCTTCGTTTTCGATGCCGCACACGCGTGCGTGCTTTCACTGTGCGCCCATGGAGTGGCCCATGACGACATTCAGCTTTGCAATTTTTTTCTTATGCGGACAATCATGTTGTCACTAGCGAGGAAATGTCAGATTAGGCATTGGTGGAAACTGTCCGAGACCACGGTGACAACGACGGATCTTCGGAGGTCTTCTCGTCATGAGCTTTGCCGTCTTGAGCCCCGCCCCACCACGGGTTTGCTAGACTGTGGATTTCGCGATTAGCTCCGGCAACGCAACGGCGCATTCCTGGAGCCAATCTCGGAGGCCACAGCTAGATGATGATGGAGCAGCGTTGTTTTGATGTCCTACGAACATTCAATAGAACGAAAAAAAAATCTGTTACGCCTCAAGGCCGAAGCAATGAATGCGATAGCAACAATTTATAATGTTATACGAAGTGAGGCAGGCAGCTAACTCTTTTGGATCCGATATCATGTAACTCTAAAAAACGGTGGTAAAAGAGAATGCGGCCGCTCCAGGGAGAAATGCTCTTTTCGCACAGTCTCTTCACATTGAGAGTGCACCACGTAAAAGGGTATACAGTGCAGTCCACTTATAACAATATCGAGAAAACCAAAAAATATGATCTTTATAACCGGTGATCGTTATATCTGGACTGCCGCAAAAAAATCGTCGCCGGACGTACCTTTTGTAGGTCCGGGCTCGAATTCGCTACTTGCACCAATGAATAAATATCGTAGATAGTAGGATGTCAAAAACAAGACTTTATTTCTTACTCCGCAGAGCGCATCACGGGTTCGGCACGCCGAAGAAGTCTGAAATCTGCAGTTGCTTCCGCGGAAGCTTGAGCTTTACAACCGCGCTGCGCATAGCTTCCAGCTGCTGCGAAAACTCTGGCGGCATTCCCTTGGTGTCCGTAAAGTCACAATCAGCGAGTCGATCGACGTCAGCGCACTTTGCGTGGTCATCGACAGGGTCGTAGAGGCGCTGTCAACCTCCTCATCACTGTCGCTGCTGCCGTCGCACAACGCCGCCGTCTGTCGCGACAACACATCCGCGACGATTGCCTAGTCGATGTGTTCATCGCAGAACAAAGCAGCACTGTCTGCCTGTCAGGAAGTCTTCAACCGACGCGACACACCCGAAGACGTAGAAGAAGAGTGTTGTCACACTCTTCTTCTACGTCTTCGTCTTATGTTGCGCTGTGAGCTGATCAAAATGACACACCCGCTATCCGCGTCACCAGTAGCGACATGCTCCCAGAGCTCCGTCAGATCGGGCTCTAGCCATTGCTCGTTGCTCGCGATAGAGACTGACCGACGGGTGGGGGGAAGCACGGGAGGAAGAAAGTACAGCTGGAATGCCAACGAGGCGACGAGGCCTCGCCAGCCTCGCCCGATGCCGCCGCGCTTCGCTTTTTTTTTTCTCTCTCCCCTTTCCCGCTTTCGTTCGTAGCAGGCGGGAAGCCGCGGAGCGCGCCGCTTTGCTTTTCGCATTTTTTTCTTTTATCCCTCTCAGCCTCTCCGCGGCCGACGCGCGGTTGGCGCGGTGAAAGCATGGGTGAAAGCGAGGCGCAAAACGTGACACAGCTGGCGCCATCTAGTGGCGCGCCGCGCCAACTCGCGATGCTCTCCTCCGCTTTTTGAACAGGCCGGGACGTGCTGCCGGCGGTGCGCTGCAATGGCGCGAGATACGAACTCGCCTACGCTAACTTTTCGTCTTGACTCACATTGATAAGTTCGGAACTTATCAATGTAAGTGTTACGATTATTCTGAACGGAACATGCCGTCCAGACGGCAAATTTTTCATCGTTGTATCCGATATTTGGTGGATAACATATCGTTATATATGGTTTTTTTTCCCCATAGCCCCAATGCATAAAATGAGTCTGTTAAGTAGACCCATCGTTATAACCGATATATCGTTATATGTGGTATCGTTATAAGTGGACTGCACTGTACCGTATTTACCCGCATAATTAGTGCCTTCGCATAATTTGCGCACCCCTAATATTTAGCCAGCTTTACTTAAAAAAAATTTTTTATTCGCATATTTTGCGCTCCCCAACCCGACCGAGACAGCTCGCCGGCACGCGCACGGAGAGACTTTGGACCTTTCGATGCTTTGGCCGGGCGCGCGCCTCGCCGAGTAGGCGAGTGCAGTCATAAATAAAACGGGCTGCGGGTGCGAAGTCCCTTCTTCCGAGAACTTCCCCCGAACTACGGTCTCTAGAATACCGTACTTCAACACCCAAACCTGTTGATGGGTCGTCGGAACCGCTTGAACGTCTGCCTCCCTCTATCTCCCCATCTCTTCCACCGTGAGAATGCACGCTCACGTCACGGCACGGACATTTTTCTGCATCGGAGGCATGTGAGCACGTGAGGGCAGAGGTGAGGGTCTGTCGCGCCAACTTTTCCACTCGTTCTCTGCGTGCGCGCTGCAGCTTGGTTGATTTCGTAAGTTTAGGTTTCGCCATCCGTCCGCTGCGTTTTTACTGTTGCCTTGCGATGGGCTACATAATTTTATATATATAGCGAAACTCAAGCTCATTGTTATAAAGTTTGCTGAAGAAAACGAGAACCGTGCCGCCGCCAAGTACTTTAGCATGAAGTTCTTCAACGTGTGACGATCGGTACGGGAGAAAGCAGAACAGTGCACGCTTGTGAATACAAGTTTCCTGCCGTTGAAGAAGACCTTTTCAATTATGTGCAAAAGCTTAGGTCCTCCGGTATCACCGTGTCGTGGGACCTGGTTTCTCCCAGCATTGTCGAGAAGAGCTTCAAGAAAATGGGGCATTCAAACGTGCTCGATGGAACCGAGGAAGGTGCGCTTTGGGAGGGCGGTGACAGCAGCCACGACGATGATTCCCAATCAGACCTGTCGACCACCGATTCCGACTACACCGCGCGGGACCGGATCTGGCTGGTTAAATTACGTGCTAACTCTGTTAAATAAACAAGTACCCTTCGTTTGTGCTCCAATTTATTTTCTTTTTTTTTTTTAAATGTATATACCGTGCGTGTTAGGATTATTGCACATTATTTCAGATGCGTTCGCGAAATCTCCGCGTAATTTGCGCACCCCCTTTTGGAGCTCCAAAATCGCGAAAAAAAGTGCGCAAATTATGCGAGTAAATACGGTATGAGCTGTGCGCTGATGCTTGCCGAGATAGCGCGCGTGTAAGCGATCGCGACCACGCGCCCTTAGAATCAAAGTCCAAGGTTGCTGCTCAAGCGACCCCCCCCCCCGCGCCCCCCTGCGTCGTTTCATGCTCGTTAAAGACGGCCGGGGCGTTTCTTCTCTGCTTGAGCATTCGACGGCAGGTCAAATATGCGGGAGGATGTGATTGCGTGCGCCCTCCAAGCGACGGAGATCGACCGGCTCGTTTGATCTCTGCTTCAGCAGCGCTCGCATGCTGTTACCCGCGGGTAGAACTTACGATGCATGTGGGGATATTATCAATTTGGACTTTATAAGGAACATGACAACAAAAACTCGTCGAGAGTGTCCATATAATTGCAATCGCACTAATAACGCAGTTTTTTGCCGCTAAATAAATCTTCTGGGTAAGCTTTGCCTTCGGTTCTCCTTTTATTTAATTTGTGCATTTCTTCTTTGGATTTTCGCGCTGAAACTGAATACAGTCGAATCCCGCTACAACGAACGCCGCTTCAACGAAAACTTCGCTTCAACGAAGTATTTCTTATTCCCCCGTCAGCTTGCCATAGCAGTACCGTCAGAGTTCTCGCCACAACGAACCATTTTTCGGGCTTGTGTTCGCTTCAACGAAACTTTCACTCAGCGGAGCTTGGCTTGAAAATTTGTTTGATGACAAAGTAAGTGCATTGCCAACCGTGCAACTTTCGTACGTTCAGGACGCTTTGTTTCACCGAAAATGTGCGACCATTGCACCACCTGTAAACAAAGTTATAAGAGAGCGCCATTGTTTGGTGGTGATGACGATGCGGCTGGCTGCCTTGCAACGCAGCGCCGTCCCGCTTTGCCAAGCCGGAGCCACAGCCAATCCGTATCCATTCCAGATCTTGTGATCACAGCATTTCTGTGACCGAAGCACTTCATTTGTGCTAGTGCGCTTGCCTGTGTTGGACTCGGCGCCATCATGGCAGCAAAACGCAAGTTTCTTTCTCTTGAGTTGAAGGCGCGAATCATCAAAGAGGCTTCAACTGGCAGAAAAAAAGGAGACATCGCTGCGGAATTTGGCATCTCCAACAGCACGCTATCCACAATTTTGAAGGCGAAGGACGTGATCACCAGTGCTATTTCTTCAGGGACGTCCACAAAGCGCAAGAAGTTGATGCCATCGGCACACGAGGATCTTGAAAAGGCATTTTACACTTGGTTCCTGGACATGCGTGCTAAGAAGATGCCCATCAGTGGAAGCATGTTGCAGCGAAAGGCGCTGAACTATGCTTGCATGCTAGGCATTGAAAACTTTAATGCAAGCACACGTTGGCTCACATGTTTCAAGGCCCGGCATGACATTGTTGGAAAAGTGTTGTGCAGCAAGTCTGCAGCTTCAGACGACAATGGTGCAACGACTTGGGCGTCATCTGCTTTGCCAGACATACTGAATTACAATGCGGATGAGACCAGACTTTGTTTTGTGAACTGCTACCCAAAAAGACGCTGCACATGAAGGGCCAACCATGCAGCGGAGGGAAACATAGCAAAAAACGTGTGATCCTGCTTCACTGCACCAACAAGGATGGCTCTGACAAGCGCTGCCCGCTTGTCATCGGCAAGAGTTTGAGGCCTTGATGCTTCAAAGGCAGCAAGAGCTTGCCGGTAAAGTATGTAGCTATCAGAAAATCGTGGATGACATGGGCCATCTTCTGTGATTGGGTAAAAGCGTTTGACCGTGACATGAAGGCCCAAAACTGCAAGGTGTGCTTGCTAATTGATGATTGCTCAGCTCATAACGTTGACGACATTGAGCTGGGCAATGTGGACGTGCGCTTCTTCCCGCCCCACTGCACGGCTTTGATTCAGCCATTAGACCAGGGTATAATCCACAGCGTTAAAAGCGCTTATCCGCGGCGGCTCATTCAGCGACTGTTGCTGAATGTTGACACAGGGCGCCAGACCAAAGTGGATTTATTCATGGCCCTACAACTGGTTGCCGCGGCGTGGACAGCGACCCAGCGAAGCATTATAGGAAACTGTTTTGCACATGCCGGCTTTAAGCCTGACGCTGAAGTTACGGCCAACTCTTCACTCCAACTCGACGAAGACAACGATCGTGGCAGAGTGGAGCCACCTTCCACAGAAGCAACTGCGGCCTGGGCAGCCCTTCTGGGACACCGGAAATGTACCAGAGGATGTGAGCATAGACCAGTACTTCGCCGTTCACGTGGACGTTATTGCTCATGAGGCACTAACAGACGAGGCCATTATTGAAGAAGTTCGCCATGACGACGCGTCGTCGAACGATGAGTGTGACGCACAAGATGATTCAGCGCTGCATTCTGCATTGACTGTGATGAACGCATTTGATGTAATTCGCGATTTCCTTGGCGTCCGCGATGATGACGTCGCGATGCAGCTGATCACCGAATGCGAGCATCGCGCCACGGCGCTGATGTCGAAAGGAAGGCGGCAAACGAAGCTGACAGACTTCTTTCGGAATAAATTGTGTCTGTGAAGTTTGTAGTCAAATGTGACAGTGTTGGAGAAGACAGGCAGATTCGGCGAGTTGGTGAGGTTCCATGATAAAAATACAAGTTGCAAGTTGCAAGTTCAGCATCGTGTGTCTCACTTCTTTTCTTCGTCCTGTGTGTTAGTGCTGTTGTATTTTTATCATGTGACAGTGTTCAGGGACAGATTTCGCCACAACGAAATTTCACTTCAATGAAATTTTTTGCACATCCCTTTAGTTTCGTTGTAGCGAGGTTCAACTTTATAACGAAATCCTGTTTACAACGAATTTCTTCAATATCGTTATATCCAGGTTTAACTCTATTTTGAAATTCATAAATGGACCGTCAAGGTTCCCATATCGTTATTGTTGTTGGGGTTTTACGTCCCAAAGCCACAATTTCGTTATGAGGGATGCCGCAGTGGAGGGCTCCGGAAATTTTGACCATCTGGTGTTCTTTAATGTGCACTGACATCGCACAGTACACGGGCCTCTACCATTTCGCTTCCATTGAAATGAGACCGCCCGCGGTCGGGATCGAACCTGCGACCTTCGGGTCAGCAGCCGAGCACAGTAACCGCTAAACCACCGTGGAGGACAACGTTCCCATAGCACTAACACATTTCGTGATCGATCTTTCCGTCAAATTTACCGTATTTGCACGAATATAACGCGAGTTTTTTTTCCAAAAATTTGCGAGTTAGAAAGGCGCCTCGCGTTATATTCAGGTTCGTGACAAAAGTGACACAAATATAGCGCGAAATTTTTTTGAGCCTTTTTTTTTTTTTCTTTAAAATCTTCGTCCCTGTAACGTGCGCCGCACGTTCCAGGAACTTGGCGGGTTCGTCGCACCATACAGCACATTTTATTCCAACTTGCGCCTCCAGTGACCACGCGCGGGAAGGCACCGTGGCGCCGACGCCTGCCTGGCGTCTCGGAGCACCGCCGCTCAGTACGGAAACCTCATGCGTATTGCAGTCGACGCACACGCCACCACGGTATGCTGCGGCGATCGCATTGTGCCGCTAGCGCCATGGGAGACACAGTGGCAACACGTGGACAACAACAGTCATTTCGGAATAACTTCGCCTCCCTACGCCTCGCGGCCTCGAGCTCGCTCGTCGCTGTGTTCGGATCGCACTTTCTTCCGCATTGCCTGTCATAATGAACAAGCGGAATCAATACAGTGCCGCGTTTAAAAAAACAGGCGATCCTACTGGCCAAAGAGAGGAGCAATTCAAATGTGGCACAGCATCTCGGAGTGACGGAGTCAACCGTTCGAGGCCTACAGTTCCAGCTTTCCCGTTCAAGCTTTCTCGTCTGTTTTGCTCGCGTCTGTGGTGTGCCGGTGTCACTGGGGCGGCCGTAACCCCCCCGAGTCTGACAACCGATGCGACACCAAACAGAACCCTGCCCCAGCCTCGAACGGTTGACTCCGTCACTCCGAGATGCCATGCCGCACTTGAAGCAGCGAGGAAGAATAATCAGGCGAGCAAGTGATTCTAGCATTTTCGACGGCTGTAAATATAAATAAAGCTCTGCGGGCGACCACTTTTTGATTGCTGTTTACAGTTGCATCACTTCGCGTTATAATCGTAACAAACTTTTTTTGTTTCTTTTTTTTTTTGAGATCGATAGTACCCCCCCTCGCGTTATATTCGCGGTCACGTTATTTACTTGCAAATACAGTATGCCCAGAAGTTCAATTTTTCAGACTAAATCGCTCGTTTTGAACCATGCCGCTTGATTTTGAAAGCCGCCATGTTGCATTTTGCACTGGCTTGGTTAAATTTGGCTTCCATGGCCAGTTGCGTTGCCTCAAAGATTGGGAGCGCGCACAACCACCCAATTTCAGAGGCCACGCCGCTCTTCCTTGGTTGGCAAAATGCTCTAGGGAAGGCAACTTTTCTTTTTCAGTCCGCCTTATCGTCATCATTAATACACCGGCATTTTATATTGTGTTTGTTTTTCCAGTTGTCATTCCGCATGTGGTTGTGTTGGTGGTGGGTCAAGTGTTTTTGAGCCATTGTGTGCATCACACATTCTCTGCCGCTGCGGTTGCTCAGTGGTTACGGTGCTCAGCTACTGACAAGAAACACGGGCGTACGATCACAGCCGTGGCGTTTGCATTTCGATGGAACACGGGCGTACGATCACAGCCGTGGCATTTGCATTTCGATGGAATAGAAAGGCTGGAGGCTTGCATGTTGTCAGTGCAGATTAAAAAAATACACGCATATCGCATATCGATCGTTCGGTAATCGTGAATCGATTCACATACACACATATGTTTCGACTATAGCAATGGTTTTCTAACCACCATGACAGCGGACAGTGAGCGTCGACGACAAAGCTAGGTGCTAAGGTTCATAATGTCTACGTTGAAATGGCCGACTAGTATAAAGGGTGTGGGCTTCTAGGTGTTTTACACTGTTCTGTCACAATTATGATTGGTTTAGAAGAAGTTTATTTCTTCGTAGTATGTAACAAACAAATGGAAACAGTGTATATACAACAAGGACAGTAATGATTAGTGCATTGTTAAACTTTTTTTTGTCGTATGCTTTGATTGATGGGTGCTTAAATGTCGGTATTTTTACGGTATTGAGGCCTTTTATTTTGTTTTGGTTAACAGCGTTTTATTTTGTCCTTGTTAACCTTTTGTTCGGTCATATGATTTGATTGATGGGTGCTTAAATGTCGGTATTTGTACAGCGTTGGGGCTTTTTATTTTGTTCTGGTTAACAGCCTTTCATTGTGCTGTCATATACCTGATTGATGTACACAGTGGTGCCACTCACGAACTGACATTTGGAGCAATTTTTGGAGCATGAAAATTTTAGTTTTGGAGCAGTTTTGGAGCACCTAAATATGAATTTCGGTGCACTTTGGAGCAACTGCACGCAAACTGCTCACGACTTTAAGAGATTTCGAACACTTAGATTGACAAACATCATTCCAAATAATACTGGCATGCTCTAAAACAATACTGCTATACCTCTAAAAACGAAAGGTGATAACTAAATTTGTATGTTTTAGTTGAAATGAGAACAACCAACCTGGTCACAAATGGCCTGCACTTTTATTTCAAAAAATACAGTTGAGGAGCTGCTGAGACCATGGCCTCTTACATCTCTTGAATTTTTATGTTCACAGCTGCTAGCTTCGCCATATTTTCAGACAAGCTATACCTCGGGACAACTTTCTGTGGCAGCACAGCCAAAGCTACGTGGGCGGAGCTTCTGCACATGTGTTACTACGTCAAGTAGTCCGTTTGCGGCAGTGATGCTACCGAGGTCTTCTGATTTGGAGCAATTTTTGGAGCGGCAAAAGTTTCATTTTGGAGCACTTTGGAGCAGCAAAATTTCCATTTTGGAGCACTTTGGGGCAGGTAATTTAGCATCTGGGATCACTCTGGCGCAACTAACATCCTAGAGTAGGCTGGAGAAGCAAGTCGCATTTACATTCAAGGACCTGAATAATTATTTTGGGGCTCTTGTGAAGAGCTAGAAATATTTCGATTCATTGCAAATCTCAAGGAACCAATCATCTCAGGAACACTCTCTATTTCACTCGATGATGCAGAAATGAGGGTGTCATGCGGTTGAGCATTTTGGGACAACTTGTTCAGCGATTATTTTCGTAGCATATGAACACAATACCGGTTCAATAAAATCGTACTTTATGAAATAACATTCTAAATACATGTATGTATCAGCGGCGCTGCTACATGTATCCTCAGACATTGTACATGTATCAGCAGACATTGTAGACAATCGCTGCGACCAGGCCCGTAGCCAGGAATTTTTTTCGGGGGGGAGGAAGGCACCTGTTGAAAACCCCGAAAAACACCTATTTTCATCATGCATTCTCGGTAAAACACCCCCACCATTCGAAATTCCGGGGGGGGGGGGGGGCTAGCTCCCCCCTCCCCTGGCTACAGGCCTGGCTGCGACGTACAACAATGCCTCAACGCTAAAGACTCACACTGTCCCAAATGCATTGCCCTAAGACGACTCCAAGCAGAAAGAGAGGTTCTTTTTCTTCACGATCGATTATATTGCTGGGCGTAACATGATGTCACTTAGCTAGCCTCATAAAGCCAACCTCCTCCGACACTCCTTTCCCTCTCTCTGAGGCCTGGAGCAAGAGCATTCTCACAGTGCTTCTGGACTATCGTTTGCGCATGCGCAGGATTGCCCGGATATGGAGATCCGCTTCAGTCGAGCTTCCGCGAAAGTGTCAGAAAGTTCGTTCAACGGTGGACTGCATGATTTAACAAACTTCGTTGTCCTTTTGCAGTGAAGTTGTATATGGCTAGGGAATTCTGTTTGTACACCGAAAACCCCCTGTAGTGCCCTCTAGAAAACTGGGCAAAAAAAAGAAAAAAAAAGAAAACTCACAGGGAAGGTCCATTCACCTAAGACGACTCAAGGCGAGAGCCATTTTGTTTTTATTGCGACAGCAATTATATGGACATTCTCGACTTTTGCCGCCGCCTTCATGTTTTGTGTAATGTCCAAATCGATAACATCCCCCCGCGCATCGTATGTTTTACACTCGGGTAAAAGCGCGCGAGCGGGGGCGACGAACGCGGCTGAAGCAGAGATAAAGAGAGCCGGCCTATCTCCGTTGCACGGAGGCCGCATCCGATAACATCACCGCGCGCGCCAGGCCTGCCATCGATTGCTACTCAAGCAGACAGGAACGCCCCAACCGTCTTCAAAGAGCATGAAATAACGCAAAGGGAGGGGCGGTGGGGGGGGGTGTTGTGTCGCTAGAGCAGCAACACTGAACTTTGACTTTAAGACCGCGGTCGCGATCGCTGGCACGCGCTGTTTCGGCAGGCATCACAGACGGCTCGTATACCCGTCTACGTGTTGTGCTCTCAACGCGTACAGACTGTGCGAAAACGCTTCTCTCCCTGGAGCGGCCACTGATCCTTGATCCGCAAGGCGGCAATACCATCGCCGCGCCATTTTGGAGGTCCGTGCATACGTGCCGTTCGTGCTGCACATACATCGGCGTGCAAGAGGTGTTCCGGAGGTCTCTAGTCATCCAAGTCGCCGTACGGGTCTCGAACACAGCTCGTGCAGAAAGCTTTTCGCGCATGCAGCGGGTGCGCGTACTTTCAAAATGGTGACCACGCTGCTAGCGCTTCTCGCGGATGACGTCAAGCCTTACTTCGTATAACAATACAATTTGTTGGTATCGCATTCACTGCTTCGAGCTTAAGCGAAACTAACCAATTGTATTGTTACACGAAGTAAGGCCAGCAGCTCTTTTGGACCCGATCTCGCGTAACTAAACAGAACGCTGGTTAATGGGAATATGGCCACTCCAGGTGCCGAAGCGGTTTTCATGTTGTCAGTTCTTTAAACACGAAGTAAGCGTAGAGAGCACAGCAAGATTACGAGCAGTCTCACCATGCCTCGAGATAGCGCGCCAGCGACTGCGCCCTTCGAGAGATGCAGCCTACCGCCCCCCAGAACGAAGCAATGAATACGATTTCCAAAAAAAAATAATTACAGCGCGAACACCCGGCACATTCACACACGCACACACGCAGGCACCAAACACGCACCTGGGTGTGTGGGCGTGTGTGAATGTGCCGTGTGTTTGTGCTCTAATTATTTTTTTTGGAAATCGCCAACCAACTAGCCCAACAACGAAGTTCTTTTACTGTGAATGCGATACCGTGATTTTATAATTTTTTTTTTTTTTTAAACATCAGCTATTGATCCTGGAAAGCAAGGGGCGGAGGTGTAACATTGTATCTATTCCTATGGTGTTACCAGATTTCATTCCGCGATGTCCAGAAATAGACGTGACAAACATTCTGGCTGGGCACGCGTGCAGCTATTAGTGAAAATTGCTTTATTTGCGTGCAGTGCGACTCTGGAAACGAGCTATCAGCAGCGTTTCTGGAAAGGACAACGTCCGCCGATGAATCGCCGCCACACTTACACGCTACCGATTCGCCAAAACGTCACGAGCCACTGCGGAGAGCATGTTTTGCCGTTGGGCCGACTTGCACGACAGAAGCTGCATCGGCACCGCGCATAGGATCGTGAATTACTTGGGACGCACGCACGACCACTGTTTATTCAGCGGAATAATTCTTAGTACGTGGCTTGTGACTTTGGCCGCCCCGAGAACACGCTGCACATGTTTTTACGCGCCGGCGTGGCTATTGCTGGTGATATACCCCCCCCCCCCCCCCCCCAAATCCGAGACTTTGGCGCAGTTTGGCGCAATTTCCGTTGATATTATCAGGATGGCGCAGCAAATCTGATTTGGCGCACTTTGGCGCAGTTGGCGCAGGAGTGGAATCACTGCGCTTTGCGGGCGATTTCGGTTTCGGTTTCGCAAGCGCATCGAACATGTACGTTTTCGCACGAACATCCAAGGTTGATGATGTTATTTTTGAAATAGTGTATTAAAAGATAAGTTATATGTAGCTTTAGTCGAAAGCTATGACAAGCCTTCAGATACTTATGAACGCAGCAGTGAAGGAAATATACTTGAAATCATTGCTGTGTTCTGCGAATTCCACCATAACGCTAACCTGCCAGCGGTTCAAGCCCGCGGTAAGATACAGTAACGCTTGCATTTGGCTTTTTTTTTTCAAAGCAATAAAATATTCTTTATTGCTAAGGAACACAGGAAGCAGCATTATTGAAGCGATCAGATTTATTCTTGAAAAAAAAAAGGGGGGGGGGGGCACGGCCAAGCAGGAACTGTGTGATAGGAAATTCAATGCAATGGCAAGAAACCATGTCCTAAATTTCTGTGAATACAGAGTCGGTATCGTCATCTTCCTTCTTTTGGAGACGCTCCCGTTATTTTGTTTGTGGACGCGAAGGCATCGATTGGTCGCAGATATCTTGGCCACGACCGGTGACAAGCGGGCGCCTAACGTTCGTAAATCCATGGCCGTGGTAAATCCAAGCGGGTGAAACGCATTCCTTACTCGGGCAAGAAAGCTGTTTTGACAGTTAGCCGCATAATGGACATGAACGCGCCTGTTGCCCAGGCGAAGCTTTGCATTGGCGATTTTATCCTCGAAAATCGCTGTCATCGCAAAGCGCCATGAACCGCTCCCGCCGTAGATGCCGACGGGTACGGTGTTACAGTACGCGATCTTAAGCGTGATAGTATCAGCAATATCAGGCAACCGAAATGCCGACCATGTATGGGTCGTAATTTTGATTTCAAGCAGCTGGTCTTGCTAAGACTGACAGGTCGCCGGTGTTACTTTCAAGCTGGCTATCGCGATGAAAGACCCACTTGCACTGACGGTATCACTCGCACACAACTTCTTTCTCCGTGATAGCATATGCGGAGAACAGAAAATTTGAGGATGCACAGCTGTCTTCTTTTCTTTCTGCTCGATGAATACAGATCACCAGCGAACACGCACTCATCCTCGCTCACAAGCCACGATGTGAACTTTGTGCAACCGAACGACGCCATCATTGTTTACCGGGGCAGGGAAAAGGTGACATGACACCAGAAAACCATAAAACTAGAAACAGCAAAAAACGAAACTCCCGCACCGATAAGCTTTCTTGATAACAATGCGAACGTTCTTGAAAATAATAACTACATCTTTTGTTTTTATGTTTTCTGTTATGCTACGTAGTATATAAAAGTTAGCGTTCACGGACTACATGCAGAAGCATAGCAAAAAAAGTGCGTGACACAGAAAGTTGTCACGAGGTATAGGATTGGCTTCAGCGAGTAGGACCTACAGGGTGTCTAGCAAATTGCATAAATCGAATTCCCTGACTTTTCCAGGTTTTCACTGACCATTACGGCCAAAATTCCCTGACCGATGCAATGTACACTATTTTGTAAAAATTAGCCATGAATCAGATTAAAAAAAAAAAAAAAAGAACAGAGAACACAGAAGATACTTATTGCACTTGCCCTTAATCTCAAAATGCACTTGTGTTATGATTTGAAAGTGCTCATTTCTTCTTCGAAATTTATGTAGAAGCCTTACATCGCACTTCACGAGAACCCTTTGCTTTTTCTCGGTAGCTCATTAGTGAATGTTGATGTTTGCTCCTCTTTCTCCAATCTTCGTTTCCTGTCTGTCCCTCTTTATTGTTTACAGCTGCTATATTTAAACACAGTTGGACATGTTGATAATTTCAGTTGGTAATTTCTAATTTCGTTACGGCACCTGCCACCAAGACAAAATCGTGCACCTCTCATGTGCTATACGCAATTTCCCCTGATAATTCTCAAAAAGACACTCCTTGTTGACAGAAAAGCTTCCCTTTATACTGCAGTGTTGCTGTGAGCATGAGACAAGTTTCACATCGAACTGCAGCTCTGTGTGATCATGACCTCATGTCTTTCTGTCCACACCCTCTGTTGCTTCCTGTCAAAGTGTGCGAGCTGCGCTTGCACACTTTCTGCTTTCTGAGCATACCTTCAGGCAGGAATGATGGACTAAGTCTGCTTGCAAGCGAGTCACCCTGGTGCTCAGTAAGAACAAGTGTTAGAGTAAGTTGCCTGGGACCAGCCTCCAAAGACGAACAGCTTGCACCCACAGTCAATTTGTACTTAAGTTGATCTTTCTGAGCAGAGGCTTTCTTGAAATTAAAATAACTAAAATTGCAACCACTTCTGGTTCTGATGGAGCTCAATTTTCGCCAAAATTCTAGAACTGGATAACAATACATTTACTGGATATTCGGGTATGTCCAAGCCTATCGTCATCAGCTTAGAGGGCGTGTCGGTACCATTGAGAAATATTTTTCTGAGATAACTATATGGACAGGCCAGAAGCATTTTTGCCGTCGCTGTCATGCTTCCTATAAAGTCCAAATCGATAACATCGGCCCGCGCGTCGTATGTTCTAAGCGGTAGTGAAAGCTCGCGACCACTGCCGACGAACGCGGTTGAAGCAGAGCTGAAACGAGCCGCAAGGAGATGGGGGGGGGGGGGGGGGGGGTTTGCGTGCCTTCGGGAGATAATGCCGACCAGGCGTGGTCGCTGGCAGTCGTGCGTATCTCTAGAAGGGATCAGCAGATGGATCCCTGCCTTTTACGTGTTGTGCTCTCATGGCCAAGTTTGCGTTGAAGCCACGACGACAGGAAGTTCATTACGCTCGTTGCAGAGGCCACATTTCCTATACGAGTCTAGCCTTTCTTCGCATTACATTCCAATTTGTTGCTACGCATTCATTGCGTCGCCCTTGCAGCAAAGCTGACTTCTTTAATTCTGGACAGCAACAAACGCGGAATGACATCTATAGTGCTACTGATGAAGGAATGCAGCCGCTGTTTACCTGTCCGAAATTCACGCAGAAAGGTTTCCGATTCTTCAGCAACAGAAAGAGCGGTCTGCTTTGCTAACATAGTGCTGCATGATTTGCAACACGGAAGGCACGGCGCATATGCGCGGGAACACGAAGAAAACAACAACACAAGAAAGGCCGCCTTACTCGGCATCTCCAATGCCACACGGTGATATTTGCCGTATCCACGTTGTATCGAAGCGAGTTAGTTTAAAACGCAATATGCCCGAAAAAGCAATTTAGCCAAAGCGGCCGATGAGAAATGAGTTCAAAATCGCACAAAAACCGAAGTTCAAGCAGGCCTCTCTCGTCATTCCCGCGGGCGAGCGCCGCCATCTTGATATGCTTCGAAAGCTCATACTTTCGCATTTCTGTTCCCACCCTCATCAATGCTGCGCACACGCAAACGGGACAAGAAAGAAAAGTATGATAAAGGCAGGTTGGACGAAATTCATAATGTATACAGACCTCCAATTGGCTGTGGCTACGGCAAATTGTGCAGTGGACTGCTCGCTTCAAAACAAGCATACAATTGTATGCTTGCTTCAAGACTTCGCCGATCCGCCGCCTCTTTGTTGGATAACTTCACGACCCTAAACAGCAGCCAATCGAATCTCAGTTTTTAAAACTTCAAAACCAGACTCGTGTGGCCACGTACAGAGAGCCGAGCGCACCTTAACCCGATCATATGCGGCGATAGAGAGGAGGCGCTTATCAAAATTAGGCACAGACAAGACAACGATCGCGCAGGGCAGAAAAAGGAACGCGTAGCGCAATCCGGTACCGCTTTGGCAACTAAAGCAAAGATCCGTGTCATCCAGTCATGCACTACGTGGGGACGCAAATGTCGCGCGGGTGAGAGCGCCAATGCCTGCGCTCGTTCCCGCAACTCGCCGGCCTCGAACCGCCGCGGTTCTTCCCGACTTATTCGCCGTACCCAGAAGCATATCCTTAGACGTTACACGAAGGAAACTGTCGCTGGGATGCGAGTTTGTACCAGTTTGTACACCACCTAGATAAGAGCAACACCCAAGAAAGCAGTTTTCCCTGTCATGGCTCACTGTGTTAGTAAATTCCCTGACAATTCCCTGACTTCTCCCGGTGGCTCAGAATTCCCTGACTTTTCCCTGTTTTCCCGGTTTTCCCGGTCGCTAGACACCCTGTAACTACATCTTTTGTTTTTATGTTTTCTGTTATGCTAGTTAGTATATAAAAGTTAGCGTTCACGGACTGCATGCAGAAGCATAGCAAAAAAGTGCGTGACACAGAAAGTTGTCGCGAGGTATAGGATTGGCTTCAGCGAGTAGGACCTGGCCAGACTCAATGTCGCTGATGTTGTTCTGAGCCAGGCCAGCCTTAATGAGTCCCTGGCCGCCACAACTCACAGTGCTAAGAAAAAAAGAGCGCAATAGCAAGCGCCTTTGTGCCGTACTTAGCCACTAGATGGCGACAGAAGTTTTACATTAAAGGGATATCGTAGATGCTGCGCGCGTGGAGATATTTCGGAGGAGGCTGGCTTGTGGACGCTACGCGCGCTCCTTCCTGAGCTCCTTCATGGGTGCGCACGACGGACCGCCAGCACACTACGAAAAGCAGCAACATGGGCACATGGGCCGCGCGGTTTGAAAACGTCTCGAGAAGCAAATTCAAATTTCGATTACGGCGATCACAATTTATTAACCCTCTTCGTCAAACACGACACGCCCGTTTGCAGGCCACTACTGCCACACGCATTACGCACTGTCACTAATTTCGGCCATGATCTCGGAGATCGGGCCGCCCGAGCTGTCTCGTAGGCAACGTTTTGGCGCATTTTGGCACATTTAGGCGCAAAATTGTGCTTTTTTTATCAGGATGGCGCAGCAAATCTCGTTTGGCGCAGTTTGGTGCATTTGGCGCAACAGTGGGACCACTGTGTACACATAAAGTCGGTTTTTTACACAGATGTTTTAGTTTTTCGTTGTGCAGGTGTTCAGTTTCGGTTTCGGTTTTGTGTAGGGTGACGGACGCCGACAAGGCTAGGCCCTAAGGAGCTTCGCCCCTAAAAACCTCAGACTGCGTCGTTAAATCCCACCAACCAGACAAGACGTTGCGTGCACCTTTTTGTGACTAACGTCAAATTTTGTTTGCTTGCTGCTGTGCCGCCCGCAAAGGGTGGCACAGTTGGCTGCTGGAATTGGTTTTCCAGTAATCGGCCTGCCTTGTGCAAGCAAGGCAAGCCAATTCCTTTTGGGGATTCCATATTGGAGATCATTGGGAGAGGCTTTTGTCCTACAGTGGACATAAAATAGGCTCACCTGGTGTAGATATACGAGTAGTAGTGGCCTCCAGAAGCCTGCCCACTGTGCACCACGATGCCCGTTAGGCGGTAACGCGTTGCGCCCAGCTCGCTCTCGGCCGCCTCCTCGTCCATGAGCTCACCCTCGAGTCGGGCCAGGCCCCGGACCGTGTACGGCTCCATGTCCAGCTCACGGGGGAACTCGAAGTAGTCGTTGAACTTGATGGCGCACTCGCGCTCCCAGTCGTAGTCGAAGCGCTTCAGCTGAATGGCCAAGATTGGGGGCAGCCGCTTGATGCACAGCCGCTTCACTGTGTCCACCTTCTTGTTGCACTTGTCACAATGGTAGGCATTGGCCCCTTCCAGGAGGTCCCCCCTTGACATACTGTTCGAGCGAGTCCAGCAGGTTGCTGTGGTTGCGGATGTCGATGTTGAGCGTTGTGAAGGACTCCTCCCGAGAGTACCGGTGTGGGCAGCCACGACAGATTTTCTGGTCGGCAAAGGTGCCCCCCAAGGGCCTTAGCCAGCAGGCAGGGTGCACCTAAGGCCTTCAAGGCCTCATCCAGTGAGTCCACCAGGGAGTTAAAAAACTCGAGCGCGTCGTGCTGTTCTCGCAGGTTCACTGGTTCACCCCACAGTTTGAAGTGGTGCCAGAAGCCACGCGGAACGTAGTACTGCAGCTGTGATGCTGCAAGATGCCCAAAGACAGCCTGCACCTGTTTTAGCACGCCAAGGTGGTAGTCACGCCGATGCTCCTCCCGGCCTTCTTCACAGGGACGCACCTCCTGCACAGTTTCAAACAAGGTGTTGAGTCACAAACGAACGTTTGCACTAAGCGCTCACTTCTGCTTTCAAAAGCCAGCGTCAGCTTATGGTGCGACCCATTGCCTACAGTCTAGTGAATGGAAAGCGCCAATAACTGCCAAGCACACACTCTCTCTCCTTCCGGAGAAGATGCTGCTGACAGCCAGCATGCTGCAAACCAAGCAAGCAGACAAAGCCTAGAACGACCGAGAAATCGAGACATGATGCTGTTGTTTAATTCAGGCGTAACAGTTACATGGTTTGCCAATGGGTAAGGCAAAATGCAGGCTTAAACCTACTGACTATGCATTTAACTCACTGGAGTGCCAAGGTAGCAGACTTTAGAAGTTACAATGAGTAGAACAGACATGCCCCAAGTATACACGGCACAATTTTTGAACACATTGCAGAACAAATAAAAAATACATTACTAATGCAGCAACCAGCAACCTAAACATCGTTGCCATTGAAGGATTCACAGCTTTAATTTGTTGAACATATCTTGATCAGAAAAAAAAAAAGGAAAGATGCATGTTCAGTATCAGATTTCTAAATTGACGAATTGTTCTACAATTTCTAGCTACATCAACAATATTTGAGTAGATACTATATAAACACATAGCATCATATTCAATAGTTTGCATTCCATAATTTGTCCTGGGTTTTTTCATGATATTGAGGTGTGGCACAAGCTGTATCCCGTATCTCCACTGAGGTATCGCTTAGAAAATTTCTCAAAGTTGCTGAAGACCTCTTTGAAAAGCTGAATACAGATGATTGCAATTAAGAGTTTGTGATGTTAAGAATACAGTAGTGCATCATTAATTTAGCAGATCCTATGCATTGATTTGAAGAGTTAAGCAAATGAACAGCTCTTCTAAATGGACAACTCACTGTTGTAATACAGTCTACGTTCATTATAACAGACTCGCGTACAACAGACTTTCCGATAGAACGGATACATTATTCAGCCGACATTTCATCAGTGTATTACATTAATGGAGCAAAGTTCGCTTTTAACGGATCACAATACAAAGGACTGTCGGCTACAGTGGACGCAATTAGCGGCTTTTTTTTTTTTTTATTGGGCGCATAAAGCGTACTTTTGCCGTGTTGACGCGGGCTCACAAAAGACTTGACCATGCCGCTCTCTGCGTGCTAAAGCCACGGTAATTTCAAATGGCAGCTGGCAACATAGGTGGCTTCTGGCAAAGCTGTTGTGTCGTGACCCTTGGTGTCATGCAAGCACACCAGTGCGGCAAAGCTTCCTGCACATGTCGCTGGGTGGAGCTAGGCCTCCGCTACACTCTTAATCAGGTCCTGGTTAAATGCTGGCTATATCCAGGAAACGAGATGAAAAATGTTTGGTTTCCTGGCTATATCTAGCACTTTAAGCGGGACCTGATTAAGAGTGTACGCCTGTTTCCCGCAACCAACCCGGCGTGGCCATGCCGGTAATGTGACCTGCGCCTCACTGGCCAATAGCCCTTCTTCCCCCCTCGATAAAGCTGCCTGTAATAAACGCGGGAGAGCAGTCTCCCATCAGTCTTGCCCGAAGTCGTCTCTGCATCGTCACTGACGCGTCTTCCCGTCGCTCGGCCCCTCCGTCGGCCTGCCACGGGTACCGCCGCGCTCCTGCCCTACACAACACAAGTCAAGCCTCCAGCAAAACAGGCTGAGAGCACGTTGGTCACGCCAATGGTTCAAGTGTTGCAGCTGACTGAAATGCGGTGCAAAGTGATTGCATCATCACTCAAAAGTGCTCGCCGATCTCTTACCACAAATTTCTTTTCGAGCTAAATATAAATGAAGCGTTTTTTGTGTTTTGCGTAAGATGTTCGTCACTCATTGCAGTAACGTTAAGCATCGCGACCAAAGTTTTCAAAGTGAGATGTTCTGGTGGTCCAAACAGGTGAGTTCCACTGTCAGATTAGAATATTAATGTGGGAGGTGCCTTGGTGCTGCTCACTTCAGAACTCTCAGACCAACTTTGGACCGTCCAGCATGCTGTGAAGGCTGTGCAGGGGCAACAGCTCCCAACGGCCAATACGCGGCCCCATTTATGCAGATATGCCTACCCGTCCGCACAAAGCGGAAAGAATTAATTCAAAGCCGATCAACAGATGTGGCTGAAAAAGCCTGCTAGAAATGCTTTATTATCGGGCTAAGCTTTGCTGCTGCGCAGGGGCGTCCCTGAACCTGCTGTAACGGCACTCGCTCATTAATCAGAACTTGGGCTGCAATTTTGTGAATAACCGCTGTTGGTGACTCAAGTCTTTAGTAACTACAGTAGACTCTCAGTAAATGAAACTCTCTTAAACGAAATTGCTGCTTGAACGAAATAACTGCCTCTAATATGATTGGTTTTGTACTTGAATTCTGCACCCTTGCTTATCTCTCAGTAAACGAAACTCCTGTTCAACGAAACACATTTTCCTGGTCCCCTCAGGTTTCGTTTAACAGGAGTCTACTGTATGCTGTCAAATACATTCAGCATGTATCAGCAGTACTAATCTGTCCCATACTGCTGAGCGAAATTGAAACGATCGTCACACGGTGACACAACCCCCCCCCCCCCCAACCCTTATCGCGCAGAGTTTGGATATTCCGGACTTAGGATAATACGGACTCGTTTTGTCGGATTATCACGGTCCGTTGTAACGAGAGTGGACTGTACCACCTGTTTTTCTATATCGGTGTTACAGTATAACTTCATTACAATAGACCTCCATAGTGAAGAGGATTTTGGTCTGTTGCAAAAGGAGCATGTAAAATCCAAGTACTGTTACAACAGACTTTTATGTAAACACTGAATGGGTCTGTTATAACCGGAGAGAATTACAAGTCATAAACGTATTTATTTTCAATGGGGGGCATAAAAACAATTGTTTTTTTGAAAATCACATTTTCAGTTTTTCGTAGCCATTTTTCTATCTGATTCTAAAATATCTTCACTGAAAATTATGTAGAAGTGCTATAAAAAAGTTTTTTGCGCCAGCCGAGGTGGCAAAAATTGTTGCAGAAGTCGAAAAAAAAAATATAACAAGGAAAAAGAAATGGCACAGCGGCACTATGGCATAGCGGCACAACCAGGCAGCACCATTTTGGACTCGCCGTAAAGGGTAAAAGTATTTCGTGAAGAGCAAGTAGCTCCTCTATTCAGATACAAGCGCATAGAAAGCAGAATTCTGAAATTCATTTCGAGACCTCCGATTGGCTTTTTCTGCCGTGTTGCTCCAGCACGCCTCGCCATTGGTCTGATGCTAGCAGCGGAATAGCGTCGTCTGCTGCTTGTGTGTCGCGAGGTCACGGCTGTTGAAAATAGCGCTACTTAGTGACGTTTTCACACTCGTTCTGTGTTCATGGGTCGACGATAATTTAGAATACAATTATGCTTTAGTTAAGGCAGCTGCAAGCGGAAGTTCAGTCATCAGATTACGATACCGCGCCACACTCGTCGCGAACATCGCACACACGCGTCTCGGATCAACTAATAGCATTGACTCGTTAAACCCATTGTTAGAGATACTGCTTATCAGCAGTTTGGACCTTGTGACGAAGACCACCGCGGGACAACTCTGTGTACTCGCGATCGAGCATGACGTACTTTGAAACATTGGGCACCGCGGCCATGCACATTGAAACGAGCTTTCTGCTCACAAGTCGTGGCTAGGCCTAACACCGCACTAAACTTTGCAGGCAAGACCATCGCACTAGCAGACATGCGAAAGCGAAAAGGCTGTACTGTACTTCGTCGCAAGCAACGAGCCACATCACCCGCTGGCTACTCAGAACCGCGGATGGGCATTTTGCGCATCGGCAGCGAACCCCCCAGCCAAGCTCAGCACGCAGTGGCTGCTCGGAGCAGCGGTGACAGCTGCTGCAGCGACTAGCAATTTCGCGCGTCAGCATTCCAAAACGCAAGACCAAGCACGCTGCGCGCCGATTTTTTTGTCACCGTTACCAGGCATAACATTAATCATTGACAGACCGGAGATCGACGGCCTTCGTTCTTGAATCTGTACGTCGAGATCCGCGGGGCACTGTTCCCGTCCCGAAAGTATGTCAAGAAACGTCTGAAGTCGGAAGTTATTGAATTTGAGATGTCCGTGGGAGAAAAGTCCGCTGTAAAGGAGTCCTGAGCACCTTGCTGGCCTCCCATTTTAGTCAATTACAGTTAAACCTGCCTATAACGAACCTCCATATAACGAATTCCTCGATATTACGAAGCTTTTCTATTCCCCGCCGTTACTCCATAGAAGCACATGTATTTGTGACCTCTATGTAACAAAGTGGCAGCGGGAAACACCCTTGATATAACGAATTTTCGCCACCGACAACCTAAAAATTTATCCCCGGATTTTGTCATTTTGGCACAAGCATGCATCTTCCGCGGTTGCCTCACCGCTGACGAAGCGCGCGAACTGGCGGCGTCGCGCACGGCGCACTCGGAGCCCCGGCGATTGCGAGGCGGGCAGGCGGGCCGGCGCCCCTCGAGTCGGCGTTGCCGCCATTCTTGCCGCCACGGGCGAATGCGCGCATGTGCCCTCCCCCTTTCTTCAAAATAAAAACAAAACAAAAACAAAAGAAAACGACTTTAGCATCGGCAGCGCCACTCTTCGATTGCTGCAGAAGTCTCTGAACTGCACTTCGTTAAAGTGACACATAAAAAAAAAATCTTGCTTCGTGTCTGTACACTGAAGTTCGCATTGTATTGTGGGGCCGCGCTGCCTATGGAGAGCGCTTTTCCAAATTGTATTCCGTGGTATACGTGTTGTTCGCTCTTCGTTTTCGACGCCGTGAGTGTGTGCATGGTTTCACTGCGCGGCGCGCGTATGGAGTGGCCCCCGACGATGTTCAGCTTTCCATTTTTTTTAAGCGGACAACCGTGTCGTCACTGCCGAGATGTCAGATTAGGCGCTGGTGGAAACTGTTCCGAGACCGCGGTGATGACGGATCTTCGGAGGTCGACTCGTCACGCACTTTGCAGTATTGTGCCGCGAGTTCGCTAGACCGTAGCCTTTGCGATTAGCCGATTAGCTCCAGCAACACGATGGCGCGTTGAATGCAGTGCAATGAATGCAAAAGCAACAAATTGTAATGTTATACGAAGTAAGGCTGGCAAACTACTCTTTTGGATCCGATATCGCGTAACCCTACAAAACCCTGGTGTAAGAAAATACGGCCGCTCCTAGGCAGAAGTGCTCTTTTCACACATCTTCGCATTGAGAGCGCAGCACGTGGAAAGGTATACGAGCCGTGCGCTGATGCTTGCCGAGATAGCGTGCGCGCCTGCGATCGCGACCGCACTTTTTTAAAGTCAAAGTTCACTGTGGCTGCTCGAGCGACCCCCCCCTACCCCTCCGCGTCTTTTCATGCTCGTTCAAGACGGGCGGGGTGTTTCCTCTTTGCTTGAGCATTCGACAGCAGGTCTAATACGCGGGGGGATGTTATCGCATGCGGCCTCCGGGCGATTGAGATGGGCCGGCTCGTTTGATCTCTGCTTCAGCAGCACTCGTCGACCGCACTCGCGCGCTTTTACCCGCGGGTTAAAGTTATGATGTGCGGGGGCATGATATCAATTCGGACTTTATACCGAACATGGCGGTGACGGCAAAAACCCGTCACGAGTGTCCATATAATTGCGATCGCAACAATAACGCAGTTTTTTACTGCTAAATAAGTGTTTTGGGTGAGGTCTGCCTTCAGTTCCCCTTATGTTTAATTTGTCCATTTCCTTTACGAATTTCAGTGCTGAAACTGGAAATAACGAAAACCTGTTTGTAACGAATTTTTTCGGAAATTGGTCAATTTCGTTATACCCAGGTTTAACTGAATATCCGAATGTCCGTTGTACCAGAATCCGTAGTTAACGAAGCTCAATCAATGGAACAAATAGGTAGGTTGGCATAACGACGCCAATTGGTATGGAGTATCCGAATGTCTGTTTTAAGCAGATCCATTGTAACGAGGTTATACTGTATTACCACTTCCCCATATACTAATAAGCCATAGTTAAGCACATAGTACCGAATTCGTTGTAGTACGGTAAGCACACTGATTGTGCAACCTTACTGCATACCTTATTTATGTGCCCTGTTCAGCATAAGTGTTCACGAAACCTACAAAAGAAATGGCTGGACACATGTTGAAGTTGCAATCCACAATAGAAAAGTTTTATGTCATAGCTTATTTCATAATTCTTAAACAAAAGGCTACAAACTTAATATTTTTGACATCTAAACTGAGTTTGTTTAAATATACCCACTTGTTAAGCTCTCTAAACCAGAATTTGCAGTAGATTTTAGTTCCTGAAAATCAACACCAGAAAAAAAGTTTGGGTGATTGATCCGCGTGTGTTATTATTGCATCTGTTAGTGGACCGTGAATGAATGCACTGCCACGAGTCTCTTGAACAAGGTACAGTCCTATCAATTGCATTTTTAATAATTTATTAACAGCGGAGCTATTAACCTGGAGGTAAGGCCGTTGGTGTCTGCACAAAACTCAGCAGGAATGCGCCACAGAAAGCAGGTATGTGCCAAACAGCTCCTAGCATAGCATAGCCATGTATAGTACCGTAAAAGTTCGTTAATTCAAACTTGCAGTTAATTCGAAGTGACGGCCTGGTCCCAGCACAGCCCTGTGTACAGTTAAACCTGGATATAACGAACCTCCATATAATGGAATTCCTCGATATAACGAAGTTTTTCTATTCCCCGCCATTACTCCATAGAAACACATGTATTTGCGACCTCTATGTAACAAAGTGGCAGCGGGAAACACCCATGATATAACGAATTTTCACCACCGACAACCAAAAAATTTTGCCCCGGATTTCGCCATTTTGGCACGAGAATGCATCTTCTGCAGTTGCCTTGCCGCCGACGAAGCGCGATCGGCGGCGTCGCGCACGGCGCGCTCAGAGCCCCGATGACTGCGAGGCGCACAGGTGGGCCGGCACCCCTTGAGCCGGCGTTGCCGCTGGTCTTGCCGCCGCGGGCGAATGCGCACATGTGCCCTCCCCCTCCCTTCAAACCAAAAAAAAAAGAAAACGACTAGCGTTGGCAGCGCCACTCTTCGATTGCTGCAGAAGTCTCTGAACTGCACTTCGTTAGAGTGACACATAAAAAAAAAAATCTTGCTCCGTGTCAGTACGCTTGAAGTTCGCGTCGCATATGTGAGGCCACGGAGCATATGGAGAGTGCTTTTCCGAATTGTATTCCGCGGTATACATGTCGTTCGCTCTTCGTTTTCGACGCTGTGCACGCGTGCATGGTTTCACTGCGCGGCGCGCGCATGGAGTGGCCCCCGACGACGTTCAGCTTCGCGCTTTTTAAAGCGGACAACCGTGTCGTCACTACCGAGATGTCAGATTAGGCGCTGGTGTAAACTGTCCGAGACCGCGGTGACAATGGATCTTCAAAGGTCAACTCGTCGCGCGCTTTGCAGTCATGTGCCGCGCCGCGAGTTCGCTAGACACTCGCGGCGCGGCGCAAGACTGCAAAGTAGGGAGCCTTCATGTGCGCGCGCCTCCGTGTACGGAGGCACGGAGGTGCGCACATGAAGGCTCCCTACTGCAAAGCGCGACGAGTCGACCTCCGAACCTAATCGGCACTCGCGATTAGGTTCGGAGGTCGACTTGCATTCCAACACGATGGCGCGTTGAATGCAATGCAATGAATGCGAAATCAACAAATTGTAATGTTATTCGAAGTAAGGCTGGCTACCAACTCTTTTGGATCCGATATCGCGTAACCCTACAAAACGCTGGTGTAGAAAATACGGCCGCTCCTAGGCAGAAGTGCTCTTTTCACAGTCTCTCCGCGTTGAGAGCGCAGCACGTGGAAAGGTATACGGGCTGAGCGCTGATGCTTGCCGAGATAGCGTGCGCGCCTGCGATCGTTAAAATCAAAGTTCACTGTTGCTGCTCGAGTGATCCCATGACCCCTCCGCGTCTTTTCATGCTCGTTCAAGACGGGCGGGGTGTTTCCTCTTTGCTTGAGCATTCGACGGCAGGTCTAATACGCGGGGGATCTTATCGCATGCGGCCTCGGGGCGATAGAGATGGGCCGGCTCGTTTGATCTCTGCTTCAGCAGCACTCGTCGCCCCCACTCACGCGCTTTTACCCATGCATAAAATTTACGATGCGCGGGGGCTTGCTATCAATTTGGACTTTATACGGAACATGGCGGCGACGGCAAAAACCCGTCGAGAGTGTCTATATACAGTCGATCCCGGATATATCGAACTCGAAGGGGATCGCGAAATAGTTCGATATATCGATAATTCGAAATACAAAATATGCGTATTTAAGGCTTAAATTAAAGCAATGCAGGCCTCGAAACAGTTTTCGGAAATCATAACAAGCGCTAACATTACGGTTTGCTAACAGTATGCTAAAGAACAAGGTGACAACTTCTTTTGCAAGTTACCGCACTTTATTTCGCATGAAAATAGTCCGTAAACGTGTCTTGCTTCTCGCACGCCGTCAAGTTCATCGAGTCATCCTCAGTATCATTGCAAATAAGCAAGTTCAGCACCGTCGGCCACAACAGCGGTGATTGAAGCTGAAAGCCCCTGCAAGCACTGTAGCGCGGTAAATGGTTATTGGAGGCAGCGGCAGCGTTGACATCATAACCGCATGGGTCCACTTCCGCGGGCACCGGCAACGTCAGCCGTTATCTCGGCATTGATGCTCTCAGAAACAGCTACGTCGTCATCCGCACTGATGAAGTCGCTAGCTGCGCTTCCGTCCGAGATAGCGCCCGGAAATGCTAATAAGTCGCAAAATTCACTCAGGCACCGAACGCCGTTGTCAGCGGCAACCGAAATCGTCACCTGGCACCAAATTCGATTAGCAAATAGTTCACGACGGTGCTTTACTAGACGTCGTTCCAAGCACCAGTCATCATTTTTATCGCCATGAGCGGGTCAATGCTTAGTTCGGCTCCCGAATAAGAATTTATCAGAACAGGAACGAAGCAAGAAGTACACAAGTCCACAAGCCGCAAGAGACAACGCACACCGCTGCCCGCGAACAAACGATCCAAGCCCCCCACCGTCGACACCATGGTCGACATGTTGGTGATAGCGATGGCACATGTGGCTTTGTAACTTGGCGCAAAAGGCAAGGAAAGCGTAGCCTCCGAGATGTGTGTTTTAAAACCAGAAACCACAAAAATACGTCACGAGATTGCGGATCTCGAAGGCCATGCTTTTCGTGTCCGCATGCCGTCGTGCGCGAACGGAAGTGAATGCGAGCATTGTGATGAGGCTGCCGAGTCGCTTCGCATTCTCATTTTGACGCCCTCGGCAATCGGCCGCCGAAAACACCATGTCCGTGCGTTAAAACCTGCAGATCGCGCATCAAACATACCACTGCATTCACATGCGCGGCGCAACAAACCACATCAACGCTATGGAATAACACCGCTTTTTCGTCACCAGCGCGCGAAAAGGGATCGGAACGCGGCCTAAAAATGATCAATATTGGTTAGGAAAACTGCACTTTCTGGGCTTCGGTGCTGCGCAGCGTTCGATATAGCGGATGTCTCGCCGTGCGGGAGTTCGATATACGCGTGCACCAATCCTATACTTTTGCATGGGAAGTTCAAGGGGATTTCTCAACTGTTCGATATAGCCAATAATTCGATATATCCGAGTTCGATATATCCGGGATCGACTGTAATTGCTATCACAATAACAACGCAGTTTTTTACTGCTAAATAAGTGTTTTGGGTGAGCTCTGCCTTCAGTTCCCCTTTTGTTTGATTTGTGCGTTTCCTTTTCGAAATTTCGTGCTGAAACTGGATATAACGAAAACCTGTTTGTAACGAATTTTTTCGGGAATATGTCAATTTCGTTATATCCAGGTTTAACTGTATTTCTATGGGAAAAAGCTCCCAATAATTCGAACGCATCGGTATCTACAACGGTTAATTTGAACTGGGAGCCCCAGGTTTTCATCGCTCCTCAAAGAATTCGGCCCGGAATGATCACAATGTGTTGCAAAACCAAACCGAATGTACTAGATGTGCAAAACAACAAAACAGCAGCATTTCTAAGCAGATGAGAAATCGGACGCTGCGCTGGCACTATTGGGCAAGCTGCAAATGATGCTCATGGAGTCGCGACAGAAGAAACGCAAGCAAATGCAAATTACTTAATTTTCATTAAGTTATCTCTGCCATGTAAATAAATGTGTTTTGGAGCATAAACAGTGTCATATATTTCGACATTAAGGCTCACTGCTCACTTGAATCCATGTTGGTGCTTGTTTCTGACGTATAACTGACTTATTAATTAATTATATTCACTGTTAGAGATCCATGAACTTAATTTACGAAATCATCTGCCACAAACAGGTAGTAGCGAGGCTGAGGAGGGAAAGGAGGAGAGAGAGGACAATATACAGATAAAAAAAAAGATAAAAAGAGAAAGAACATGTAGAAAAAGATAAACAAAGGAAAAAACTTGAAAAGAAAGATGACGAAAGAATTCAACGGTGACGCTTGTTGCCAGCTCTGCTGTTTACTCCTACTGCACATGCGTGGAACCGGCTTGGATTTTTTTTTTTTTTGAAATTGCTTTGCAAATTTATAACACTACCCATATATTCGATATTCGACTGGGTATTTGACTGGGTATTGTAAACAATTTTCGGCCTTGTGTGTATTCAATTCACATTAGCAATTTTCAATATTCACAGACCCTTTGTATCTATTATTTGATTTTGCTTAGAAGCTGAAGATGTCGTATCCGCACACTCTTAAGAATAAGGGAGTGCACGTACCTCATGATCGGGCTGTTCTTCTCCCGAGAAGTCCTCGTTCGGATCAGTGGCTGCCCCTTCCACAGCCAGGATGCCCTCGCGGATGCTCTCGATCATGTAGAGCTGCACAATGACGAGAATTGTTGTGAAGCATGAAAGTGTGCGATTGCACCAGACCCAAAGCTCACTGGTGTGGTTAGGATTGAGGAACACTTTATCGACCAAAAAAAAAGAAAACTACGTCAAGCAATATCACAAAGCTTACTCTCTGTGAAGTCAAAAGAAGCGTTCCTGTAATGTCTGAAGACGAATTTCACGCTAAGGCAATTGGAAGTAACAGGTGTTTTCACTGCACAACAAAGTTCTTTCTGTGCGCAAAATTCAGTCCCGAGTTTAATGTAGTAGACCTATCTTTTGAAGCTGCTTACCTTTAAGCACAACTACCAATGGAACGACATTGCATAGGTGTCATGTGGGTGTCCTGCGATAAAATCAGCTTATGAATAGGATTGTGCGAATATTCGAGTTTCGTATTAGAATAAAATAATACCTAATCCAATAATTCGATTTAACTTTCGAATAGCTAGCATTCAAAGTTTCGAATAATTCGACAGGCAAATATTTAAAAGGCAACAAAAGCCAATGGTGCTACTTGGTTAGGGTGGGGTGGCTAAAACTAACGCTGACGTCGTTACAGTAGGCATTTCGTTAAAATTTTCACCGAGATCCTGGCTCAAAGGTGACCACATGTTTATATTCAAGGATATTATGTCATTTCTGCACGTAAAAAAACTCTTGAGAAAACTGTCAAGCCCATCAGAACTTCGCTTCCTAAACGAAGGCACGAACTTCTTTTGTACTTCAGTTGCGTATGCCGCATGCGACGTAAAACACCCTGACAAGACACTCGCTGATTGGCTTCAAATGTGAAAATTTGTTCACGCATTGCAGTCACCACTGCCAAACCGCACTAGTCATTCAGAAACTTCCATCATCGCAGCACGCAGTTTTAAACACTGCTGTGAATTCGGGCGGCCAAGGATTTTTGGGCTAAGAGCACTCATGACGATGAAGCAGATCATTACCAATGTCAGATGAGCCATATAGTGCAGCCATAAGGAAAAAAAACTAACTACCGCAACCCCCTGTTCATGGTTGCCGTTGGGTGAACATGAAAAGGTGCCAGAACTCACGCCAAAAGTATCCAAAGTAGCCATGTCATTTGATATTATTGCCAAATTTCTAGCCAAATAGGACAGAAGCGGTATTATCAACAGAGTCTTTACTACTGATGAATAAAGAAAACCATTTTGAATAAGTAAAAAGCACAAGTTTAAAAAAGAGCCATGGCGCCAACTGGAAATTTTCGTCACCAACAGGGTCCAAAAGTAGCCAATTTGGCGCAAAGTAGCCACCAACGGCAACCCTGCCCCTGTTAGCCGTTAGGAGGTTAGGAGTGCCGCTGCCAACTGGAATGGTGGCTCGTCTATCAGCATTCCTGTGCACCCATAGAAGCTGGAAAAAAAAAAACAAAAAAGAAAACCTCTCCCTAACAAGCACATAACAGAGCTGTCACAACATCGTAGCATCCGTAGGCTCGAGGACATAAGCAGATTTCATTCCTTTGTTCTTTCTTTCAATTTTCAAAAAAAATTTTTGCATTAGATATTTTTGGCCAATATTTGGCACTATTCATTCAAATTCAAATCGAGATGAAATTTCACTATTTGCACAGCCCTACTTACAAGACACTGTTGAACGGGCCCCTGCAACACTCTTCCAAGTAGCCATGGAATCGATTCACTAAAGAAGCTTATTTCCTCATGAACTGACCGCTGCAAAAGCTTTTAGAATCTGTCCAGTACGAGCGGAGTTACACAGATTTGTCGCACGCTGCAATTGCTTTCTCTCTTCTCTCGTCCCGACGAAAGAGCTGGAAGCTAAGCAGGGAGGGATGGCACAGGGGAAGAAGGTTCATCATGCGCGCCTCGTGACCTTGAGCACTTCTTCTCTATTTTTTTCTTTTCTTCAAGCGCGCAGCTTTTCAGTGCGATAGTGCGCGCACGCGAGGACAAGTCGCGGCCTCCCGCGGTGGCCCCCCTAAGCGCGCCATGCTCAAATCAGCCAATGGCGTGATACAACTTGGGCCTGTGAGGCTGTGACGCCGTGATTTTTTAGTATGTAGCATCATTTGTCGAGAGAAGAGAAAGCGATTTTTAGCTGACTTAGAGAGTTTACTGTAAATTCCAGGCCACATGCTGCGCTATAATATTTGGCTTGCGTGTTCTCGGGAGCCTCGACTACGGATCGGCAGCGTTTCCTGACCATGCTCAAAAAGTGTTGCAGGGCCCCTTTAAATCCATAACAGTCACACAAATACCCAGCTGGATCTTGGCCATTTCTACAGACTAATGCGGCATGACAAAGGGTACACACAGGTGCGTGTTAACACTGGTGCCTATGCACCAGTTTTGGAGCTCTGCCAGCACCTTCTCGTCCATGCCCCGATATCAGTGGGTGATCTCACCAAGTTAGTTCCTCTGCTTGGATTTGCTTTTATCAGTGTCCATCAGGCATCAGAGGAGATTTCAAGGTTTCAATCAGCTGAGTTGTCCCTGCACGCTATCGCATATATTCTCCCATTGATTTTTGGTTAACAGGCTGGTGTAATCTTCAATTTCTTGTTGATTTCGACGATGTGCGTACGGAGTGTGGGTTTAGTTTAAGCTTTTTTGCAGCAAACTTCACACGACTGCAGGATTTTCAGAAGACCTCGCAGTTCCTCCAATCATATATGCAGTGAAAGTGGCATCACAAACAGTTATTTCTGCTCACATGAGCACCTTTGGCTTGGTACTCACGGAGAAAACAGACCCTTTTTCTTTTTGACAACCAAGTATATATAGAAAGCAAGATAGAGGAGTGGAACACAAAAAAAAAGATATCTGATTCTGATCAACATGTTTACAAAGCACAATAATAACAGAGAATCTCAATAATCTGAAATCCCTTCATTCAAACTGCATGACTGGCGAAGTTGCATGTACAGTCAAACCTGATTATATCAAACTTACAAAAGTATGAATGCCAGTTAGATATAGGGCATAATTCAATTTAAATCTTTATTAAAGAATAGGACAACATAAAAGCACACACTATCTATGCGAATTCATGCAATGGACATAGTACTTTCCCGGCCTACATTGGCTAAAACGGTCCACCACCTTCTACATTATTGCTGAACATTGCCCAATAAAGTGCAACAGCCCTAATAGCTTAAGTGGCCTAAGGACTGTGCCATGAAATCTTATACCTGTTGTAGGACCGAGTTCATGTAGCAGGTGGCTCCGGCATTCTTGAGGCCCACAAACCCTCCACGGGGCCTGGGTCCTACAGGGGGGTAGGTACTCCCACTCCTGCAGAGGTGGCTGATCGGCATAGAACATGTCCGACAGGAGCGCTGCACAGGTGGCCAGGTTCTCGGGGCACTGAGTGCACAATGCCACAAGCAGGTCGAGAGCAGCACGCAGGGCGTCCGGTCCCGGGCACACAGCCACCGCTGCTGTGCCCCCACCATCGCCGGCGCCACCTCGCAGCTGGGCTTCCACCCGGGACGCCGGGAAGGCAAAGTCCTCTAGCAGCTCCTGCACATCACACGACCTCTGTGTTCTGTGGTGTCCTGAAAGTGTTTCGCTTGAAACTGTGACAGTTAGTTGTACACAGTTATTGCCTCATTACCAGTGATCCTACCAAGGACTTCTGATCTGGAGCGATTTTTCAAGCAGGAGAATTTTAATTTTGGAGTGCTTTCGAACAGCTAGCCCTTTATTTGGGTGCACTTTCGAGCAGCTAATCTTACATTCAAACACCTAATTATTATGAAGCTTTATGAAGACCTAGATAAACATTTCGATCCATTGTAGATCTTCAGGAGAAATTGCTCTCCAGAGCACTCACTAATTTTTCAGACGATAATGCGAAACAAACTATCATTTTGCACATGCGCCGGGTTGCCTGCGAGATGGAGATTGGCTGTAAGTCGAGCCTCTTCACAGTGGCCTTTCAAATGGCAGGGACGTCAGCGACGGGCCCACTACTAACAGATGCACATATTAAAATAGAATCGTGGCTGCTCCTATCAGGAGGCTAACCTTATTAATGCCACAAAATTTTCAAAGAAAAAAATTTGAGCCAAGACCTCCGCGCTCATGAGCTCTAACAAGGCGGGGCCCTTTAGGGTGTATTTACGAGAAGCAACGCTGCCGCGAGAGCGAGATACCCGGATGTGCTGGAGCAGGGCACTACGAAAAAAACATGGCTGACCCCTCGGTTGTAGGAATTGGTAAAACACGAAAGTGAAATGTGCCTCCAAAGAGGTAGTTCAGCGTTTACTGTGCATTGATATGCGAGACCTTGTACAATGTCTATTGGTGTTTGGCAGCTATAGCCATAGGTCGGAGAACTCACTCATGAGTCGACTCACTCAGGCTCAGATCGGGCTGCGAGTTTGAGTTTGAGTGAGTCCGAGTGAGTCATATTCTGGTGAGTTTGAGTCCGAGTGAGTCCGGTCGAAGAAAATTTTCGTGAGTGTGAGTCTGAGTGAGTTCGGCTCAGGAAAATTTTGGCGAGTCTGAGTTTGAGCGAGTCCAAAGCGCAAGATAAATTTCATGAGTGAATCTGCATGAGTTCTACATTTTATTGCCGACCTATGGTCCTATCTACTCATCTTCAGCATTACTATCAGCTTTACTTGGATTCACATTTATGCGCACGTCTACTCACACGTATTCCAAAGCAGGGTCGTTCATACACCAATTCAATATTTATTGATGAGAGGTGTGCATTACGTAGGAGGGGTGCCTTGATCTCCCCGCCCAGCCAACTCTTCCAGGGAAGTTATTGATAAACATATCTTATGTTGTCATCTCTTTAAAAAAAAATGACCTTACTGGTTTGCGAGCACTTATAACTCGTACTCGAAGGTACTATATCAAAAGGTGCCAAGAAGGGCACCGATTACGTGAGATATTGGTGTTAAAGAGCTTTAACACTATTGTCGAAAAAGCTAATTCTACGCTAACGGACTCATCAGTTGACTCACTCGGACTCACTCAGACTCAGATCGAGCCATGAATCTGAGTATGAGTGACTCCGGGTGAGTAATGTTTCGGAGTTCGGTTGAGGAAAATTTTCGTGAGTGTGAATCCGAGTGAGTCCTGCTAAAGAAAATTTTGGTGAGTCTGAATCCGAGTGAGCCCTAAGCGCAAAATATATTTCATGAGTGAGCCTGAGTGAGCTCCACAAGCTTTGCCGACCTATGGCTATAGCACCCTTTGACGTGGATGCACCCACGTTGACACCTATAGTGGTACATCCCCATCCCGACGACTCAAGTTTATGATTACGATTGAACCGTTGCGGTAGCTGAAGTTGTTAACATATACGTGACCACAGCATGTCGTGAATTCCGCGCAAAGATGACATCAACAAGCACATACAAAACTCAGTTTCGCCGCAGGAGCGAAGCAATGCATGCGATAGCAACAAATTGGAATGTCACGCAAAGAGCAGCAAGCAGTTCGAAACTTGCAGCGCTCTGCTCAAGCATAAAGGTCGCACGAAAAGAACACACACAGAGGACGAGCGCCAACTAAAAACTTTCAAAGCTCGAAGTTTCAAGCGTGTTGCTCAAACACGACAGACGCATGAAATTAACACACAAATATACGCAGGACAAGCGCGAACTAACAATGGTAACCATTGTTGCTTCTTTAGTTTGATCAGCACACTTTTTTCACAAATGCGGCCGCTGCAGCGAGCAAAGTCACCTTCGTGCGCTCAGTAACTTCAGCAAACATTACCGTAAAAGCACAAGACATACAAACTACCCCCCTCTCACGAGATAAGCGCCCGCGCGCAGACGACAACGCCCTGTTGCGCAAAGTACAGTTTGCCCGCGCATCGCCACAAGCGGGGCAAGGACCTTTAAACATGCCCTTCGCGCACTTGGCACCACTTGCTGATTACGAAAACACGCTTACATGCTTCCAAGCTCCACGTACAACAAGCGGTATATGGTGCATATAAATAGCTCGCTGTTACTATGCTGGGGAACGTACGCTCTGTGACCGAGTCGGTTAAAGCCGCGCGCTACGGAGCAAGAGGTCGTGGATTCGATTCCTGATGACGGAACTTTTTTCAATTTTTTCTTTATCATCTGTTCATGTATACTTTACATCATATCTGTGACGGAAATACGTCAGTGAAGTCTTGGTGGACCCCGGCATAAAACACTTTCGTGCTAAAAAGCTTTTCCAGATGGCAAATTATGGAAAAGGTATATTTGAGGAGAAGTACCAGCACATTCCCACCGTTCACATGCTCTTCTATTGATGTGACGCACTAAACAGTTGATATCCTTCCATATACTTATGGTCAGTTTCCCAGATTTCATTCAGCCACGCCCAGAGACAGAAGTGACAGACATTATACAGTTAAACCTGGATAAAACGAAATTAACAAATTCCCGAAAAAATTCGTATAAACAGGTTTTCGTTATATGCAGTTCCAGCGGGAAAATTCGAAAAAGAAAAGCGCAAATTAAACAAAAGGGGAACTGAAGGCAGAGCTCACCCAAAACATTTATTTAGCAATAGAAAACTGCGTTATTATTGCGACAGCAATTTGTGAATCGCAAGTTATACCTGCGGGTAAAAGAGCATGATCGGGGGTGACAAGCGCTACTGAAGCAGAGATCAAAACAGCCGGCCCATCCCCGTTGCTCGGGGACGCATGCGATAACATGCATGCCCCCACGTGTTAGACCTGCCGTCAAATGCTCAAGCAGTGAAGACACGCCCCACCCGTCTTTAACCAGCATGAAACGACGCGGAGGGGGGCGCGGGCTGTTGTATGCTGTCATCGTACGCTCTCATCGTCGTAGCTTCGCGAAACGCAGGCAAAACCACTTATTGCATAGATATTCCGTATAGGATATTGAGCGCGCGTTCGCGCCATAGGAGAAGTCTTCTTCCTCTTGGTCTTCGAGCGCCTTGACAATATTAAGTGCGGAGCACGTTAGGGGCCCGGGCTGTCATATGTTGTCATATGCTGTGGTCGCTTGGCGTAACACAGGTAAAACCAACGTATTAAAAAAGTCACAGTTTCGCCACAAGGCGAAGCAATGAATGCGATAGCAACAAAATTGGATGGTCAAGCGACGAATGGCAAGCAGGTCGAAACGTGCAGCGCGCTGCTCACGCACACATGACGCACGAAAAACAACACGCACAGGACGAGAGCGAACTAACAACGTTCACAGCTCGACACTTACAGCGCTGCTCAAACAAAAACGACGCACGAAACGTATTCACAGGTACAGACGAGCGCGAACTAACAAGTGTCACAGTTGTAACTTCGCTGTGCTTGAAAAGCGTGCTCTTTTCGCAAACGGGGGGGACTTTCATGCGCTCAGTAACTACAACGCACCGCGAGATTAGCGCGTGCGCTCATCGGGCGCCTACCCCTACGGGTAAAGTACGAGAGCGCGCGTTGTGACAAGTGGGGAGCCGAGCTAAAGCCCCGCCGAGTGCGCCCTTTGCGCCAATTGCTGGTAATGCTGAAAACACGCTGAAAACACGCTGTATATATATATATATAGCTCGCCGTTTTAACGTTGAAGGACGTGCGCTTTCATGGCTCAGTGGTTAGCGCCGCGCGCTGCAGAGCGAGAGGTCCCTCGTTCGATGCCGCACGTCGGAAACATTTTAAGGTATGAGGCCAAGTGAAAAAAGCGACTTTTTTTTTCAAGATGTCAGTTTTTGATTTTTGATCCATGGTAAACGCGCAATTTATTGCCCGTCATTTTGCTGCAAAAATTTTCTGTCTACGCCGATTTTTTTCAAAAGATACAAGCAAAAATGTTAGACCATCCATCACATACAAAACTGAAACTGAAAGTGCCGTTTTTGTGTGAATCACAAGATTAACTAGATATGTAGTATTTTGTTGGTTATTTAGCAATCATATCAAGTGCGAACATGTAATAATGCTCTAAAAGCTTTGTCAACACATCATTTTGGTTCATAAAAGTCATAAACTTCTCACCACAGGTACGCGTAACGTGGTACATGCGTTGATCACACTCATGGACACGTACGTGAGCCTGTAAACCATCAAATTTGTTTTTTTGACGCTCATGGTGCGCTCGCGGCCGTATCGTTAACTTGATATAAACCAAATTTGGTATTGAGTGACATGACTGTATGACGAACATAAATGACAAGTGGTAATATGGAAATCTTGATATGTCATGAGCGACATGACTTGCATTCCACGCTCGTGGCGCGCTCGCGGCCGTTTTGTTAGGCTGATATACACCAAATTTGGTATTGAGTGACATGACTGTACAACGAACATAAGTGGCAGGTGGTAACATGAAAATCTTGGCATGCATGTCATCTACAACGCATTTACATGCCACGCTCGTGGTGCGCTTGCGTCCAGTTCGCTAGCTTGATATACACCAAAATTGGTATTGCGCGACGTGACTGTATGACGAACATAAATGACAGGTCCTAACATGTAAAACATGACATGCAAATTATGTAAAGCATGATTTGCTCCTTCCTGGCTGCTTCGCATTACATCGATTCCCACAGTGCATGGGATCTGCCGGCTTTTTCTGAATTATTTTTCTTTGTGGCTTTTATAAATATATAGATACATATACATATACGGGACATGACGGCGACGGCGATGGCGACGCCGAGGGCAAAAAACCAGCCGAGAGTGTCCACATAATTGCTATCGCAATAATAGGAAAAAAAGAGGAAGCAGACAAAAAATAGAAACAGAGAGAAAGAAAGGAAAAAATAGAACCAAAAATAGAAAGAGCAAGAAAATGAAAGAAATAGACAAAGAGAGGGGAAGAAATCACTAGAAATAAAAAATAGAAGCCAGCCTGCTTCCGCAGTTTCTGTACATTATTTTCTTGCGATAACACTTATATGGACACCCCGAACAGGTTTTCATCGTCGCCGTCCTGTTCGGTATAAATTCCAAGTCGTTAACTTTTGTACACACATCGTATGCTGTACCCGCTAGTAAAAGCTCGCAAGCGCTAGCGAGGAACACGGCTGAAGCATAAATTAAAGAAGCTGCCCATCTCCGTCACACGGAGGGCGCGTGCGATAACATCACCCCGCGTGCAAGGCTTGCCGTCGATTGCTCCACAACCAGAAAGCAAGTGCCTTTTCTCTCTTTCGCTGGACCAAGGAGTATGAAGAGACTCCGGGGTAAAGGGGCTCCATGGCTGACCCGCAACTGTGAACTTTGACTATTAGGGCGTGGTCATGAGAGCTGGCGAGCGCACTAATAACTCGGCAGGGATCAGCAAACGGCTCGTATACTCTTCTACGCGCTGTGATCTCACCGCTTCGTGCTGCGAGCACTGATACAACAAACTGCACAAAAACTACTTCTTTCACGTGAACCGGCCGCATTCCTACACTCCAGCATTTTGCAGTTTCATGAGATCGGATGAAAAAAGAGTTAGCTACTAGCCTTAGTTCGTTGCGGATCTCGAAGGCCATGCTTTTCGGGCCCGCATGCCATCATGCGCGAACAAACAAGGCCGCTGAGTCACTTCGTGTACATCTGATTTTGGTGCCCTCGGCCATTGGCCCCTTTGAAAAACACCGTGTCCACGCGTTAAATCCTACAACAGATCGCGCATCACGTGCCGGTGCACTCACAGGCGCTGCGCAACCAACCATCAACGAATAACACCGCCTTTTCGTTACCTGCGCACGAGGAGGGATCGAAATTTGTTAGAACGCGGCCAAAAAATTATCAATATTTGTCAGAATAATTGCACTTTCTGGGCTTCGGCCCGGCGCAGCGTTCGATATATCGGATCTTACGCTCTGCGGGAGTTCGATATACATGTGCAACAGTCCCATACTTTTGCGTGGGAAATTCAAGGGGATTTATCAACTGTTCGATATAGCGAATAATTCGATATATCCGAGTTCGATATACCCAGGATCGACAGTATAAGAGACACCACTGTGCCCAACATTGAAATAAAGGTTGATCGGAAAATGAGAATGCGGTACCGTGCTTACAAGAGACGCCTCATATAAGGGACAAGAACTACTCCCAGGTAAGCATCTCTGGGAAAATTCACAGGGTGTGACCCATGGCACAATTCTATGCTTCTGCAAAGCAATAATTTGCATAGCTGCTCACGCGACTCCTCGCCCAATGTAAGCCCTCCATAAGGTAGCTTTCAGAAGCAGTTTCAAGCACTGACGTGACTCTGTGGTAAGACAGCGCTGACTAGCACAGAACAACCCCCCCCCCCCCCCCCCCCATTTTTTGCACATGTGAGTTTAGGCTGCGTGAATGTAACGAGCACCTGCATCAACCATAGTACACTACGCCACGAACAGCATTTGCTGTGTGCAGCATCAGTGGCGCCACACTCGGGCAGCTTGGCACCACGACCTCCCACAATGCCTTGCACCTATCCACCATGAGAAGTACTGCCGCTACTCGTGGAACACAAGGCCGTGGAATGATCACCTCAGGGAACACAAGGCCTCACTTCCTACGAATGATGGTGCTCATCTACCCAGACATTGCAGGCAGTGCGGGTGCAATCCTGTGCTTGACAACATGAGAATCTTAGGTCAGGGAAAGACTAAAACCCAAAGGGAAATTTTGGAAGCCTTCTACATCAAGAAAGAGGGAAACAATTGCGTCAGTGACACCTCAGTGCACCTGTCTGCTAAAAAAGATGACCTTTCTAGATGCCGTGATAACTCGTTAAGTTTTTTTGTATTACAGTGGCCGACCGATTTTCCGGACCTGGCGGGGACCGCAAAATAGTTCGAAAAATCGAACAGTCCAAAAAAATGGTAAAGACATGAAAATAAAGTTTATTTGGATTCATCATCATCATCATCATAATCAGCCTGTCTACGCCCACTGCAGGGCAAAGGCCTCTCCCATGTTTCGCCAATCAACCCGGTCCTGTGCTTTCTGCTGCCACGTTATACCTGCAAACTTCTTAATCTCATCTACCCACCTAATTTTCTGTCTCCCCCTCACGCGTTTGTCATCTCTTGGAATCCAGTCAGTTACCCTTAATGACCAGCGGTTATCCTGCCGACGTGCTACGTGCCCGGCCCATATCCATTTCTTCTTCTTGATTTCAACTATGATATCCTTAACCCCCGTTTGTTCCCTGACCCACTCTGCTCTCTTCCTGTCTCTTAAGGTTACACCTATCATTTTCCTTTCCATCGCTCGCTGCGTCGTCCTCAGTTTAAGTTGAACCCTCTTTGTAAGTCTCCAGGTTTCTGCTCCGTAGGTAAGTACCGGTAAGATGCAGCTGTTATATACCTTCCTCTTGAGGGATAGTGGTAGACTACCATTCATGATTTGATAATGCTTGCCGAATGAGCCCCATCCCATCCTTATTCTTCTAGTTATTTCACTCTCATGGTTTGGCTCCGCGGTTACTACCTGTCCTAACTTCCAGTGTCTCGCCACCTATTGCAAAGCGCTGTTCTCTGCCAAGATTGTTCCACATTACTTTAGTTTTATGCATATTAATTTTCAGACCTACTCTTCTACTTTCCGTATCCAGTTCAGTAATCATAAGCTGTAATTCGTCTCCCGTGTTACTCATCAATGCAATGTCATCAGCGAATCGCAGGTTACTGAGATACTCTCCATTAACTCTTATCCCTAACTCTTCCCAATCTAGGGCCCTGAAAACCTCCTGTAAACACGCGGTGAATAGCATTGGAGAGATTGTGTCTTCCTGCCGTACGCCCTTCTTTATTGGGATTCTGTCGCTTTCTTTATGGAGGACTATAGTGGCTGTGGATCCGCTGTAGATTTCTTCCATTATGTTTATATAGGCTTCGTCGATGCCTATGTTGGATTAGAGCAGCCTAAAAAAATCCCCAATAATGCCCTGCTTCATGCTGTGCTTAGGGACGAGCAGATTTGGTTGTATTTGCACTACAGTAACATCGTCGGGGCGTTGGCAATTGCTGCTGCCGACCGCTGCGGGCGGCACAGTTGGGGCTCCATGGCACCAAGTAAACAAAACTAGATGCCGGTCGCAAAGAGATGCATGCAACATCTCGTTGCACTGACATCGCATAGTACGCGAGCCTCCAGCATGTCGCCTCCATCGAAACGCTACCACTGCGGCCGCAATCGAACCTGCATGTTTCAGGTCAATAGCCGTGCACCGTAACTGAGCACTACTGAGCAAGCGCAACAGCTGAGAACATGTGACGTGCACGACGGCTCAAAAACACTTGACACACCACCAACACGACCATGTCAGAGTGGAATAAAACCAGAAAAACAAGCGCGCGCGCACACGCACGCACGCGCACACGCACGCTACGCACGTACGTACGCACGCACACACACACACACACAAAAAAGCTACCGGCATTGATGACGTTGAGGCTGACTGAAAAAGAAAAGTTGCGTCCCCTAGACAGTTTTGCTGCGAAGCAAGATCGGACACGGCCTCCGAAACGGGAAGACTGTGCGCGCTTCCAATCTTGGAGCCAACACAACTAGCCCCTGGAAACCAAACTTGACCACGCCAACGGAAAATCCAACATAGCGGCTTTCAAAACTGAGTGGCATGGCTCAAAGTGAGCAATTTAGGAATTGCAGAAGAGTGGTAAATTGGGCCAGTTGGTAATGATTCATTATGTAACTGCGCAAAAACGGACGGTGACACAAAAGAAGAGAAGGCTTCTCGCTGCGCTGAAGCTGTTGTTCTGCGCCTGTTTGTGCCTTCTCTTCTTTTGTGTCACCGTCCGTTTTTGCGCAGTTACATAATGAGCAATTTAGTCCGGAAAATCGAACTTTAGGGCATAAATTCGTCTGAAAAATCGGTCGCGAGAATGCATTAGTGCTATGGGAACCTTGACGGTGCATTTATGAAGTCCGAAATATCCAACAAGTCCGAATTTTTTGAGTCCGAAAAATCCACCGGCAACTGTATATGACGCATGGCTGCTTCACGCATGCGCAAGGTGGTTGTCGGCGGGTATAAGCTTGCGTTTCAGGCATGCTTTGCTCAGTCTTAAAGGGGTCATGAATCACCCCTCGCGCTTGGCGTGAAAAACACCGTGGAGTGAGTCGGACGCCTCCCAGAAATACGTAGCCGAAAAATTTTTTTCCGAAAAGCTAAAGTGGGACCGGAGACACAGCGATCGCAATATTTGTCCCCAACTCGCTTCATTTCGCAGGAGAAGGCAGCGGCGTTCGCGGCGCCCTGCCCAGTGCCTTACGTCACCTCGCTTCAATGTTGTGTGGTTTCTTTTCCGCGTAACATGGCGGTGCTGACTGCTGCTGCTGGCAACTCATAGTTCCAGTCGGCTTCTTCTCGCTGCGCTGAAGCTGTTGTAGCTGTGCGGTCTGGCGCGGTGTCTTCACTAGGAAGAACTGGATGGCGCTGCGAGCGCACGCCAGTGAAGTAACCGCAAGCCGCCGTTTTGTCGTGGAAGCGAGCACGCGATTACTCGTTTGCTGTTGGCGGACCAGCGTTTCTTTTCTTTAGTTTGAAACAATGCCCGCCTGTAGCGCTGTAAACTTCTCAAGCTGCCTAAGAAGGTCATCAAGGAAGATATTTCACGAGACGGTACCCCGAAATCTTGTCAAGTTTTCCTCGGTTTACTAGTGTTGAAAACCAGGAAGCGGAGCCGAAGTAAAGAACGTCTTGTTTATTCGACGCTGGGTTGAAAAACTAAAAAAATGGAATGCGGGCGCGCGCTCGGGTCCACGCTCCCTTGTCACTTCTTCGTCTTCACCGCTCTTCCGAAATAATATTTAACAGCTCCCGGCCGAACAATTTGCGCGGACTTGCTTCTTTCAAGACGATTGCTTGCTAGATATGGAGGCTTGTGCAGCTGATTCCAGGTGATACAACATTTGTACCGTTCGCCGCAACTTGTTGCCGTCAGAAGTGCGCACTTCGCACGAGCAAACTTTGTCATCGCTGCCCGTAAATTTTTCTGTGACTTCTTCATTTTACACACCTGCCTTTTCGAGTTTAATTCATTTACTTCGATGTCTTCGATCTTCCCTGACTGTGTGCTTTTAGTCTCATAGACGTGAGCTGAGTAAGCTGGTTGGATGTACTCTCTTCGCCACCGGTTGCCGAGATTGCTGAACACTTGTTCTCTGTGATTCCGTCTTCGTTGTAGCATTTCCCGTGAAGACTCTCTCTCTTCAGATGGTTCGATCGTTGCTCTGCTTTCTCGCTGCTTCGGGTGCTTTGCTCGGGAAGAGGCGTCGAATACCACCTGTACTATCATCGTAGATCCGTGGCGTCTCCTTACAATTCTGTGCGTCCCGTTGTACGGCACATGCTTTCTCGAGCTGTCCGTTTTGTCCTTGTCTGTGAAGTCATTGTTGTCGTAGCTGGTTATCGCAGTGACATATTCCTTCTGAAACTTTGTTTCTCGACGTAGCCTACTCTGAATGGACTCCAGCATCTTGAAAGCTGCAACTTTGTTGTCTTTAATGTGCCGACAGTCGCCACGTCCAGGCAGTTCAACTTCGTAGCGTTCATTGTCCTCAAGAGTTGATTCAATGGAGCCGCTTTTGTCATCTTTCGAAGGTATGTCTTCGTTGGTCGGTCTTAGATGTTCCACTTCCCAGAAAGACCTCAGTTGCTGAGAGACGTTGGCTTTCGTTAGGCATATGTTGAAGGTCCTTGCGGTTTCTCTCTCCTTGAACTTGGGCAAACTTCTGGTATCTCCATGTAGTGTCCATCACATGATTGTTTCGATCGCAGTCAAGGCGTCGTCCAGTCGCTTAATGTTTCCGATGACAACTCGCCAGTAATAGTCTGCTCCTATAAGCACGCCTATTCCAGGCTCAGGAGAGACGTGAAATACAGTGGCGTCAGCCAAACGCAAGTCCTTGTCCTTCACCTTTTCTTGTACACCTGTTTCTGTCAATGTTGACAAATCGTTGCATATTTGGGGAACTTCTATGGCCTCTATTTCAAGCGATCTTGAATCGTACTGACTATGCAGCGTGACTCGTACTCTGCGATAATATTTGCGAGGTGCTGAAATGTTTCCAAATCCCGAGATGGTGAGCTTCTCTTCGGCTAACACTGTGGCTTTCAGCTTCCTAGACAAGTCTTCCGTAATGAAGCTGCGTTGACTGCCTCCATCAATCAACATTCTTACGAGGTGTTTTCTTCCAGTGCCTTGAGCCCAAACTTGCGCGGTCTGCAGAAGCACTGCGCTCGTGAGCGAGTCTGTACAGGTAGATGAGCTGGAAACAGTTGTTTGCACCTCTGTATTTTTTCTTCTCCATTCTGTGTCGCACATGGGTGTAATATGTCGTCCCTTACATTTCGCACAGCTTAATCTCTTCCAGCTTTTGCAATCCTTCGATCGGTGAAATGGTCTAGCGCATCGGAAGCAACATCCCAACTTGCGCAGCTTCTCTTTTTCTCATCTAATGTTAGTTCAGCTGGGCAGGTGTCCACCGAGTGATCTTTGCCATCACAGAACATACAACTCTCTGGAGAGAGTGTCACGGTTAACATAGACGCTGAACCTCGGTTATCTTCATTAGATTTTGGTTTGCCGGTTGGGGCTCGTTCTCTGTGGTCAACCGTCATCAGCAACGCCTGTTCCCTGCTTCTCACTTCAATGCTCAAGAAATCTAGAAGACTAGACAATTCATCTAGTTGTCCACTAGCACCGCTTCTATTTGTCGAAGCCAAGGTGCGCTGAGCATAACGGAGTACCATTTCTTGCGGGAGGTTCTGTATTACTGCTGTTTTCAGTAACACTCCATACTCTTTCTCTTCGACACCAAGGCTACGGAGGGATCTCACGCGAGTTTGCACCTCTTCATACACCCTTTGAAGCCCTTCGAAATCTTCGCATGAGCGGACTTTACGTAGGTTTAGAAGCCGGCGCATGTGGTCGTTGACAATCAGCGACTTACGTCCAAATCTTTCTTTGAGAAAATCTATAGCTGTGCTATAACTTTCGTTGGTTGTGGCCAGTCCGCTAATGACACCTTCCGCTTTACCCGACAGGTAGCTCCGGAGATACTTCAATTTGTGTACGTCGGCGAGGTGTCGGTTTTGGTGAATGGTCGACTCAAATTGATCCCAGAATTCAGGCCATTTAATGGGGTCACCATGAAACTTTGGTACATCGAGCTTAGGTAGCTTAATCTGGGCACGAGCTTGCTGAGAGTTATCAGGAGATGCATGCGTAGTTACGGCTTGAGGTACGGATAAAATACGTTCAGCGCGGGACTTCGCGAGGACGATAGAATCTTGGTATTGCCCGACGCTTTGCATCTCATCCTCAAGCTTATCGTCAGCGACATGCTCTTCTATCTGGCTGTCAAGTTCCGTTAACATCGTTTCCTTTATCTTCAATAGGTTAAGATGGTCAGTTAGCTCACCAGTTGGCGTTGGTTCCGTCTGCATAAGAGTTGTCATCTCGTTGATGATCCTGGTGACTGCAGCTCGAACAGTAGTGCGTTTCCGTCGTAGCCTTTCCATGTCGTCACGTCGGGAATCGCAGTGCTCGTGATGACGTGGATCGTTCGTTTCTCTCCCAACGTCGTCGCGTTGATCGCGTCGATAGGCCGTCCTCTTCACAGAGCTCGCTTCATCGTTAGGGGTCTTCAACTGTTCGTTTCATCCTGGTCACGGCACCATGATGTTGAAAACCAGGAAGCGGAGCCGAAGTAAAGAACGTCTTGTTTATTCGACGCTGGGTTGAAAAACTAAAAAAAATGGAATGCGGGCGTGCGCTCGGGTCCACGCTCCCTTGTCACTTCTTCGTCTTCACCGCTCTTCCGAAATAATATTTAACAACTAGGAAATAAGCAGTGAGGTGTGATTGGGAATAGCCTGGATTTTTGTTAGCTCACCAACAAAATGAACTCGAAGGGCAGACTGAGCGTAATCCCTCGCTGTCACCATATGTTGGCAATATAGGTGGCTACATTGCAGGCTTTCTGTGTCTGATTCTGCAGTGGCGGATCCCCTGTGCGAGGTGCCACTGGTGTAGCATCCACAGCATCGGCGTCACATAAATCGGCAGATACGCTCACGTTTCCTCACGAGCGCAGGTGCCACGATGCATGTGCTGATTACGCGCTACCCTATTGGAAGACCCAGTGGTGCTGTCCCAGTGCCATACATAATTATTTTTGACCAGTGTGGCGCAGGGTACTGGGAGGCTGACACACTGCACGACGCATGCTTGACGCTGGCGCGCGGCACGCCCGATTTGGGCCGAAATGGGGCTTTTAAATTGCTTTTAAAAATTCTGGTAAGAGCCAGATCGTAATTCTGACTAAAACACAAGCACTGCGACAAAGTAAAAAAAAATTATGAGTCAGCGAGGCTCGAACCCAGGCCGTCGACGCACACTGCGATGTGAAGCCGAAGCACTAACCGCTACACTACACTTCAAGAACGGCGAGCAGTGTTTTTACTTTATACCCAATTCCGGTGGTGTATCTTTTCACCACCTTGTTTGGAAATGCACATTTCTGTCACTCAGTGCTCGCGACAACGTAACAAAAGATAGTTAATTCGTTAGCTATGTGTTGCCCAGGATCAGAACGTCCAGCTGGCACGTTTTGTCGTAAAACATGTTAGCGTAACCGCAGACGTGAGCTGTATTCAACTTCCAAGCAAACTTCCATGCGCGCTCGCTCGTACGTATGCCAGTGCGCCGAGTTCAGCAGACGACAGTTTGCCTGTACCGGAAGTGAGTCATCTTTTTGAAAACTCGCAACAAAGTTTTTCCTTATTTCAGCCTGTTTATTTAACTACAACAACTGTTATACACAATGTCGACGGGAACAAGCGCATCTGATCCAAACAGCGCCGTCGGTTTATGTCGGCTATTGGGCAATTATATTTTGCGACATCCGATGACAGATATGTGACGTCCGATGACAGACGCCCGCCCACCGACGAGAGTGAGAACCGGGCTCTGTTTGAAAAAAGGGCCCCTGAGAAAACAGCAACTTCGCGCTCCGTTTGTAGTCTTTACGCGGCGCGCACGGCTGTAATATTTGGCTGAGCAGTTCATAGCCGTGCGTGCTTTCGGCAGGATGTGTTTTTTCAACAAGCCCGAGGGGTGCTTCATGACCCCTTTAAGTGCCAGCCTGTCCCGTCGTGTTCTTTCTTTGCATTTCGTGTTTACCACTGGTTTTTATTCAATTCGAATTGACGCTACTACTTCTAGAAAGGTCGGTGCACAGCTTACCTTGACAAGGTTCCCTTGAACAGTGTTGCTGGAGTCCGAACCTATGCGGTGCTTGTCGGCTGGTGACAGCAGCGAAACCAATTCGCGTGCAACACCCAGGTGACCTTCCAAAAGGGACTCCTCAGCATCCAGCAGGCCACCTGTCTGCTGCACCTTCTCCTGTATGCCAACAAATATTTACCGAATGGTGTCAGCCCATTCAATTTCTGTGCTCTTGAACAATCAACACGACAGACATTTTTATAAGAGCGGTAGAGTCATAGTGAGAAAGAATTCTTGTGGCACAGCACAGTACCTCTCTACTTTTTGTAGAAGCCTGGTTATAATGAGTAAAGAAAAGAATCTCAAATACAGATGAAGAAAGAAGACAAGCATTATTTGAGGAAATGTGTTTACGCAAACAGTTAAAAGACCGACTTTTCAGACTCCATCGCACCGCAAAAATGTCAGAAAAGAAGAATTCATGTTGTTTTACTTCGCTCAAGTGGTCAAATCACTGCAGCCACATCCAAAATAGCTCTCAAGGCCTGCCAGCACACTTATCAGGAATTTCAGTGCTCTCACAAGTTCTCGTGAATACATTTAGTACCTGCCGGGAACCCAACCGATCCTTCCTAGACATTGCCTACTAAGCTCATGCCATCACTGCCAGGGCACTTGCTGCACCCTGCGAGTCCCATAATCATAAGTGAGTTATGTGTCACCCATGCCACCACAGCTACCACCTAGGGAAGCAAAAAAAAGAGCAGGAATTTAAGGATTACATAAAACCAAGATGGCATCGATTGGTCGAATGGCACGGGAATCGCAGTCACTCAAATTGGACTTGTTTCGGTGCTTTTCTGGCCAGCACAGCTGCTGCCACTTTATTATCACTCATCAAGAAAATTTCAACAGCGCAGAAAATACACGAATGGACGAAAAGGGAGCTGACATGGGCAAGTGCTGACTTCCAACTGATTTTTAATACAGAAAAGACACGTGTATGTAGTGAAAAGTTGCGCTGCGCATAAGTACAAGTGACAACCACTGCACATGAACGCTAACAGGTGATTAATCTACTTCCTTTTTGTTCAAATCTATGGAAGGCATGCTGATGCACGCCTCCCCTAAACGAGCAATGTGGGCCACCTCAACAATTTCTCTAGTGAGTACAGTTTCACTTTTGAAGATCACTTCTGTTTGATTGTAGGCAGGCAGGCAACCACACCCCTTGCAATGCGCGCTCAAATGTCCGGAGTTGCCGCTCTGCACATTCCAGCGGTGTTCACGCAGGCGTACGTTGAGGCATCTTGTAGTTTGGCCGAGGTATTTCTTTCCGCATGACACCAGAATGACATACACCACGTTGTCGACACACAGCACAAATAAGTCCTTGTGCTTGATCTGGCAGCCATCTTTTCTTTTGTCAGCGGGAGTCATTAGTTCGCACAGTTTTTCCAGTTTCTGGGGCGCGGAAAAGACAACTTTCACATTCGCGCTCTTAATGCGGTGCAAAACCTGGTGTAAGTAAAGAACTACCGCCAGTCAAGCTTCCTTCTCACCCTTCTCATGGCGGTCATTACGATGAGAGCACTTGGTCTCTTTGAGAAGCTGACCAGCAACAGAAGCAAGGACATGTTGTGGATAACCAGCCTTCTCGAGGCTTTGGATTGGGCTTTGGAGCGGCACTTTGCAGTGCCAGGGCTCGGGGCTCATATTCCCAGCATATATGATTGGCCGTGAAATAAGGTCAGACATCAAGAAACCTAAGGCTGTCAGCATCCGAAACCTCATGAGTGAGTACCAGAGGTTCGAGGGATGACTGGAACACATGAATGGTGGAGGGTACTGTTGAGTGAAGAGTTGGACGGATGAATCGAGAGCAATTAGGAAATCATCTAAGTACCGGAAAACCCGGAGCACATTTGTTTCTTCCAAGAGGCGTGCCAACCTACGGTCAATAGATGCCAGAAATAAGTCACTGACAACAGGGGTGACACAGCAGCATATGCAAACACCCTGCTTCTGAATAAATATACCTTCTTGCCACTCTACGAACGTTGTCCTTAGGTAGAACGAAACTAGCTCCAGAAAACCACCAGTGGTCACGCCTGCCTTGTTCTGGAAAGCCACTGCTCCACTCCTCCAGGCAACTCATGACCTCATTATGAGGAAGCCAATAGTATTGATTTGCACAAAAAGGAAGTAGATTATCTTTTCAATTCGAATGCTCTCATAAGATAGCATTTTCAACTTTTAATTTCGTCACCTGCTAGCATTCATGTGCAGTGGTTGTCACATGTTCTTTTGCACAGCGCAATTTTTCACTACATATGTGTCTTTTCTGTATTAAAAACCAGTTGGAAGTCAGCAATTGTCCATGTCATCCCCCCTTTTCGTCCGTTCGCATTTTTCCCACGTTGTTGAAAATTTCTTGGCGATGAATTACCAGCTCGCCCAACGCTCACGTTAATAATTTATTATTAGATTTGAAGCACTTTTGCAATGAATTGCACTCTGATAATAACAAAAGAGATAATTCGTAACACATACAGCCCAAATACACAGCTTTCCAAAAATCCAGACTGTGATGATTTTTTTACTTGCAAAGGCAGCGTCACCCCTCAATAATGTGTCCCTGCAGCAGCCACGCACACTTTGTCTAGCAATGCAGGTGCGCAGCCAGATGCGAGAGCAAAAGAACTTACCCTGATGCGCTTCAGCCATCCAATCTCATCGGCAAGCAGCTGCTGCAGAGCGGGTAGAGGGCAACGGCAGGCAGCTCCCAGCAGGCGACACAGCAACCCAAACAGCTCCTGGCTGCTCCCGGCCAGATCTTCCAGGCGCTGCACCCAGCAATCACTCCCTTCATCATCAGCCACGACATCAATTTAAAGAGCTGTTTACGATGTCATTTAGAGCTGTTTACAATGCTGATGCACCCCTAAAAACAATAAATAGAAATGTCAGCCAGCTTTATTTTGTCATGTCCAAACCTTCTTGCCCCCCAATCTCCAGCGCTTTGCTCTAGGAATCTTCCAAATTCAGAGGTCCCCAGGTTGGCAGGTATGTGGTAAATACCTGCCAACCTGGGGACCCCAGGTTGGCAGGAATGCGGCAAAACTCAAGGTAAACTCCAATGAACAATGCAGAGTTGTCGTTGACATCAATGACATCTTCGAAAAACCTGGACAAGCTCCGAAATCACTATGAAACCTCGACCAACATCATGAGCCATCTTGCGCAACACTTGTCGAGTCACAGCTGTTGGACAAAAGACTGACTTTCCCGCAGGACTCACTACAGCCCAGGTCGATGTGCTCTCATGCTGCATTGACTAGTCAGGACGGTCGTGGCTGAGCATTATCTGCACTGCAAGTTTCTGTTATTATTGAAGCTAGTGGAGCAACTAGAACAATGCTCCAAGGGAGATACGGGTATAGAAGCAGTCACCCCAATTTCCTAGACATGATATTCCTATTGCGGAGTAGCCGCACGAGACAGGCAGAAAGAAAAAATGAGCATATACAGCCACATGCACGCCAATGCGCCACTAACATTTACTGCATGATCAACCAGAAATGCAGCAGAGAGATGTTGTCGTGAAAATAGGCGTAGTTGACAAACAGTCCACTGGCTGAAACGGCGGCAGTCGCCGTAGCAACGACCTATAAGAAAGCACCACTCAACTGTCTCGCGCGTTGTGCCAATAGGAGGGCCACGTGCATGACAAAATTCGTCAGACCACCCCTCTGATTTTTGTTTGTGCTTATTTCCATGCGGTCATCAAAAGCGAGAAAGAGGAAGGAAAGGCGGAACTTTGAACTCTGAAACAACACCAAGAAGCAGTGCTCAGTGGCGGAAAACCCGAGATATGGTGCCGTGAATTCCAGTGCTTTAGCACGATTATGAGCTTCTTTTTGACCAACTGCACTTAGGACTTTTTTTTTTTTTTTCGGGCACTTAAGAGTGCATTTTCAGCATAATCATTCTGATACTGAGAGATAAGGCACTACAGATGCCAAAACGAGTGTTTTCCGTAAACTGATTTATTTAAAGCTATTTGTATGATTTCATGCCCGCCATCCCCTTCTAAAGGTCCAAGCACACGAAGTTGGCTCAACCCCCGGGATGCCCTTTTCCCGGACACGACTCAGCCACGCACAGCGAGGCATGGGAGGGTGTCGAAACCCCTTTGTAAGCTCAGGTCCGTGGTGTCACTACACACCAAACGCCTACTGAAGCAGCCGCCTCTGAGGGGCGTAGAAACAGCAAAGAGACAAATTCTTCCAAAGCGAAACCCGCAAGAACCACAGCGAAGCAAAAAGAACACCGTGAATCACAGCAAAACACTGAAACACAGAGAAACACCAAAAAAAACAACTTTGCCGTTTTCTCAGATTTCACTTCATGGAACCAGGTTCTTTTGTTCCCATAAGTCATGCATGTTCAGCACTAAAATCTGCGTGTATTCCAACTTCGCCAGATCAGTAGGTTACCGGAAAAAAAAAACAGTGCAGCACAGTTGCAGCGACATCAGGAAGAGAAGCCTTTTTAGAGCCCATTCTAAACTCTCTTCGGGCAACTACTACCAGTACACTTGCAAGGTACCCACTACACCATAAATCATCCTAGTTGTTACAAAGTAGGGAAGTACCCCCTATGCCAATATTCGTCATTATTTGAATAAATGAGGCACCCGCTGCACATCTTAAGGCATTATGTGCACTTTAATGTTGCTGCGGCTGAGGACTAGGAAGTGCTATGGTTAAGCTTGTTTTAATAGGTGGAAAGTGGGGTGTGCGAATATTCGAAAGTTTCGTCGAATATTGTGTTCGTATTATTCGTATTCAATAACCACATATACGAAAAGTCGAATATTCGATATTTACGAATATTCAGTCGCATATGTTACTGTGAAGAACTTCCGAATTTGCTCCTTTACGATAAGAGCATCAACAGTAGACCATGCAGTGATTACGACGACTTCGGCGCGAATGCGATGATGCCTGCACGGAAATACAAGGGAGCATGATGACGGCTACCGACGAACGCACCGGCACGTCATCGCGACAAACCTACTAATGAATATGAAAATCTTGAAAAATCTAAATCACGAACTGCCTGCTCGGCAGTACTTGAGGCTTTGCGGTTTAGTGCTGTTGTAAGTGTACCGAAGCTGCCGCGCCATTGTGCGCAGGACCGCCTCAATAAAGTGCGTATCACTCGTGGAAATGAAGGCAACTCGCCGCCGCCGCATTCGCTGGACAATATACTCGTCGCACCTTTGCACAGTCCGGCGGTGAGCGAGCACGAAGGAAAAAGTAATCTCACTGCGCAAGGGCGAATGCACGCCCATGTTACAGCGAGCGGCGCCTACGGAGCGAGCTTAGTAGGCAACGCACTGCATGCAACTAGCTAGGGACACTCAGCTTGACGTACGAACGATGCAGCAGGTAACATGTTTCATGTGTAGCTGCGCCAATTTTTGGCTCGTGGGTCGACGTACAAACGTACGCGCACGCGTCGAAGAAAGCCTGACGAGTCGTCCGTCAGCTGTGCCGCTACTTCATACCTGCCAAGTTCAAGGATTATGAACCCAGGAGATTTCCGCAACCGGGGGTGGGAGGAAGGGTGGGTATGCGCCGATATACCCCCTAATCTTTTTCACCCCCCCCCTAAAAAAAAAACATTGCAAAAAAAAAAGGGGGGGGGGGGGGTTCCCGAACAATCCCGCAAGAGTAAACATCGGCGTTGCGGTCTGAGTGGCTTGAAGTGGCCGAACACACAAAGAAGGTAGGGTTTCTTAACCTTCCCAACTACAGCAGAATGAGCGAATCTCAAGGGGGAGCGAAATATTCGTATCACCCGAAATTTCGTTTCATCAAAAAAACTAGCAAAATCGGTTTTCAAACCACGACACACACAGAAAACATTTATTTCTGTCAAAAGAACTCCCGTACATCTTTCTGGGACACACGTGAACGAACCCATAAGAGACGGCGCAGCTGGCTGCCGCGAAAGCGCGGGTGAAAGCTTCGCTTAAGGCCAACTGAAAACTAAGTGCCAAAGTCCGACAGGAACGCCTAAACGCTTCTAGCCTTTTAGATGCGAAGCATCTCATGCTCAGGGCTGTGTCCGTCCCTCCCGCGTCTGGCGTCCCGCGTCCGGTCACTTTCATGAAGTAGGGAAGCAGCCACTATACGAACCAGACCACTGTAGTACAATAAGGCCGTCAACTACCATTACAGTCACAAGGGTCATGGCTGAAAGCACAGAGTGGCTGCTTAGCAATGGCTAGGCAGGTGGTGGGTGTAAGCAAAGAATAACGTGCACCACCGGTGGTGTCTGTCGCCCATCTTGACTCCATTCCTTGATCTTGCCTGCATGTGCTTGTGGGGGGCTTTGTCCGTCCTTTCCACATCCCGCGTCCCACACCCCCGTCTCTCTCCTCTCCTACGCTCCCCCCCCTTTCTCTCCTCTGGAATCCTCTACTCTACGGAGCGGCGCCCGCGTCCCGTTGACTCCATTCCTTGATCTTGCTTGCATGTGCTTGCGGGGCTTTGTCCGTCCCTCCTTCCCTCGTCCCACACCCCTCTCTCTCCTCTCCTACACTCCCCAACTTTCTCTCCTCTAGGAATCCTCTACTCTACGGAGCGGCGCCCGCGTCCCGTCGACTCCATTCCTTGATCTTGCTTGCAGGAGCTTTGTCCGTCCCGCGTCCCACACCCCTATCTCTGCTCTCCTACGCTCCCCCACCTTTCTCTCCTCTAGGAATCCTCTACGCTACGGAGCGGCGCCCCCGTCCCGTTGACTTCATTCCTTGATCTTGCTTGCATGTGCTTGCGGGAGCTTTGTCCATCCCACCTACCCGCGTCCCCTCTCTCTCCTCTCCTACGCTCCCCCTTTCTCTCCTATAGGAATGCTCTCCTCTACGGAGCGGCGCCCGCGTCCCACACCACCACAGCGCATGCGCGTCCCCTCCTCCTCTCTTATACCCCCCCCCCCCCCCCACCGTTCTCTCCTCTAGGAATCCTCTACTCTACGGAGCGGCGCGCACGACAGGTGGTGCGACAGCTGCATACTCCGCTGGGGGCGTCACGGTAGTTCCGCGGTATGAAAATGACGGAGTGCGCGCCTCATTCTCTCCTGTGCAGCGCCGCGATGAGCGCTCGGGCCACGAAACGCGAGCGGCGACGTTTCTTCCGCTCAAGTCAGCCATCTCCCCGCTGCTTCGCATCCACACATGGTTCCCTTTAGCGGGAGATGGTGGGGAAGTTTTTTTTTTTTACGTCTTTATTGCATTTAATCCACCGCTGCATTAGCCGCATGCCTTCGGAGCTCGTAGTAGTTATTGATGACCGCGTCGCCGCGACCACGGTTTTGTGCGCGGCTGTAGTTCTGTTTTCAATCCGCGTGCGCCGGCCACGCATGTATGTACCTTCAAAACTACGTCGTTTGTTTCTATCTATGATCGTATCTGCCGCCGTTTTGTCCACAGCGCTTGGGAAGCATCGTCGCTTTGACTGGTCAAGCGTTGGACGCACGTGCACGTTCGGAGTTCTGTCATATCAAGGCGGTGGACTGGGGCTAGTTGATACATGTTGAATTGAATAAAAACCAGCGTTCTGTGCATTTCGTCATCACCATACATGATCGTGTCAAGAGCGACTGCGGTTTCGTCCACAGCGGTTGTGGCTAACGATAAGCACCGTGCGTGCACTGACCATGTGTGCGGTGGCAGCGCGCGTGCTTCTGAAGCTTCCAGAACGCTGCTCTAGGCTATCGCTCGACGGTTTTGGTATCGAAGTTCGTATCACCGGCTGCGATGAGGAAAAGTGTTCGGAACATCCGAATTTTGGCCCAATAGACACAGTGGAATTTGGCTGGGCAGTTTATATATTCTACTGTGCGTTTAACCATCAATGCATCCTAAATTGGTTTACATTATAATGTGATGAGTTCGCAAAAAGCCTCGATTGGATTGGGTTGGATTTTTGTCAATACGGCCAGATCTCACAGCAATTTTCTCAATTTCCGGGAGATTTTCCTGCCAACTGCGCAAACGTAAGAAATGGCCGAAATCCGGGAGCCTCCCGGATAATCCGGGAGACTTGGCAGGTATGCTACTTCAGCATGTATTCCCCGTCATAGTTCCGAAATGATTTGATGGTCGCGCATAGTCATGCGAATGAGCTGAAGAGTTATTCCGTGCAATGGCAAACAAACAAAAAGCCATGCACATTCGGCAACGTTACAATGGCGTCATCATATACAGTGAAACCCCGGTTTTACGACGTTCTCGGGACCGCGAAAAATCGTCGTAAAATGCGGACGTCGTAAAATCCAAACACGAAAATTTATGCCCACAAAAACACGTTTAGCACGACGGATTAGCGAGAGACTTCAATGCAAACTACCAACAAGCTCTACAGGGCTCTAAAACCCACAAAAGGCGGGCGGAGGGAGGCACGGAGAATACAAAGGAACGCAAGAGCGTGCGTACGCGGGAGGCTGGGGGGTCCCCGGCACTTCCGTATTTACTCGATTCTACCGCGCCCGAATGTAACGCGCACCCGTTTTCCGCGACAAAAAAAAAAAAGTAAAACATCGATTGTAACGCGCACCCATTTCTCGTGACAGAAGAAATAGTCCGTAGGAGTCAACTTTCGCACATGCAGAACAACAAGCATTTGGGTTTTCGTGAAGTTTGTGAGCCAGCACCTGCTTGCTTTGAAATCACTCCGCGTTAGTAGCCCTTTTCTAAGGCTAACTGCATTGCCCGGATCTGGAGCTGGTCTGTCGTCACGGGCCGCTGTGAAGGTCGCTGCTCAAGCACATACTCGGCCAGCACCTCTTTTATTTCGGGAAACCGGCTCTGCTTTGGTCCACTGGGAACCTTTTCGTGAAGCTTTGCTGTCAAAAATCTTCTGCTTCTGTTTGCGCCAGTCTCGCACGCACGTTTTGGGAACTCCGAACGACCGCGATGTGGCCCGATTTCCATCCGTCTCTGCACACGTAATAACTTTTCTTTTAAATGCGGCATCGTGATGCACTCGTCGAGTCTTTGGAGTCGGCACTTCCATGCCGTCCACGCGAACGCAGAACGGGATGACAAACTCCTCAGCACACGTACGAACTGAAACAATGGGAGAAATGGCCGTGACGCATAGGAGGCGAATTATTTTTGAAATGCCGATGGCAATATGATAACTGAGCTTAACCGAGGGTTTTTTTTTTTTTTTTTTTTTTTTTTTTTTTTTTTGTATTCGATTTTTAACGCGCATGCGATTTTTGGACCCGTTTTACCGGAAGAAAGATGCGCGTTAGATTCGAGTAAATACGGCAATCCTTTCGACGCCCTTGCGTGCTTGCGCCACGAAAGCGGGAAAGAATGGGGAAACCACAACCGCGCCCCTTTACGACGCTTTCGCGGCCGCTCGGAGGGTGAGGAAGACAAACGAACCGCAGCGGAAAGCCGATTTGAACCGGTTTCCCGAGCGCTTGGCATGCGAAGGGGTGCCCCTCTTGCTGGTGCGACGAAAGACACCTGCGGACTTCCCTTTTGTTCGCCATTGGGTCCCCTCGCTTTGGATCGTCGTGAAACGGGTTCGGCGTAAACGGCGTCGGAAAAGATGGGGTTTTTAATGCATTGCGTCTATGGTGCTTTCGCCGAACGGGACAAAACCGTCGTAAAATGCGGGTCGTCGTAAAACCGGGGACGTAAAACCGGGGTTCCACTGTATATTTCTCTGTTGCTAAAGGCGGCGCACGTAAGGCAATGGACGGAAATTTGAGGCAGTTAATGCGTATTTTCGCTGCATTCCCGACAGTGCTTTTGGTAACCGCCGCACGCGCATCACACTCGCGTCTCCTGCAATGAATATTCCGTTACACCGTTGCTGCGATCTCGCTATTTTGCCAACGTCAATATACCTACTGCCGCCGGCAGCCACTGCGCTGAAGGCGGTCGCAATGCGGCAAAATCGTGCCCTCGCCACCGCGAGTTGTGGCTCCGTTAACAAAACAGCGTATTTGGGGCGTCTTTCTGTCACACATCAGTTATGTATCTCGCGTGCTGTCCTCGCATTATCACCGTGCGCCCGGTACTCCTTGGTCATGTTCGTGTGGTTATCAGCGTGACCGCCCATTCTTGATCGGAAAGTTGCAAGCGCGCAGTTCTCGAGAAAGGGAACGAAAGCAAGCCATAGAGTAACATACAAATTGCAAGAGTGGACACTCCGGCCTAAAGCGGCGGAGCTACACAGCTTCATGTCGGCCATTAGAGGGCAATACATCACTCCCTGTCTTAAAGGGAACGCGCGTACTTGTTATCTACTTTAGTAGCTTTTTTAGTTTCAATATACATCTACTTGTCGCAGTGCGGCTCTGAAATTATCTTTATTGCCTGCTGTTGTGTCGTGCGACCCCTGGTGTCGTGTAATCACACCAGCAGGGGCAAAGCTATTCAAACATGTCACTAGATGGCGCTAGGCTTCGGCCACAACTGTGTATTACCCAACCAACCTGGAGCTGACTTGGCGGTCATGTGACACTGTCACGAATTACGGTCGGACCCGGGCAATGGACTCGGTCAAGACTCGAGTGTGAGAACCACACATTTAATAAAGAAGGGCACAGCACACTAAGAGATATACATATATACAAAAACCCATAACTGCCAGATATACGCAAACTCAATTACAACAAAACTCAAACGTCCTACTCGAAAGTCTGAAACCCTCGCCTTAGTCCAGCTGGTGCTTGGGGCCGGATCCTCGATGTCGTCGACTTGACTTGGCTCGCTGCCAAAGTCCCGTTGGTCCCGTCTGTCGTCCTTGTTGTGTACTCCGCTGCATGCGTCGGTCGCCGCCTGCTGGGAGGACAGGTCGTCCTGCCCGCCGACGCAAGTCGCTGCTGGCTAGGCCTCTTCACTGCTTGGCTACTTCACCCGGTGTGGCGTTCCACTGACGACGTGGCACTCCGGGGATTGACCTGGGTGGCTCGCATCCGAAGGGGGCTTGCGCACGGAACGCTCGTAGCTTGCTGGGCGCGGCTGCGGCATCACCGAGGAGCCTCCTTTCGACTGTCGCGACTCCGCCGGCCACCTCGGGCGCCCGCGTCTCAGTCCGTAGACCCGAACACCCGTCGCTCCCGTCGCCGGAACATGAGCTGGCGATGCGTCCTTCCACAGCCGAGTCCACCCAGACAATGCCCGCTCGCCCGCCTTCTTCCTTCTTTTCGCCACCACGTCGCGTGCTTCGAGCTCTCTGGAAGCTTCCACGCACGCGCTCGTGCCGCTTCGAATGCTTTGAGGGCTTCGTCATCGTCGTCGTTCTTCCGCCGTATGACATTTACTCATGACAGACACGTGCCTTGTCAGCCAATGGCCTTCCTTTCCTCTCCTCTTTATAACCACGTGTAATAAACACGGGAGAGTCAGTCAGAAGCAGTCCGTCAGAGTCCGTCAGACTCAGTCAGTCACTCTCCCGTCAGTCTCGCCTCAAACCGTCTCCCGTGTCGTCCTCCCTCCGTCGGCCTCGAGGGCACGCCGGCCCCTACCAACGTAGGGCGAAGAGCCCTACTCAACTTATGTCGACGAGGCTGCTCCCCGACTCAACATATGGCAACGAGGATTTGAACTCGCGCTACCACGGGCTACGAGGAATTGAACCCCTGTGCTACGACGGGCCACGAGGAAATGAACCCCTGCGCTACTACGGGCCACGAGGAATTGAACCCCTGCGCTACGACGGGCCACGAGGATTGGAACCCGCTGCGCTACGGCAGGCGACGCCAGGTCGAGCACCACGCACGTGGCATGTAATAGAGAGCCACACTCCTACTGCGCGTCGGTGCTGCGGCCCCCCCTTCTACGACGGCGTCGGCCTGACTTTCCTTTGTTCTCCTCCGGCACCACCTCCTACGTAAGCCTACTGCGCACTTACGGCGTCGGCCTGATGCTTCGGCTTTCCGGGTGCACCTGCAGGTGGCCGACGGAAGCGGCTGGGAGGACGAACGAGGCTCGGGAGCGACTGACGGAGCGACAACGGAGACGTTGCTGCTCTGCCTCGACGGCATTTTCGCCGCGACAACGAATGTGCTCGCCGAACGGCACCTATTCACGAGCCCCCCAACAACTACCCGGCGCAACCTTCCTCGAATTCGTGCAACCCTCAAGGAGAAAGCCCTCTCGTGCAAGTTTGGCTACCTGCGACGACAAGGTACGGGACCAAGTATTCCACGGGGTCGCCAACGCCAGCGCACATGTACGGGCCAAGCTGTCGTACGAGGAAGCACTCGCATGGGAAAAGACGGAGGAGGTTGGACAAGAGAATGGAGGCGCTCAGCAAAGTCAACGCGGCGTGCGGGGAAAATGAACGGCTACTCGGCTCGGTCGGCGGTGGCATCCAGCGCGTCGCACATGGCATCGCGGAAGTTCAAAATGGCGGCTCGGCTATTTCACCGGCGCCGCATTCGACTCAAGATGGCGGCGGCTTCCCCCAACGCAGGTGGCCGCGCTCAAGATGGCTACGCCGTCACCCCCCCTCCTCCTTCCTTCCTTCCTTCCTTCCTTCCTTCCTCCTCCTCCTCCTCCCTCCCCCCCCCCCCCCCGTCGCGTCCAAGATGGCTACGCGGGCTCGTCAGCTGGCCTCCAGGACGGCGTGCATGGCGAAAAAGAAAGCCAGGGTGCTTCAAGTTGGCCCCTGCTTTCGCTGCGGCAAATTGAGACATTGGCGGCTTCAAGAAATTGCCAGCCAGAAGCAAATTGAGACATGGCGGCTTCACGAAATTGCCAGCCAGAGACAAAATTGCCAGCAGAGGCGAACTGAGACATTGGCGGCTTCAGGAAATTGCCAGCCAGCAGTAAATGGAGACATTGGCGGCTTCAAGAAATTGCCAGCCAGAGACAAATTTCGCCAAATTGGCCCCACTTTTCGGTGCGGGGCATCGCCTGCTACGCCCGTCGACTCGCCTGCAGGATTTTTTCAAGCGTCGTATCCCAATTCAGGGCTGTTTCCAGACGGACGTGCAACACCGAGGGAAGCAGTCCCACTTCACATTCTACGTGTCTGTCTACGGGACTTCGCTGCCACAGGACGACGGCTGCATTCTACATTGCAGTTCAGCAACCAGGAGTTGCCTTCACAGCCCAGTCCGTGAGCCCCGGCGGTCCAGTGTGACTCCGCACCAGCTGATGTTCAGCCCAATTGCCTGCGACCCAGGGTCAACCATTGGGACTTCAGGAGGGAAATCCTGGGTATTCCTCCTCACATCCAGTAACTACGTCTACCCGGGCCAAGAAGCAGCGGCACATCGTGCGAGTGTCCAACGTGGGGGAGGGAAGAGATGAGAAAGGGTCTTCAGAGTCTGCTCACGAAAGCCGCAACCCGCAAAGTTTTTCGTCTGAGAGAGAGGAGACGGGTCTTCAAAGTCGGCTCCCGACAGCCGCAACACTCAAGTCTTCCTGAGGGGCTTGGGTCACGTCGCAATAGCGGACGCGTAAGCCCCTAGCCCAATTGAAGGACTATTTTAGACTGATGTCCGCGCAATCTGGGGCTGTACTGCTTTAGAGGCCGCCGCTTTAGAGCTTGGTGTACTGCTTTAGAGGCCGCAGTATAGCCACAGAGGGCAAGTGTGCATGTTTTTTTTTCGGTGAAGAGACTCGCTGACTTATTTAAATTATGAAAGTGCCAGTGAACTGAACTGTCACGTTGAGTGCCATTTGAGTTATGAGTGCCAGTTATAAGTGCCTTTCATTTTATATAAGGTTTTGTTAGAAACTTGACGTCATTTTAGTTGAGTGTTGCTGATGTGCAGCATGTTGTAAGGATATTCCCCTGAGGCGTCACTAGACTGCTACTCCTATCTTACATAACTGCATATTTCCATAGCTAATGAAATGTACACTTATTACAGGCAGAAGACTTAAAATTCAGGTTCATATTGTCACGTGGTCGTGACGTCGACGAAGGCAGCAGTCGGTAGGTTCAAAATGAAACTGTTTATTTGGGCCGAACTTGTGGCCGGTAAACGGAAAGTCAGATTACAGCAATACACACTGGCACTGATAGCGGCGAACAGAGCGTCGGCCGTCGATCAACTGTACATCGTTGGAACGCGCCGGCTTTTATAACGCACGCGTCGAACATTCTAGCCTTATCACTAGTCGTCGCGGAAGCTCTGGAATATCTTGAGTGTTGGCGTCTTGCGTGCAATCTTAACAGAACGATCTACTACAAGCGAGAAGCTTCTGGAACAATAAGGCGCGGTCTGCGCCGAGTACTGCTGATAGTCTTTGTGGGCGGAAACCGAATACAGTGAAAGAAACGCGCGTGGCAATATTGCCAATGTATAATGATGCATTTTTTCCCAGAGGGGGGATGATGTTGTGTCGTGCGACCCCTGGTGTCGCGTAATCACGCCAGCGGGGCAAAGCTATTCAAACATGTCACTAGATGGCGCTGGGCTTTGGCCACAACTGTGTATTACCCAACCAACCTGGAGCTGACTTGGCGGTCATGTGACACGTGCCTTGTCAGCCAATGGCCTTCCTTTCCTCTCCTCTTTATAACCACGTGTAATAAACACGGGAGAGTCAGTCAGAAGCAGTCCGTCAGAGTCCGTCAGACTCAGTCAGTCACTCTCCCGTCAGTCTCGCCTCAAACCAACTCCCGTGTCGTCCTCCCTCCGTCGGCCCCGAGGGCACGCCGGCCCCTACCAACGTAGGGCGAAGAGCCCTACTCAACTTATGTCGACGAGGCTGCTCCCCGACTCAACACCTGCGATTGGACGATTCGATATCGTCGGGCAGGATCGGCATGAATCGAGTGCGAGAGAAGTGCAGGATGGCATCGACGCAACGGCAACGTTATTGTGCTCCGTGTTCATGAGTGTTTAATGCAATGAAGTACGGACAGCTGCAGGGTGACGCGATAAAAGATGTGCGATAACGTGCTCGACGTGCTTCGTGGTCTTGGCTAGTTTCGTGTACCTCTCTGCTTGGCTGCTGCTATGGGTAAGAATGCCGTCATTAATTTGCGAAGTGCGTATTGTATTCGTCATGTTAAGCTAACATTTGTCGCATTGTGCTGTTCGGCTCAGAGAGCTTTTTTGGGCTCCTCACTTCGCGCATGTTTGCGAGAAAATCGTTTCTTGGCGCGAGAAAGTGAGTCGCCGCGCGTCGTTAGGTTTTCTTAGTGCCGGTACATGTAGTTCGAATTCAATGCATGCATGTGTGAAATCGTGTGAAGAGTGCAGTTATGCTTACCGTATTTACTCGATTCTACCGCGCCCTCGATTGTAACGCGCACCCGTTTTCCGCGACCAAAAAAGAAAAAAAAAAGTAGAACATCGATCGTAACGCGCACCCATTTTTTCGTGACAGAGAAGAAAAAGTCCGTAGGAGTCAACCTTCGCACATGCAGAACAACAAGCATTTGGATTTTCATGAAGTTTGTGAGCCAGCACCTGCTTGCTTTCAAATCGCTCCGCGTTAGCCCTTTTTCTAAGGCTAACTGCATTGCCCGGACCTGGAGCTGGTCTGTCGTCACGGGCCGCTGTGCCGCTCGCTGCTCAAGCACATACTCGGCCAGCACCTCTTTGTTTTCGGGAAACCGGCTCTGCTTTGGTCCACTGGAAACCTTTTCGTGAAGCTTTGCTGTCAGAAATCTGCTTCTGTTTGCGTCAGTCTCTCATGCACGTTTCGGGAACTCCGAACGACCGCGATGTGGCCTGATTTCCGTCCGTCTCTGCACATGTAATAACTTTTCTTTTAAATGCCGTATCGCGGTGCACTCGTCGAGTCTTTGGAGTCGGCACTTCCATGCCGTCGATGCGAACGCAGAATAAGATGACAAACTCCTCAGCACACGTACGAACTGAGGCAGAAATGGCCGAGGCGCGTAGGAGGCGGCCATTTTTGAAATGCCGATGGCGATATGGTAACCGAGTTTAACAGAGTATTTTTTTTTCTTTTTTTTTTTCGTTTCTTTCTTTCCTTTTTTTTTTTTTTTTTTTTTTTTTTTTTTTTTTTTTTTTTTTTTTTGGGGTACTCGATTCTAACGCGCATGCGACTTTTGGACCCGTTTTACCGAAAAAAGGTGCGCGTTAGATTCGAGTAAATACGGTAACATCATTATTAGTGGCGTTCACAGAGTTCTCGAAGCTCTTCTTACGAGCCCAATTAGAGAGAATTTGTGAATCGAGAAAGATGTTTGTTAGCTGAGGCTACGACATAATCTTCTGAATAAACACTCCTGCCTCGGTAACGCATGCATGGCGGCAAAAATTGCTTTGTTTTAGATGCGGAATCTACTCGTGACTGTTTTTTCGCGAAAAGGTGATGTGAAGTGCGTCGGAGAAAATTTGTGCTAAGGCGGGAGAGAAGACGTAGCCAACTTTTTTTTTTTTTTTTGTTCAGGTCATGCCGTCCGGAGTCAAGTACTACAGCAACTACTGTCGCGCTGCATCGTGAACTGTACGCGTACCTGTGCGTTTACTGCAGTTTTACTGTTGTGCGGGGCTTTTCATAATGTCGCTTATTTCATCTGTAAAATTTATACACAAGATATGGCAGCTGTATTGCCATGTCTTGCAGTGCAATGAACCACCTCTTCATGCGCGCGTTCATGAAACATTGAGAAAGTGTGCGTGTGCTTACCAGGAATGACTTGAAAATAAAAGTTTTCATCTGTTCCAAGAATTCTTATGTTTTATATAAAATGTCTGCATGAACACGAAGTGCCATCGTGTGCTTGCCGCTCTGGCGGTACAGCTTACACGAAGCTAATCAATGCATGCAAACGGCGCGCAACAAAAATTGTTGCAGTGGCTTAGCTCGGCTATGCCAGGATATACGTAGCGTTAGCAAAGGTTCAGCTGATTATTCTTAGCTTTCCTGATTGTCTAGGATTAGCTTGATTATCATGCTTACTGCTGCTCCAATGACACACAAACACAGTATACGTATTATGTGGCACATGTATATTTTGCTCAACGTCAGGTTGCTTCTCTATTGCCACAAAGACGGCTTGGTGATCAGTTAAGTAATACGCTGTCGTCTCTATGGCCCCAACACAGTATTCTATTCATTCTTCCTACCCTCAACCGCTAATTGCCAGGCAACTACTTCGGGATCCGATGAGTCACACTTCTCCGCTCTTCTGCGCCGTTGAGCAGCATGTGCGCTCTCCTCCATGGCTATACCACACTGGCAAACGCCAGTCAGAAGCGCAGCGGCTCTCCAGCGCAGTGTCAGACGGCGATTGCACAGCGAAGGCGAATAGCTGCGCGCGCGTGCCGGCATCAGTGCGTCTACCACGGCTACGACGTCACTCCTCTGGAATGCGCAGACCGGCGGCGGTGAGTTGCGCGGCGGCGGCGGCGGAGTCTTGCGCGAGAGATGCCGGCTCCGGTGGGCCAGCTGTGTGACATCACTGATCCTCGCGCATGCGCAGCACGGCTCTTGATGTGCCACGCGAAACGGGTTTGGCTAGGCCAGTGTAGCTAACGCTACAAAAAAAAAATAAGTAAGGCCTCCGAGACGACCACACGCACAGAGGTGGTCTCAGAGACAGTGTAATTTTTCTAATCGATAGAAAATGGCTTTCGAGACCACCTTTTCTGCGTTCCCCATCTCGGAGGCTGCGAAGGTTCCCCATGCCCGTTTGGAGCGCTGCGAACCCAAATCAGCCGCAGGGGCCTATGGGAGTGTCCTCTCTTAACTTTTTATATATTACTCTATGAGCAAGCCAGATAACGAGCATTGCTGTGTAGTTGAAAGACGCACCAAGTACTCCTGTTTGCCTTAGTGGCTCGACCGGTGAGAACGGGCGAAAATTAAAAAGAGTAGGCTTGTGCGAATAGTAAATTTTAGGTTCGAAGCGAATCCGAAGCAAATAGTGATTTTGGTCGAATAATTTCGAATCAAATTCGAATAGTATATATCACATATTATAAAGAAAATGGGCATATTTGTCATGACCTAACTAACCTGCACAATACAGTCGAACCCGTTTATAACGAACTCGAAAGTGCGCGAAAAGTGGTCGTTATATCAGTAGTTCGTTGTATATGGACTCGCCCTTAAAACGTGCACTTAGCGACCAAACCGTTTTATTTTTCTGCGCACTTTAATAAAAAGTGCTAGCAACCCCCTCCGGTGAGGAGTTAGGCATCTTCCCGTGTTAAAGGAGCACTGACACAAAATTTCGAAGGCGAGATAATGAGTGAAATAGATGTATGTGGAGACATAGACAACGCCTACGAAATATCAAGGGCAAATATAGCCTAGAACATATTTAAAATCAATTTCAAAGTGCATGCCGCACGACTGAGCGAGATGCGAGCCCCTCGCGACGCCGACATCAACGCGGTAGCAATGTAAACAAACTACGTCACGATTTTGTGTTGGCTGGTTGTTGGTTGTGCCCTTGCGCTACCTGCTACCGCGCGCGCCGCCTACGTCACAGTTCTGCGTGGTCACGTGGCCAGCTGCGTTTATCTTGCTACCGGAACTGCTCCTGACTAGCTCGGTGCTCTTTGAAACCGAAACTGCGACTGGGCGCTCTAAAAACGTCTGTAAATAACTAACCGTCGCGCACTCGCGCAAACGAGGTTTCCAGCCGTGATAAGTGGGTCGTAAGCTACCTATTGCAACAAAAAAAACAAGGTGCAAAATTTTTGTGTCAGTGCTCCTTTAAGCGACGCCCGCTGCGTGCTCACGAGTGAATATTTTCAGCTGTCACTTGTTGCCATGAAATTGGTCTTCTGGGCCCTAGTCAAGCTGTTTCATTACAGCTTTTAGCTCAGGAGACCATCCAGAATGTAATGTTTTTGTTTTATTCTGGAAAATAAAGAGAATGACTTAAACCACCTATGCTGTGAACTGGCGCCGTTTCACTAAAGCGCGGTGCCGCCACGTGGAGCCGATCATCCCTGGCTAGTTGCGTGCAGCGCGTCGCCTACTCGGCTCACGCCGTTATCGCCGGGCCGTTTGCTGGCTTCTGTATGCGCGCATTTGTGCGTTCTTCATGCATGCTTCACTCCGGACCGTGCATGGGTGCGGCGCGTAGCCTGTTCGTTCAACACGATGAAGGCGAGCATCTTGCAAGCAACGCGCTAGCGGACTCACACGACGCGGCGGCGGCAAACTTGCGAATGGCAACATCGCGCGCTTGTGCTGCGGTTACTCCGCACTGTTTACGCCACACGCGCAGCGGAGCAGATAGCTGGATAAGGTTGTCGGCGATTAGACATAATGGCACATTCATCGCCAGCCGCCACCTCACCTTTGCTCTTTTATCCTTGAAGGCATCGTCGCAATCGCGCGGTAGTTGTAATCATCGATAGGGCGGTCTCTGCCGTTACCGAAGAGACAGAACACCTTTTGCGGCAGGTTGTGGTTTTGGCGAGCTGGTGGTCGGAGCGAACTTTTATGTGATGAAAAGTTATCGCTTGTTGCATTTGTGGCTTCTTGCGCTCCAAGGCGTTGTTTGGTTCATCGTAGGCGGTCGTAGATACAGAGAACGGCGTCAGAAAGCGTTGCCATGCGACAGCTGACCGCAAGGCTTCATGCTGCCTCCTAATTTTTTTTTCCCTCACTGCCGTTCTGCCAGTGAAGAAACGCCTGGAAAGTGGGCGACCTCACTCGCAGCGTCCGAAATCTGCGTGCGGTACTCGCCGCGGTCTATGACATCGTCGTCGCGAGTGAACAGCAGCGGGGCACGCGAGCACGCGCCTCTCTCGTGCTTAGAATGCCTGCTCTAACTTTTTTTTTTCGCTTCCTATAAGCCATATTTTTACCGCGACCGTGTCCGAAGTGTTCGTTGTAACAGTAGGAGGCCTTGAAAAATGTTCGCTATATGTGGACGCCGTTTCAATGGGTAGCATAGGAAAATCGTAAGTGCACCCAAATATGGTCGTTATAACCGATAGATCGTTATATCTGGGATCGTTATAAGTGGGTTCGACTGTATTTAAAAAAAAATTGAAACAAGGCCTGTGCAAATGCCTTTTTTTTTTTGCTTCAAAGGAAGTGGAAACAACTTTGAACAGTAGCAGGATTTGGCTTCCGGCAGAATGCAAGTGATAACCTGTAAAATAAGTTATGTTATAAAATTTACTATACTTAAAGCATATAAGCCAGTATAACAAGCTTTTAAACATAAAAAAAATGAATCGATGTGAGGATAATCTCGTCATTTAACCGTGAAGTGGCGCTTCGCGGCAGTTTGGATTTCCCCTAGATACGTTTTCACGGCTTAGCACCACTTAACTGCAGCGAAACCACCTTTACAAGGGGTTACATGTGGACTAATATACATTTGGATAGGTGCTTTCACGGCTTAGCACCCCTCTAACTGCAGTGAAACCACCTTTACAGGAGGTTACATGCGGACTAATATGCATCTGTTGGGACGCGTGTACGCGCGGGAGAAGAAGACACGACCGCGCGGCGTGGATCCCAAACATCAACTGTTTATTCAGGTTCTCTGGAGGTTCCGGAGAGCAGCGGAGGGTGGCGCTGCCTGGCGGCTTGGCTTGGCTTGGCTGCCGCCACAGCACTCCCCCCTAGTGAGTTGCCGAACGGAGTTAAAGGTCCAGGCGAGTGGGTGCTCTTGATAGCCGCCCACTGTGCGTCAGCCGGGAGGGCACCTCGTGGACTTGGGCTGGCATTGAAGCTGGGGGGTCCTGGCGATGATTCCCTTAGTGGAGGCAACACGGCGTCGTCACAGTCCATGTGTGCTGGCTTGATGCGGTCCAACGACACGACCTCCTCACGGCCGTTTCTCTTGATTGTGAATTGCTTGTTGCCACGGCGGAGGACTTGAAACGGCCCATCATAGGGTGGCTGAAGAGGTCGCCGAACCGCGTCGTGTCGTACAAACACATATGGGCACGATGTGAGCTGTGGGTCGACGTGCACCACACGCGACCCTGGGGGCCGTGGAGGTACCGCGCGCAGTTTGCTCATGACGTTGCGTAGGCGAAGTGCATAGTCGCTGCAAGCTATGGATGCCTCCTCTGAGCCGCGCGCAAAGAGCTCTCCCGGCAGCCTGAGTGTCGTGCCGTAGACCAGCTCAGCTTCTGCCACGCCTATCTTGACGACTTGCTAGTCGCCAGCAGCACTCCGGAAGAGCACGTGAATCATCTGCGCATCGTCTTCCAGCGCTTAGTGGAACATGGCGTGGTCGTGAACATGGCCAAATGCGAGCTTGGTGTGCGACAACTCTCGTTTCTTGGACACGTCATCTCCGCCTCAGGAGTTCTTCCTCAACCCAACAAGGTTGAAGCCGTGCAAGGATTTCCGCAGCCGACCGCCAAGCGCCAGCTTCGGGAATTTCTGGGTTTGGTAAACTTCTACCGCCGTTTCATTCCCCGCTGCGCCCATATCCTTCAACCTCTTCACGACCTGCTGGCCACTTCACGAAATGGCTCGGACACCCTCTCCTGGTCTCAAGAAGCAAAAGAAGCCTTCTGCGAGGTCAAGGACGCTTTGGCAAACGCCGCACTGCTTGAATACCCCAGGTCCGGTGTCCCGCAGAGCGTAATGGTGGATGCCTCCGATACAGCCGTTGGGGCTGTATTACAGCAGCTCGTTGGGGGAATCTGGCGCCCGATTTCCTTCTTTTCGAGGAAGCTAACACCTACCGAGCGCCGCTACAGCACCTTCGGGAGAGAACTGCTGGCCGTGTACGCTGCCATACGACATTTTCGCCATTTCCTGGAAGGTGTAGAGTTTTTCGTCCTCACCGACCACAAGCCGCTTACTTATGCATTGCGCTCGCTAAGCTCCGACGGTGGAACGCACACAGCACGTGAACGGCGCCAAATGTCCTATATATCAGAGTTCACGACTGATATCCGCCACGTCAAAGGCGGCGACAACGAGGTAGCGGACGCCCTCTCACGGAATCCTGTGAACGCCATCATGCCCACACTACAGGTTGATCTTCCCGCTTTGGCAGCCGCTCAACGTGAAGATGACGAACTGAAACACCTGTTGACCGCGACCACTGCCCTGAATCTTGAGTGGATCCCAGTTCCCGGATCCGAGGACAAGGTTTGCTGTGACACAAGCGTCAGTAGAACTCGCCCGTTCGTGCCCGCGAGCCTCCGTCGCCATGTGTTCGAGTCCTTGCACAGACTGTCTCATCTGGGGATTAGAGCCACCCAAAGACTGGTGACGGCAAGATTTGTCTGGCCGGGCGTAAATCGGGACGTCCGACGCTGGGCACGCGAATGTGTAGCTTGCCAGCGCTCTAAGATACAACGCCATACCTCGACAGCACTGGGAACACTCCCCACTCCCGGATTCTCGCTTTGATCATGTCCACCTGCTGTGGCGGCAGCCAAGCCAAGCCAAGCCGCCAGGCAGCGCCACCCTCCGCTGCTCTCCGGAACCTCCAGAGAACCTGAATAAACAGTTGATGTTTGGGATCCACGCCGCGCGGTCGTGTCTTCTTCTCCCGCGCGTACACGCGTCCCAACAGTGGTGACCCGGACGTGATATTGTGTATGTGCGGTACCGGGTATCTGTCTGGAGTCGTTACCTGGTTCAGCGCCCTATAGTCCCCGCATGGTTGCCAGTCTCCCGGCGTTGACTTTGGCACCATATGAAGTGGAGATGCCCAGGCGCTCGACGAGGGTCTGATGATCCCTAGCTCCATCATGTGTTCAAATTCCTGTCGTGCGACCTTCAACTTCTCTGGAGGCAAACGGCGAGGCCGCGCGTGCACGGGTGGGCCGCTGGTGGCGATGTAATGGCGTACCTCGTGCTTCACCGCGGCGCTGGCTGGCGGCTGCCTCGTCAACTCGGGAAAATCCTGCAGAATGCGAGTAAAACGTTCTGCACCGGACGGCCCGAGCAGAGTGGGGCTCAGCGGAGGGTGGTGCGAGGGATTGCCTTGCACAGTTGCCTGCGACACGGGATCGTGAAGGCGGCGGTTGCGCACGTCGACGAGAAGGCCGAAATGCCGAAGAAAGTCCGCACCCAAGATGGCGAACTTCACTGCTGCCACGATGAAAATCCACCGGAACGTTCTGTTCAAGCCTAAATCGAGTGGCAGCGAGCGATGTCCGTAGGTGGCGATGGTTGTGTTGTTGACCGCCTGAAGCGGGGACGCACCGGGGACCTGGCGATCGGTGGACCCAACCGGCAGCACGCTCACCTCAGCGCCGGTGTCCACGAGGAATCGAAGGCCACTGTCGCGGTCGGTGAGGAAAAACACTGATGGACGACGTTCGGGGGCCTCTGCGACACTGGTCGTCCTCAGTGCCGGCCGCTCCCGTTTCCCGCATAGTCGCACGGAGGGATGCATTTGCGGGCAGCATTGCCATGCTTCCTGTGATACCAGCAGATTCTCTGTTGCACTGCTGGGCGCTGGCGCTCCTCGGGAGTGCTGCGGGCCTGCATCGCTGCGACGGTATCGGCGAGGCGGGATATCTGCTCCCGGATGTCATGCAGCGTGGTCGTGGGCGCGCCGCCGGCGATGTCTGGCTGTAGCGCCGCAACGGACGGCGGAGCGACCGCCAGCACCGAGTCCGCGAGCTCGGCGAGTTGAGATAGGCGTTTGTCGGCAGCCGAGGCGAGGACCATGCGCACGTTGACCGGAAGTCGCTGTAGGAACAGCTCGCGAAGCAGTCTGCTGTCGGCATCGGTGGTGGCTGCGCCGGCCGTGTGCAACAGCTGCCTCATGTGGCGCAACAATTGGCTGGGCGTCCGGTCCCCGAGCTCGGTGTCGTGCAGTAGCTGCTGCAGTCGCTGAGGCTCCGACGGCGTGAGGCGGGTGATGAGCAGCTGTCTGAGCGCTGTGTACGCGTTCTCTGCAGGTGGAGCGACCAGCAGATCGCGTATCTCGCTCGCTATTGCCGGTGGGAGGCTGGCGACCACGTGGTGGTACTTTGTTAGCTCAGCGGCAATACGACGAGCGGTGAATTGGGACTCCACCTGCAGGAACCACAGCTGCGGGTCCGCTGTCCAAAACGGCGGGAGCCTGATGTCGACGGCGGAGATGGCCAGTGCGTCAGGGGGAGTCTCCATGGCGTCGATCGCTTGAAAAAGGCGGTAAGCCTCGTCCGGGTCACCACTGTTGGGACGCGTGTACGCGCGGGAGAAGAAGACACGACCGCGCGGCGTGGATCCCAAACATCAACTGTTTATTCAGGTTCTCTGGAGGTTCCGGAGAGCAGCGGAGGGTGGCGCTGCCTGGCGGCTTGGCTTGGCTTGGCTGCCGCCACACATCTATTCGTTCGTTTCGAATACTTCGAAATTTTCAATAATTTGAATTCGAATCGAAGCGAATTCGAATACTGCAATATTCGTTCGAATATTCGCACAAGTCTAAAAAAGACGATAAAATCTGGGGTCGTAAGAGCCAAAACTGATAGTGTGGGAACTCGGATGAATTGTGACCACCTAGGGTGCTTTAATAATCGCTTAGATTTAAGTACACAGGCGTTAACTGTTACATTTCACCTCATCAGAATACGGCTGCCATGGCAGGAATCAAACCAGCGGCCTCGTACTCCTTAGACATCGTGGCAGGAACAAAAGCTTCGCTTTTTTTTTGTTTGTTTTTTTTTTGTAATAGAGTGCTACCACATAAAGAAAAGATAGAAAAAGTTTGTTCAACATGTGAGTTGAATCCAAGACATCACAGTCAGAAGCTGAACTATTACAGTGATATTCTTTCTGGCAAGTACAGATGGTGACATTTTTTTTGTGCAATAGAAGACTAGAATAGCTAACAAGTGCACTGTTTTCAACATAAATATATGGTGGTAAAGTAAACGATTACTGGTGAAAAAAAATTGCACCTCTTGATTATTCGATATTCGAAGCTATGTATTCATATTGAATTCATATTCGAAAATTTTGATATTCCGCACACCCCTAGTGGGAAGCTTTAAGCCATCCACACCTTACGCAATGCAATTCACATTATGAAACACCTGGTTGTTATTTTATGTTTCTATCACGCTTTATTAGATATATTAATGACATTCCTTGCCCGACATGACGCCTGTATAGGGTCTTTTTGCGGGGAAAAAAAAAAAGCCGGGCGTAGCATGCACTACTGGAAAAAGGCTAAAGGAGCTTATCGGTTCCTAGCTGGTCCTGGCCATACGAAGTGCTGCTAAGTAATGCCAAGAGATGCCAAGTTATAAGAAGTAATGCCAAGTGGATGCCAAGTTCCAGTAGAGTCCAGAAATCTCGCTTGGCAGCGTGCCGCGATTCCTGGTAAGAGGTATACGGAACGAAGTAGGGCATTTTGCACAGTTGGCTGTGGCGCCACATCTGGCGCAACCAAGCAGTTGGGCACACTGTCCAGGCAGGCGGGCTGGTGGCGGGAGCCGTGTATAGGCTAGCACACAGCTGTGCAACAAGCTGCTAGGCAATGCACAGTGACGTAATGGCAACGCGGAGATTTTTGTTTGCGTTGAACAGACTGTTAAAAGTTCAAGCATCAGTGTGGCTGTGTGGTAGAAATCTCAACTGCCATGCGGAGAGCCCAAGTTCAAATCCCATCTGACCCTGGATATTTTGTTTTCACTTTGCGCCCCTGTCTGTATTGTCCTCTAGGCAGCTTCAAAATTGAGCGCAGATCAGTCACGCTGCAGATGTATTTTATTTGAGAGAATTGCGAATGCAGCTGCAATACAAGGAAACAACTGTCTTTTGAGAACAAAGCACTGTCTCAGCCACCATGGTTAGAAAATGCTTACAAATGGGTGGTCCCAGACGCATGATGCCCTGCTAACAAGAGGGCATAAAATTGTAGTGCATAACAAAATGAAATGCAAGTGCATTGTGCCTAACATGTGATGCACACAAGTGAGAGAAAGCCCTACTTACAGGCAGCTGGGCAAACAGCAACTCCACTAGGGACAGCAGACAATGCTGGCTTGCAGTGCACTTGGTCGCAATCAGGCACAGTTGGTCAGCTGCACACTGGCGTATGGACCTGCATATAAGGTTGCACATGCAATATGCTTTGCAATACCATGCAAAGCAACGAGATATTTTACTGTCCCCAGAAAAAGCCCTTAGCATTCAATGCATCTCGAATCTCTCGACAATGAAATGTTGCGAAACAGAAATCCTGCAAAAGCATGAACTGATAGGACATTCACACACACATTATCAGCTTGCGCAAGGTCAGCACACTCTAAAATGCACTCAAATGTATTTGCTTCACAACTAAATTGTGCAAAGTTTCACAGCAAGGGCGAAGCAATAAATGTGATAGCAACACATTGTAATGTTATACGAAGTAAGGTTGGCAGCTAACTCTTCTGGATCCGATATCACGTAAGTCTACAAAACGCTGGTGGAAGAGAATACAGCCGCTCCAGGGAGAAACGCTCTTTTCGTAGTCTCTTCGCAATCAAAACTCAGAAGATCACAAGTCAAAGAGCCCCACTATGTGTTTTTGAGAAATAAATGCTTTTTTTGCCTCTGCACCTCTATTTTGGTTTGACAGCCTCAATATTTACCGTATTTACTCGCATAATAGGCGCACTCGCATAATAGGCACACCCCCAGTTTGGTCGCGAGAAATCAGATTTTTTTTATTTCCGCGCATAATAGGCGCACCCCGACCTTGGCCGTGATCAGTATAGTTCTGTACCGTATTTTGCACGGTCGCCATTCGACGCCCTCTTACGTTAACTGGAGCGAGGAAAAAGAAAAGAAAAAAGACCGCGGCAGCGCTGCGCCAACTGCGCGGGCTCGCCGATTGAGGAAGAAGGGCGGTTGCCTGGGCGTCGGAGTAACCTTTGCACCAGCGTGGCTCCGGCCGCTTGCTGGCCGGAGCCATCAAGTGCGTCCTTATCAAGTGCGCCTAGAGTGTCCTGTTGTGAAAAGCGTCGTCGTGCATTTGCTACCTCGTCCGCAAATTTAAAAGCTTTTCGGCTTTCCGACGGGAGCTTTCACCTTTGCTGCCACTACGCGGACTTGCACAGGCTTGGCGGACTTTTGTCGCCGCTTGTTTCCCGGCCGCGAACCTTAACATCGTATCACACGCGCTGCTCTTGAAATCGGTGCTTTTCGACGCCCAAAATCTTCATGTCGTCTTGTACAAACTTCCCGCGACAACATGCTGAATCGTAGGCTAGGCCTAATCAGCGTTGGTTGCTTTTAGGTGGCAGTCGCGGGCGATCAACGTGGTTTTGTACGGAATCAACGTAACTCTTTGCGGTGGCTCTACTTGAAGGAAAGGGGGCATGGGTGGTGCTTGTAACACTCGAATGGTGGTTCGCGATTCGATGTCTTCGATATGGGGTGCGAGCCCGTGAAATCGAACGATCGGTACCATTCAGAGCACAAAATTTCGGTCGTGATGAAACATAATCGGTGAACTTCCACGATGGCGCTTTCTTTTCGTGCATTTTTTTTTTTTTTTGCATTCATTTTGTCAGCAACGCGGGTCTTTCGATGTTAATATTTGGAAATTTGAATGCTTGTGAGCACACCGCATCGCGTGCCTCGATTCTCGGACACGCGAGACTGCATGCTCAACACTTTTTGCGTTAGAGTAGCCTGGCTGTAGTGCGGATATTCGTGACTTCGGTGATTTACGTTATCAGCGGTCTATGCTGTACAGTCGATCCCGGATATATCGAACTCGGACATATCGAATTATTGGCTATATCGAACAGTCGAGAAATCCCCTTGAACTTCCCATGCAAAAGTATAGGGCTGGTGCACGCGTATATCGAACTCCCGCACGGCGAGACATCCTCTATATCGAACGCTGCGCCACACCGAAGCCCAGAAACTGCAGTTTTCCTAACCAATATTGCTCATTTTTAGGCCGCGTTCCTATCCCTTTTCGCGCGCTGGTGACGAAAAAGTGGTGTTATTCCATAGCGTTGATCTGGCTTGTTGCGCCGCGCATGTGAATGCAGCGGTATGTTTGATGCGCGATCTGCAGGTTTTAACGCACGGACATGGTGTTTTCAAAGGCCGATTGCCGAGGGCGTGAAAATGAGAACACGAAGCGACTCGGCGGCCTCATCGCAATGTTCGCATTCCCTTCCGTTCGCGCACGACGGCATGCGGACACGAAAAGCATTGCCTTCGAGATCCGCAATCTCGTGACGTAATTTTGTCGTTTTTGGTTTTAAAACGCACATCTCGGAGGCTACGCTTTTCTTGCTTTTTGCGCCAAGTTACAAAGCCACAAGTGCCATCGCTATCACCAACATGTCGACGGTATGGTGCCATAGCGACGGTGGGGGGCTTGCTTGGATCTTTTATTATTCGTGGGCAGCGGTGTGCGGTGTCTCTTGCGGCTTGTGGACTTGTGTACTTCTTGCTTCGTTCCTGTACTGATAAATTCTTATTCGGGAGCCTAACTAAGCATTGACCCGCTCGTGGCAATAAAAATGATGACTGGTGCTTGGAACGACGTCTAGTAAAGCACCGTCGTGAACTGTTTCCTAATCGAATTTGGTGCCAGGTGACGACTTTGGTTGCCGCTGACAACGGCGTTCGGTGCCTCAGTGAATTTTGCGACTTATTAGCATTTCCGGGCGCTATCTCGGACGGGAGCGCAGCTAGCGACTTCATCAGTGCGGCGTAGCTGTTTCTGAGAGCATCGATGCCGAGATAACGGCTGACGTTGCCAGTGCCCGCAGAAGTGGACCCGTGTGGTTATGAAGATGTCAACGCTGCCGCTGCCTCCAATAACCATTTACCGCGCTACAGTGCAATCACCGCTGTTGTGGCCGACGGTGCTGAACTTGCTTATTTGCAATGATACTGAGGATGACTCGATGAACTTGACGGCGCGCGAGAAGCAAGACACGTTTACGAACTATTTTCATGCGAAATAAAGTGCGGTAACTTGCAAAAGAAGTTGTCACCTTGTTCTTTAGCATACTGTTAGAGAACAGTAATGTTAGCGCTTGTTACGATTTCCGAAAACTGTTTCGAGGCCTGCAATGCTTTAATTTAGGCCTTAAATGCGCATATTTTGTATTTCGAATTACAGTCGACATCCGATTTCTCGGACGCCCGAAATTCCGGACATGCCCGATTTCCCGGACTCATCTGCGGCACCGTCAAGTTCCCCATAGAGTCAATGTATTAAAAAGTCCAAAATTTCGAACGCTTATAGCCTTCGCTGTCCGATTTTCCGGACTTTTTACCGCTAACCGCCGACTCGAAGTCGCCATCAATAACCATTTTGTTTTTCTCGTATCCTCGAACCCCCCCCATACTCGCACGATGGCCTCTGAAACAGCGCGCCGGCGAGCTATCTCGGAGGCTATGCTCGCACCGCCGGAACAGGTGTGGCCAGCCGCACCGCGCCGCGGCTACCGTACCCTCGCCACAATCTAGCACACGCCAATCCGTTGCCAGCCATAGCTTAGCCAAACCTCACTGTGTTCATCAGGTGTTCATTCACGTATTGTTTTGTAAGCTCTGCGGTAGATTGTGTGCTGCTGCGCGCTATCGGCGCTATCTTCAGCGTTCGCGTGTCCCGATCTTCAACATTCGCTTTTGACAGCGATGGCACCGACTGCTCCTTCGTCTGCGTCCGCACCTTCGAAGCGCACAAATCCCCCCTCTTAACGCAAGAGACTCTCCGGAACTGTTTTCGCTGACGTTGCCTTCGACGATCTGCGCGCTGCCGGCGTTTCAATTCCAGCCGGGGTAACCTTTGAGGGCTTCGCCGACGCTGACGAAGACCACGAGCTCTGTGCGGAATTGACCGATGACAAAATCGTTCAAGTTACGGAGGATTCCGAAGACTCGGACACCGAGAACGATGAGGCAGCGCCTGCACAGGCGACGAGCTCGGAGTTGATGCGAGCACTGATGACACTGTGATCGATCAGACAACGTGACGTTAGCTGAAATTGAGGCAGACATCATCGCGGGCTAGCGGAACGCCATGCAAAAGAAAATAAGCGACTTCATTGAGCCAAAGTGTTGACCAATGAGGTAGCGCCGGCTACGACGGACTTTTTTTTATAAACGGCTCTTTTTAGAGCCACCTAAACGATGCACTCGCTGAATTGCAATGGGAATCCAGTACTCCGGCCGTGACCTTCGCCGTCAGAGAAAAATACCTATAAAAAAAGTGCGTTTTCGCGTGCATTCGTTTTTCCGGACTGCCCGATTTTCCGGACGTTTTCGCGGTCCCTTGAGGGTCCGGGAAATCGGACGTCGACTGTATCGATATATCGAACTATTTCGCGATCCCCTTCGAGTTCGATATATCCGGGATCGACTGTAGTCAGAAATAAAATTTTCGGAAATTTTACCCCGCGTAATAGGTGCACCCCGAACTTGGAGCCGGATTTTCTGGAAAAAAAAGTGCGCCTATTATGCGAGTAAATACGGTACTTAATTCAGGTCATAGATTTTCCAGGATAGCATGTTTATTTGTCGCATTTTCTTTGAAAATGAAACAATGAGGTTCTACTGTGTTTCAACGTAAAGGATGTGCATTGCGAGAAAGCATTAGTGACAAGGAGAGCATGGCATACGGTTTCCAGGAGTTGTGGTGTAAAAAGGCATTTATGTAGAGGGCATTTCTAACCATACTGGCATCGCCACCAGCTTATCTGTCTGTGGTATTGCTATGTTGGCTGTGTATAAAAAATGCGAAAATAAAGTGACATAGTGATTCGCCTGCCCGGAAACTAGGCTGAACCCTCACTACATGGCTTCTACCGCAACGGTGGAAGGCGGCATGCCAGCAGGGATGTGCTGTGGATAACAATCACTGGTGCATTCGAAGCAGTCATCAGGGCGTGGCATGAATAACAGTGACAAGAAGAAGGATGGTACTTTGCCGAGCACACTCGCAAATACGCTGGCTCCCATGTTTGCGTTGGCTAACCTCAGACCTCCATCACCCTTCAATTTCAGCAAGCCAGCGCAGTGGAAACACTGGCACATCTAGTTCAAGACTACCTTTATGCTTCGGCCAGTGCGTGCCCGCACACTGCTGTACACTATGGATCCCAATTTTCTGCTCACTGCAGGCGTCAGAGGCTCCAAAGGAAGGATAGTTGCACCATCAGGAGGGTAGCACCCATCTTGTTCTTTCGTGTTATGTGTCCTCGTTCAATTTGCGCCAAACGTATCCTCAGTTATGAACCAGTACCAACTAGCTCAAACCAGAATTCTGCTAGAGTCAAGAAGCTGCTAGTGCATAACTGTTTAGTCGCTGGCTTGCTTGACAGCAACCTGTCCAACAAACTGTGCAGGTGCTCAAAGCTCAGTCTTGAAGAAGCTTTGATCCAAGCATGCCAACAAGAGGATGCAGAGAAGGAGTGCACTGCACGTGAGTACGGCATCTTCGGTCGTCTCTGTGGATGCAACAACAGGGAAAGTGAATCGTACGTAACAAAGGCACCCGCAAGAGCCCAACGGTGGTCTCCGCAAATTCAAGTTTTTTTGGGCTCAGATCAATCATGATGCAAGACCAGCCAAGGTGTGAAAGACGCTAGCACTTTGCTTCCTGATCACTCCTTAAGGGGAGATGCTACTCGAAAAAAGTTTTTCTTATTTCTTGACATATATCTTTGAAATTTTAGGCATAGGTAGATCTTGTGATGCTGATTTCAAAACTGTAATTGTTTTTCCAATAGCTATAGTAGTTCCAGAGTTACTAAAATTTTGATAACAAAATATAGGGTTTTTTGTGCACACTTTTGAGCTTGCTAAAAATTTTCACACAAAATCCCAATATGGCTCATTTTGCTGCACATGAGCAGTACAATACAGAAAAGTACCTCAAATAAGTGCTTAACTTGGTACCTTTGATAAAAAAAATCAAGGGCACCAAATGTATATTTCAGATCTCCCCCCATCAGCTTATCAAGCTATGGAACAAAAATCTGTGACGAGTATTGCAACTTCATATAGATATCTGTATTCTAGAGTGGCTGACGAAGCTCTGTGCAAAATTATAGGACTATTTAAGTGGACTATTTTAAGTGCATGAAAGTTTTTGCACAACACATGAGAATTGCCTCCAAATGGAAATTGAGAAAAACGCATTTGAAAGTTATAAATGAAAGGTCATCTTTGTGGCAAAGATACGCTTTTTAGAATGATTTCTTCCATCATGAGAGCTTGGGAACCATGGTTATTTTGAGCGTGTGGCTTTGGTGAACTCGTCATGCGAAATGCAATGGCAAACAGCCATGTGACCATTTCCAGGGAACTTTAGACAATCACTTCTTTATAGTTTTTAATAGCCACCTTGTGCTCTTTAAAAGCAATTTTAACCTACTTCAAGTTTAATTACAACCTTGTTTTCTTTTGTCAAGAAAGTAGAGAAACTAAGCTTGTGAAAGCAAGTAAAAAACAAAAAATATGTAATTTTGGAAAAAACTTGCGTTTTTCGAGTAGCATCTCCCCTTAAGACTGAGCAGACATACAGTCCTCAGCTGTCACTTGGGCTGAGCAGCGGTTCACCAAATTCCTTTGTGGCGTCAATAGACCTTTTTCAAGCAATCCCAGAACGCCCCGCGGGCGCGCGGAGCACTATGGGAAAAGTGTGTACGACGAGCGAGCCGGCTGGCCAGCTGTGCCGTCGCTCGCTGCTCTTTGCGCTGTGGGAGCACGAAACAAAATGAATACGTCGCCGCTTATTGACTGTTATTAAATCCTAAATACTACACATGTCCGAACCTCTACACATGAAATGATGAAATGTGAAAGGAATAACTGGTCAGTCAGCGCTGTATTTACGAGTGGATGTATGTCGGACGGAACAGTTAAGCGGCATTCAAGTTATCGCGTGCCGATACATGTAGTCAAAACGTACTATCGTGAGCTATGTGAAGTGGAACACAGAAATTGGCAAGTCAAATACGTGTTTAATGACGAAGGGTTGGGTCTAAAATTCACTTGTCCAGTGCCTTGCTCTAACAATTGGCTGTTTCTTGGTACATGCTTTTTTTAAGTTTCACCGCGAAGCATGTTTGCAGGTAGTGTTAATCGAAACCAGTGTTTCATTTCGCGCCGGCGCATTCGAATATTGTTTAACGAGGAATGTGACGTGACGCTTACGTGCGCGGGCCAGTCGATAAAAACTTGTGCACATAAGCTGAGCATTATATTTTCCAGCTGCAAATTGATCACTTCAAGGAAGTGGTGTATCGTGTGTATCATCGCATCGGTTTGCCAAAAGCTCATTAGCACTGCAAAGAAGGATAAATAAGGACGTCCTCCACGCGTGAATAATGTAGAAACTAGAATTATTGCAGTTATTCCATATATTCATAAGAAGCCGCACGGCCTCAAAAATGCATGGAAGCGATAAGAGGAGAGGGTTGTGTTTTCCGTAACAAATACACTTAGTCGCACTTGCTCTTTAGTGCACAAAAGGTCGCAGGGGTCTGCAGCGGGCAAAGAAAAATGCGGCCAGATGCTTCCAAATTTAGCTTAACAAATTGTTTCTTTTTTTTCCAATTTTTGTGCAGCAGTTGTTAACCGAATTCCTGTTTCATGTGCTCACGTGTACATCGGCCAGGCGTACTGGTCAATGTATAACGTGCCTCAGAGCGCATCAGAGTGATTGGAGCCGTTTTTTCATCTCGCCTCGCATTGTCAGTGATGCAAATCTAATACAGTCTTCGACATCCTAATCAGACCACGCGAGCGATCTCGGCGACCTATCACATCATAAAGAACGCAGCACTTTGTGTAAATCAACCTTCTCTAATCGTTGCAAGACAAGGAATTCAACTTTATTAATCGACTGTGACACACTCCTTGGTTGTTTCACTTTTTTGTGTGTCTGTGATGTGGTGCGTGTAGGAACGAAAATAAGTTTGTGAACGACAGTGACAAAATAAGAAGAAAGTTGATATGACACCGTGATAATAACCACGGGAAGAAAACAAAGAAGAGGAGCTACGCGAGAAACCCTCGTGGCGCGAGCAGCTGGAGAGAGAAAAAAAAGTAGAGAAAAGGAGGAGCGCGTGGGAAGAACGAGGAGCGGCTACAGGAGGGCGGAAGAAGCAGCCATGCGACGAGCAATATTGGCTCCTGCCGACGCCTGTATCTCCTTGAGCAGATGGCTGTAAACGTTTGGCGCAACTTGCTGGGCAACTGTACTGCGCACCTAAACGCCACAACGAATAATTTTCGGTTCCCCGTCAGCCATCCACAGAAATCAATACGAAAAATGTCTCATCACAACGAACATTTTTTTTGGGGTATTTCCGCTTCAACGAATTTTCCGCGAGTGCTACCACATAAGGAAAAGGAGCTTGGCTAGGGTTGCCGTGAAATTCCGCTAGTAACTTGACAATTTCTTTGCCAGAGCCGTGCGGCCGCATCGTAAGACCCATGTCATCATTGGACACGTGCGTTCTGCCACCACACGATAAACTTTTCGCCATTGAAAAATGCTTGGCGACAGATCGTCCATCCACCATAATTAGCAGGGACAGTTGGGCGAGTTGGTTGAAGTTCATCTTTAAGAAAAGCGCGAAAAAACCACAACAGACAGGTAGGAAGGAGACAGGACGACGCGTCGTCCTGTCTCCTTCCTACCTGTCTGTTGTTTTTTCGCATTTTTCTTAAAGATCATCCACCATAACGCTGCCGGCGGGTTTGATGCGCCTGCGGGCCGCGGCAGAATCGTTCAAGAACTCCGGCCACGTTTTTGACACAGCGCTCAAAATAAAACTACCGCTCGTCGTCACTAGCCTTGCGATCATGAATGACAACCACGGCACATTATGAAGGCACACGCACGGCCAGCGTGCACCTAGTCCAAGCATAACTTACATTCTGCCGCAACCACTGCAAACACAAATGCTGTCATGTCGACTCGATCATGGGCGACCACAAAAGTACGCGCACCGACTCAAAGCAATAAGGCTGCGGACAAAACCGCGGTAAACGCGATCACAAATAGCAGACGCAGTTATGAAGGCACGCGTACAGCCAGCGCGCACAGATTGAAAACGGAACTACCGTTGGCCGCAACCGCTGCGCAGAAAACCGCGGTTGCTATCGTCGTGATCATCGATAGCGAATAAGCACCGAAAGTACTCAGCTAACACACTGGAAGACTAAAGGCAACGAAGTCGTAAAAGGGCGCGAAGCGTTTCGGCTTTCCGGTCGCTCGCTTATCACTGTGGTAATGCGGACATGGTGCGGAGCTTCAGCACTTAGTTTTTGGTTGGCTTCTAGCGAAGCTTTGGCACGCTCGTTCGCGGCGCTGCACCCCTCACTACAAACCGCGTGAGACTGAAAAAAGATACTTGCGTATAGGAGGTATTCACTGAGCTCTTCCCGCCAGGCGGCGTCAGCGTGTGTGCCGCCATAGCCGTGGTCTTTCATCGATCCGGCATATGACAGCCTAATGTTTGGCGGTGCTGCACCTCCCTAAGCCGTTTTCTTAGAAAAATATTAACATAACACATGCTGCCGACAACTTTGGTTGTAGTCTAACGATGTTGTTCGCGCGCGAGACCACGAGCATGGCGACTGCCGCGCTAGCCCCCCCTTGTGGATGACGTCATGTGAATACCTCCTATAGGACGCCTTTCTTGCATTATTGAGAAGCCGTGCCGCAAAGCCAACTTGCGCACCGAAATTCGCGTATAACCCGCACCCCTTCAGCTCCAAATTTTCCGGATGTTTTGTGCGTGTTATACACGAGAAAATACATTCCCTCTACGTGCGGCCAATTACATCTGAGTTAGCGAGAGTTCAATGCAAAAGATAATGCATCCGCTTGCCGGTTCCAAAGAACGAGCCATAATCATCAAATCATCCAAACTTTTGTGGTCTATGCATGAAATTTCGCGACAACGAAATTCTGCAACAACGAATTTTTTCGCGCGTCCCGTCAATTACGTTGTAGCGGGATTTGACTGTATAACTAATACCATTAGAACAAAGTTTCCACACAACAAATAATTTTCATTTTCCCGTCAGCCACCCATAGAAAACAATGAAAAAGCTGTCTCGTCACAATGAATACTTATTCTGGGTATTTCCACTTCAGCGAAGTTTCCGCGAGTGCTACCACACAAGGAAAAGGAGCTTGCCTAGGATTGCCACAAAATTCCGCTAGCAACTCGACAATTTCTCGATGCCAGAGTCATGCGGCCGCATCGCAAGACCCGTGTCATCATTGGAGACATGCTTTCTGCAACCACACGCATATCACAACAATTTTTCACCATTGAGAAGCTCGGCGACATATTGTCCATCCACCATGATTCTGCCGGGGGGTTTGATGCATGTGCGGGCCGCGGCAGAATTGTTCTTAAGAACTCCTCCCGCCATGTTTTTGACGTAAGGCTCAAAACAAAACTACTGATCGTCGTCACTAGCCCTGCAATTGTGAATGACAACCATGGCGTTATGAAGGCACATGCACGGCCAGCGCGCACTTAGTCCATCTGCCGCATCTGCTGCGAACACAAATGCAGTCGTGATTATCGCAATCATGGGCGACCACGACAGTACGCGCACCGACCCAAAGCAAGGCTGCGGACAAAACCGCCGTAGCAACAATAGCAACAGATAGCAACAATGCAGTTCTGAAGGCACGCCCAGTGTGCACAGACTGAAAACGAAAACTACCGTTTGCTGCAACTGCTACGCAGGAAACCGCGATCACTTTCGTCGCAATAGTGAATAAGCTCCGAAGGTATGCAGCTAGCACATCGGAAGAATAGAGGCGATAAAGTCGTAAAATGGCATGGAACATTTCGGCTTTCCTGTCACTCACCTATGACTGTGGCACTGCACAGCTTCGGCACTTAGTTGGCCTCTAGCGAAGCTTTGGCAGGCTTGTTCGCGGCGCTGCGCGCTCGGCACACTTCAGGGTAGCTTGATTATCGTATTTGCTCGTGTATAACCCACCCCTGCATATAACTAGCACCCCCCAACTAAAAATCGCGGGAAATTAAAATAAATATATATATACAGTAGACTCCCGTTAACCCGAACTCAAAGGGACCACGGTCATTTGTTTGTCTTATCAGGAGTTCGGCTGATCAGGAAGTGCCCCCTTAAAAAGACATGCTAACATGCCAAGTGCTTCCAAATATGTCAACGCCACCTAAATTCAGCAGATGACGCAATCAGTTCAATGACATAGTTGACAGGGGATGCAAGACGTGGTAGGAACCATGACCTTTGGCAATGAGTTTAGAAGGCAGACCAGGTGCGCTCAATGCTTCAAATATTCGCATACCCATAATGCTTTCTTTAGGTTGTAGCTACGGTTGCAATTGACCACTGACCTGTGTGGGCAGTGCAGCAGCAGGTCGAGTACAAAGCGTGACCAGTCAGGGTTCCCCAGCAGCTGTGACAGGGCAGAGGGCTGCAGGCTCAGTGCCAGCGTCAGCGTCTCCAGGGCCTCTTGGCACAGCTCCTCATCGGCCACCTGGTGACAGAACACTGCTCTTTGGCCTCTTGCAATCGAACTCCCTTTTCAGCAAAAGAAGTTGAGATGCGATGGTGTCGATGATGTGCAACTCCAACAAAAACAGATACAACAAAAAAAAGGTAGAACACAGCGTTAATTTACGAGTAAGGGTTTTAATTAGAGCTGTGCGAATAGAAACATTTTGGGTGCAAAGCGAATTTGAATATTAAAGTTTGAGTGCAAATCGAATAGAATATTTTTCGAATATTTCTCGAACACATTGGGGCGAAATTGCACCAAAAAAGTTGCAGAGGATCCCGAAGCATATTCTCATGAGATAGCAACATGAAAGTGTTTCTTTCGCCTAGGTTGGTGAAGCGCTGAAGAGGTGGGGTTCTCTAGTTGTCTTATCAAGAATGAGGCAATCCTGAGGCTGAAGTCTGTATTTATTTACGTCATTTGGGGCAACCAATTTGGTGCCAACAACACTTCAGGTGTGAAAGGAAAAGACTATTTCCTCAGCCTCTCCTCCTCCTTCGACTTCTTTGGAGGCCCAACTCATGCGACCGACAAGGGAGCGCTCCCTACGAGTCCAGTTTCTTATCTGCCCTGTAGACGTCAATGTATAAAAACATCTGAAATCTCGGATGCCGAAAATCTGCCGTGCGATTCTTTCAGACTTTCTGGTCTGAAACAGCATTAATTAACACGTTCACTGCGGCGTGGGTCACCAGTGGGTCACGGCCTGTGCTCATCCTATGCGGTCGCGAAGTTACGAGCATGCATCTGCTTGCTAATGCAGTGATGCTACCGAGGTTCTTCTGATTTGGAGCAATTTTTGGAGCCGCAAAATTTTCATTTTGGAGCACTTTGGAGCAGCAGAAGTTTCCATTTTGGAGCACTTTGGAGCAGGTAATTTGGCATCTGGGAGCACTCCGGAGTGCTCCCAGATGGAGCAACTGGAGCAACTAACATCCTAGAGTACACTGGAGAAGCAAGTTGCATTTACATTCAAGGACCTGAATAATTATTTTGGGGCTCTTGTGAAGAGCTAGAAATATTTCGATGCATTGCAAATCTCAAGGAACCAATCATCTCAGGAACATTCCCTATTTCACTCGATGATGCAGAAATGAGGGTGTCATGTAGTTGAGCATTTTGGGACAACTTTTTCAGCGATTATTTTCGTAGCATATAAACAGAATACCGGTTCAATAAAATCGTACTTTATGAAATAACATTCTAAATACATGTATGTGGTAATCAGCAGACATTGTAGACAATCACTGCGACGTACAATTCCTCAACACTAAAGACTCACACTGTCACAAATGCATTGCCCTAAGACGACTCCAAGCAGTAAGAGAGGTTCTTTATCTTCACGATCGATTATATTGCTGGGCGTAACATGAGGTCACTTAGCTAGCCTCATAAAGCCAACCTCCTCCGACACTCCTTTCCCTCTCTCTGAGGCCTGGAGCAAGAGCATTCTCGCAGTGCTTCCGGACTATCGTTTGCGCATGCGCAGGGTTGCCCGGATATGGAGATCCGCTTCAATCGAGCTTCCGCGAAAGTGTCAGAAAGTTCGTTCAACGGTGGACTGCATGATTTAACAAACTTCGTTGTCCTTTTGCAGTGAAGTTGTATATGGCTAGGGAATTCTGTTTGTACATCGAAAACACCCTGTAGTGCCCTCTAGAAAACAGGGCAAAAAAAATTTAAAAAATAAAACTCACAGGGTATACCTTATCCATTCACCTAAGACGACTCGAAGGCGAGAGCCATTTTGTTTTTATTGCGACAGCAATTATATGGACAATTTCGACTTTTGCCGCCGCCGTCATGTTTTGTGTAATGTCCAAATCGATAACATCCCCCCGCGCATCGTATGTTTTACACTCGCGTAAAAGCGCGCGAGCGGGGCGACGAACGCGGCTGAAGCAGAGATAAAGAGAGCCGACCTATCTCCGTTGCACGGAGGCCGCACCCGAAGACATCACCGCGCGCGCCAGGCCTGCCATCGATTGCTACTCAAGCAGACAGGAACGCCCCACCCGTTTTCAAAGAGCATGAAAGAACGCAAAGGGAGGGGGTGGTGGGGGGGGTGTTGTGTCGCTAGAGCAGCAACACTGAACTTTGACTTTAAGGGCGCGGTCGCGATCGCTGGCGCGCGCTGTTTCGGCAGGCATCACAGACGGCTCGTATACCCGTCTACGCGTTGTGCTCTCAACGCGTACAGACTGCGCGAAAACGCTTCTCTCCCTGGAGCGGCCACTGATCCTTGATCCGCTAGGCGGCAATATCATCGCCGCGCCATTTTGGAGATCCGATCGTACGCGCCGTTCGTGCTGCACGTACATCGGCGTGCAAGAGGTGTTCCGGAGGTCTCTAGTCATCTAAGTCGCCGTACGGGTCTCGAACACAGCGCGTGCAGAAAGCTTTTCGCGGGTGCGGCGACTGCGCGGACCTTCAAAATGGCGACCCCGCCACTAGCGCTTCTCGCGGATGACGTCAAGCCTTACTTCGTATAACAATACAATTTGTTGGTATCGCATTCACTGCTTCGAGCTTAAGCGAAACTAACAAATTATATTGTTACACGAAGTAAGGCCAGCAGCTCTTTTGGACCCGATCTCGCGTAATTAAACAGAACGCTGGTTAATGGGAATATGGCCACTCCAGGTGCCGAAGCGGTTTTCGTGTTGTCAGTTCTTTAAACACGATGTAAGCGCAGAGAGCACAGCAAGATTACGAGTGTGGAAGACCTCTTTTTTCTTCTTCTTGTCGGTTGTTTACATCCGGCGCGCACTTCGTGCATTCACTGTTTACCTCCGACCTTCTCGGCGGCTTTTCCTGATGGCTGCGCATTGCGTGGGGCTCGCGCTGTCACGGTTTTCGGACACGGAATCAGAGCGTAATTTATTTCTCGATCTTTTTTTTTTCTCTTTCTACCCATATCTTTCATTCCCCATCCCCCCCTCCCTGTGCCAGCTTGTTGAGGTGACCTTAAATGAGACAGTTACAAGCTGGCACTTATTTCTTCACTTTTCTTTTAATAACCACTTAAAAAAAAAAAAGAAATTACGAGCAGTCTCACCATGCCTCGAGATAGCGCGCGCCAGCGACTGCGCCCTTCGAGCGACGCAGCCTCCCACCCCCCAGAACGAAGCAATGAATGCGATTTCCAAAGAATAATTAGAGCGCAAACACACGGCACATTCACACACGCAGGCACCAAACACACACCTGGGTGTGTGGGCGTGTGTGAATGTGCCGTGTGTTTGCGCTCTAATTATTTTTTGGAAATCAGCAACCAACTAGCCCAACAACGACTTCTTTTACTATGAATGCGATACCGTGATTTTATAATTTTTTTTTTTTTTTAAACATCAGCTATTGATCCTGGAAAGCGAGGGGCGGAGGTGTAACATTGTATCTATTCCTATGGTGTACCCAGATTTCATTCCGCGATGTCCAGAAATAGTCGTGAGAAACATTCTGGCGGCACGCGTGCAGTTATTAGTGAAAATTACTTTAACTACGTGCAGTGCGACTCTAGAAACGAGCTATCAACAGCGTTTCTGGAACGGACGACGTCCGCCGATGAATCGCTGCCACACTTACACGCTACCGATTGGCCAAAAGGTCACGAGCCTCTGCGGAGAGCGTGTTTTGCCGTTGGGCCGACTTGCACAACAGAAGCTGCATCGGCACCAAGCATAGGATCGTGGATTACTTGGGACCCACGCGCGACCACTGTTTATTGAGCGGAATAATTCTTGGTACGTGGTTGTGACTTTGGCCGCCCCGAGAACACGCTGCACATGTTTTTACGCGCCGGCGTGGCTATTGCTGATGATATAGCCCCCCCCCCCCCCCAAATCCGAGACTTTGGCGCAGTTTGGCGCAATTTCCGTTGATATTACCAGGATGGCGCAGTAAATCTGATTTGGCGCACTTTGGCGCAGTTGGCGCACGAGTGGAATCACTGCTAATGTGATACAGTTAAACCTGGATATAACGAACCTCCATATAACGAATTCCTCGATATAACGAAGTTTTCTATTCCCCGCCATTACTCCATAGAAACACATGTCTTTGCGACCTCTATGTAACAAAGTGGCAGCAGGAAACACCCTTGATATAACGAATTTTCGCCACCGACAACCTAAATATCTTGCCCCGGATTTTGCCATTTTGACACGAGCATGCATCTTCCGCAGTTGCCTCGCCGCCGACGAAGCGCGATCGGCGGCGTTGCGCACGGCGCGCTCGAAGCCCCGGTGACTGCGAGGCGTGCAGGCGGGCCGGCGCCCCTCGAGACGGCGTTGCCCCTGTTCTTGCTGCCGCAGGCGAATGTGCGCATGTGCCCTCCCCCTCCCTTCAAACAAAAAAAAAAAGAAAAAGAAAACGACTAGCGTTGGCAGCGCCACTCGTCGATTGCTGCAGAAGTCTCTGAACTGCACTTCGTTAGAGTGACACACACAAAAAAAAAAATCTTGCTCCGTGTCGGTACGCTTGAACTTCGCGTCGCATATGTGAGGCCATGGAGCATATGGAGAGCGCTTTTCCGAATTGTATTCCGCGGTATACATGTCGTTCGCTCGTCGTTTTCGACGCCGTGCACGTGTGCATGGTTTCACTGCGCGGCGCGCGCATGGAGTGGTCCCCGACGACGTTCAGCTTTGCGCTTTTTTTTTTTAAGCAGACAACCGTGTCGTCACTACCGAGATGTCAGATTAGGCGCTGGTGTAAACTGCCCGAGACCGCGGTGACGACGGATCTTCAGAGGTCGACTCGTCGCGCGCTGTGCAGTCATGCGCCGCGGCCACGAGTTCGCTAGACACTTGTGGCGCGGCGCAAGACTGCAAGGCGCGAGACGAGTCGACCTCCGAACGTAATCGGCACTCGCGATTAGCCGATTAGGCCCGGCAACACGATGGCGCGTTGAATACAATGCAATGAATGCGAAAGCAACAAATTGTAATGTTATACGAAGGCTGGCAACCTACTCTTTTGGATCCGATATCACGTAACCCTACAAAACACTGGCGTAAGAAAATACGGCCGCTCCAGGCAGAAGTGCTCTTTTCACAGTCTCTTCGCGTTGAGAGCGCAGCACGTGGAAAGCTTACGGGCCGAGCGCTGATGCTTGCCGAGATAGCGTGCGCGCCTGCGATCGTTAAAATCAAAGTTCACTGTTGCTGCTCGAGTGATCCCCCCGACCCCTCCGCGTCTTTTCATGCTCGTTCAAGACGGGTGGGGTGTTTCCTCATGGCTTGAGCATTCGACGGCTGGTCTAATATACGCGGGGGATCTTATCGCGTGCGGCCTCGGGGTGATAGGGATAGGCCGGCTCGTTTGATCTCTGCTTCAGCAGCACTCGTCGCCCCCACTCAAGCGCTTTTACCCATGCAGAAAAGTTACGATGCGCGGGGGCTTGATATCAATTTGGACTTTATACGGAACATAGTGGCGACGGCAAAAACCCGTCGAGAGTGTCTATATAATTGCTTGAATTTTGAAAGGCGCGACAACTTAGACGAAAAAACGAAAGAAACACACGAACACAAGCGCACTTGTGTTCGTGTGTTTCTTTCGTTTTTTCGTCTAAGTTGTCGCGCCTTTCAAAATTCATGCATCCGTACCAACTCGCCCAATTGTCAGTGCTATATAATTGCTATCGCAATAACAACGCAGTTTTTTACTGCTAAATAAGTGTTTTGGGAGAGCTCTGCCTTCAGTTCCCCTTTTGTTTAATTTGTGCGTTTCCTTAAACTGGATATAACGAAAACCTGTTTGTAACGAATTTTTTCGGGAGTTCATCAATTTCGTTATATCCAGGTTTAACTGTAATTTCGTGACAGATGAATGCAGATGTATAACTCTTGTTGCAAGAGGTTATAAATAACCAGAAGAATACTTTTCTGGTGTTAGATGCCGTGACCCACCGGTGACCCACGACGCACTGAATGAAAATGTTTTCATGCTGCATGCGGTTTGACCCAACGGTGACCCACACTCAAGTACTGTCCATCATGGGCTGCGGTCTGAGGTTTCTTCATAATGCAACGAATACATCTGTTTTTTTGCCCTCGACATGGGATGGCGATATTGTTCTGAAGGAGCGGAGTGGCGGCCTATTTGCCTATTGTGTTTCTCGCCATCATTTTGCCGCGGCTTTTGAAATACGTTTCAATCGAATACGTTTCAATCAAATAAGTATAGATGCGGTCCTTCTGCTGCTACCAAACATTTTAGCGTGACTCAAGAATCATCATACCTTTTACAGATGCAAAAAAAAGCACAACACAAAGAAAGAAACGTGTGTTTGTGTTTCCTGGCGCCAGGAATTTTCTATTTCAGCATATCTTTACGCGAAGAACACAAGGAATAGGTCTGTGTCTTTCAAATAAGCGCGCCAAACGCCAGCCGCAAAGGTAGCAGCGCCATGACACCATGTCGAGCTCATCAGGCGAATAAGTGACACGATAGCTGAGTCTCCGGGCAGACAAGTGGCATAAGGTTTATTGGCAGCCCTTCTATAAAGCAGTACACAAGGCGCTGCCATCCGGTCATATTGTTGTACACTATGTGGATACAGTGCAGCCATCTAGTGGTACTGTCATACACTACAATCATCTCGCCTTGCCCTACTTATTTTGAGTTTATTTCCGAATTTAAGGGCGCTGCGGAAGTTTCGATATGGCTTCGCCACGATAAAATTTTCAAATCGTGGCCGAGAGCGTAGGCCTAGTTCACTCCCAGCGGCTGCAGCGCACTTCGTTTAGCTCGCTTGGCGCCGTGCCAGTACGCCACCACAACGTGCAGTCTTTAAAGGGGGGACGTGCCTTTGGGAACCAACTTTTTTGTTTCTGGTTAGATCTTGACGAAAATTGGCACAGACACCAAGAATGGCCTCATAGTGCTTCCATGAAAATTTCCAGACGATACCACAAAAACTTGATGAGAGACAAATTATTTCTTCATTGAACCTCGTGGAGCGGCTGGAGGATTTATAAAATGAAGTAAAAAGTTGGTAAATACTGTACGCACAGCCAAATGTATGCTGAAGGGGGCAGAGTTTTCAAAATATTTTTTTTTGCAACACTAAAACTTGTAGTTTACATTTTCTCCAGTGACACTGCAATGAGCACACTTGCACTACAAACAAGAAGCCCTACCAAAAATTCTTGAAAGAATAAAATGAAAAAGTAAGAACGCAGCCCCTCAAGCACAGTTCAAGGAGCGTTACAAAACAAACAGAATCAAAATCTGTGAAGTGGTTGCCAAGATATCTGTTCCCCGAGCTGAGCATAATGCCAAAAAAAAACAGTATTAAGAAAACTGCGTTTAAAGTTTCGCCTTCTCTTTACTTGTATAAAACACCTAAAAATTGTCTTTGGTTTGTCTTGTGATATTTGACTTCTTGGACATGTGGCCTCTCCCCAGTGTGCCTTTGTTCCTTTACTTTTTTCCATAACTTCCTTTTTTGATCTACAAACAAGTATGGATTTCAAACCAAGTTCTCTGTATGAAGGAGTGGTGTGATAGACATGACAGAAAAGATACTGTAATCAAATAAGGCCACATACTGAAACGATTACACATCTTTCTTGTGTTCACGCTGTCATTAGTGTAATTAAACCTTGCTTCTTGATTACAAATAATCATCGAACAATTTTTATATATAGAGAGGTTTTTGCTACAGAAAATGGCTCACACCCTGACAGCCTATGCCTTCTTTCCAAATAACGAACAGTTATGGCAAAGACACAGGTGGCACGGGAATTTTTTGAGCAGTTCATTAACGATGCGAGTCAGGCAGATAAAAATTTGTTCCCCTGCTTCATACATGTTCTTTTGCCACTCTAGCCTGTGAAACGCATCATCAACGGCCAGTCGCGGAAACGCTAATCTGCGAGGCTTTCATTGTTTCAGAACATTCATAGATGCTTGCGGCAATACCAAGCATGGCTCCAGCATCACTAGTGCTTATTGACAGCACTCCATATGACCGCGAAGTGCTCGGTCGCGGAGTCCGTGGAGCCGGCGCGTGATGCACTTGGCACCAGCGTTCGATGAAAATGCGCGAAATGCGTAGCTACGATGACAAAAATCAGCACGCACTGTGTTTGGTATTGCATTTTCGAGAACCAATGCGCGAAATCGCTAGCCGCTGTTCCAAGCAATCCTTGACAGTGGGGTCTGACGAGCTTGACTGTGGGGTCCGCTGCCGATGCGTAAAATGACCATCTGCGGTTCCGACGAGCTGGCGGGCAATGTGCTTCGTTGCTTGCGAAGAAGCACGTTGCCACAGGTGCGCGAGAGCGCGTTGTTCTTACCCGCAAAGTTCGAGGGTCGTCTCGCCATCAGCGGAATTAGGCCTAGTGACGACTCCGATGGTGCGCCATGCGGTCTACGAGTGTGGCGCACAGTAGTAATCTGATCGAGCATCTGCTTAAAGGTATTAACTAAAGAGTAATTATATTCTAAGTGATCGTCGAACCGCGAACACATCCCGAATGAATCACGATTTTCGAAAGCCGTGTCCTTGCAACGCGCAATCAGCAGACGATGATCTCCCCAGAGCGAGCATTGGACCAATGGCGAGGCGAGCCGAGGCAACATGCCAGGCTGCGGCCAATCAGAGGCCTCGTAACGTCCCTCAAATATTTGCTTTTTCCACGGTTCTTTCTGAATGGAGGAGCCAGCTGAAGCAGGGAATTTGAACACGGAGAAATGCTCTTTCCGATGAGCCCAAGAAGCCGGCTCACAGCCGCGTCGTCGCGAAGCTATAATTTTTTTTAGATCGCTGTTTTTCGCAATTTCCAGAATAATTTTCGCCACCTAGGAGGGCGAATTCTGAGTGGATAGAAACAAGCGCGGTGGGATATTCAAGAAAAAGCGCGGCTCTTTGAATGCGACCAAGATGGCTGCCGTAGGGAGCACAGAACGGCAACAGCGCGGCACTGAAAATGCCCGTTTTTCGCACGTCCATCGCTAAAAATTTTGCTTGCCGATGCCACATAAAATGCTGTCACGGCTAAAATACTGATCTAAGACGCATAAAAATTGGCGAGGTAGTGCATCAGTAGGGGCAGTATCCAAAAATAACGTTTTAAGAAATTCAATTTTTTTTCGTGATTTTCGGTCTCAAAGACCGCTTCCCCCCCTTAAGAAGGCCTTTTAGCTAGGCAGCATCTGGCAACTTTGGCCTCCATAGCCTGACTACAAGGCAGGAAATGAGTAACAGTGTGACAAAGCTGTCTATTGCAAAACGCCACTGCTGCTTTGAGCAAAATTTGCTTGCAACAGAACTGCCCACCTGGTTGGAAGCGCTTCCCTCCTCTGCAGCTGGCAGTCCAGCCGAGTCCCAGGCCAACTTGAGGACCGCCTGTATGGTGTCCAGGTCTGGCAGGTGAAGGGCCTGGTGGTGCAACAGAGTCGCCAGTCGCATGCCAACCGAATGCAGAGTGCCCTCTGGCCCCATGCTGGGCACATGCTTCAGGGCCTGGGCCAGACCCTCAGGTGCCTGCTGAGCCAAGCAATGGCCCACCACCGTCAGCAGGAGCTTGCTCAGCTTCAGAAGCAGCAGCGAGCCCCGCCTGCAACAAGCACAAATCAAGTATTTCATCATGTGTCAAACAGATACAGTGAAAACTTGGCGATACAATCACAGCTCATACGAATTTCGGGGTGATACGAATTTTTCTTTGGTCCTGGCCAAGGCCCATTGGCCTGCAATGTAATAGAGTAGGGTTATTGCGAACCGATTTGCACCTCGCGACATCTGATACAAACGTACGCTACCGCCCAGGTACGAAAAGGTGCCATACGCGCTGTCGCAGGAGACGTGCCAAGCATGTGCGAGCATGGGAACACAAGCACGGGCATGCGTGCCGCACTGCCATATCGTCAGAATCACGGTGTAAGAAAAATACCTTTCTTACGGTCAGAATAAACCTTCAGAGACGCATCACGGCCTCCAAGATAGTGTGCGCGAATCTTTGAGGCTCTAATGTGCCTCCGTGTGCCTTCGCATTTAGATTACAGAGGGCATTGGCGCCATGCTTTTTTTTTTTCTAACACGTCGACGCAGGCTGCTGTCGTTGCACTGTATTTACACGTACCTCCCTCGTGCATCAGGCATCCTATGAAAAGTGGATGAGGACCGGAAGAAGGCGAGGATGGTCTTACAACGCCAACATACGCAAGTGCTGAGGTCACCCTTGTGCAAGCACGACCGCAAATCTCCCAAAAAAACATCCCCAACACCTCCACGATAACAAAATCATAACATAGGACCGTGGTTCTGAAATTCTGTGGCCTTGATCGATCGTGTCAAAGCGCTTCTTCCATTACTTTCGCCGCAGTACTCCCATGTCATGAGAAAAAGCATACTAAAATTTGGAAAGGGCTACTGCTGTCGCGGGTCACAACGCACCTGGTTCATTAATTCAACACACGCGTACAGGCCATATGATATGGCTTGTACGCGAGTCCATAAACATACAGTCCGTATGTTTACGAGTGCTGGTATGATTGCCGACATCTAAAAACTTAACTTACAATCATTCAGAGTTCTTCCTAACATAGCTGCAGCCCTGAAAAACAATAAATGAAAATGTATGCCAGCTTTCTTTTGTCGCATGCTAACCTTCCATGTTTTCTGGTGATACGAATATTTCTGATGGTCCCGTGAAATTCGTATCACCGAGGTTTCGCTTTATATAAACTCTTTCCACATCGTGAGAAGAGTTGCATGCATATTAAACTTTTACTTCAAATGAGGTTAGTTATAAAATGGAGGTACAGTAAAAGCTTGTTAATTCGGATTTCACTGGACCGGAAAAATGTCCGAATTAGACGAATGCCGAATAACTGAAAGTATCAAGAAAACCATAAACTAGTGTCTATTACACTTATGCATTTTCATTTCCTTTATGAATATGTAAACGCAGTACTTATCTTGCATTAAATTGGTGTAAAAGCCGCAATTTTCATCTCTCACAAGTTCGTTCACAATGTGGCCGCAGCTCAAGACCCCCCGTGTCTTTGAACGAAATGTGCTCTGAACTAATCCCATATTACATACCGCACTACCACCACCACGCACACATGACAATACCGTAAATACCCGCATATAATACGAACCCGAATATAATAGAAGTTCAAATTTTAGGGACGCGAAATGAAAAAAAAGAAAAACGGTTTTACCCATGTATAATACGAGTGAGAAAAGCTCGGAGAAAACATTTACTGAACTCGAACCCGCCCCTTAAATCGCTGTCATCTTCAGCAGCGCTTTCTTCGGACATTTCTTTGTCCGACAAATTATCCCACAGGCACTCATCCATCAAGTGGGTTTAAGATGCCACACTTCTTAAAGGAACGACGCACAAGGTCCTCTGGGATGTTTGCCCATGCGTTCACAATCCATTTGCACAGCGTGGCTGGCGATGCCCGCTTCAGCCGCCCAGTCGGCATACACTGCAGGCTCACCTCAGCGCATCCACTCCCCGTAACAATGCTTGATAGTGCATTCAGACGACGAACCGAATGCGGATTTGTCGTGGACGCGGACGGCTAATCGGCGGATGATCTGCCTGCAGGTGCATCCACACGACGGACGGTGTCCTAGGAGAGAACAGCCGGATTACTCTCAACCGCAGCCACTGCTCTCACCTGCACCCGCTGCCGGCAGACCAGTGTGAGAGTATTCAACAACATGGAGGCCGACAGAATGCGAAGCTCGCTGAGCCTTTTCGAGCATAGAGCATTGTCGAGGAGTGTGATTTGTTTCGGTGAAAATGGTGTTGTTGGCGGAATGGTTGAACGGGAAGAACAATCTGCTTTTCAGAGATCTGCTGAAGACTGACATCGCTGCTGTCGAGCATGGAGCCCCGCATACGAAGGGAGGATATAGTGATGCGCCAATGCCGGCAGCTTTTTTTTTTTTTCCTTTTTTTTTTAGGGGCGAAGATCCTATTAGTCTAACCTTGTCCCGTGTCAGGCGTAACAGGCAGTATCTCATGATAATGATGACAATGACGCTGATGGCCATGAAGAATAAGCGCGTTCCAGACCACCTCTAGTTCCCATCGTGTGCAGCGAGGAAGCAGAGCGTCCCACAGGCGGTGTGGCCATCTATGTCAAGCAGAACACTGTAGTACAATAAGGCCATCCACCACCACTACAGTCACTAGAGTTATGGCCGAGAGCATAGAGGGGCAGCTTAGCAATGGCTAGGCAGGTGGTGTCTGTCACCCAGGTTGGCTCCATTCCTTGATCTTGCTTGGATGTGCTTGCGGGGGCTTAGTCCATCCCTCCTTCCCGCGTCCTACACCCCTCTAGAGCATGCGCGTCCCCTCCACCTCTCTCTCCTCTCCAACGCTCACCCCCTTTCTCTCCTCTAGCAATCCTCTACTGTATGGAGCGGCGCCCGCGTCCTACACCCCTCCAGAGCATGCGTGTCCCCTCCCCCCTCTCTCTCCTCTCCAACGCTCACCCCCTTTCTCTCCTCTAGGAATCCTTTACTGTACGGAGCGGCGCGCGCGTCCCCTCTCTCTCTTACGCTCACCCCCTTTCTCTCCTCTAGCAATCCTCTACTGTATGGAGCGGCGCCCGCATCCTACACCCCTCCAGAGCATGCGTGTCCCCTCCCCCCTCTCTCTCCTCTCCAACGCTCACCCCCTTTCTCTCCTCTAGGAATCCTCTACTCTACAGAACGGCGTCCGCGTTCCACATCCCCACAGCGGATGTGCGTCCTCTCCTCCTCTCTCTCCTCTACGCTCACGCCCTCCCTCCCTTCTAGGAATCCTCTACGGAGCCATATAAGAACCCCTATCCCTCCACTTCACCAACCATAAAGCCGTTATAATGAAGGGGGGACCGGAAGCCACGTCTAGCTACCATTTACGAATAAATAAAATTTCTTGTATATATACACACAGTGTTTGTCACGTCTTTGATGATGTACTGGACGAAAATTCACGGTTTACCGATGAACCTCCAAAGCTTCGCCCACTCATCATCATTCACTCCGTGGATATGCTGTGATTTTTTTTTTATACGAATAACAAGTACCGACAGTGCACATTACATTGTCCCACAATATGTTGCCTTCTCTTGGTTCACATCTTCACCTTAAAGGGCCCCTAAACCACCCAGAGGTCGAAATTCAGTTGTGGTGGGGAAGTTGTGCACGAGTGTACAACAAACACGGAGCCGTGAGAATTTTTCGAAATGGTGCCATAATAGCGGAGTTATACGCGTTTGATCATCGAAACTCCGCGATCGCTTATTTCGTTCTTTCCATCGCCACCCTTCGTTGGTATCCTCTCCCAAAGCCGGTTTGCCCTCTCGCCGGGCGCCCCTTCAAATCTCGCGAGGCATACGTCACCGCCGACGCGCTGCTCGAAACACCTTCTACTTCCGGTTGCCGCCACTCCGCACTCCAGCGACTGCGCGCATGTTGGCTAACCGCTGCTGCCGTGCCGGCCCGTGCTCATACGAATCGTGCCGGCATGGACCTTGTGTTGCGCGCACGCCTTCAAACGATCGCCAACACGATGGATCCGTACGGTGACACGCCGTGCCAGAACACCTCCGCACGGGCAACACGACGAACAACAACAAGGAGCGCGGTCAGCTGATTGCTGAATTACCGGAAGTTTTAGGTTCCTGTTCGACCAATCGCTCATGACTTGCGCCCTACGTCACCTATTCACATCCTGACGTCACGCGGAGGCCGGAAGGGCTCGGAAAGGAGGAGGGATTGTTGTTTGGAATTTGTGGCGCGCCTGCGGCTGGTAGCGCTGCCGCGTGTGGCATCGTTGATCATGACGGCATTCTGCACACGATGCGCGTGTTTACTTGAAATGTTTGAAAAAATATCGGAGGTGGTTTAGTGGCCCTTTAAAATCAGTGTTCAAACATGTGCCGTGTTCTGAGACTACCGCAATCGGCGACACCACCACTTTGCCTGCCACAGAATCTTGCGTGTGCGATGATTAAAGCGACAACTTACCTTCCTACCCGCCAATCAGCGCACATTAAAAGTGATAGATATCTCAAAGGTGATAGTCTTAGAATATGGACCCAGAAATAACCTGAACTAAGCGCCAGCAGAGCCGAAATAAACTGCGAGGACAGCCGTACGGCTCGAGCAAAAGAAAAGTGTACTGGTTGCCAGCTTGTTTGCCCGCTAAAGCTGCGGCACTCCGCCGCCAGAATCCCGATGTGAAAAACAGGTTGGGCTCATCCGTTCGTGAGCCACGAGGACGAGGTGCGGAGGAGAAGAATCGCTGATGTGAAGTCACGTGACGAGCCGTCCGCACCTCCAAATCCGGATTCGGTCCGTCGTCTGAATGCACCATGACTGCGTCCTTGAATGGCTAGTTTACACAAACATTGAGAGGCTGCAGTTGAGACGTCATTCCACCCAGGATCATGACGCGTTCTGCGCCGCACTCACACAACAGCCTCTTCACCGAGTCGGCCGACTGGCAACGAAACGTGTCCACCACGAGGATGGATGAGAAGGACAAGAACAGTGCGCTGGGCCGCCTACACCACACGGACTTTATCCAGTCGAGGACAAGGTCCTCGTTCATCCATCCTTTATCAAGCATCTCCGGACGACATTCTTCGGCAGCTCCTCACCTTTCAGCATTGTCCTTCGCTTGAAAACCACATAGGGCGGGAGCTAGTGGCTGTCTGCTGCGCACGATAACATTACCGTGACATGCGTCTTCTCATTGCCGGTTGTACGGACACAAACTTGTTTCGAGCCCCTTCCGTGAACGGTGAGAGGCGATGGCATGTCCAGGTACACTGGCGTTTGATTGGCATTGCCGATTTGCCCCAGCTGAAAGTTCTTTGATCTGCACAATGAAATAACGTGGTGCTGAAAAGACACAAAGAAGCTATTCGAAGGATCCAAAGAGCTTTCGAGAAATGCAGGTCCGCCGGCAAAGTGAAAATCCGGCAAGGAACATGTGACGGTAGATGCAGTACTTGGTTGCTTTGAAATCTGACGTCGATATCCCCTTTTCTCTTGCCAGCTCCCTCGCTTTTGCCTGCATCAGTTCCATGCTCACTGCGACATGTGCCACCCACTGCTGTCGAATGAACTCTGTCAAGGGGCGTTCGATTTCTGGGAATGCCCCATTCCTCGGGCCACGAAACGTTTTTCGCTTTCCGCTGCACGCGAAAAGCGCTTCTTTTCGTCGTCGCCATCAGCAGACACTTCCCTCGGTGACGCCAAACTGCCTCCCGGCCGTGCTGTTGTCGATTTCCTCGGCAGCTGTGATGACATTTCTCTTGAAAGCAGCCGAGTACCGTATCTTCCGGTGTATAAGTCGCACCCTTGTATAAGACGCACCTCCTACTTTTTACGACTTACGCGGGAAAAAAAGATATATAAGACGCACCTTTGTATAAGACGCACCTATTTTTGACACAGTCAACATGATAAAACAACGGCGTACGCCGAGTACGTTCATCGCGAAATGCGTAGCCACGCACGGCGTTGAATATCTCTAAGTACTTTTGTTTCTGTAACTGGTGGTATTGCGGGCGCTACGACGTTACAATGAAACGTTGTGGTGCCCTTCTTTATTTATTGCCTCAGTTTCGTGGGTTTAATGGTTCGTTTCAGAACAAACAGTTCAAACAATATAATAGTTTGCGTGACGATGGTGGCTTTTATTGCGGCCGTAATCTCAGTGGTCGCCGCAGTGCTTGAACAGCAAGTAGCTGACATCTAAGACCACACCCGCTTCATTGTTATAACAACATTAGATATCTTTCTACGAATGCTCTCGCGCTCAGTTTATTGTGCTCGTGAATGAAATATCAACATAGTGGTCTTGCAGAATCTCACGACTTTTTGCATATATAAGACACACCGTTGTATAAGACACACCAGCGAAAACATCGGAAAAAAGGTGCGTCTTATACACTGGAAAATACGGTACTGTTTTTGGGGACCTGACATCTTGCAGTGAGGTTCCACATGCACATGTCCACTGTCAAGGTACATGCTCAAAAAACTCAGCGACAAAGAAAAAAATGGCTCCAGTGCTCACACTTGCCACGCGAGGGCGCGAGGGTAATGAAGCCAAGCCGTAGCCACTCATCAATAATAAAGTCAAGCTGTTGCCACGCGGCAATTACGAAACTGAAACTTCAGGAACAACTTCGTTTTTCGAGTAAGTTTTTGTTCGGATCCACAAATAGTATGAGGCGGAAATTTGGAACACTAATATTAGGCAAAAGAACCTCGTATTATACACGGGCTTTCACAGTAATTTTTTTCCATGGAAAAGTGGCCAGCAGTTCATCGTTCATTGATCACAATGCAGCAAGCGAGATTTATGCCAGCATGCGGACCACGGTTGAAGCTCTTCATCTTCCGCTTTCACTGTATTTCAGTTTTGTGACAACGCCCGCATCACCTGAAGTCGAAACGAAGCTAATGAGTGTCTTATACGCTGTGGACGAAATCATGGTCGCTAAAGACATGATCATGGTGTCCACACAGTTCTGAAGAAGCGCACAGTCTATGCCCAGAGTCGAAACGAAACTGTTAAGTGCCGCATTTATTCCTGAATGAACCCGGCTCTTTAATGCACAATGTGAAGGCACGTGGCACAAACAAAGCTACTGGTTCTCACACCTTTAAGGGGGGAAGAGGCACTTAGACATCAGGCATCTTATTATTAAAGCTAGGGTGATGAAAACTTATGGGATAATGTATTTAAATGTGCAGATGTCAAATATGAACTCAGTTTTATGTACCTCTTACCATTACTTTTTAATTAGTCATTAATTAAAATTTCTTTTGATCACCTTTTTAGTAAATTGCCTGTACAGATACTGCTGAATTAAATGTCATTGCAGTCTACAGTTAGCAAAGAGTGCAGAAAGCAAATTTTATGGCTCTAGCTTTCCTACAACAAAAGTTATGAAGCTTCAAAGTTCATCCTTCCATTACCCCAGAAGGATATTTCTTTGTATTTTATTTTTTCTAAAAATTATAATTATAGTTTCCTATATAGTTACATATGGCACTTTCTTGCACTCACTAAACATCCAGCTTTTCAGCAAGACAAAAATGATCAAAATTGAGTCTACCAAAGCTGAGAAACACTTGTCAGAAGAATGAAAGGTGGCCAGAAAACAAACTGAGAAAATGGCAAAAAACAAAACTCTGTGTATTCAAGGAATTCTACACAAATAAAAATGCTTCACTTTGCATATAGATGCCTCAGAAAGCACCAGGGGAGTAGTCTTTGTCACATTTCTGTCATTGCCGCCGCTTTGCTTGTTGCAAGAACCTGGCAGATGCTGAATGCTTCCGCTCGGCACTCATTATCCAATGAAAATCTTTCCCTTCTGCCCGTCGCTCGCTCATGGAGTTTTGCGCTAGTTGAAGTTCTTTGAGGATACGTGTGGAGGGTTCTTTCACTGCAGAATTAAAGCACATCACGGCGTCAGCAACTGCAGTCTCAACAGCTATGAGCAGGGGTAGAACAGGGTACATGGGTTTGGGAGCAGTCCTGGGAGCAGGCTAAAGTGCCTTTTGTAGCAGGCTTGGAGCATCCAGAACGACATTTTGGAGCAGCCTTGGAGCAGCCGGAAAGATCATTTCGAGCATGTTTGGAGCACTGAGAGAGAACGTTCAGAGCAGATGTAGCCCCGTTTCACAGCACTTGTGAAGCAACATTTGTTCAATGCTGCATTTTTCAAACACTAATCTAAACTGTGCAACAGCCTTATTATTTCAACAGCAATTAATATGGACCCTGTCGACTAGTTTTTGCCATCGTATAAAGTCCAATTTGACAACACCCACACACGCATCGTATGTTCTGCCGCTGGTAAAAGTGCGCGAGCGTGGGCGACGAACGCAGCTGAAGTAGAGATCAAACGAGCCGGCCCATCTCCGTCGCTTGGAGGGCGCATGCGATAACATCACCCCAATCGAGAGGCCTGTTGTCGAAGCAGCGACGAGACACACCGCCCGTCTTGAACGAGCATGAAAGGACGCGACAGAGGAGGGGGGGGTGGGGGGTCGAGCAGACACTGTGAACTTTGCTTCTAAGGGCACAGTCGCGGTCGCGATCGCTGGCGCGTGCCCGCTCACTCGGCAGCCATCAGTGCGTGGCTCGTACACACTTCTACCTGTTGCGCTCTCATTGCGAAGAGACTGTGAGAAAAGAGTTGCTCTTCCTGAAGCAGCCGATTCTTTTACACCAGCGTTCTGTAGAGTTTAATGGATATAGGAGGCACAAAGAAACGAGGACAAGAAACGACAGGACTGGTGCCATCTGGTGACTTTGGCACCAGTCCTGTCGTTTCTTGTCCCCGTTTCTTTGTGCCTCCTATATCCATTATACAGTCGAACCCACTTATAACGATCCCAGATATAACGATCTATCGGTTATAACGACCATATTTCGGTGCACTTACGATTTTCCTATGCTGCCCATTGAAACTGCGTCCACATATAGCGAACATTTTTCAAGGCCTCCTACTTTTACAACGAACACTTCGGTCACGGTCGCGGTAAAAATATGGTGCATACGAAGCGAAAAAAAGTCAGAACAGGCATTCTAAAGCACGGGAGAGGCGTGCGCGCTCGCGTGCCCCGCTGTTGTTCACTCGCGACGACGATGTCGAAGACCGCGGCGAGCACCGCACGCATATTTCGGACGCTGCGAGCGAGGTCGCTCACTTTTTAGGCGTTTCTTCACTGGCAGAACGGCAGTAAGGGAAAAAAAATTTAAAAATTAGGAGGCAGCATGAAGCCTTGCGGTCAGCTGTCGCACGGCAACGTTTCCTGACGCCGTTCTCTGTATCTACGACCGCCTACGATGAACCAAACAACGCCTTGGAGCGCAAGAAGCCACAAATGCAACAAGCGATAACTTTTCATCACTTAAAAAGTTCGCTCCGACCGCCAGCTTGCCGAAACCACAACCTGCCGCAAAAGGTGTTCTGTCTTTTCGGCAACGGCAGAGACCGGCCTATCAATGATTACGACTTCCGCGCGATTGCGACGATGCCTTCAAAATTAAAAGAGCAAAAGTGAGGTGGCGGCTGGCGATGAATGTGCCATTATGACTAATCGCCAACAACCTTATCACAGTCGTCTGCAGCTATCTGCTCCGCTGCGCGTGTGGCGTAAACCGTGCGGATCGAGTAACCGCAGCACAAGCGCGCGATGCTCCCGTTCGCAAGTTCAGTGCCGCCGCGTCGTGCGAGTTCGTTTGCGCGTTGCTTGCAATATGTTCATCTTCGTCGTGTTGAATGAACAGGCTACCCGCCGCACCCGTGCACGGTCCGGAGTGAAGCATGCATGAAGAACGCACAAGCGCACGCATACAGAAGTCAGCAAACGGCCCGGCGATAACAGCGTGAGCAGAGTAGGCGATGCGCTGCACGCAACTAGCCAGGGATGATCGACTCCACGTGGCGGCACCGCGGTTTAGTGAAACGGCGTCAGTTCACTGCATAGGTGGTTTATTTCACTAGTGAGCACGCAGCTGGCGTCACTTAACACGGGAAAAGGCCTAACTTGTCACCGGAGGGGTTGCTAGCACTTTTTATTTAGGTATGCAGAAAAAGAAAACTGTTTGGTCGCTAAGTGCACGTTTTTAAGGACGAGTCCATATACAACGAACTACTGATATAACGACCACTTTTCGCAGCACTTTCGAGTTCGTTATAAACGGGTTCGACTGTACTATGCACCAACTAGCCCAAGAACGCGTTTTAGTCGATCACATTTCTGTAGAGTTACGTGATATTGGATCCAAAAGAGTTAGCGGCCAGCCTCATTTTGTTATAACATTACAATTTGTTGCTATCTCCTACATTGCTTTGCCCTTGCGGTGAAACCGTGACTTTTTTAGATAGATGTACAGCCACACTTTTTTTTAACTTAAACGTGCGAGTGTCAACCGCTGAGTCGATAAGCACCGTATAATGGATCACAGCGGCGAAATGAATGAGAATACGCGCGTGCGCTCGATTAGCAGTCCTATGCACCTGTGTTTGTTAGGCTGTTCCGGGAACCGGACATCATCCCCCCTCCTTTCGAGCACAGTTACCGTAATCACTCTTTTTTCCTCATGTTCCTTTTTTTTCTTTTTTTTTTTCTGAGCACTGCATCAAGTTATAAAAATCAGTTTCACCACAAGGGCGAAGCAATGAATGCGATAGCAACAATTTGAATTGTTATACGAAGTAAGGCTGGCAGCTAACTCTTTTGGATACGATGTCGCGTAACTCTACAAAACGCTGGTGTAAGAGAATATGGCCGCGCCAGGGAGAGATGCTCTTTTCGCAGTCTCTTCGCGTTGAGAGCGCAGGACATAGAAAGGTTTACGAACATTCTCGCTGATGCCTGCCAAGATTGCACGTGCGCCAGCAATTGCGCCCTAAGAATCAAAGTTCACAGCTGCTGCGCGAGCTATCACAGCCTTGATGAAACCGAAACTATCACCGTTTCGATGAAACCGAAAACACGATGTTTCAGCCACGTTTTTGGGCACAGGGCTTGACAGTTGTCACACCTTGCGGCGAAATTCGGGTGCTGCGGCGCAGTGCGGCGCTGATAAACGAGTTTGGCGCAACAAGGGTGGTTTGGCGCAGGATGGCGCAGGTAAACAAGTTTGGCGCACAATGGCGCAAATAGCGCAGCTGTTCCACCCCTGTATGAGTTAAGCATGCTTGCCTTTAGGCATTAGAGACCATATGACAGAATGGAGTGCCTCGTGTGCGTTTTGTATCTTCCCTCTTTGGCAGCGTTTTAGCAAATCCTTGTCAGAAAGTCGCTGGTAGACTGGAAGCAGTGCATCATGGACATTTTGAGGGAAGTTTTAGGTGTGTCTTGGCAGCGCTTCTCCCCTTGCAGCAGCGGCATTCTGCTTGCACCATGAGTCATTGCCACTTGGGCACAAGGTGTGGTTCGGTTTTTCATCAGTCGATGTCACATGATAATATGTGGCCATGGCTGCTCGGTGCATTGCATCTACGTCACCCACATTGGACTTCAGACTGAAGCCCAGCCATAGTATGTATCTCGACAATTTCTCTATGACATCACATGTCAAGTGGCCTCTTCCACTTAATGTTTCACCAGAACCTTCCTGCTTTTGAACAAGATTGCATAGTGCGGTACCCATTCGTTTTTAGGCAGGGTTTATACAGTCCTCTTTTTGGACCTGTATAAAACCATAAATTGTCGCGTCTTCAACAGCACGAAATGATCTACTGTCCCCATCACACAGCATCACTGAGTACCGCAAGCCGTGACGGGAAATGGAGCTCTCAAAGAGGGTGACTGCTGCCTCTACTTCCATGTGCCCTGATTTGCACTGTGTATTTTTCTGGCAGGCGTGCGTTGACTCCCAAACAAAGTAATTTGGGTGCTCTTTTGGTGGTGCGCGCTGGCAGCCGGCACAAAAATTTGAAAGGACAACATAGTCTAAAACAAAGCCCGAAAACAGCTGTATAGCTACATCCACACCAATGTGTGACAGGTGGCCTCTGGTCATCCATGTGCCTACATAACAGATGGCCACATTACCTGGGTTGTTAAAGCGCAGATCTTGGTATAAGTTTTTCACTGACATGGCACAGTCAGAGAGGTCCTTCTCTGCAGCTCTTGTTGCAGCAGGATTCAGTTTATTTTTCAAATGGCTCTGATAGCTTTAGTGGTGAAGTCCCTGTGGGAAATTCCCATTACAGAGAAGATGTTTAAGGCTGCCTGGCTATTCCCTGTGCTTTGCATGGCACGAGACGCACGGATATTCACTTCAAATGGGGCACATTTAGCCTGACTGGATGCCCACCCAGAGCTCCACTCACTGTCAACAAGTCCACAGTTGCGGCACTCTGCAGTCAGCTTCATCGCAAGTCCAAATTCACGCTCACCTTTTTCAATGGAAATGGTCCTACTGCACGTCCGGCACTTAGTAGTCCTTTCAAGCAGCTTGTAAATCACGGAGAAGTCAACGATCCCGTAGGTGGCTGCCGACAGGTCAGAGTCTTCGCGCGTTGTCGCGAGCGTTCGCACCTTGCACTCGCTCGCCGAAGTTGCCAATAAGCTGCAGATCTTATCATCACTCACTTTCTGCTGTTGCGCACGATCGGCGCTTGTCAAGAACGTTGTGTCTATCCTTGTGCCGCGCTGCCTATCACCGACGTCGTCCGAGGCGGCTAGCGAAACAGGCGGAGATGTCGGCATTTCAACCGCTGGATTGTGTTTCGTCACTGCGCCGTCCTGCACTAAGTGCGCTTCTGATGTACCCGCACCATCATCTGCTTTGCCGTAGATTTGTTGTGTTTTTTTCCGAATTTGTGAGAGGTGCTGAACTTGCGATACGGCTTCGCCATGATCAAAGGTTCAGAACGTGGCCGAGAGCGTAGGCCTAACGCACTGTCCCGGCGGCTGCGGCGCGCTTCGTCTAGCTCGTTCGGCGCCGTGCCAGTACACCATCAGAACGTGCAGACTGTTGAGAATGAGAAATGCTTGCTCTAATTTCTTGCTAGCTCGCGCTGGTTGGGAAGCCGACGAGAACAAAGTGATATGAGAGCGAGATGCACTCGCCGCTTCGCGTGCGCTCCGCCGCCGCGAGCAGCAGACAGCTCGGGAGGCCCGGCGAATCGGAAGGTGCAGTTTAGTCACGTGTGCTTACCGCACCAATAGGCTCACGTGGTGGGACTCTTTCTTTTTTTAACGAGATAGCGTTAAAGAGCTCGTTTCGCAGAAATTCCGGCGTCGGCGTCGTTGGTTGTGAGCGAAAAATCATCATCTTGTCCGTGACCGAAAAATAGGGGTGTGCGAATATTCGAAAGTTTCGAATATTCGTCGAATATTGCATTCGTAATATTCGTATTCGATTCGATAACCACATATTCGAAAAGTTCGAATATTCGAACTAACTCGAATATTCGATCTAAATTTACGAATATACGGTCCCATATGTTACTGTGAAGAACTTCCGATTTTGCGCCTTTACGATAAGAGCATCAACAGTAGACCATGCAGTGATTACTACGAGTTCGGTGCGAATGCGATGATGCCTCCACGGAAATACACGGGAGTGTGATGACGGCTACCGACGAACGTGACTGCCGGCACGTCATCGCGACAAACCTACCAACGATAAATATCTTAAGGGGGTATGGTAGGGTAAACCCCCCCAAAAAATCGAATTTGCAATTGTGACAGCGAGAAATCCACCGCGCTCTGAGGAACAAACCTGCGGAAGCCCGACGTCAAGAGGCCGCTCCAAGCGGTTTAAATGCCGCGCCAAAGTGCGCGCGCGCCCTGGCGTAAGCAGTACGCGCACATAAAACTTCGTTTTTCTCAAATAGCGGTTTTTATAAATTTCTCAACTTCAATGTACCTTTTCTCAAAAAGTATTGAATCAATTCCGATGAAACTTTGCATGCATGTGCTACGACAAGTTGGAAATAATCTGAACTAAAAAAAATTGCCGATTTTCTAAAAAGTGAACCTGTAAAAAAAATTACACAGCAATGCGCACCCTCTGTGGCTTTGTGCGCGAAGTAATTTTATTTTTTTTTTACAAAAACTCCGTAAAGGATGTGTTATTTTTTTAGTTCAGATATAACCTACGGGTCTCAAGAATAACACGGCTCAATATCATTACATTCCTTTCGGTGGTTGCAGAGAAAAGGTACATTGAATAATTGAACCACTTTAAAATTTGGGAGTGGGCCACAGGAAGGATAGGCAACCAAAGCATAAAAAAAAGGGTGTCGCGTGATACCCAGTTGCATCCTCTGTTAGCACTTGAACTTTTATATGAATACTTGCAGTCGTTTCTAAAATATCACGTTAAAACTGACATATACCATTTGTCCTACCATACCCCCCTTAAAGAATCTAAGTCATGAACTGCCTGCTCGGCAGTACGTGTGGCTTTGCGGTTTAGCGCTGGTACCACTCGTGTAGGCTTATACAGAAAGATATTCTCTGACACGCCGTTCGCTGCCGCGCCCTTGTGCGCGGGACCGTCTCAATAAAGTGCGTATCGCTCGTGGAAATGAAGGCAACTCGTCGCCGCCGCATTGGCCCAACAAAATACTCGCCGCACCTTTGCACTGTCCGGTTCTGAGCGAGCACGAAGGAAAAAAAAAATGTCACTGCACGGTAAATGCACGCGTACGTTGCAGCGAGCGGCACCTGCGAAGTGAGCTTAGTAGGCGACGCACTGCACGCAACTAGCTAGGGACGCTTAGCTTGACGTACGATGCAGCAAGTAACGCGTTTCATGTGTACCTGCTCCAGTTTTCGCTAATGGATCGGCGTAAAAATTAACGTACGCGCACGCGTCGAAGAAAGCTTGACGAGTCGTCCGTCGGCTGTGCTGCTACTTCAGCATGTATTCCCATCATAGTTCCGAAATGATTTGATGGTAACGCACGGTCATACGAATCAGCTGAAGTGTTTTTCCGCGCAATGGCAAACAAAGAAAAGGCCACACACTTTCGGTAACGTTACAATGGCGTCATCACATATATTTCTCTGTTGCTAACGGCGGCGCATGTAGGGCGACGGATGGAAATTTGAGGCAGTTTAATGCGTAGTTCCGTTGCGTTCCCGACAGCGCCTTTGGGAATCTGTCGTACGCGCATCACACTCGCGCGGCATGCAGCGTTTCATGCAATCAATCCTCCGTTACACCGTTGCTGCGATCTCGCTGTTTTGCCAACGTCACTTTACTGCCGTCGGCAGCCAGTGCGCCGAAGGCAGTCGCAATGCGGCAAAATGGTGCCCTCGCCGCAGGGAGTTGTGGCTGCGTTAACAAAAAGGCGTATTTGAGGCGTCTTTCTGTCACGCATCAGTAGTCATCTATCTCGCGTGCTTTCCTCGCGTTATCACCGCGCACCCGGTACTCCTTGGTCACGATCGTGCGGCTATCAGCGTGACAAAGCACTGTTGATAGGAAAATGGCGAGCGCGCAGTTCTCGAGAATGGGAACGAAGGCAAGCCAGATAACGAGTACTGCTGTGTAGTTGAAAGAAAACGATAAAATGTGGGGTCTTCCGAGCCAAAACTGATAGCACGGGAACCTGGATGAATTGTTACCACCCACGAGTATGCTTTAATAATCGCTAAATTTAACATTTCACCTCATCAGAATACGGTTGCCACGGCAGGAATTAAACCAGCGTCATCTTACTCACTAGTCATCATTGCAGGTACAAAATTAAGCTTTTTTTTGTAATAAAATGCTACCACATAAAAAAAAAAGATAGAAAAAGTTTGTTCAACATGTGAATTGAACCCAAGACATCGCAGTCACAAGCTCAACTATTGCAGTCATGTGCTTCCTGGGAAGTATAGATGGTGACATTTTTTTGTGCAATAAAGAATAGCTAACAAGTGTACTGTTTTCAACATAAATATATGGTAAAGTAAAAGATTACTGGTGAAAAAAATCGCATCCCTTGATCATTCGATATTCGATTCGTATTCGAAGCTAAGTATTCGTATTCGATTCGTATTCGAAAATTTTGATATTCGCACACCCCTACCGAAAAATCATCATCTTGTCCGTGACCGAAAAATCGAGAAAGATGCAAATAAAATAAATAATAAAAATTTTCGGGTCCGAGTGAGGATCGAACCCGGGTTGTCTGCGTGGCAAGCAGGTGTTCTACCACACAGCCATGCCTCTGCTTGGAAATACTGTGAAAATAACTTCCTCTGCTTGGAAATGCAGTGAAAATAACTTCCATGCTTCGCAAACGCAAGCGTCCTTTATATAGGCGTCGCAATATAACATGTAATATCCCGGGAATATTGCGTGGTACAAGCGTACATTGCCATCGGGTGTCAGAATATGTGACTATCATAACGATTCCATAGTTTAAAGCCAGCCACCCATTACAAACGGCACACACCTTACTGCGCGTATTCCCTTAACACCACGTAGTGGGTGCATAGCAAGTTCGAAAACATTTCCCACATTTGCCGCGCATAATTTCTCCTGGTTTAAAGCATACTACCCATTACATAGTATGCACTAAGTGATTGAAGTACGCACTAGAGACGGGATATCGCTATCGCGTTCAACTCTTAAAGGCGAAGCTTAAGGGTCCCCCCAATTTTTTTTTTAACGCAGATTCACGGCGTGCATTCTGAGTGGACGAAAACAAGCGCTGCGGGATATGAAAGAAAAAGGGTGGCTCTTTCGAATGCGACCAAGATGGCTGCCGTAGAGAGCGTAGAACGGCAACAGCGCGTCGCTGAAAAAGCCCGTTTTTCACGTGTCCATTGCTAAAAATTTAGCTCACTGATGTCGCATAAAATGCTGTCACAGCTAAAATACCAATCTAGGACGCATGAAAATTGGCGAGATTATGCATCGATAGTGGCAGAATCCAAAAATAACATTTTCAAAAAATCGACTTTTTTTGCGATTTTTGGTCCCAAAGACCCCGCTTCTCCCCTTAACCGCCCAACGTATCATATTTGATACGGCGAATTCAAACGTCCCTCCTATAGAAGAGATCGAGACTGAATCCCTGAAGGCCGCTGTATGGCGCTCTTGACATGTTGGAGAGTGTTTTCTCATGTAGCTGCTTCCGATTCTTACCACCAGAGGTCTGCGAGGTGCATTGGAAAAATGGTGACCGCCAGCAACACGCGCGCCGGAATACCATGCCAAAATTTCTATTCCAGGAAAGGTAAGCAATTGTTCATTTATTGCAGTGACAGTATCCATGCTGTTCTGTGTACGTTTCCGAATACAGTCGCCGACCGTTTATTCGGACTCGGCAGGAACCGCCGAAAAGTCCGAATAATCGAGAGTCCGAATAAAAGGATGCACCAGAAAAAAAAAAGCACCTTTATTGGCCCAGCGGCCGGAAAAGCTTGTCAATGCACGTCTGCACACAAGCACAATCACAGAAGACCGAGTCGGGCTGTATTTCAGCCAGTGTTTGGCCATAACCGCAGGCTGTAGCACTGCCACGGCCTGCGCGTCATCGGAGTCGCTGTTCACCTAGGCTGATTCGGGGACCCTACAGACGATCTCATCATCGCCCAACTCGGCGAAAGCTCCCAAATAACATCGTACTGAGGTCGGCCGCCTTCAAATTGGCGAATAATTGTGGCCTTTTTCGCCATTCCCAATGTCTTGTGGTTGCCGCGTTTCTTCGTTAGTACCGACCGCGGATGGAATGGGTGGCGTCGTAGCTGTCGTAGCCATTTCAGTAGATTAGGCCTAGCCACAAAACAACTGACAAGCAAACTTTCAAATGCCAAAAGAGAACGACATCAGGCTAGTTCGTAATTCCGTCCTTCCTTGGTCCGTTTCGCACGCACGGCCATTTTGAACGTCCAAGCAGACTCCGAGCGTGGCTTAGCTTGGCTTGCTGTTTGGCTGTGGTAGCTATTCAATGGATACTCGGCTGGCTGAAGTCTAAAACGCCCATTACGAGTCGCCAAAACACATAGCCTTCGAGATCGGCATTTGTAATTTCTGCACTTTTACACTGGCATGATGTCCAGCCATACACAGTGCAACCTTTCAGTGCTGGCAACCTAGCGAAGATATTGTAAACACGTGTTCACGTGTGTAAACCTGTAAACATCGCGGACAGCTGGTCATGGAGTTCGACGCCGCTCTCGATCAGCCAGCCGGAGTCCGAAATATCGAACGGCGCGCCGTGGGGCGTCCGAATTTTCGGTCGTGAGTTTACATTACTTCAATGGGACGAGTGGCGGTGCCGCGAGGGTGTCCGAATAAACGGGCATGTCCGAATTATCGGCGTCCGAATAAACGGTCGGCAACTGTATTTCGACGTAATTGTCTGCCCAAAACAGTAGTTCTGTGCTGCATGACGACGTCGTGAATTCATCGGTAACATATATGATACAGTGGGCTTTAGTCAAGCCTTCTTTCTTGCAGTGGGTTTCTTGCCCTGGTGACTCGTGCGCCTTGATCGCGATACGCTATATTGCTGCCCTTGAATTTTGAACGTAATATTCCCCTCTGCACAAGGCGAACTGATACAATTTGACCGCGCAGTCACATTAGTTGTGTTCACAGTTCACTGATGTTGTAAAATGCGCAAACTGCGCTTTACCGCGTATGTTCACCATTGATCACAGTTTGTTTTTGTTTGTTTTAGGTGGTGCCGTGAAGGATATCCTCGCACGTGTCGCTCCAGGGGACGATGTGAGTGACTTCAGCGACCTTTCAGAAAGTGACGAAGAGGAATGGATCGCACCAAGTACCGGTGCCCCTCTTCACTCAAGTGAAGATGAAGAGGCGGATGACTTCTGTGGTGGTTCCGCCGTCGCATCGTCTTCTCTTCCTGGAAGAAACTGGGAGAAGGCCTTGCTCGAGATTGCCCATCCAGACTTTTCGGGGACATTCAGCGAACCGGATGACCTGGAAACCCCGATCGTGATTTTCAGGCAGCTTCTAACAGACGACATGCTGGCCATACTGGTCGACCAAACAAACCTTTATAGCACACAGAAGTACGGAAAATCTGTGAACACAAGTGTCCCTGAAGTTGAGCAGTACATTGGCATGTACGGTACTTGAAAATGGGCCTTGTCCAAATGCCAAACGTGAGGTGCTACTGGGAGCAAGGCAGCAGGCATTCGCCAATAGCAGATACCATGCCAAGGAATCGCTTCCTGAAGTTGACGGCGTGTCTACATGATGTTGATAACATGCAAGTGCCTGAGCAAGAAAAAAAAAGACAAAGTGTGGAAGCTCCGACCTCGGATTGCGGCATTGCAACGAAACCTTGAGCAAATTGAGCAAGAAGAATACAATGCAGTGGACGAAATGATGGTGCCCTTGTGGGGATCTGAGGCGCGCCCGAAGCCTTTGCGCGGGCATTTCGCCTCTCGGCCGGTCACCCTCCTTTCCCATGCTCTCGTGATGGCGCCACGCGCCGGTCCTCAAGATGGCGCTGCGCGTAGTCTCGGCCCGCGAGAGTCTGCGAGACCAAGTCACGTGCGCGCCGGGAATGCTCTCTCTCTCCTCGGGCAGCGCAGGGTAAGCACGCGTTTTCGTTCCCGTCCGCGTCCCCTTTGGGAATCGCCGGACTGTAGCCTGCCTGGGTGCCTCGGCATCCTTGGCAGGCGTCTTTACCTTTGCGCTAGCTCCGGTTCCGTACGATAAGCCAAAAAGCGGTGCCTAGTGCTCGTGCGTGGTCGTACTACGCCGAGCCGCACTTGCCGGAGGCCCACTTGTACGAGGTTTGCCCGAACTCTCGCGATCGACCAGGCCCAGTGGTCATCGCGAGAGTGCGCAGCATAGCCGCGAGGGACTTTTCCCGAGCGGCGTGTCAAAGCTCACCATTGCCAGCTGCGACGTGCTCGCGGTTTCCCCTTTTGCTGTACCGTCCTCGTGCGGGGGCCCTTTGCTCCCCGCGTCCCAAGAGCGGACGTTGTACTGTGTTTTGGGTGCCGCCAAAGGCAATAAAGTGTTTGTGTGTTGTTAGATCGAACACTGTGTTCTTTGCCGCGCGGCAATAAACGCTCGCATGAAGCAGTGCGCTATACGTAAGCAGGCGACGGTATACGCGGCCCCGTGGCTCGCTAAGCCTGAACCCGCGGTAGTCTCGACTACGGTGAGTATCGAGGTTACCACACCCTTTACCGGAAGAAGTTCACTAAAGCAATATATGCCCAACAAACCGATACCATGGGGCTTCAAGCTGTGGGGCCGTGCTGGAGCAACAGGTATCCTGTATCAGTTCGAGGTGTACCAAGGGAAGGGTGATGGAAACTACAGTAGACTCTCAGTAAACGGAAATCTGTTAAACGGAACTGCTGCTTAAATGGAACAAGTGCATCTGACAAGATTGGTTTCATTCTTGTATTCTGCACCCCTGGTCATCTCTCAGTAAACGGAACTCCTGTTAAATGGAACATATTTTCCTGGTCCCTTCAGGTTCCGTTTAATGAGAGTCTACTGTATATATTAGGACTGGGTGGCGATACCGTTCTGAATATGTGTAGCAAGCTGCCTTCTGATGAGGGCTTCAAGGTACCGTATTTACACGAATGTAAGTCGACTCCAATGTAGGTCGACCCCCCCCAAAAATTGCTCGGCAAAAAAAAAAAAAAAAAAAAAAAAAAAAAAAAAAAAAAAAAAAAAAAGAGCTCTAGTTTTGGTTTTGATTAAGCCGACCCCCAACATTGGATTGTCAAATTTGAAAAAATGGGTCGACCTACATTCATGTAAATACGGTAGCTGCGGATAATTTCTTCAGCTCCTTTGGAGCTGGTTGAGGAGCTTTCTGGTCGCGGGATTCAATATGTCGGTACTTTGCGCCAAAACCGTCTCAAAGATTGTTCTCTGTCGACTGAAAAAAGCCTGAAGCCACTTGGGCAAGGTTCCTGTGATCATCGTGTCGACGACACAGGTATTTCTGTTGTGCGCTGGTTCGACAGAAAGGCAGTGACCTTGGTGTCAAACTTTGTGTCATTGGAGCCTGTCGAAAAAGTCAAGCGGTATGACCGCAAGGCCAAAGTACATGTTGATGTACCATGAACCTGCTATCGTCACTGTGTACAACAGTTTCATGGGTGGCATTAACCAACACAATTATCAAGTTGCCCTCTATAAGTACATTAGATCCAGGCGCAGGTACATGTATACAGTCAACTGCCGATTTTTCGGACGCCCGATTTTTCGGACATGCTTGAAAATTCGGACGCTTTCGCGGCACCGTCACAAGCCCCCTAGACGTCCATGTATAAGAACGTCTGAAATTTCGGACGCGGAAACTCTTCGGCGTCCGATTTTTCGGACTCTTTGCCCAAATTTCTGGTCGGTAAACGACATTACCGTATTTACTCGAATCTAGGCCAATGTTTTTTTCCAAAAAGGGATGCGCGAAAGTGGGGGGGTCGGCTTAGATTCGAGTACCATGGTTTGACCGCAGCCGCCACATACTGTCGGCCGCAAAAGTTTACGGTATCTGCAGCGCGTGTCGGAGCGACGTAAAACTGTAGCGCTACGTCACCTACCGTGACGGTTTTCGAGGCTATCGGCCTCAGCGATTAGCGACGGCGCGTTTAGATAACGCGCCTTTGCCGGATCTTATCGCAGAGGCCGCGGCCGATATCCTCAACACCCGCCGCGTCACGGTAGGTGACGCAGCGATGCAGTTTTTCGTCGCTCCGCCACGCGCTGCGGATCCCGCAAACTTTTGCGGCCGACAGTACGTAAAGGCCCGGCCACGCTAGCAGCATGTGCCCATCTCGGGCTGCCGTGTGCAGGCGGTTCTGCAGGCGCGTCCGAGGCATTTTCGCGACATCCTGCGGTAGCGTTGCACGGCGACGGTCACTCAGCGGCGGAGTGGTGGTCCCCAAGGCTACACAGGCGAACCGCGTTGTCTGCTTCGTACGGTCCATTGTTCCGAAATCTCGCAGTCATATACGTTCATGCAGCGAGTGTTGTCGAGCCGGCAAGATTTCACGCCGGCAAAGGTGGATCGTGTCACGTGATACGTGATTGCGGCATAGCGGCGCCGGCGATAACCGTGCCCTTTGACACCCCCTCCTCTCAGCCTCTCGCGTGCGCGACAGGCGCGGGCCTGCGCGGGCGCAGTCCAACGGGCGCGGGGCGCAGAATTAGCCGTTTTCTGAAGTGTAGTGCAGTCGCATTGGTAGAGTTCTGGAAGTGTCGCGCCTTAACCACGTGCTCGCGAAACGCTTGCACCACATGTGCTTTTGAAGCGATGGCACCAATCAAGTGGTGCCACTGCAGCGTCGTTTTGCACGCCGGAGAAAACTTCAAACCTGCAAGCGCAGCACGAGTTCGGCGTGCACGAAAATGTGCGCTACGGAGTGCGCGCTTATGCAATAAAAATGCTGGGTTTTCTGCCGATGAAACGGCATTTCTTTCATTCGGCCTGCATTCGAGGTAAACTTTTTTTTTTTTCCTGGCCTTGCGAATTTCGGGGGTCGGCCTGCAATCGAGGGCGGCCTAGGATTCGAGTAAATACGGTATTTAAAGTTCCAACCTATGCCACATCTATCGTCACGCAGGTTTGAACCAGCGCTTTCGCGAGCCGATCTGTTTGCAGCCGCAGCAGTGTCCGAAAGTCGGCTTTGCCGCAATGCTTAGGTGTTATGGGGTGAAGCAGATCAAAAACACGAAGGGGTTGCAGTGCAACGATGTCTTTACGGATAAACACTGGGAATGCATGGAGGCGTGATGGCGGCAGGTGGCAAACTCGCCAGTATGACTTAATCGCTGACAATTCTTTATGATAAGCATCTTGAGCTAACTGCTCGGTAGTGCATAAGGTCCAGCGCAGTTGTAAGCATACTGCACGCTTTTAATGGGCGACAACCCGAACGCGCCGCGCCGCCGTTCGTGTTGCCTCTTTGTGCGAGACTGCTAAGTGCTCCGCGCAGACGCGTTGCCGTGAGGAACGAAAGCCCCATCGCCGCGCCCGTGTGCGGTCAGAAACTGAGTGGGCATAACGAACACCTTCACGGCAAACGAATGCGTACACTACAGCTAGCAAGTGCCCCGGCAGTGACGGAGTCTGCGTAGTTGGCGACGTGCTGCACACAACTAGGAACGATTGGCTGCACACGGCGGTGATTTTCGTTCAGTAGCGCATCGTTTACGTGCGCACACGAATCGGGGAAAGTCGGACGATCCGCTCTTCCGCCACAGCCTTTGTGTTTCGCGTCATCGTTCCCAAACGCCCCATGCGAGAGAGCCGCAACTTAACCCTTTCAGGGTCGAATTTTTTCGTGAAATGCGTGCCAAAAATGTGTAATTTTTTTATTGTTGAAATAAATTCTTCAGACCATTCTATTTAAGAAAAAAAATGTCTAAAATTTTTTTTCGTGACCATAAAGTGACAAAAAATTATTTTGTGTTGTTACATACACATGGCTTATTCATAGTAACATCAAGCAAAATCCTAAACAAAAAAAACTTTTACGATGTCTTATAAATAAAAATTATGCATTATAATAAACATAGCTCACAGACGTACAAAAATAAGCGCACCAGAGTACTTTTCCGGTAAAAAAATCTTTTTCCTCTAAGCCTAAACACTGGGGAATTGTCACCTTTGATCCGATCCGGATCGTCTCACCGCGCACACTTTCAAGATGTCACTCCTTCATCATCATCCTAGTCTGAACTAGTAAGTAAATCCTCGCCTGACGAACTGACGTCCAATGAATCAGATCCGGCACTGGGGGAATGGTTCACATCGGAAGAATCGCCGCTCGACTCCCTAGCACCATAACCGGCGCGAGCTTCCGCAGCGTAGGCGAACTGCGTGAGTGAGCGCACGGAAGAAAACTGCGCGATTGTGCGCCCGTCCGGAAAGCAAAACGAGGGGAAAAGCTATAATGATCCTTCGTCTTATCGCCAATGAGACGGAGTTAGTTTTTCGGAGTTCCCTAAACAGGAAACTCAACCACGGCGGCAAGGTTTGTGTAATTTAGGTCCTCCCCGGAACAGATCTGGTCGCGCCTCGATGAGCAATAAACGAGAGAGTCACAAGCGGTCACCCTTTGAGAGATTAAAAATCAGACAGCTATCAGCTTTGCGGGCGCGAAGCGATAACCAACCGAATGACGAAACCGAAACAAGCCCTGCGGCATGCGCGTGCAAGCGAAAGCCATCGCACCGCTTTGGAAAGCAAAACAGCAACAGAGAGACATCGGCGCGTGAAAAACATTTCATGTGTTCCGAAGTGTGGCAGCACATGTCAAGCAAGAGAAGTGATCGGAAAAGGCGCTTTTAAACCAGCCGCGCCGCGGGCGCGTCGAAGGCGCAAGCGACTGCCGGCGCGCCACGTTGTTAAGCATAAAAAAAGCAACAACGGAGAGACATCGGCGCATGAAAAAAATTTCACAGTTTCCCGAAGCATGGCAGCACATGTCAAGCAAGAAAAATGATGGAAAGGCGCGCGTTTTTAAACCAGCCGAACCGCGAACGCGCTCGGGTGCGCAAGTGGTTGCCGGATCGCCGATTTGCGAAGCAAAAAAATATAACAACGGAGAAACATCGGCGCATGAAAAAAAATTCCACGTGTTCCTGAAGTGTGGCAGCACACGCCAAGAGAGAAATGATCGAGAAAAAGGCGCGCGTTTTAAAGATAAAGGCCTTGCCGTACATGTACGGTGAAAACCATTTGGGCACTGTTAGGTGCTGCCGTACATGTACGGCGAAAACCATCAAAGGGTTAATGCGCGCTTTGCTGGTATCAGCACAATAGTTAAGCGGGGTACGCGGCACGTACCGAATGTATACACAAGAGCCTGGGCGCTCACCAAAATGCCTGATAAGTGTGCTGGGAGCCATTGAAGCTATTTCGGGCATGGGTGGCGATTTGACCACTTGAGCAGAATTAAAAAGCATGAATTCGTTTTTTCGGACTGCCCGATTTTTCGGACGATTTCGCGGTCCCCAGGGAGTCCGAAAAATCGGCAGTTGACTGTATCCTCTACCACACGTTATACATCTGTGCAGTAAATGCGTGGAATCTCCACAGGCGTCAGTGTGGACAGCTGGGAAGAAAGGCAATGAAGCTGAGAGTATTCATTGCAGAGCTCTCAGAAAACTTGATGCTCTGCGGAAAGACAAGAAGAGGACGGCCCGCTAGCCTCCCATCATCTGTGCCAAAGAAAAGGAAACTGGCGCCGAAACAGCCGCAAAATGATGTCAGGAAAGATGGTGTTGGCCACTTTCTCGTCATAACAACCAAGAGGCTGCGATGCAAGCACTGTTCCCCGAAAGAAAACTCGTTCAGTTCTGTTATTTGTTCTAAATGCGAGGTGACACTTTGCCTGAACAAAGAAAGAAACTGTTTTCTTGATTTCCACAGGCTTTAAGTTCCCGCTTTGCTCCACTGGCCTTAAGTAGCCAAGAAGCCCACTGTATCAAATATGATACGCACCACTGTTGCGCGATTCTTGTATATTTCTGCAATATTTTTGTATAAGTTGGTTCATAGTGATCTCAGAAGTCAATAAACAAGTTCTCTTATTTTTCCTTGATGCGCTTCTGTGTCCGGCCTTTCCAGGGTTAACTTCAGTCGCCATCAGCCTCTTTCATGATGCCATGGCGCATGCGCCCTAGCGGAAAAATCGGGCAACGCCCCTTCATATGGAGGCTTTTGTTTTGGCAATACCAGCTGTCCCGGCCCCAACCATTACCCTACCAAAACAGCAGAGGGCAGCACAGGAAAATGGGAGGCGGATTCACGTGACCATAGACAGCTCACACGCAGTTTGCATGGTACAAGTAAAATCGAAAACAAAACAAGTTTGCCACAGCCGCTGAAGCCTTGGTCGCCAACAACACGATTGAGGTAAGATTGTGGATGGCACCCGACCATGTCTGCATGCAGTCTTGGATTCAGTAAGCACATCACTGCTCACGTATATGAGCTCCTCAGATAGAGGCTCTGCAATACAAGAAAATCTTCTCCTGGTCTGATGAGTTAGTCTATTTTTTAGCAGATTGGCGGTACCATTTTTCTGCATCTTATGGACTAAACATTGCAGCCCTTTGTGGGCTTGTGCACAGCAATTTGCTAAATAAACTCTCATAAAAAAATGTTGAAAATCAAACGGCTGAACCAGAAATCTGTGGACTGGCACGACGTCAGTATCTGCAGTTCCTCTAAATTTGCCAAATATGCATAAAAAAGAAGATTCGAACAACATAATGTGTATGAAAAATTTGGTATGGTCACAAAAAAGAGAGTTGTCACAAGGTGCCTGGAAGTGGCAACACATAATGAACACACACACTGGAAAGCACTCACCCATTGCAGGCATCAGTGTGGTTGAGATTGCTCAGCATGCGCAGCACTACAGCTACACCACCCGCACGCACAAAGCCCGCCTGGAACTCCTGCGCTTCCTTCGAGCAAGGCGCCAAAGCGGGCAACAGCAGTGAGTAGGCCACCTGCACAATGAAGGTAGATGTTTAGTTTCAACTGCACTCCGCAAAAAGCGAACTTACACGCAGTTCGGCTGGAAATAATGCCTGCCAATGTCACTTTCAGAATGCAAGTGGCTACATAAGAAGAAACTTACAAAAAACGCTATTTTCGGTCCCAAAACTAGAAAAAATAACGCTATGACAGCTGACCGGAAGTGATGCAGATCCCAGCCCGACAAACCAATAGATGCAGGCAAATCATCTGCTCTGTGCTCCGCAGGTATGTGCATCGCAGCAAGGACAGCAGATATTTCCAGGCATGGACAAGAAAAAAATTTGAATTAACCGAATCAACGAGCAAGTTAGAATTGAGCACCTTCAAAAAATATTGAAAACGTAGAGGGCCAACCAAAAATTTAACATTTATTTGAAGTAAACGAAGGTTTGAATTATCAGAGTTCGAGTTATCGAGAGTCTACTTAGTGGTAGCCAAGAGGAGTCAGACGTCCTATTAGTAACGACAGGGGAAGTAAAGAGAGCCTTGGAGGGAATGGAAAGAGGCAAAGCCACTGGTGACGATCAGGCAACATCAGATCTGTTGAAAGATGGTGGACAGCTTCAAGAAAACTTGCCACATTGTATACGAAGTGTCTTTTAACGGTGAGGGTACCAAAATCTTGGAAGAATGATAATTATCTTAATTTACAAGAAAGGAAGACGTCAAGGACATGAAAAATTACATGCCGATCAGCTTACTGTCCATTGCCTACAAGCTACTTACAAAGGTAAGCACTAATAGAATTAGAGTCACGATAGAATTCAATCAACCGAACAACTATCCAGAATTCCGTACAGACTACTCGACAAGAGACCATATTCACACTATTAATCAGCTGATAAGAAAAATGCATGAAACATAATCAACACCTATACAGTCGATCCCGTATATATCGAACTCGGATATATCGAATTATTGGCTATATCGAACAGTTGAGAAATCCCCTTGAACTTCCCATGCAAAAGTATAGGGCTGGTGCACGCGTATATCGAACTCCCGCACGCCGAGACATCCGCTATATCGAACGCTGCGCCGCACCGAAGCCCAGAAGGTGCAGTTTTCCTAACCAATATTGATCATTTTTAGGGCGCGTTCCGATCCCCTTTCGCGCGCTGGTGACGAAAAAGCGGTGTTATTCCATAGCGTTGATCTGGCTCGTTGCGCCGCGCATGTGAATGCAGCGGTATGACTGATGCGCGATCTGCAGGTTTTAACGCACGGAGACACGGACATGGTGTTTTCAGAGGCCGATTGCCGAGGGCGTCAAAATGAGAATACGAAGCGACTCGGCGGCCTCATCGCAATGTTTGCATTCCCTTCCGTTCGCGCACGACGGCATGCGGACACGAAAAGCATTGGCCTTTGAGATCCGCAATCTCGTGACGTAATTTTGTCGTTTTTGGTTTTAAAACACACATCTCGGAGGCTACGCTTTTCTTGCTTTTTGCGCCAAGTTACAAAGCCACAAGTGCCATCGCTATCACCAACATGTCGACGGTGGGTGCTTGGATCGTTTGTTGTTCGTGGGCAGCGGTGTGCGGTGTCTCTTGCGGCTTGTGGACTTGTGTACTTCTTGCTTCGTTCCTGTACTGATAAATTCTTATTCGGGAGCCTAACTAAGCATTGACCCGCTCGTGGCGATAAAAATGATGACTGGTGCTTGGAACGACGTCTAGTAAAGCACCGTCGTGAAATGTTTCCTAATCGAATTTGGTGCCAGGTGACGACTTTGGTTGCCGCTGACAACGGCGTTCGGTGCCTCAGTGAATTTTGCGAAATATTAGCATTTCCGGGCGCTATCTCGGACGGGAGCGCAGCGAGCGACTTCATCAGTGCGGATGACGACGTAGCTGTTTCTGAGAGCATCGATGCCTGACGTTGCCGGTGCCCGTGGAAGTGGACCCGTGCGGTTATGATGTCAACACTGCTGCTGCCTCCAATAACCATTTACCGCGCTACAGTGCTTGCAGGGGCTTTCAGCTTCATTCACCGCCGTTGTGGCCGGCGGTGCTGAACTTGCTTATTTACAATGATACTGAAGATGACTCGATGAACTTGACGGCGTGCGAGAAGCAAGACACGTTTACGGACTATTTTCATGCGAAATAAAGTGCGGTAACTTGCAAAAGAAGTTGTCACCTTGTTCTTTAGCATACTGTTAGCCAACTGTAATGTTAGCGCTTGTTACGATTTCCGAACACTGTTTCGAGGACTGCAATGCGTTAATTTAAGCCTTAAATACGCATATCTTGTATTTCGAATTATCGATATATCGAACTATTTCGCGATCCCCTTCGAGTTCGATATATCCGGGATCGACTGTATCCCCTTCCGGCGCGACTTATGATGCACTGTCTGCAAATGCGTCAAATTCACATGGCAAGACTACAAGGCACTTAGTATTTCATTCTAGAAAGAAAATGATGGTATGTGTTGTTTTGTGTGAGTTTCAGTAATTAAAGTTAATTAGCATGTAATTAAGTATCCAATTATACTGCAATCAGTCAGCTTGAATCCTTGCATAAAAAGAATAAAATATTAGGCCCAAAATCCATCCACAGTTTGTTTTTCGGTTGTACTCATTTCGCGCAGGGAAAAAAAAATACTCTTGACTTTGGTCCTGGAACGCGGCACATCGCACAATCGTCGAACATGGTAGTGTCTCCAGCAAAGTGATCTTCTGCAGCAATACGCAGAACAATGAAGTTAAATGACCCCACAATCTGTCCTCTCGGGAAGCCTGCACGAATGTGCGCACAGCGTTTCAAGCCATTTGAAGAAACACACGGTGCGTGACGTGCCTCCAAAGTTTATGTGTACAATTGCACACATGGCGCCTGAAGGGGATATACAGCCTACATTGATTACAAGAGAGCATTTTACCGGGGCGAAATCTCAGCAGTCACGCAGGCACTACAAAATCAGGATGTAGACAAACCATGTATAAAAACACTGGGAAGGATTTACAGCAGCTCCATAGCCACCACAATCGTCCATTAAGAAAGTGATAAAATTCCAAAAAAAGAAAGGTGTAAGTCACGCATCAGCGAGAAATGAACGTTTGAGTTACCATCAAAATTTCCCGGCAATTTTGGGCAAGCACCTTTTCCTACCCACGAAAACTTCGTTGAAGTGGAAGTTATTCATTGCAAAGAGACACTTTCTGCATTGTTTTCTATGGCCGGCTGACGGGAAATTGAAACTTTTTCACTGTAGCGGAAATTTTGTTCTATATAGTCGAACCCGACTGGAGTAAATTGAATGATCCTTCATACCGAACTATTTTCGAACACAACAATGCTTTAACATCAGTGCATAGGAAAATCTACGGCTACATCGAACAAAAATACAGTAGTAGAACCTTGGTAATACCAATTCGGCTGATATGAAATTCGGGCTGATATGAATTCGTAAAATTCCGAAGGCACATGCGTGAGCTGCGCAGGTGCATTCAGAACTATGTCATTGCTATCCAGAATCGCGTCTTTATCGGTTTTGTCTGCAGCGGTTACGGCAAGCCGCATCGCTTTGGCTCGATGAGCATTAGATGCGCATGCACTTTCGTAGTTTTGTCATCGCCATACATGATCACATCGATAGCAACCGCGGTTTCGCCCATAGCGGTTGTGACAAACAATAACAGCAGTTCTGACTGCGTGTGCGGGGGCCGTGCACGTACTTCCGAAGCTCTAGTAGCATGTTGCTCTCAGCCATCGATCGACGGTTTTGTTACCAAAGTTAGTATGACCCGTCGCGATACAGAAAAGTGTTTAGAACAACCGAATTTCGACACACCCGTAACAATGGTATTCGGCTGCGGAATTTTAAATTCGTATGAAACCAAAATTCAAACCAGCCTGGTTCGTATCACAAAGATTCTACTGTATATGTATTTTTTGTGTTGATTTTAAAAGTGCAATCATTTTTCCAATGGCTCAAATAATTATAGGCATAATTAAATGTTAATTGCTATTACTCAGACAATAGATAATAAACTCGGCAGAAAGTTATGTTTAATGTACTATGAGTGGAAAGAACAATGTACAGTAGAATCTCGGTGATACGAACTCGGCTGATATGAATTCACAAAATTCCCCAGCCGAATTCCATTGTGTCCAATGGGCCGAAATTCGGATGATCCGAACATTTTTCCGCATCACGACGGGTAATACTGTCACGGGGTCGTGACGTGGACGAAGGGAGCAGTCGGTGTCTTCAAGGTGAAACTCTTTATTTGGCCGAACTTGTGACCGTGAAATGGATACGCAAATTACAGCAAGCAATGCACGCTGTACACTGTTATCGGGCGCACAGAGCGTCGGTCATCGATAAACTGACAAGCGGTCAAACGCGTCGGCTTTTATACACGTATTGTCGAAGATTCCAGCGTTATCGCTAGCGGCCGCGTAAGTTCCAGAACTAACTCTGATGTTCATGTTGAGCTCATAATCTGATCGAAAGGTTCTAACTTTATCTAGATAGGTAGTTCCGAGTCATTCAGGCGTGCTTTGCGCAAGGCAGCAGTTACATTCCAATGGGCGGTAACATGAAAATAGAAGGAGTGGGCATGGCAATACGAACTTTGGTATCGAAACCGTCAAGTGTCGGCCGAGAGCAGCTTGCGCTGAATGCATCGGAAGTATGCGCGTGTGGCAAGCGGACCCACAGAACTGTGGTTATCATTTGCCACAACCACTGTGGACAAAGCCACAGTCGCTATCAATGCAATCATTTATGGCGATGACAAAACTCCGAAAATACATGCACATCCGATGTTCACCAAGTCAAAGCAAAGCTGCTTGCCACAATCGCAGCGACAAAACCACGCGAGACCCGATCATAAATAGCAATGACGTAGTTCTGAAAGCACATGTGCGGCTCCTGCCCACACGAACTGAAAACTTTGCCACAACCACAGCGCACGAAACCGCAGTTGCTACTGACACAATCATGTATGGCGACGACGAAACTGACAAAACTCCGAAAGTGCACGCGCATCTAACGCTCACTGAATTGATGGTGCTTGCTGTAAGGTCCACTGCGGACAAAACAGCAGCAGAAGCGATCATAGATAACAACAACGTACATGCACAGCCAGCGCACAAGGATTGAAAAAAGAACTATTTTACACCGCTACTGCTGCGCACGAATCCATGCGGTGATCAATAGCAACTACGCAGCTCCGAAGGTACGCAACTAACACAGCAGTAGATTAAAGGCAATAAATTCGTAAAAAGGCACGAAGAATTTCCGCGTTCCTCACGTTTGCTTGTAGCCATGGTGGAGCAGACTTTCACATTTAGTTTACAGTAGGCCTGAAAGCTAAGTGTGGGTTTGAAAACGAATTTTGCTGGATTTTCGGTGATATAAAATTTCAGGTGGTACAAATAGTTTCGCTCCCCCTTGGGATTCATATCACCTAGATTCTACTGTATAAGGATTCAAATGCTCCAAGCAGTTTTAAAGTTCAGCAGCAGTGAATAATAATTGATGGGGTTTAACGTCCCAAAACCATCATATGATTGAAAGACGCCGTAGTGGAGGGCTCCGGAAATTTCGACCACCTGGGATTCTTGAACATGCACCTAAATCTAAGCACACAGGCCTCGAGCATTTTCGTCTCCCTCAAAAATGCAGCCGCTGCAGCCGGGATTGGATCCTGCGACCTACGGGTCAGCAGTCAAGCACATAACCACTACACCACCGTGGCGGGTATCCAACAGCAGTTAATAATTTAACAGGCCACTGAAGTTCACTGTTTACAGTACAATTACTAACGATCAAGAACAAAAGCAGGTAAAAATATTATAGAGGCAAAAAGGAAAGAATCTGCCTGCAGTGCTTCAAGGTTATGCATTCAGTTTCATATAGCAAAAAACATTTAGAGCTGTAGCTATCCTAGAGCTTCCGAAACCGTTGCACCAAACAAGATGGGTGAGGCTTGTTTTGAGAATATGAAGGAAAAGAGATAAAGCTGATTTTAAGCAAATATATGTAACACAAGATATTGAAATATTTTTGTTAGATGATGAGTAGCCACCAGAGATATAACCTGTGAGCGTATTGGTGAAGCATACATCATTCAGAAGCAGCATAACATTGAAAAGAGCCCATTTTCTGTGCGTTTTTTTCAGTCAGGATATAGCTTGGTGATATAAATTGCTGTGGCCTAAATGAACTGCTATAGTGGCCTTGATGGGAGAAACTTGGCTAGCACTAGTGGCAATGTCAGTAGGTTACAAAAACAACATTTTCGGAAAGCTGATGTTTCTTGTTTTTTTTAACAGTGTGTGCGGGGGTAACATGGCCATTGCAAGCAAATGACTAAACATGGGAGCCTGCAGTGGGCGTAATCAGGCCACTGATGATGATGATGCTGTGCCATGCACGACAGACCTCAAGATGGTAGAGCAGCTCGGTCGGTGACAAGGTCTTCAGCAGGGCCTCCAAAGCAGCCCCTGATGGGTCACCTTCTCCACGTTCACACAGCTCACGCAGCCGCTCCACAGTCTGCACATCTGCACACAGAGGTCACTCATTTGGCTGTGCCTGTTGTCAGGACCAACAAGCATCAAGTGATGCCAGACACCAAGACCTTGCTACTTTTCTTTTTGCTGTTCCACCAGGCCAGACTGTTAGTCAAGCTTTATATTTAGAAGTACTGAAGAGATGGCATAACAGTGTGTGACAAGAAAGGCACAATTTGTGGGAGTCGAGGTACAGGTCTTCCCCCCCATTACAACACATCAGCTCACACAGCCACCTCAGTTCACTGGCTTTTGGGGGGAAAAAAAACAAGCATGATTTCCTTGCCCCACGCCCCTCACTTCCCTGACTTCGCGCTGTGCAACTCTGTTTGCTGAAACGAACAACATAAAAAAAACTAAGATTTCATGACGTAAATGAATGGAAGAAAAAAAGAAGAACAAAGCTTTCAGCCATCATGACAGATGAGTTTGAAAAATGTTTCATAGAATGGAATCACAGTTAGGTGTAATGTAGGGTACTTTCAATGTAATAAGGTTGTTTTGCAAGGGAAAAAAAAGCTTGGATATATACCGTATTAACTCGCATAATCTTTGCACTTTTTTATCGCGGAAAACCGATGAAAAGCTGGGGGGTGCGAGAATTACGCGAGGAAAATTTTCCGCAAAAACGTACAGAGCGCTAAGAAAAGAAGAAAAAAGAAAACGAAGTGGCCGCAAATCGGGGTTCTCACGCCAGCAACTAACTACAAGCTTTGAGAAGTACTAATCAAGACTTACCTTAACAATAAAACCACAGGCTCAACACAAAGCAAGATTTATTTCCAGACACTAAAGTCACTAGCAAATAGTGCCCCAAAAGTCTCCGCGCGAAGACCCTTGACGTAATCAAGAAGCGCCGCCGCAACCTGCGGATATTTCCCAGTCTTAGGCCCACGGAAGGCCCGACACGTCTTGGTGGCTTTCAGCCGCTCATGCTGCCATCGCCAGTAGCAAACACAAAACTCGTCGACTACGAGGTGCCTGCCGGCGGCACTGTTGCCATTTTTTAGTGCATGATTAATCACTTTCAACTTAGAAGCATCCGCGTAGCTTCCGTATCGACCCATAGCGTAACCACAGAACGGATGAAAAAAGGTACACTAGGCGGACTAGCACTACACGTTGCAATGCGCCTCCATGCTTACTTGCGACTTGTGGCTTGGCTTGGATTGGATTAGGACAGCGTGCGTTGATAGTATGCACGATGCTTGAGATGGCGCTAGGTTGTCGTGCGCTATCATCATCCTACACTAAAAATTCACAGTGCAAAGACCCAAGACGCCCCACATAGAAAAGAAGACACACACGAGCGTGTCTTCTTTTCTATGTGGGGCGTCTTGGGTGTTTGCGCTGTGAATTTTTAGTGTAGGAATATGTACCAACTAGGCCCAAATGAAGTTTTATTGAAGTTGCTATCATCATCAGTGGTTGGAAGCAGCAGACGACATTACTGCTGCAATTTTTCGGGGGTGCGATAATTACTTGTGGAGAAAAAAAACCGTATTTTTGTTGGGCAATGCGGGGGGGTGCGAGAATTATGCGAGTGCGAGGATTACGCGAGTAAATACGGTATACCTTTTTAAAAAGAATCTCAGTTTCTATTCGATACCCCCCCTCATGTTTCATAAAAGAACATTGTGAAAGAACAATAAGTGTGGAGGTGTGCTATACAGTACAACTTATCACGGTGATAGCAGTGCTCGTACTCCCACACCCTCCCCAATCAGTCTTGGCCTCATTGTAAAAGTGGTAGGCTTGTGCGAATATTCGAATGCTTCGAATATTCGAACAAATATTACTGTATTCGAATTCGCTTCGATTCGAATTTAAATTGTTGAAAATTTCGAAGTATTCGAAATGAACGAATGGTGTATAATAGTCCGCATGTAACCCCCTGTAAAGGTGGTTTCACTGCAATAAATGAGTGCTAAGTCGTGAAAGCACCTATCGAGATGTATATTAGTCCGCATCTAACCATTTGTAAAGGTGGCTTCACTGCAGAGAAGGAGTGCTAAGCCGTGAAAACACCTATCGAGGGGAAAGCCGCACTGCCGCAAAGCCCCACTTCAAGGTTAAATGAACATATTACCCTCACATCGATTCATCATTTTTTAAGTTCAAAAGCTTGTTATACCGGCTTATATGCTCTAAGTATAGTAAATTTTAAAATGTAACATATTTCACAGGTTATCACTTGCATTCTACTTAAAGTCAAATCCTGCTACTATTCAAAGTTGTTTCCACTTTCTTTGAACCAAAAAGAATGGCATTTGCACAGGCCTTGTTTCAATTTAAAAAAAAATATTGTGCAGGTTAGTTGGGTCATGACAAATATGCCCATTTTCCCATTTTCCGACCAAAGTTACTATTCGCTTCGAACTTAAATTCACTATTCGCACAAGCCTAAAAAGTGGCCTTAAAGGGCCACTAAACCACCTCCGATATTTTTTTCAAACATTTCAAGTAAACACACACATCGTGTGCAGAATGCCGTCATGATCAACGATGCCACACGCGGCAGCGCTACAAGCCACGGGCGCGCCACAAATTCCAAAAAACATTTCCTCCTCCTTTCCGAGCCCTGCTGGCCTCCGCGTGACGTCAGGATGTGAATAGGCGACGTAGAGCGCAAGTCATGCTCTATTGGTCGAACAGGAACCTACGACTTCCGGTAAATCAGCAATCAGCTGGCCGCACTCCTTGTTGTTGTTCATCCTGTTGCCCGTGCGGAGGTGTTCTGGCACGGCGTGTCACCGTACGGATCCATCATGTTGGCGATCCTTTGAAGGCGTGCGCGCAACACAGGGTCCATGCCGGCACGATTCGTACGAGCATGGGCCGGCACGGCAGCAGCGGTTAGCCAACAAGCGCGCAGTCGACGGAGCAGACGCAGTGCGGAGTCGCGGCAACCGGAAGTAGAAGGTGTTTCGAGCAGCGCATTGGCGGTGACGTTTGCCACGCGAGATCGGGAAGGGGTGCTCGGCGAGAGGGCAAACCGGCTTTGGGAGAGGATACCAACGGAGGGTAGCGATGGAAAGAGCGAAAGGAGCGATCGCCGCGTTTCGACGATCAAACGCATATAACTCCACTATTACGGCACCGTTTCGAAAAATTCTCACGGCTCCGTGTTCGTTGTACACTCGCGCTCAACTTCCCCCCCCCCCACAACTGAATTTCAACCTCTGGGTGGTTTAGGGGCCCTTTAAATAAAGCACAGCTTTCACTTCTGTTGCCCAAAGATGAAATAACCTACGTATGCCAGTTAAGTTAGTGAGTTTGTCCATCTGTGAATACCACTTTCATCCCATCCACAGGTTGGAGGATTGGTGTGCAGTCACTAGGCACATGAGCGCATCCTTTCATGCAAAAGCCCTGAAAGCATCCACAGACGCCTTCTGTCACAGGAAAGCTTAATGATTACAATCTCAAAGCAGCAGGTTTTAAGCATCAGTGGCAAGGACACTGGTGAAGGCTTGAGCAGCCTCATCAGTCCACTGAAGAACTTGCTTATTTGGAACCAAGCAGAGTGTCTACACATGACACAAGTAAGGCACAATCTGGAACAAGATGTTGGTAGACAAAGCTTGGTCACTGAGGTGGGCTTCCCTGTAAAGTTGCTGATAACGCAAATGCTATCAACAAATGAGCTTGCGACCACAAGGTTTTCAATAAAAGAAGAAAAGACGCCGCAAACCACCGAGAAAGATAGGCGAAAGAAACAGGTTCTCAGTGGTTTGTGTTGTCTACTGAAAGTTGTCAATGTACAGTCGCCGACCGTTTATTCGGACGCCGATAATTCGGACATGCCCGTTTATTCGGACAGCCTCGCGGCACCGCCACTCGTTCCATTGAAGTAATGTAAACTCACGACCGAAAATTCAGGACGCCCCACGGCGCACCGTTCGATATTTCGGACTCCGGCTGGCTGATCGAGAGCGGCGTCGAACTCCATGACCAGCTGTCCGCGATGTTTACAGGTTTACACACGTGAACACGTGTTTACAATATCTTCGCTAGGTTGCCAGCAGTGAAAGGTTGCACTGTGTATGGCTGGACATCATGCCAGTGTAAAAGTGCAGAAATTACTAATGCCGATCTCGAAGGCTATGTGTTTTGGCGACTCGTAATGGGCATTTTAGACTTCAGCCAGCCGAGTATCCATTGAATAGCTACCACAGCCAAACAGCAAGCCAAGCTAAGCCACGCTCGGAGTCTGCTTGGACGTTCAAAATGGCCGCGCGTGCGAAACGGACCAAGGAAGGACGGAATTACGAACTAGCCCTGATGTCGTTCTCTTTTGGCATTTGAAAGCTTGCTTGTCAGTTGTTTTGTGGCTAGGCCTAATCTACTGAAATGGCTACGACAGCTACGACGCCACCCATTCCATCCGCGCGGTCAGTACTAACGAAGAAACGCGGCAACCACAAGACATTGGGAATGGCGAAAAAGGCCACAGTTATTCGCCAATTCGAAGGCGGCCGACCTCAATACGATGTTATTTGGGAGCTTTCGCCGAGTTGGGCGATGATGAGATCGTCTGTCGGGTCCCCGAATCAGCCTAGGTGAACAGCGACTCCGATGACGCGCAGGCCGTGGCAGCGCTACAACCTGCGGTTATGGCCAAACACTGGCTGAAATACAGCCCGACTCGGTCTTCTGTGATTGTGCTTGTGTGCAGACGTGCATTGACAAGCTTTTCCGGCCGCTGGGCCAATAAAGGTGCTTTTTTCTGGTGCATCCTTTTATTCGGACTCTCGATTATTCGGACTTTTCGGCAGTTCCCGCCGAGTCCGAATAAACGGTCGGCGACTGTATACAAAAAAATGAAAGGTAGGTCTTGGGTGACAGAATCGATAGAATAGTGATAGTAGTATAGCAGTCAGAAAATTATAATGCACAAATCATAAACAAGGACGATAGGCCAACGACAGTGGAAAGACGCAATGAAATGGCGTCATGAACTTTTAGGCTTGCCAGTGGGTGCAGACAACTTTGAAATTTTATTCTTTAGTGAAAGTAACCACAGCATGGAATGCCAGTCTGAGTGTTACTGGAGGTGACAGTCGAGCAGGAGTGCTCAACGTGCTGCCGAGAAAGCTTCTAGCCTGAAGGAGAAAGATGTTTAATGACGAGAAAGGAGGAGAGGTTGGCCTGGAAAGCGGTTTCTAGCCTGCTACTCCTCACGGGGCCTAACGGGAAAAGGGAGAGAATGAAGGAGACATGCTGAAAGGTGACTATGGTATAACACAATGAGCCACGGTACACACTGAAGAATTTGTAACGTCAGTAAGGCCCATGGTCGCAGTTGCCAGAGCATATATGAAATGGATCATGTCTGAGTCATAAAACTACGGCGACAAGAGACAACACGGACCAAAAGGCAGCATTTTTAAGAGAAACTTGTTGGCCATGTTCGACCTGCTTTTGATGACGGCAGGTGGTGGCGCATGCCAAGCTGAGCACTGGCACTGATGAAGACCTAAACCGTTCATCCACATGCATGCTACGAACACATGCAGACACGAGTGAAGGCTCACCGGCAGGCAGCAGCTTCAGCAGACCGAGAGCACTGTCCCTCAGCTCAGCCATTGGCAATGTGCTGCCCAAGTCTGCAAGCTTGAACAGGAACTGGGTGTATCGAGGCTGCTTCGACATCAGCTGCAACAAACATTGCATTCGTGAGTGTAGGTATATCAATTATGAAGTGCAGGACTGGAGGACAGATAGTGCCATGCATCCAAAAATGTCGACAGGAAACGCATGCAACATAGACGCAAGTAGAGATAACAAGACACAAATGACAAATTGCTCCATATCGTGTAGCAAATATAAAGCCTGGTTTGCCACACTTCATTTCAATGACGAAGTCTCCCATAACACAAAGCCAAAAATGAAGAACCCACCATATCCGTCACAGCAACTTTTGTTTTTGCACATGACTCCAAGGACATGGAATTCAGACCATTTTCAAAGCAACTGTCTATAAGACTGGACATAATGCAGTCTTCTAACTCCTGTTTGCTCTAGTCTATTGCTCTAGACCAGTAAACACAATATGTCCCAGGGATGTCCAAGAAATGCACCATACCTCATGTCCCACACATCACATCCGATCAGCATACTCTAGACTTCCACAAAGGATTATGCAATAGGCATTCCAAAACACATCACTTTGGGGAAAAAGTGGGCACAGTACACATTTTTTAAATGCACGTGTCAAAAATCACATTTATGTTACAGCACAAATTACAGTAGAACCTCATTGATGCATTCTCGTTTTGTACCCTTTCTTGGTGCCAACATTCATGATCGAGAACACCAAAAATGACCTAATAGAGTCAAGTTTCTTTTTCACCTGGTACCAGCTGAGTATGTCCTCCCCCGTTATGGCACAGCTGGCGTCGGCAATAACAAACTGTGCAGGTGCCCAAGTCCTGTCAATCTAGTGTCATTCACGGTAGCCCTTACAATGAGATGACAGTGCTATTCACTAGTACATGAAGTGCAAACATGGACTTGCTGCATTGGCAATCTCTGGCCGTGGCGGAAACAACAGACAGCTTTGCTTCAGTAACGATGAAAATGCGTGTGCCAGTGATGTGACAGACAACAAAGAACAGGTGGCTTGAACGGGGGGCTAATGCCATATGCCACCATAAGCAAATGGCCAGCATGTTTCCAATCCACAACATAGCCCAGTTTACTTAAGTGACAGAGGTACCAGCGCAAATTACTGCGGTGCATCACTGGGCTCACTGCGAGACACGTGCTAACATTCTCACCCTGGCAATAGGTGGTGGGGCCGAACATAAGCAGTCGCAGAGGAAATCGGCGGGTGTGCCTAGCCGCTTCACACTCGTTTCGTCATAGCCCACTAGTACCATGCTAGTAATGTGCATGCTGAGGCATTGCAAAAATAGTTTCCACAAAAGAGGGAGCTGGCTCTCATTTGAGCAGAGCTCACCAACTAAGTGAAGCATCCGCTGAAGTAGATGTGACGGTTGTATGTCACAGAGTTCCTCGAGAAAGGATAGAATAATAACAGACTAAATGGGCATCATGCGGACACGGCGAAGAAAGGACCGAAAGCAGTGGCACAGCATTTGAGTCCGGCTGGTCACAACAACGAGCTCAAGCTTTACGTAATTCAAACTTCCAGTCCCCAAGAGACAGCAAATATGAACAGTCATATCTTATTCACAAGTTTAACTAGCTCCAGCCAATATGTACAAACGTTTCAAAGGGGGCTCTTGAATCGATCTGATATGGTAGATATGCAACGGAAACGAGCAAGACATAAACCTTCCTTGTAAGAATTTCTAGCAGTTTTGATCAGTGTGAATTTATCATTTTTAGCTGGTGCTTACTTTTGACACTTACAATTTAGAGGAATGTCCGCCACCTTCTGGCGCTCTTATGAGGACAAAACCCCAACACAATGCGTGTGCCCCTCATCCTGAGCAATTTTCCCGTAGAAGTGCTAAAACAAAACTTGATGCTGATGTATAATAAGGTTCATATAGTCTTTTTCACCTGGTACCAGCCGAGTATGTCCTCCCTTCTCAAAACTCCTCAGTGTTTTTAGAAGTTTTGGTTACACGAGACACGTTTCTCGGGTCCTTTGAGTGTCTCTTATGAGGTTTTACTGTAACTTCCACTATCTGGAAAACTTCGTTACAAGGTTCAATTGTATAGCTAAATAATTTTAAGGGCTAGAGATTCCATAATGGAGGGCACAAGATCAATTTTCGGCCACCGCAGTTATGAGAGCTTCTACATCAGCCACCAGTTAAAAGCATCAGGCATCTCGTGTAAATGCAGCAGTTGGAACTCAATCTGATGTGGTCCGGAGCGGAGTGCCACAGCCGCTATATTACATACCTTAAATATTGTGAATGCTTCAATATTCATGGATCCTAGCCAGCCTACAAATTACGCAATGCGTAGTAAACACTGACCACCCCAGGTAGGCAGGCCTCGGCATCGGCATGCGGGCCATCGTACTGGTGCTGTGGCGAGCCTGCCGAGCTGTCCGAACTGGACTCCGGTGATGATGGCAGCTGTGCACTCAGCTGGCTCAGCTTCGCTGACAGCACCTGCATAATTTTTTACTCCAAACAATTACACACCACACAACATCTAAAAATGGCATTCTCAACATGAAGTGACTGCTAAAAACACGAAGTACCAGTAAGCGGTCATTTTTGCTGGTCACAGCCGTGTATAAAGTCAATAAAAGGTTAGGTAGAAGAAATTACCTTTCTCTTTCTTTCACGTATTGAAGTGCAAAAGTAATTACAAGAGGAAGATGAAGGTGGAACTTGAGCTTAGGCGAGTCGGTAGGAATCCATTAAGAAGGTAAAGAAGTCGATGGAAATCTCTTAAATTGAATTTCTGCTAACATAGAACTGCCTCCTACATGATTGGTTTTGTACTTGAATGCTGCAACCTAGTTCAAATCTCAGTAAACGAAACTCCTGTTAAATGGAACACACTTTTTTTGGTTCCTTCAGGTTCCGTTTAACGAGAATCTACTGTATTATAGAAAGCAACTATAAATGATTAAAAAGGACTATTTTCTCGCAGCAATGAAACAGACTTGAAGATGGCGAGTCTCATGCACGTACCAATACGCAGGAGCCGAGCTTTGTATTGCTCGAAAGTTTTAGATTGCTGTTTAAGAAATGAAATCGAGAGTTTGACGGAAACCCGTCTGGTCGGGACGAAACATGACGAATAAAAGCAAACACCGACCAAATAAAAGCTTTTAAAGCGACACTTCGGCTTCCATACGGAAGCCTTGTTCACAATGAAGCTCAAGTTCATTGTGAACAAGGCTTCCATATGGAAGCCGAAGCGTCGTTTCTTTTAAGAACTTTTATTTGGTCGGTGTTTGCTTTTATTCATCATAGATTGCTGTTTTCAACGGCAGTTAGTCTTACCCCATAACACTGAACATTCAAAGCAACGAGTAGCTACAAGCAAAAGATGCGGAAAGCAAAGTGCTGCATTTTCATAAGCATCTCTTTTTTTCTACTATTCACTGCCTCACTGCATTGTTACGCACTGCATGAAACCCTGGCGCATGGGACACTGACCGCTTTGTCCTTGATGGGCAGTTGGCCAATGAGCTTCTTGTCATCGGCTGGGTCCAGCAACTCAGTGTTGAGGAAAAGGTCCAGCTTCATGCTTGCATTGTTCACTTTCACCCTGCAGGGAGGTAAGGAGCCTGGGTTACATACCGAGACAACTACTTTGCTTATTTTCTTTAAAGAAAACAGCCCATTTTTGGAAACAAGTGTTTGCATACAGCCACAATACTACCTAATTAAGCTACATAGTGCTGAATTTCCGCCAGGAAAAGAAAATGATTTGGAAGCTGCAAAACTGATCCACAAATTGTACATTTACGGAAACCCACCTCCGCGCTTGGATAGTGCAATTCTGCGAGTTTTCATTGTATAATGTGAACTTTGTTGGCATTTAACAGCCTTTACCTTTCATGATGCATTCTATATCTCATTCACCCTCTGGCAGTCATTTTCAAGCACAGGCGGAGCTTGCCCACAGTTCAAGCGGCACTGGTAATGTGAGCGCCTGCAGCTTCAAGCGGCCACTGATGCGAGTCGTCCACTCAAGTTTGCCGAGCGGATGATCACAAGGGAAACCTTGCCGCATTGCGCAACTTGGCCGCGCATTTGTTGTTTCAGAACAACTGCTGCATTAATATGTCACGTACATTTATTTTGAACAAACTGTATCTGATTTGGAGCACATAATTGATAGCGTAGCCCCTGGCTAAGATGGTTGCATTTGACACATTATAACTTGTTAGCAACTCACGCAATGCAACATTTTTTTTGCGCAGAATGGCAGACAAAGAAAGTCTTTGACTTCAATCCGAGAGATTTTCAAAAAATAAAAATGGCGTTACTGAGAAAACTATTTTCAAGCTTGAGCACTTTTGGTGAACCACATGTTTCAGCACAACTTGGAAGTACAGTTGAACCTCTTTATAAGAGGCATGCTCCGGGCAGCAATTATTGCCTTTTATATGAGGTGTCTATTATAAGCAGGGTACCACGTATGCATTTTCTTATCAACCCGTATTTTACTGTAGGCACACTGGTGTCTCTTATACCCATTAGTCTCTTATATCAGTGCCTCTTATAAAGGGGTTCGACTGTATAAATGTGAGTGCAACAAACTTCAAAAAGAATGCTCAGATATAAAAGTCAATATGTACCAAGTTCCATTGTTCTCAGTTTAACTTCTCTGCAGCAATAAATTCCTCAAATACAGGTACAGTCAAACCCACTTATAACGATCCCATATATAACGATCTATCGGTTATAATGACCATATTTCGGTGCCACTTATGATTTTCCTATGCTACCCATTGAAACTGCGTCCACATATAGCGAACATTTTTCAAAGCCTCCTACTTTTACAATGAACACTTCCGACACAGTCGCGGTAAAAATATGGCGCGTACAAAGCGAAAAAAAAAAAGTTAAAACAGGCATTCTAAAGCATGTAGAGGCGCGCGGTCGCGCGTGCCCTGCTGCAGTTTACTTGCGACAAGGATATCGTAGACCACGGCGAGCACCGCACGCAGATTTCGGACGCTGCGAGCAAGGTCGCTCACTACGGCTCACATTCCAGCAGTTTCTTCCTCGGCAGTGAGGAAAAAAAAAGAATTAGCAGGCAGCACGAACACTCGCGGTCCGCTTTCGCGCGGCAAACTTTTCTGACGCTGTTCTCTGCATCTACGACCGCCGACGATGAACCAAACAATGCCTTCAAACGCAAGAAGCCATAAATGCGAGAAGTGATAACTTTTGTCACATAAAAGTTCATGGCGACGCCTCGACTCGCGGACGCCACAGTGTGCCGCAAAAGGTCCTCAGCCTTTTCGGTAACGGCAGTGACTGGTCGATCAATGATAACGACTTCCATGCGGTTGCGGCGGTGCCTTAATGAATAAGCATCAGAAAGGGCAAAGGTGAGGTGGCGGCTGGCGATGAACGTGCCGTTTTGACTCATCGCCGGCAACCTTATCACAGTCATCTGCAGATATCTGCTCGGCTGCGCGTGTTTAAACCGCGCGGAGTGACGGCGGTGCAAGCGCGTCACGCTGCCGTTCGCAAGTTCTCCGCCACCACCGCCGCGTCGTGCAAGGCCGCTTGCGCATCGCCGCTAGCGCGTTGCTTGCAAAATTCGTGTCTTCATCGTGTTAAACGAACAGGCTACTCGCCGCACCCGAGCACGACCCGGAGTGAAGCATGCAGGAAGAATGCACAAACGCGCGCATACGTTAGACTGCAAAGGGTCCGGCATGCGACGGCGAGAGCCGAGTTCGCGACGTGCTGCACGCAACTAGCCAGGGATGAAGTTCAATAAGGTTGACAGCTGGGCTAGTTGGTTCTCAAATAAATTCAGTTGCGAGTGTAGCGAGTGTCGTGTCCACCTTCTGTTCTTTGTCCCTGTCGAAAATTGCGCTACTTCACCATATGCTAAAATAGCCAGGGATGATTGGTTCCATGGTGGTGCCGCGCTTCAGTTGAACGGCATGAGTTCATTGCGAACGTGGTTTAACTCACTCGTGAGCACACAGCGGGCGTCGCTTAACACGCGAAAAGGCCTAACTTGACACCGGAGGGGTTGTTAGCGCTTTTTAATAAATATACACACACACAAAAAATGGTTTGGTCGCTAAGTGCACTTTTTTAAGGGCGAGTCAATATACAAAGAACTACTGATATAACGACCACTTTTCGCGGCACTTTCAAGTTCGTTATAAATGGGTTCGACTGTATTTTATGCAGTTTACCATGTTTGTGATTTTGTTCCTCCAAACTGCGTTGAGGGCACAGAGAAATAAAATACTCATAAGACTGCATTTCACTTGTTTTTTTTTTTAATGGGAATAAATATTGTGACCAAGAAAGGCACTTTTTTTTTTCTAGGTGTGCTCAAAGTTCAAAGCTTGTGAAATTGGCAGAAAAGTGTCTTTTGTGGCCAAAACTTCGATTGCGTGTTTTTATGGCAGCAATTTCTTTCTTTTCTTTTTCAGGAAGTTAACTTCCAAATAAATGTAGAGGGCCTAATACCTGCGCCTGGATTAAATTTCATTAAAATCGGGAATGGTGACCAGGATCTTGTGTTCGATCATAATTGGACACACCCAGGACACAGAGGGGAGACATGGACTAAGCAATTGCAGCTCTAGGTCTACGTCTCCCCTCTGTGTCCTATTCCTTGGGAGAGCCATAAATGTTTATCTGGAATGCGGAAGCGAGCAACAGCAGGGAAGCGGGGATGTAGATTCACCGGCACCAGTGAATATCAAATGGCTCCACTGCCGAAGCTCACTTCTGAATCATAGATAACGAAACCTCGGTTGGTGCGTCCAGCATGTGCCGGCACCAGAAGCACATGCGACACCATGAGGACAGTTGAAGGTGATGATTGGAGAGAAGGCCGGGGACACATTTTATTAAATCCCACCCACTTGCCAAACACAGTCTTAAAAAAAAAGAAAAAAAAAGATACAATTAAATAAATAAGCAAGCAAGATTCAAGAGTTCGTGGGGAGAGAAATTTGACCCTTGAAGTTTGAAAAAAAAACTAAAAAAATCCGTTTCCCCGAAAGGGCACAGTAGTGAATGCGATAGCAACATGTCATAATATTATAACGAAATAGGGTTAGCAGCTAACTCCTTTACTGCGATAGCAATTATATGGATACTCTCGGTTGGTTATTGCCGTCGCCCTCAAGCCCTGGATATGTACAGTCGAGTCCACTTATAACAATATATCAGATGTAACGAGGAACAACAATGGCACCGTCCACTTTTGTACGCTTTCTATGGTAAAATAAACCGCTTATTATGATGCCCCAGTGACGCGATATCGGATATAGCGATTCAATCTGGCAACAGCGCGCTCCAAAAATGGCTCTCCACACCAACGGCATGCGCCGCTGTGTGCCCCGCACACCAACCACACCCTCATAAAACGAGTCGACTGTGCTTCTTGCGAAGAAGCTAGAGGAGGAGGAGCTTTCCTTCCGAACTTCCGAAGCGATGCCAGGAAAGGCCTGGAAGCGCCCGTCGACGAAGAGCTGCCGGAGTTGTGGTCGGTGCTTAACGAAGATGCGTCACGTCTGGACCACTTACTTCATGCAGACGATGTCAGATTTTACAGCGAAAGCTGTTATGAGATCACAACAAGGGCCGTTTTTGCGCCGTAGTTGTCCGCCGCCGGTGGCCGTAACCACTATCACGCGAAATAAGAAAAAAACTAAATAAATAAAATATACCTAGGACAGAATGGGAATCCAACCCGGGCCCTCTGCATGGCAGCCCAGTACTCTACACTGAGCTACGCCGGTGCTTGAAACTGCATTGCAAACTGACCCTATGCTGGCTTCATGTCGGGTAAGGAATCACTTTAACATGTGTAATAAAGCATTTTAGAACAGTAAAGTAACAACCAGGCGTCACACAATGCGAATTGCGTAACGAGTGGGTCGTTCAATGCTCCAACCCATTACAAAAGCCTCAAGCATAATTCTTCGGCGTCAGCCACAGCATCAACAAAGTGCACATAATGCATTACAAGTGTGTAGTGGGTACCGCGCTTTTCCGAAGAATGACGAATAATGGCACAGTGGACGCTTCCCCACTACACAAAAATTATGATGATTTATGGCGTAGTGGGTACCATGCAGGTGTGCTTGTAGTAGTTGTCCCAATAGTGTTTAAAAAAGGCTCTAGAAAGGCCGCTCTTCCAGCTTTCGCTGTGACTGTGCTGCGCGTTCCGCGCAGGCCTGGCAGTTCTACTGTCTTTTTTCTCTATTTATTTCTTGCTCTTTCTATTTTTCTTCCTATTTTTTCCCTCTCTCTCTAATATATTTTTTGCTTGCTTCCTCTCTTTTTTTTCTATTTTTATATTTGCCCGTGTCATGCCAAGTGACGACAGCATACAACAGCCCGGACCCTTAAAGTGCTCCGCACTTAATATCATCATTAAGGCGCTAAAGAACAAGAGGAAGAAGACTTCTCCATGGCGCCAGCGCGTGCTCAATATGCTACAGGTAGTTATGTTATATAGTCAAATCTCGTTATAGCGAACCTCAGAGTAACGATTTTTTTCAGATTAACGAATTTTTCGGAAATCCCCCTCCAAATGTCCATAAGTTTAATGTAAAAATGTCTCACTACTACGAATTTCAGAATACCGAATGTTTCAGAATAACGTATCGAATTTTATCGCCCTTGTATTTCCATAACACTTCAAAATAACGAATAGCAATTTCAAAAAGTTACTCATGGAGTAATGACGTTGCGGAAGAAGAAAGTGATGTTGAAGAAGAAGAACCGGAAACAGGGGGCTCATTGGTCACTGAACTCCAGCCAATCAGCTGCAACCGAAATGAACAGCCCACTAGGGGGGACACATCTAGAATAACTCTCCAGCCATAAAAAAGAAACAGGGGCATGCTGGGAACTGTGACCAGAGGATGGAGCATGAGGGACGAGCGGCGTCGGAGGAGGTTGGCTTGTGGACGCCAGGCGCGCTTGCTCGTGAACTTTCGTTTTTTTTTTCCCATGAGCTCACCAAGAAACAAGAGCATGATGGGAATTGTGACATGAGCCTGAGGAGGTCGCGGCTTCAGAGGAGGTTGGCGTATAGGTGCTAGGTGCACTCTCTGCTATTTTTTTTTTTTTTTCTATGGTTGAAGCGCATTCCGTTCCTCTAATTTGAGTCGAGAGTTGTGAAAACTTCGTGACGTCAAAATGATGTTGAAGAGGAAGAACTCCCCGTTCGGATTAAAATAAAAGACTAACAGAGTCGCGGCGGCGGCGTGGTCACTCTCGGGACTTGGCAGAGGCACAAGTGGCATGAACAAAAACAGGCGGCGGTGGCGATGCAGCGCGGCGGCACACAGCTCTACCTAAAACACTTTCTGAGCATAGTCCGAAAACGCTGCCAATTGGTATTCGAGGCTCCCGAGAACACACGAGCCAAACATTATAGCGTGGCAAGCGGCCTAGAATTTGCAATTAATTCTCAAAGTCAGCTACAAATTGCTCCCTCTTCTCTCTACAAAAAATGCTATATTTATACCCAAATTTCTGCGCCATATACCCACGTCCACGGCAGTTAGCTGATTTTCAGCGTAGTTACTGTGGCCACCATGGGATGCCACCACATAGTCGCTCACACACTGAAAGTAAGCCATACGTTCAAAGAAAAACAAGAAAAGAAATTGCGCGAGGTCATGACGCGCGCTGACGAAGGGACGCATCTTAACCTCTTGTTATGCCCCTCCCCTGCGTAGCTTTCAGCACGCTTGATGGCACGATAGGAGAGAGAAAGCGCTTGAAGCGTGCGACTAATACCTGTAACTCCACTCGTACTTGACGGATTCTAAACATTTTTTTTTGCCATTAGATCCGTGAAGCATCATGCGCTAATCGTGTGAGTTAGGCTATTCCATTATAACCCCGAAAAGTGTTGCAGGGTCCCTTTAAAACAAGCATGCAGAATAATTATATGCTACACGTGGAGCCAGAAAGTAAATGTAATGTTGCAACAACGCCATAGCGTCCCCGATTTCTTGTTTTTCCCATCGTTACTGGCGGTAATGGTTTCAGTTTCAGTCGTAAATCGACTCCCCAACTTTGCATTTCAAATTTAGATAAAATGGGTTGACCTACAGTCATGTAAACAGCGTAATTTGATCATCGGGAGCACTAAGGCTGGTGGAGAAAATAAACACTACCATTTGACATACATCTGTTAATACAGTAAAGCTCTTGCCTGAAGAGACGCGCACTTTGCTCTCTGAGAAGAAAGCCTGAATATTAGAAATAACACACATACACAGAAACTAATGGTGTACTGACTGAGGAAAAAGAGGCTGTCGCGAGTTATGTGTTGCGAACAAATCAGAATAGTGCCCGTCACTTTTTTCCCAATGTGCAAGTTTCTAGTCCAAGTCTCTCTCTGTGCCTCATTGTCTGCTTCCTTTGGGAATTGATTCATGGCTCTTTTCACCGCAACAACCCGCATTTCAGTACACAATGAACGTCTTTCAAGATCACTTTTTTTTTTTTCAGCAGGTGTGCAGCCACATGGAAATGCTTTGAGAGTTATATGCAATGTTGCAGCACATGCCATAACATGAAATGCTGTTTTGCTTCAAGGCTGAATCTGTATAGGTTGCTTTCAGATACAGCTGGAGTTGTGAGCAGTAGTTGCAAACCATCATGAGGGTTTTGATGTGGGCTTGCCGGGTGATCAATGTGGACTGAGGTGAAGCACTTGTATCTGTGTTTCTTATTTTTCTTATGTTTCCATTTGTTTGCACTTCACTTCATTCATTCCTATAGACTTCTTTGAGCATTGTTCATTAATATGTAAGTTTTTGTGGGAAACAAGTTTATGGATGCCTTGTTCCAAATGCCCTTTATGTCATTATGATGTAGTTATTATGGTTAATTTTACGGCTTCAACCATAGTGACATTCAGAACAACAAAAAATTTGTCATGGTGTGCTGAAGTTTGATTGTCGTCTACAGAACTGTGAAAAATGTTGTACATTGGCTACATCACAGTTTCAATATACTTTGCCAAGCATTGCGAAACTTTGACAACCACCACCAACCTGGTGTATATCTGCCGCCGTATTGCACCCAATGTGTCATTTGTGTGGGCAATGATCTCCAGGTCTTCCACTTGTCGTCCTTGGCTTGGAAAGCGCACTGTCAGCACCACCTGTCTTCCACGGTGAGCCCTGCAAGGAATTCAAAGAGCCCATCACCACACCACGTTTGCCTATACTCTGAACACATTTTAAATAAAGATAGACACTGCATACAGAATGCATACAGAAGTAAGCCCCTCTGGCAACATTACGCACAATGCTAGCAGAGTAAAAGTAGTGGAATGGTTGGATGACATCTTTTTGGTACAGCAACAAAGTTAAGTTGACCCTTATACGTGACAACTAGGAAATATACTGTCAACCTGGTCGTGCCTGTGAGAAAGGCAGCAGTCGGGCTGTTAAAGACGAAACTCTTTATTGGGCGGTCTTGTCCCCAGGAAAAGAAAAGTCAAAAGTAGAAGCAATACACGCTGCCCAGTGAAAGTGGCGATCATAGTCACAAGTCGTCCATAATGTGATCATCGGCAGAACGTGTCGTCTTTTATAGAACTGTGATTGAGCCTTCCAATGCCGTTGCTGGTACTCCCGTAAGCTCCATTATAAACTAGACTGCTAGCATCCTCCATGTAATCTCAGGGGAACAATCTGAAACAATCACAAAGCTTCTCAAACATGGTGGTGTAGCTCGTGCCAAGCAGCACAAACAGGCTTCTTTTTTTTTTTTTGCGGGTGAAACCCAATCACATCAAGATAAAAAAATAATGGCTCGTGGTAATACTACAGCTGAGGCAGTCAGCCAATACATCATGCAGGCAGGATTGGTGGTTTCTCACAGCTACATTATGTTTTGCAAGCAAGACCGATCCACTCAGTCTGTCACAGTGCTCAAAATCCTCCTTGGCGGTGATGAAATTATCACTGCTACACTATTACCAGAATAAACCTCTTTAACGAGTAGTGCAGCTGCTAAGTACAACAAGCAATCTGGTACTTGGCAACTCAACCTTCTGCCCATTTCCACTTTACGAGAAGAAAAATCGCCACAGCCACAATATGGAGCCCCAGTATCCAGCGTGGTCTACCTCTTATGTCAATGCAACCCAGCCATTTTCAGCGGCATGGAATACCATGACACAGAACACTGGCTCACTTCCTGCAACTGGGTGAGCAATCACAGTCACTGGAGTAACAACGTGAAACTGAATAACAAGGTGGTTTAGTTGAGCAGTGTCATCAGCATCAACGGTGCCATCAAACATGACTAAACAAATGTCGCGTGTACTTTTGTTGGTCATTTCTCAGGGCCCCAGCAATGTCATGGACAACAGCATGACAAAATGAATGAGAGTAAAGTTTTTGAATGTCAGCAAACATGCTCGCACTGGTAATTATCAGTGGCAGAGTGAAATGCGAAAGGGAACGTTTTTTCTCATCGTCTGATGAGGTCTTGAAGTTTGAAGACTAATAACTTCCATTTCCATGCACCAATTTGGTAATTCTTCTTTCGTTCATCTCAGTATTGAGCACTACACACTCCAGCACTGCAGAATGCAGACAAAAAAAATGTTCCAGGGTCCCTCTAAGAAACTTTTGTGCATACGAAACTTTGTTTGCGTGCAGTGTTGTTTGCATGCAGCGGCCTGCAGCGTTTAAAATGGCAGACCCATGGAAGGTGTGCGCTCCTTCACGGCACTGAAAAAATGACTAGCCTATTTACGCGTCTAAAGATTACACGCCACAGCATAAATTACGAAGAGAACACACAAACACACCGGCACTGCTACTTTGGTTGAAGGCAGAATGAGAGGTGCCCTAGCACCAGTTAAATAAGTGGGGAGATGTATACTGGATTTGATTACCAATGCCACCAGCTTTTCTGATGTGAATATAAGTGCCCCGGCCTGGTTCCCGATGTTGTGGTACTCATTTTTTGAAAAAGTGAGCTCTCTTCTTTCGCTCCCCTTTACCCTTATTTATGAATTGCTCTTAGAAGAGTAACAATAGTAATTCAAAGCTGGCACCATCCATAAGAACTAATGGTGCCTCACTGACTAGGCCTCATTGACAAAAACTGCTAGACCACCGCTCAGTGCAGGTTGTATCAGAATGTATGGGAACCTTCAAGATTCTTTTAGACTGTTCTGATAAGACTGCATGCACGATGCGAGTGGTTGAGTTTATTATGGAGCTAATATGAGCAACAGCAGGGGTGAAAGCGGGCTTCACTCTTTTGAAGCAGCGCAGGGAGCAGTAATAATGCTGTTTTGGAGCAGCTTTGGACCACCAAAAGGTGTGTTTTGGAGCAATGCAAGTCAGCTATGGAGCAATTTCTAGAGTCAAACATCATTGTCAATTGAAATTTTAGGGGCGAAGCTCCTTAAGCCGTGGGTCGTGCGTCCCCGATGTATGTATGTAGTAGCCACCTCTCGTTTAGTTCGTGGAGTGTCCGCTAGATGGCGGTACTTGTATATGATGAAAACACGGCTCAAGGCCGGCTAGATAACCGAGGACGACGAAGTGGGAAGCTCGAGCAGCAACCACGATTTCTCTGAGGAAGACGACGCTCGGGTCTTCGGTTCTTCGGACTTCAACGCCTGATGCTCACCACCCCTTCACGAAGCGGTTCTGCCAGTCCGATCCGCAACCCGTTCCTGCAGTGGATACTCCTGTCCACCGCTACAGTCGCCGACTGCGAGGCCTTAGTCCCGAGGCCATCCCTCTGGAACTTCTCCAGCCAAGCCCTACATCAGGAGAAATGGCCACCGCCGGCGCTTCACAGGTGACTGTTGAGCAGCCGATGCGAGATGTTATAAAACTATACTTGTAGTATGATGAAATATGATGAAAAGATGTGACATGTTATGAAAATATGAATGATGTCATATATGGCACCTGCCATTGGACGCCTGCGAGCATAAAAGGCACTCGCTCTTGGTGCGCACTCGGAGTCGTTGGATGGATAAGGCTGCTGCGGAGCGGCGAGCGCGCAAGGCGGCGGCTGCTCGGCGACGCCGCCAAGATCCTGCCGTTCGAGAACGAGAGGCCCAGGCGGCACGGCAGCGGCGCCAAGATCCTGCCGTGTTTACTTACACGGCACTTGGTGCGTCCCCGCTTATAGCAGGTGTGGGTATGAGCATGCAGCTGGGTCCTGGGTCTCTTTAGAAGGTCCGTGTCGAGCGTAAGCAACGATTCTACCATTTCCAGCGTGTTTACTTTAGTGGGGCGAATTACTCGTATTCACGGTTTACCGATGATGCCCTCCGGAGCTTCGCCCCACTCATCATCATTCACCCCGTGGATATGCTGTAATTATTTATTTTGTGGAAAACACAGAAAATTCCAATGGTTCTTACTTAATATTCAATACTGATGAACCGACCACACTTACCACAAATCAATAATATATGCTCCCGTGATTAAAACATTAGAGCTTGCGGAGCAATAGAGATAAGCGGTGCTTTGGAAAGGTACACTAGATTACAGTAAAATTCCGAGTATGTAACCTCTCCAACTTCTGTGCTAATTTCACATTTTCACGCCGTTCCGGGAGAGCGCATCACCCCCCCCACCCCCGTCTTTTCACCGTACCCTGATCATGAACGCGTCCATGCAACATGGCCTGCTTGAATCCCATCCAATCCTACTTAGCAGCCCAATCTCTAAGCGCCCACAGGTGGTATTTGATGTCAAAATTTGATTCCTTGTTCCCTAGCGCCCTAGCTTAGAGCTTTTGTGTTGGCACATCATTGGCGGTGCTTCCGTGTCCCGCTTCCCGCGGTTTGATGACGTTGTCATCGCGTTTGTTGTGGTTGCAGGCTGTTCTTGTCATGTGTCGTACCATGAAGGCAAGCGAGAAGAATTGTGAGGAAGTCCACATGCACTCATGTTTTTTTTTGTTGTTGTTGTTGTTGTTGTTGTTGTTGTTGTTGTTGTTGTTGTTGTTGTTGTTTGTTTGTTTGTTTGTTTGTTTGTTTGTTTTTTTCCCCGGCACGAAATTTACCGCCATTATCTTGAATTATCGCGCCGTTCTGGAAAAGCCCCCCCCCCCCCCCTCACCTCCTTGTTAGGGGAGGAGAGGAGCTCTTGCTCTGAATTTTACGGCACACCTCAGACGAACAGAGAAAGACGCATTTTAATAAAACACCGCAGCTGACATGAACAAGTGCAGACTAGATTTAAGCTAATAACAGTTAATTTCATTCTAAACCCAATGAGACTCTGAAGATAAACTTAAAAAGCTTATGCTTCCAAACTTACATCACTACATCCGACATGACATCCAAGAGGAAAATAGAGATAAGCAATGGACTGCATAGCTAAACCTGAGTACACCTCCGCGATTTTTTTTTGCGTGTTCCCATTAACAGAGCACCAGCTGACAAGTACAAATGGGAAAATGAGAGAACTGAAGTGTTCACAAAACTCCGTCGCCACCAGTATAACAACGAAAAAATTGTTCAACAATTTTTCAACAATTGTTCAACAATTGTTCAACAACCAACTAGCCCAAATGTCGATTCTCTTGCTGTTCAACAACCCTTTTACTCTAGCTAGCTCTCTCCTGCCCTTTCCCGTTCGCTAGCTTTTTCACGCCATCACCAACGTTATGGCCGCACTCGAGAGCATGCCAGGTTGAGGATAATGGTAAGAGCTCGCTTGGTCGAGCCACGTCGCGGACGACCGTGGTGCATGAAGGCACCAAAGACCGCTAGGGAGCAGTTTCAGCGCAATGAGTTTTGGAGCAGGATGGCGTAGCAGAAGCGGATTGGTGCAGCGTGGCGCCAATGGCGCAGCACTTCCACCCCTGCAACAGTGGTAACGCTGGAGTATTCCATCACTCATGCATAAAGGCCGACGGGTTTCACCAACAATCAGATTATCAACAACCAATGACCATGCTGGCTGCTATCAATGTACTGAGAGTGTTGCTTGTCCTTTGAGTGTCCCTTTTTATAGGCAGAAGCTCACCCAACAAATAAGTCAATCTTTACCTGTTCTACTGCAGTTTGACAGTAAAGCCTGCGCCCTTTGCCATCACAACCACATGAAAATTTGTACCTATTTAACCCTCTGTGGCCCCCACTGTCGTCCCTTGCCTGACAACACAAAACAGCCACAGCAGTCCATGGTCGAGCACTACTGGACAAGTTCTTTCACGGTTGATTCCCGTGCAAGTTGTCTCACTACATTATGTGCCAAAAGGATAAGTAAACTTCTTTTACTTGAGCTTTGAGTCCTTTAGTTTCAGACCAGAATGGACAGAAGGCAGGGAAAGGTTTCAAACTGCAAAGGGCTAAATTCAATCTTTGTGTGGCATGAAACTATATTTCCTTAAAAAAACATAGGCACAGCAGAATGCTTCATCAAATTCACACTTCTTGCAAACATCAGGCTTTTTCTGGGTGTAAATTTGTGCAACTCAAGAGAGAGAGAGATGGAAGCTATAAAAAAAAGGGGGCTGCAAAAAGTCAGAACCCAGACTATGCAGTTTAGTGAAGCCAGCTTGCTGGGAGATCTCACAATGACGACATCATGCAGGCTTATGGAAGCCAGAGTGTTAGAATATATTTAGGAGGAGCAACGGCATGTTCAGAAGAGGAAAAATCTGGGACCCGTTCCCTTCTTGCCAACCAAAAGGTGGAGCACATGTGAAGGTGGCTGCCTAGCTATGCCCGGAGCAGCACTTGCACTTTTACGATGCAGTTCCTGAGGGTATTTCAAGGACTGCTTCTCGTCGTCCTCAAGAATTTGACAGACCCCAGTCGCGAAACATAGTATCATAACAGAAGAAAGTGCCCGACCAATCCGTCAGAGCCCATATCGAGTTTCGATGCTTAAAGGGGCCCCACAACACTTTTTCAGCATGGTTAAAAAACACTGCCGATTGATAATCGAGGCTCCAGAGAACCCGCGAGCCAAACATTATAGCGCAGCACACTGCCTGGAATTTACAATCAATTCTCAAAGTACGCTAGAAAACTACTAGGTGGCTGAATGTCTTATCTCTTAATGATATCGAAATTATGCCATTTAGTGTTTTTAGCAATTCTATCTTGCCGCATAGTTATTTGAATTCGAGTATGATGTACCAGTCTGTGTATTTATTCTCACTCGAGAAACAGTAACTTCCTTGTAGGTTTGCTCGGTCGCAGTTGTAATACTGTTAACTTATTTGATTTAGTTTCCATACCTTCAGTCACCGAGGCAATGTGAAGGGGAGTGGGTGACAACATTAAAAGAGCCCTGCAGCACTTTTTGAGCATGGTCAGAAAATGCTGCTAATCGGTAGTCGAGGCTCCCGAGAACACACAAGCCAAACATTATAGCGCAGCACACGGCCAAGAATCTACAATTCTCAAAGTCAGCTAGAAATTGCTCCCTCTTCTCCCTACAAATGATGCCATATGGGAAATGTGCAGCACCTACAGGTGGCGCAACAGTCCATTGCACCACTGCCACCACTGCCAGCACAACAAGAGGCCACTTGCGGCCACTTCAGTATCAACTGGCGTGCTACGAATCATCGTCTCTGTCCGCTACACCCGCATTGCATGCAAGTGCATGTGTGCGAAGGCAACGTATTTGATAAAATGTGTAGGCTTTCAGAAAGTTAGCAGTGAAGGATTTCTTTAGAGCCTCAAGAGAAAAGAAACGACATAAATTATAAGGAATCAATCATGTTTTCAATGTGACGAAAGCACGAACTTGCAACAAAGTGTTTCAACAGGGCGATTCGTGCTGCCGGCCAGCGTAAACCTAGCAGCATAGGCCGTCACCATCGATGCTTGTATGCATTCTTTCTTGTCATTTTGCCTGCTCATTGTTCAGCAAACGGCGTGGCGCAGCTTTGCTTGCATGCAGAGTGCTGTTAAGGGCAATGGCAGTACAAGGGGAATAAATTTTTAAATTCTCGCGGTCTACGACGCATTTTGCTAGGCATGCGGGGCTTCTTCCTAACTGTTCCTGTTAACAAACTGCACCGCTAGACGAACTGTGGTAGGGCGGAGAAACAGCAGCAGCATACGAGGGAGAATTGCTGGATCTATCGATGGCTTTTTGCCAAATAAATGTCGGCTGCAGACTCGAGATCACTTTGCCAGCTGCTGCTTGGTTCCGTCAGCACCGTAAAAATATCAGTTAACTTGCGTGGAGAATACAGTACAATCTCGTTAATTCCAACTCGAAGGGGACTATAAAATTGTTCGAATTAAGCAGAGTTCGAATGAGCGGGCAGGCGCTTGAATGAACAGACATCGCGCCACACTGTGTGGAGAGAACCCAGAGAAGCCACCTCTGGACTCGTTCCCGCAAATTAGGCAATACTACACGTTTGTAGCAGGTAATTTCATAAATTAAGTTCATGCTCTAACAGCAAACAGAATTTATTGATCAGTCAGTGATACGCCAGAAACAAGCAGCGACTGGCATTCGTGAGCAGTGAGCGTTCATGCCAAAATATACGAAGCTATTTGTGCTCCAAAACACATTCATTTACATGGCAGAGTTAACGCAATCAAAATTTAGTCTTTCTTTCTTAGCTTATTTAGAACAATATTGAAATTGTCCGAGGGGACACGGCTGAAGGCAAACATTGCTTGACTGGGCCGTGCCACCGATACAGCAGTAGCAGCAGACAGACATTTGATGATATGTGGTATTTTATGGCACAATGGCCAGTGGTGGCCAAAGAGTGCCAGGTCGTGGTATGAGATGTGATCAGTGGTGATGTTAGGTGGCTGTATAAGGGCCTAAAGTCGTTCGCACTAAGGGTGCGTAAAACATATAATTGCTAAAATCCTGTAAGCGATGTGAATAGTGTGTGGTGAGGATATATATGAATAGTGCTTGTGATACTAAAGTAGAGTGCGGAGGTAGCATGTAGGCCTCACAAGCGCCCTTGAGACCAAGGGCCCTGAGGTACGTGCTTTCTTTTGATGAAACTACCACAGCATCGACCTCTCTTGAGAGGCCGTGCTTACGGATTACCAGTGTAGATGACGTGAAAACTTTGAAGTTCTTTTAAATATCGCAAAAGACATTCATACTTAAAAAACGGATCCCTTCCAAGCAACATTACTGGATGCAGTGAGACTTGCTGTCGGAATCATAGAGTTTCCTATAAATACACTAGAGAGAACTCTGGCGCTAGTGTCTATGGGGGGCTGCAACACACGGCGCTTCAGCCAGCATGGGAATCATGGGTAGTACACAAATTTGCCTAGTCTTGCCTAGTTTTCGTTCTTTTGGCTGCGTGTGGCCTGAATTCACTTTGCCGCAATACGAAGTTCAGCAAAGGTTTAGCAGTTACGCTTCACCACCTTGACCTTTTTAGGCTCACGAATTCAAATACGCTCACGATGTTCACAACGGTCCGTTCTTTTTTCCGAAACAAAACGAAAACGCAACAATAAACAAAGCCACAAGTGCGTCTGAAGCCGGAAGCACGAAGACTAGGCAAATTTGTGTACTACCCATCATTCCCATGGTGGCTGAACGATCGCAGCGCCAGAGGCCCCTCTAGTTAATTTTAGGAAACTCTATGGTCGGAATGGTACCGGAAAATGTTTCCTCCTAAGTGCTTCAAGATCCTGACATTCCAGCAAGACGTAAAGGACTGAGAGTGGCTGGCCACATTTATCACAGCTGGGTGGCTCACCACCACATAAAAGGTACGCATGTATGCTGTGTGTGTGTCCTATTCTAAGTCTGCATAATGTTACTTCAGTGTGGCGTGTCTTTGAAGTGGGTGTCCAGCTACCGAGGTATGGCTTAATCATGTGTAATTTATTATGCATTTCTAGATCCCATGATCTTTTGCCAGAAGGCCCTGAGCTTTTTTCTTAAAAAGGGTTTCAAGTCCAATACAGGAACACCCATGGATGTATCAGTAGCATTTACGTGGACAGAAGAGGCTAGCTGGTCAAGATAAGACATTGCCTTCGATGTCTATATGTCCAGACACCCAGCACAACACGATATGTTGGCCGGATGCACACATGGTGCAAAGTAATGAATACAGTTCCATCAGCAGACAGACATTTACAACCATAAAAGCATACATGGAAATCAATCACTGCAGTTGTTTTATATGGAATAAAAGTAATGAGCAATTTGGGTGATCATTCTGGGCCAATTTGTGATCATTCTGGGCCGATTTCTGCGAGGAGGGACGAAAGCCAGGGTGCTCCCAGTTCGAATTAAGCGTTGTTGATACCGACGCGTTCGAATTATTGGGAGTTTTCGCTCATAGAAATACATAGGGCTGTGCCAGGACCAGGGCGTCAGTTCGAATTAACTGTAAGTTTACATTAACCGAGTTCAAATTAACAAGCCTTTTACTGTAAATACACGGCGAAATAGCTACAGCATGTACTTCATGAATGTGCCCGAGAGATCACTTGCTTTGCACGGCGCACACTAATGATTAGTGTGTTGCCGCCGCTTTCTGATGCATGGCCATGGCGAAAACTGAAAAACTTTGTTCCAGATGCATAGTTCTTATAGTTATCGGCACAGTTTACGACACAGCAATTCACACGCGACACTGCAAAGCACCGCTAACAACCATACACGGCTCCGCTCAATAATCGGCTGCTGCACGGAGCACGCCAATTGCTTTCGTTCACTCCCGCACGGTGATGCCACTGGCTCAGTGCACGTTTCCTAAAGACCTACTCCATGTTTGTAAACAGCGGTAGACAGCGTCTACATACTGAAGTGCTTGTAGCGACGTCGCAGCGCGTAGGCTCCACCCAGCCCAAAGCTCGCCACCGTCCTATATGGTCGTGCTGTGCTCGAAAGGCAGGTTTGCAGCTGCTATGCCAGTTGTCACGTGACCATAGAGGGCGGTGGCGAACTTTGGGCTGGGCGAAGCCTGTACGCCACGATGCGCTACAAGCACCTCAGTAGGTCAACAGCATCTATCTCTGTTTACAAACATGGAATAGGTCTATACCCAAAAGAGCGTGCCATATAGTAGTACCCAAGTCCACGGCCACTGGCTGATTTAAGCATTGCAGGCTACATAGTTACCATGGCCGCCACGGGATGCCACCACGTGCCCACGCGTGTGCTCGCTATCACGCTGAAAGTAAGCCATGCCAGCCGCGCATTCGAAGAAAAAAACAAAACAAGAAACTGCTCAAGCTCATGATGCGTGCTGACAAAGGGACGCATCTTCTTGCCCCCTTGTCATCCCCCCCCTTCTCCTGCGTAGCATTCAGCCCGCTCGCTGGTACAAAAGGAGAGAGGAAGCACTTGAAGATGCGACAAATGTCCAATAATAATTGCTGGAGTTTAATGCAACAACTTCCTGTAACTCGACTCATACTTGACGTATTTAAGAAATTTTAAGAGCGTGTGACTCGTGGAGCATCACACGGTAATAGTGAAACTATTCCATTATAACTCAGAAAAGTGTTGCAGGGCCCCTTTATAGAAAGAAACAAAAAGGAAACAGAAAGAAGTGTGCAACCTCATATAATATTACCGACAGTTTATAAATTTGAAATTAAATGTGAATGTAACAAAATTGAAACAAAAGTAAGTGAACAGAAACTTAAAGTAACACAGCATGCAGTAAAGCATTGGCAGCAAAATATGAACGTAAAATAAATAGGGTTTATTAAATAAATATCAGATTTTTCAAACACGAATCGAATACGTAACTTCGAATACGAATCAAATATCGAATAATCAAGAGATGCAATTTTCTTCACCAGTAATCTTTTACTTTACCATACATTTATGTTGAAAAGAGTACACTTGTTAGCTATTCTAGTTGGTTATTGCACAAAAAAATATCACCATCTGTAATTGCCAGGAAGCATTTGACTGGGCTTGTGACTGTGATGTCATTGGGTTCACTTCACATGTTGAACAAGCTTTTTCTATCTTTTTTTTTTTTATGTCGTAGCACTGCATTACAAAAAAAAAAAAAAAAGCTTTTGTACCTGCCATGACTGGTGAGTAGGAGGCCGCTGGTTTGATTCCTGCCATGGCAGCCACATTACGACGAGGTGAAATGTAACAGTTAACACCCATGCACTTAAACACCTAAGCGATTATTAAAGGGGTGGTGCCACCAAATTTGTGGCTTGCGCGTTCTTCGCTGGAAGCGTTTCTTATAGCTCTAGGAAGCATGATACACGCACCAAGATTCACGTATTCTCGCTAAATAATTTAATATCGCCTTATTTGTGCGGACAACTTTCGGTTTCGGTTTCTGGGCACCAAGTTGAGCAGTGACGTAGAAGTGTAGGAGTCTTGGTCACGTGACCACACAAGGCTCGATCGAAGATGCGCAGCACTTAGCCAGGAAGCGATGGAAAACTCGGCGAGTGATGTAGCAACCGATGCTTTGCCGGTACGTACGTTTCGGAGGTGGCGGAGGTCCGGAGGTCACTCACGTCACTACAGATCTGGTGTGACGTCACAACAACTTTCGTTGTCCTTCCTATAGAGCTACATCAGTTTTGATGCGCTAGCGATGGGCATCGATCGGGAGAATGAGCATTTAGGTACACTTTGGAAGTGAATTAAAATATGTTCTAAACGTTTGCTGTGTCCGACCCTTCGTGTGGAGTGTCCTTGCATACAGAGGAAACCCACAAGAGGCTTGTTATAGCTTCGAAATTTGGTGGCACCACCCCTTTAAAGCACCCTAGGTAGGTCACAATTTATCCAGTTTCCCCCCACTATCAGTTTTGGCCCGTACGACCCCAAAATTCATCATTTTCTTTTTAATTTTCGCCCCTGTTCTCACCGGTCGAAACACTAAGGCAAACAGGAGTACTTGGAGCGCCTTTCGACTGCACAGCAATACTCGTTATCTGGCTTGCTTTTGTTGCCTTTCGCGAGAACTTCATGCTCGCCATTTTCCTATCAAGAGTGCTATGTCACGCTGATAGTCACACGTCATTCGTGACCAAGGAGTACCGGGCACGCGGTGATCAAGTAAGGAAAACACGTGAGATAGGTGATTACTGTGGTGTGACAGAAAGACACCTCAAATATGCCTTTCTTGGTAATGGAGCCACAACTCTCGGCGGCGAGGGCAATATTTTGCCGCCTTGCGACTGCCTTTGGCACACTTGCTGCCAACAGCAGTAAACTAACGTTGGCAAAACAGCATGATCTCAGCAACGGAGTTACGGAGGATTTACTCCAGGAGACGCTGCCGCGCGAGTGCGATGCGTGTACGATGAATTCCAAAGGCGCTGTCGGGAACGCAGCGCAACTACGCAGTAACTGCCTCAAATTTCCGTCGCCTTACGTGCGCCGCCGTTATAATTAGCAACAAAAATATTTGTGATGATGCCATGAACGTTACCGAAAGTGCATAGCCTTTTCTTTGTTTGCTATTGCGTGGCAAAACACTTCAGCTCATTCACATGGCCGTGCGCTACCATCAAATCATTTCGGAACTATGACAGGCTGACGGAGCGGCACAGTTGACGGACGACTCGTCAGGCTTTCGACTACACGTGCGCATACGTTCATACGGCGATCCATTAGCGAAGACCGGCGCAGCTACACATGAGACGCGTTAAGGCCTGACCACACGTACGCGTTGCAGCGTGTCAGTGCATGGCTTTTTGACGCAGCGGCACGCCCTCACTCTATTTAGAGAGAGAACACGCAGCTTCGTGTAGTTGCGCGCCCTCTCTCTTAATAGGGAGAGGGCGCGATGCCGCGTCAAAAAGCCACGCCCTGACACGCTGCAACACTTACGTGTGGTCAGGCCTTTACCTGCTGCATTGTCAAGCTGAGCATCCCTAGCTGGTTGCGTCCAGTGCATCACCTACTAAGCTCACTCCGTCAGCGCCGCTAACTGTAACGCCTGCGTGCATTTGCCCTTGAGCTGCGACATTTCTTCATGCTCGCTCAGCACTGGACCATACAAAGGTGCGGTGAGTTTCTTTAATTTCCACAAGCGACACGCCCTTTATTGAAGTGGTCCCGCGCACAAGGACACGGCAGCGAACGGCATGTTCGGTACACTTAGCGTACGCTTATACAAGTGGTAAAAGCACTAAACCGCTAAGCCACGCATACAGTCGAGCAGGCAGTTCATGATTTAGATTCTTTAAGATGTTTATCGTTGGTAGGTTTGTCGCCAAGAGGTGCCAGGCGCATTCGTCGACAGCCGTCATCACACTCCTGTGTATTTTCGTGCAGGCATCATAGCACTCGCGCCAATGTCGTAGCAATCACTGCACGGTCGACTGCTGATGCACTTATCGTAGAGAAGCAAAATCAGAAGTTCTTTACAGTAATATAAGCGACCGAGTATTCGAAAAGATCTAATATTCGAGTTACTTCGAATATTCGAAACTTTTCGAATATGTGGTTTTCGAATCGAATACGAATATTATGAATGCAATATTCCGACTGATATTCGAAACTTTCAAATATTCGCACACGCCTACAAATAAACTATGTATTCTTTCTTTCGTAAGTATCGTTTGCTACAGGTGACACATTATACAGAAAGTAGACCTTGCAGCTTGAAGCACAGGTAAAGCTCGATACGTTACTTGTTCAATGCAATATAATGCTACAATTTTTAGACTGGTAGGCGGCTGTACTTGTTTACATGTACAGCATATGATCTGAGGTGGGCAAGAAGACCTAATATTCACATAGTCATCTTTTTCATTTTTGTATGAGCTAAAATATTTTTCCAAGTCGAATTGTGCCTGTAGACGCATTATTCGGGCTGTTTGTAAAACCTACCTTATGTTACACCATGTGTTTCTGTCAGTTGCCTATCGTCTTTGTACTTTCTTACCGCTGTGTACTTACTCCTTCCTACATCAAAGTGATATGTCGGCCTACTGTGATTAAGGACGATCTCAGTGCAATGAGAAACTGCAAACAGTTGAAAAGTTGTCACAAATGCAGCTTTGTGAGCGACACGGCCAAGATTGATGTGGCTGAACACCTAGTGCCAAAGAGGAGTGGGGGGGCATCTCTGTTTTAAAGGCCAACTCCGGAGGTTTTTCGAGGTTAATGGATCTCAATGAAATTCGCTGGGTACGTTCCTTTGCACATTTCCGTCATTTATGCCAAATTTCAAGCTTGAGACATGCGCTGATTGCTTGTAAATAAATTTTAAAGATTGTCTGCAAACGCCCACCTGGCTTCCCACAATTATTGGCAACACTGCGTGTGTGACGTGTTGGTTTGCCGGTCGACGGAAGTGACGCAGTCGATGGGTTCGCTAACTTTGGCCGCTACAGCGTATATTGTGCTGGTCACAAGCTGACGGTGTTTGGCCGGCGCTTCACTGGTTTGGTGTGCGATCTTCTGTTCTCTGTGGAGGAGCGTGTGATATTCCGCGCCGGCGAGACCAGCATGCCTTGCACGACTTCCGGTTCGTAACAAACTACTACGTCATACTTGGACAGTACACTCGGTTGGGTTTCGGTTTCGGTATTGCGCCTTTTTGCTTATTAAAAATTATTTTCGAATTTGCTGAGCATTTCAGCTATCGGGCGCGTGATAAGAGTGTCTCAGGAACATAAAAGCACCATTATCCTGACACGGTCAAAAAAATCGCCGGAGTTGGCCTTTAAGTGGGGAGGCTGTGTGGCGGAGGCAAAGCGTCATTTCACCAAAATGTTTTCTAACACTACAGCAGAGGGCTTGAAAAAGTCTAGGCAGCATTGCAAAAGTACGAAAACCTGGCAGTCGTGCACTGCACTTTGGAGCAGCTCTAGCACAATTCAAAGCACTTTTACAGTTCTGGGCACACCAATTTAGAAATATTGCATTTTGGTGAAACTGGCATAGATGTACCACCTGGCAGTGCTTATAAAAGATGGTAAAACTGAACAGCATGCTTGGAAGTTGATCAAGGAGATCTGTTGCTTGGGTGCAGTAAGCAATTCCCATTGGTCCAAGTTGTTTTGGACAAGAAGACTTAAAGAGGCCACAACATGGTCACACAACAATTTGTGGTTTTCGATGAAAACTAGAAGTAGAAGGTCCATTACGCCTATACAGATATGAAATGTGGACCGTATGGGCCGTAAAAGAAAATTTCGTGCAAAACAAGCCCTAGACGTCACCGATGGCAAACCCTGCCTGCCGCCAGCAACTGCCATTTTGCCATGGCACATGTGACATCATGTGCTGGAAGGAGCATAGCCGTCGTCTTCAACCGAAGTCTCAGCCGCTGCAAATCGTTCAATTTCAGTGGCAAGCTGAAGCAAGCTAAAATGTCACAATTTCACACGCAGCTGACAACAGAACAATATTGTACGCCAGAATGCAGACGCTCGCACAGCTAGCTGATTGTTACGTCAAGGCTTGCGAGTGCACCAGTATTGCCCGAATCTAAGGGCACTCGCATGTTTATAAAATATTCAATTTTAAATTAAGTCCTCGACCAAATGCGCTAAAATATCGCCAGCTTATTTGTGAATGCACAAGGATTAACCCACATGACACAGATTATGATAGAAAATTGTATGTCGTGGCCCCTTTAAGCTACACAAGCAGAGCCTAGGCCAATCTCTCATTTGCATGCAAACAGGTGTGACATACCTAGCCATAGGCAAGATAGCCCGGTCATGAGGGAAGTCCCCGTCACACTGGGCCACGTACTCGGAGAGCACACGCAGCACACGCACCATGCGGTTGGCACTCTCCCGGGCAGCACCGTCCCCCCCCAAGAGCACACACTGTGTCGTAGGCCGCCTTGAGACGGTCCATACACGACTGCACCATGTCCTCGTGGATGTCGGTACGAGATCCCTGTAGCCGGGGCCCTAAATTGGTGTAAGTCTCTCGCAGAAGCTCAATGGCTCGGTCGGCCACAGCATCTTGCGCATGCAGCACCACTCGCCACAAGTAATCGGCACCCATGAGTTCGGGGTCCTCGAGGAGGTGCGTACGCCGGCGCAACAGTAGCCGCCCCTGGCGACAGTTGACGGCACGGAAGAAGCGCTCGAAGCAGCGCAGCCCACTCTCTGTAAGCAGAGCCGGGTCTAACTGCAGCACGTTCTGCTCAAAGAAGTCCTGGTTGATCTCGGGGTCCAGGTCGGGCTCCTCGCCCATCAGTTTGGAGAACCACTTGAAGCAGGCCTCCCGGTCGGACGGGTACACGGCGTTCTCGGCGAGGCAGTGCCAAATCTGCTTGGCCTGCGCAGCACACAGCCACAGCTGGCCGTCCTTCAGCAGGAAGCGTAGGAACTTGAGCCGCTCCTGCACCTGCTGCACGTGGCTGTAGCGGCTGTCCCCGTACACCTGCGTCGGGTCGGGCCGCTCGGACAGCAGCTGGCGTGCGTGTGCCATGTAGGCCGACAGCCCATCTGCCACCAGCACCACAAGCGAGTGCTGCTGCTGCAACCGATTGATCACCTCGTGCCGGTACAGGGCCTGGCCCCCCCGGAGCCGGCCCGCCTCCAGTGCCCGCTGCGCGTGCGGGACCCAGTGGGGCCTCTGAGTACAGACCGGCCACTTCCTGCATGTGCCGAAGGGCAGGCAACGCCCACTGCGGGTCTTGCCGCAGCTCCTGCATACAGCCCATTTTCGAGTCTCTCTGTGAAGTGATTGCACTATTTAGAGTAAGACACCTTACATTCACCTCACACAGAAGCATTGTCCCACCAAGCAAACCTAGATTAAACATCGATGTAACTAATACTATTGCGACAATGTTTACTATACAGCCCATTATTTACCCTTTGCCAACTAGAATGTCCACAGAACACCACATACAGTAAAACCTCAAGGATATGAATCTCACACAGTCACGAAAAATATTCGTATCACCCAAAATTCGTTCTCACCAAGAAACATAGAAAATTACTATGCGACAAAAGAAAGCTGGTATAAGCGCACGTGTGCGATTAAATATCCAAACATGTCGTGACCCGCAACAGCCAGTAGCTCGTTCCTAATCTTGGTATGCTTTTCCGCACGACATCAGGGTACAGCATCAAAAGTGATTTAAGAAGCATGTCATCAACAAAACAATCGCGCAGGAATTTTAGAATCACTCTCCTTTATTATTATTTTCTTCTTGCAGTAAGGGAGGCTGTTTTTTGCGAGATTTACGGCAGTGTCCGCACAGTCGAGAGATATGTTCAAAATTCCAGGAGACTTCCGGGCATATCGGGAGAGTTGGCAGATGTGCGTGTCACCAACAATCGCACACTTTGATGTTGCAAGGCCTAGCTCCTTTGCCAAGCTCGTCTGCTTCCTCTTTTTGTCCTTGTCCGTATTTAAAAAGATGTCTGATTGCATTAGGTAGGTGTAAACATAGCAGGTAGGTGTAAACACAGTACAACAACACTGCCTCAAGAGTAGCAGCAAACATCAATGAGTCGGAAAAAAAAACACATCCTGAATTTTGATCCCCTTGTCATAGGAATCGGTATAACACGACAGCGAAAACTGTCTTCACAGGAAGTACTGCTTATTGTGCAGTGTTTATGAGAGTTTGTAAACGTGTAATGGTGTTTAGCAGCTATGCACCAATGTTGACGCCTAGTGGCACATCTCCATCGCGACGACTAACACCAATCATCAAGATTTAACCGTTGTGGTAGCTGAAGTTGTGAGCCTATACCTGGACACAGCGTGTCGTGAATCCCGTGCAAAGATGGCATCAACAAGCACACAATAAACACTGGTACTTGATATGCACTTCTTCAAAGCGTCGTCAATTAAGGAGAAAAATGACACAATGTGCGCTCCCGAATAATAGGGTAACCTACGCCTGCGCTCATGCATACACTACCACACTGCGCTTCAACACGGGAGGCAGAGGTTTGTAGCTTGAACCGCGAATACACACAGGCGTTCCACGTCCCGCTGGCCTGTGCCTCACTCCTCCAAGGCCCGACATTCGCTCGTCAACATCGTTGCCTTTCTGCAGCGCTTACAGCAGCAGTTTTATTATCGGTGGCAAAACGCTGTTGGTGCATGTGGAAGCTGCACTACTCCGACAACAAGCCGTCACACGCTAACACGGTGCGAAAGGCAAATAGCATAACAGCGTCTAGGGCGACTCTCCGATGCTAGCGCGGCCAGTGTTTTTTGCTGCTATCGAGACACTTTAACGACGGCCTCCGAGAATGCGAGTTGGCGCGCAATCTCGGACGCCGTGCTTTAACAGCGTCATCGACGGATCGTTCTCTATCGGCGTTAGCAAGTGTCCTGCCACATTACTTCTCGTCACCGTTCACAGACAGCGGCACCACCCTGATCGCCAACAGAGTGTACCATACGAGAGAGAATGTGTGAAAGACTGAGCTATCGAGCATTTAGAGGGCTTCGTTCAAACGCGCCTTATAAGGCGCGTTTGAACGAAGCTCCCAAATGCTCGATAGCTCAGTCGGTAGAGCACCGGGCGCTTATCGTCGCAGCCAAGGAGTTGGAGGTTCGATTCCCAACGAGGGGAAGTTTTTCCTTACAGTTTGTTTTTTTCTTTCTCATTTGGTGGCGTCCATTTTAACGTCATATCCGTGACGGAAATACGTCACCAAAGTTTTGGTGGACCCCGGCATAAAACACTTTCCTGCTTAAAAAAAAAAAAAAAGGCGAAACACTAACGCTATCTCTAATCTAAAAGGCTAAAAGGTGCATTATGAGCCTCCAAGAGTCACACGCACCATCTAAAACAGGGGTCTCAAACACGCGGCCCGCGAACCTTTCGCTTGCGCCTCGAAGCCTACAAATGTGCCTTCAACCCCCCTTTTATTTTAGATGCGAAGCAGCTCTTTGACTAGCCTGTGTAACGCTGTCCCTCCGTGCGTCCGTACGAACGCGCCGCAACGCGCTCCCCTCGCCGCAGGTGTTGGAGCGGTGCCAAGTAGGTCACGCCGCAGCTGCGCATTGACGTCACGCTCCCCTCTTCTTTTGGGTTCTTTGGGTTCTTTTGGGTAGGGTTCCCCTTCTTTTGGGTCGGCAGCCGAGCACCTCCCGAAGCCTAGCCTGTCGTCCAAAACTCACAGAGCTTAGTTACCTGCACGCATCGGTCGAGCCAGAGGGTCTTCTGGGCGTCCCGGTCTTGCGAACAGCTGTAGTCAAGGATCTTGACGTGGAAGCTCAGGGCCAGCTCCATGGTGTCGGTGGGCACCTCGCGGCTGTGCGCCAGGTTCCACAGCAGCTGGAGCACCTTGTGCGCCATGAGGCCCTCCTTGTCGTCCTCGGCCAGCCGACGGATCAGCTCGAGCAGCTTCTCACGCTGCCGCTTGGCCGCGCTGGCCCAGCTGGCCTGAAAGCGGCCAAACAGGTGGTCCAGCTGGTCGGGCGAGAAGTCCCAGGCCAGCTTGGCAAGCAGGTCGTGCACGTTCTGCACGATGGCCTCGTGCTTCCCATGCTGCGCCGCCCACAGGTCGTCCAGGTCGGCCACTGTCAGGGCCTTCTCTTTGATCACAAAGCGCACTATTTTCTCCAGCTTCTCCACGTACTGCACCAGAGAGAGACAAGCTTCATGAGTGCACTGCACTGAGCCAAGTTACTGTGAGCCAAAAAAAAAAACTCTGGCCTTACTTCTTCCTTGTTCAATACTGAGTTACTTACAGGGTACACACAAGTTTCAGAGACAAATATTCGAGAGTCTTTAAGGGCTTTCAAGACCCCTGGAAAAGCTTTTCCAAGATAACAGAGCAACATCCAATTTTGTACTTCTTTACCACATACAGAAAGCCCCAGTGATACAATCACACCTGGTACAAATTTCGTTGTGGTATGAATTCGTAATGCAGCATAGACCGCTTATAACATAGGTCGCTGGAGTCGCGAACATCCACACTATCGAACAAAACAAAATGCCATTGCGGAAAATTTGCCGATACGCTTTTAGGCCACTTCGATTATGCGCATTACACAGAAACTACGTTGAATCACGACCGAAATTTCGTGCGCTGAAGGGTACCGATCATTAGATTTCACGGGTGCGCACACGATGTTCACAACATTGCAACCGAATCACGAACCACCATTTGAGTTTTACTTGTCCCACTCATGCCCTCATTTTTGTTAACAATATGATTCCCTTCTCTTCAGGTGCTGCCACGGCAGAGAGTTTCAAGGATTCCGTACCTCAGACCGCAACTTTCTTCATTGCTGTCGGCGTGCAGCCAGCCTTTGTTTTTGTTATTGCTCGAGCACCTCCTGCATTTTACCCAGTGTTCACGATCTTGCTTCGTGCCTTTCACCTGAGAAGTGTCATGCTCCTGCTCGATTGTTGCTTGGGGACACCACCCAAGCAGTCACGCTCAAGATGCTACATGCGTCCAGTTCGGAGGTTCGGTGCACTGAAGCGTTATGTAAACCTAGCTCCCGTGGCAAAGCATGCTGCCAACAAGGATTATGACATTCCTTTTCTCAACGAAGTAGCCTCTACGCTATTGGTACTAGACGGTTGCATAGATAGATGTTGACAGTGTTTGTCCCGAATCTAGAACAGCCACCCGCAACCCCGACATGGAGTAAGCTAGAAAACAAAACCAGGAGAGGTGGCAAAGGATAGAAGTGCATAACAATATGCATTCAAGCACACTGCATTGTCATTTCAGGCCCACAAATGTGCTGGCAACTTTCAAGACCTGTTTAGTCAGAATGAATTTTTTTGCTAGCTGTGGTGCTGAGGAAGGTGATATCTCAAGAACCACTTTTCAGATTTGTGAGCCATTTTTGTTATTCTGTTCCAGAATGACTTTGCCAGTGTGTAAGAAGCTTCTCGGTTTTTTTTTTTGTTTTTGTTTTTTTTTTTGAAAACTTATGTAGTTAATTTATAATGGGCAAATTAATTTGATGGATCTGGTCATCTGGACCTCAAATTCAAAGCCGTGCCCAAATTTTTAGCAGAGGAAATGAGAAAAAAAGTGTATTGTAGCCCCTGGGATATCTAACAAGGGATCACCACAATGAATTTCAGCTTCCTACTATGTCCTGGGATTTCTCCAGGCTCTTCCTCATGCACACATGTGAACTACTCAGTTAGACCTCAATAGCTCTGGAACCAATAAACACAACTTCATGAAACCTCGCAGTTCCTCTTGCTTTGGTGTTATGAACATACACCCAAAGTTTCACACGGATATCTTAACAAACAAAACAATTAGATCTCCAGGGTAGCCTCCCCCCTTAAGTGGAGCAGTGCTTTTGACAGCCTACATTGAGGCTCGTGCCGTGCTCACCTGTGGCTGGTGCAGGCTGTCTCGCAGAACAATCTGCAGCACCCGGTTCTCCTTGATCCACTCCTGCAGTGAGAGGTAGTCATACGAGTTATCATCAAATGACATTGCACAGTGCTTGTCCTCTTGTTTCCATGCCACTCTGCCGAAAACACAAAAACCACAAGTGTTTGACTTGAGGAGAACTTGTTCTCGGCCTAATTGGTGCATGTTTGAAAGCATATTTGCCACTAAAAGGATGCACACAGAAGGAGACCATACCATTTAGTGCCAAGTTATGCGGTGTTCCTGGCAAGTACATCTTAACCAGGTTTTGTTGTATGCTTAGAACAGTACTACACCCCATGTCCAGCTGCGCATTTAACTGAAGATTCTTGTGATAGGGTTGTCTGCAATAGATCTGGCACTTTTGATCTTTTCTGATGCTTATCCATACATGCATTGCCATCATCGTGTGCAAATCACCCGCTCGCCCGTCCGTCCATCGACTACACTGATGCCCTTTGCTAGGCTTGCGCGAATAGTGAATTTTAGGTTCGAAGCAAATTTGAAGCGAATAGTGATTTGGTTGAATAATTTCAAATCGAATTTGAATAGTATATATATCACATATTATAAAGAAAAATGAGCATACATAAGCATACTTGTCATGACCCAACTAACCTGCACAATATCTTTTAAAAATTGGAACTAGTCATGCACAAATGTCATTCTTTTTGATTCAAAGGAAATGAAAGCAACTTTGAATAGCAGCAGGATTTCACTTTCTGTAGAATGCAAGTGATAATCTGTAAAATATGTCACGTTTAAAATTTACTATACTTAGAGCATATAAGCTGGTATAACAAGTTTTTATACTTAAAAAATAATGAATCAATGTGAGGGTAATATGTTCATTTAACCTTGAAGTGGGGCTTTGCACCAGTGTGGATTTCCCCTGGATAATAGTATGTTTTGTTGGGCCAGTTGGTGCATTGTTACTTGAAAGACGTGGCGCAAAGTTAGAAACAAGAAGAAACAAGAAGAGACAGAAAGAACGCCAACTCTTGGCGTTCTTTCAGTCTCTTCTTGTTTCTTCTCGTTTCTAACTTTGGCGTTCTTTCTGTCTCTTCTTGTTTCTTCTCGTTTCTAACATTGCGCCACGTCTTTCAAGTTCCCCTGGATAGGTATATTCACAGTATAGCACCCCTTGACTGCAGTGAAACCACCTTTACAGGGTGTTACATGCGAACTAATATACCATATTTACTCGCGTAATGAACGCACTCGCATAATAAACGCACCCCCCAACTTCAGTCGTCAAAATTTGGATTTTTTTTTTCTCCCGCGTAATAAACGCACCCCCTACATTCATCCGCTGCAGTCCCGCGAACCGACAAGTGGCGCCTCCTTGCCCATTGATCTTTTCCGTTTTTTATTACGCCGACCCCCCTCGGTTCGCCCCCCCCCCCCTTTCGCCCACTGCGGCGCGTAGTTCTTTGTTTTTCTTTCTATCTGTGCGTGGCACGTCCCCTGTCTTTTTCAATTATCCGTGCGCCCCAGCGGGATTCTCGAGCGGTGCGAGTGTAGAGACATCGTGGCTCACAAGCACACAGCGAGCGAAGATCACAAAACTGCCTGCGCCAACCAACGGTCGCTTCCTGCAAATACGAAACTTTGAGGCCCAACCACATGCACGCGATTTTCGAGCGGGGCGTAGGTGTTCTCTGGCGGGGCGACAGGATTTTCTGTCGCGAAGGGCCATCCGTCGCCGTCGCAGGCATGTCGCAGTTTTCTGGAAAACCAGAAAAATTCGCTTGTCGCCCAGAAAAGAGCGTGACGATTCCCGTAATATGGCAGCACCCCTGATCGTCGCTTCAGGTTGCAATTTGCTCTTCATGCTTGTTATCCGCGCGTACTTCAAGGAACGCAAGACATAGGCTACCTTTTTACAGTCATATCTCACGCAAAGAGCGAGGCAGCGGCCGTATTTTGTCGTTAATCTTGTAATCGACGGTTTGTTTTGATGCTTCGGTGGTAGCTTGCTGCAATGGTGGTAGCTTGCTGCAATGTCAACGCCGTCGTCGTGCGAGTTTGCCACGGAGTCACGGAGTTCGCAAAGTGCGTCGGTGCGTCGTAGCGTACGCTTCCGGCCGCCCCTCGAGATCACAGCAGATACCACTGTCGCGATTAAACAAAAGATCGCGAAAAAAGAAAGCCGCAAAACGCTTTTATGGAGTGCGCGGGGACGGCTTGCAGAAGATAGCGCCATCAACCATCGAAGATGAGTGAAGTGCAATAAAGAAGCTGTTTCCAAACAGTGTACGCGTACGTTAATTGCGAAAGGTTCAGCTACCTAACTTTTTTTTTTTTTGCATTACCGCATTTTTTGCTCATCCCGAAAAAGTTTTCGTAAAATTTACCCCACATAATAAACGCACCCCCCAACTTTGCTTCAATTTTTCGGGGAAAAAAGTGCGTTCATTACGCGAGTATATACGGTACACCTATTCGTTCATTTCGAATACAGTAGACTCTCTCGTTAAAGAGACACTTAAGGCCAATATTACGTCAACGTTGATTGTTGAAATAGAGGTCCAGAAACCTCGTAGTGCTACTGTCATGCCAAGGACATGCTTATTTTGAAATAAAATCACGTTTTAGTGGCCCGCACAGCGTTAGCACACTTCAGATCACCCGCCTGAACGGGCCTTCTGACGTAGCAGCTGCCTTGCCCAATGTTGCCGCCTTTATTGCGTGGCCGCCGACACTAGTAGCAGCAGAGCGAAAGTAGCGGGAGCTACAGCAGCAACAATGGCCATCGAAGCTTGCGCGATGGATGTCGTCGGTGAACCTGACAAGACATTGGAATTGTGGCAAATTGGGCCTGTTGGTTGATCCTCTTAAACACTTCATAGCGCAGGAAAAACAGACACAAAGAAAACGACACCAGACAACATACGAGCGCTCGTATGTTGTCTGGTGTCGTTTTCTTTGTGTCTGTTTTTCCTACGCTACAAAGAGTCTAAGACTTCGGAGATCTTCAATTCTCGGACTTTGGCAGCTCGCTGGCAGCCAGAACTAGCCAGAGATCAGCAAGCTAGTACCGGTCGTGACAGGAAACAACATCGTGGTCACATGCGTTGGAATCGCGAGACAACCCGAAGATTCGCGAAGATCGCAAAATCGAACGCTGGGACAGCCAGCATAAACATAAACAAACACTACCATCGCAGAGGCACGGCACTTAGCCACATCGAGCATAAGGGTTCGTTGTGCGGCACCCAGTAGAAAGTCACGTCGGTTTCTTCGCTGCAGCTCAAGCGGCGTACACCATTTGGACATCCGGCAACATCACATGCACGTGCCATTTTGTTGAACTTTCCGTCACAGCGACTTTCGTGAGCGTGCAAAGCACAGGCAGCAGTACACGATACCGAAACTGCCACTGAGACGCGACCGCACGAGCGAAGCGCAGTTAGGCGAAAACGGAACTTTTGAACCACTCGCGCCGCTTGCCATGGTAACGCCAAGCAGTTCTTTCTTCCATGAATCAAACATAAACAGACAAGCAGCCTTTTATTACATGTTGTACAGTACGGAAGATTCTTTTTTATTGCAACTGGTTTGATTACTAGTGATTAATTGCACTCATAACTCTTGACGTCAAAATGTCCCACTTGTGGCGCTTATGGTGTCGTACATGTACCTTAATTTCTCTATTAGCAGAGCACTGCTGTTGATAATATTGACGTTTTGGGCGTTCTCAAGCACTGATCTTTCACTCTGACGTAAATTGTTTTTTGCCTTTAGTGTCCCTTTAAACGGACCTGAAGGGACCAGGATAATGTGTTCCCTTTAACATGACTTCCATTTACTGAGAGATGAATAAGGTTGGAGAATCCAAGTTTGAAACAAACCGTGCTGGAAGCAGCTGTTTCATTTAAGCAGCAGTTCCGCTTACTTGTTTACTAAGAGCCTACTGTACTTCGAAATTTCCAATAATTTAAATTCGAATTGAAGTGAATTCAAATACGTTAATATTCATTCTTCTAATAGTCGCACAAGGCTACCCTTTGGGCTTCAGTGTAGCCGACGCGCCTGGTGAGCCCATGATCACTCTCGTAGCTAGAAGTCCCCCGTCCTAATTGTTGCTTCCCCAAATAGGCACCTTCCTCAAGATAGGTGCTTTCCTCGAATAGCCGGAGCCTTCGGCAACTGGTCCCCCAGAAAAATATTCGTCCTTACGGACCTGCCCACGATACACCTATACGTACTCAAAGAAGTCGGTCCAACTCTGACGCTTGACTCGAAGCAATAAAAAAATTTGGAGTAGGCCACTACTCGCCTACTGCTTCACACAACATCTGACTTCCAGACTGAGTAGGATCCGCACAACTTTTGTTTGTGACTTTTTTTTTACTGTAATTTGTAGCTTTGTGTGAGGTAATCCCTAAATTGAATTGTAAATGCTCTAACGTAGCGTTAATTGCGATCAATTTTGCATCGCTTTGAAATGCCCGCCTAAAACTATAAGAAACCAGCCCCCCCACAGCGGGGGAGCACCTAAAATCATGTGCACTCAAGCTGCGGTGTCGTTGAAAGCGCACTGGTCCAATCGGGGCCCTGCACGCAGTAAAGAATGAAACGATGTGGGCATTCCAACAGGGTTATGCCTTTAAGCATGTGTCTCCTCAGGAAAAAGAAAACGCACTCCTAGCCTAAGCAGCCAGAACTACCTTGAGAGCAGCCCAACCGGGGGTGAGGAACAATAGTTCTCGCCGAGTGCCAATCGTATTGTGTGTGCCCCGCAAATCTTATGCAATGTTGACAATACTCACTTTACTCGTGGAATGTCACACAGGGCCTCAAGTATCACACCAGTAACGATGTTGCAAGCTAGTGCCAACTCAGATGAGCACAACCAAATTAAATATCTTAAAGGCAACGTTCGCCACTGCCCCTGTGTACAAGAATCGCAAACAAAGAACACAAATCGAAGAACACTAACATCTTAAAGGGGTGGTGCCACCAAATTTGTGGCTGGCGCGTTCTTCGCTGCAAGCGTTTCTTATAGCTCTAGGAAGGATGATACACGCACCAAGATTCACGTATTCTCGCTAGATAATTTAATATCGCCTTGTTTATGCGGGCAACTTTCGGTTTCGGTTTCTGGGCACCAAGTTGGGCAGTGACGTAGCAGTGTAGTAGGCTTGGTCACGTGACCATACAAGGCTCGCGCGAAGATGCGCAGCACTTCGCCAGGAAGCGATCGAAACTCGGCAAGTGATGTAGCAACCGATGCTTTGCCGGTACGTACGTTCTGGAGGTACCACAGGTCCCGAGGACACTCACGTTACTACAGATATGGTGTGACGTCACTACAACTTTCGTTGTCGTTCCCATAGAGCTACGTCAGTTTTGATGCGCTAGCGATGGGCATCGATCGGGAGAATGAGCATTTAGGTACACTTTGGAAGTGAATTAAAATATATTCTAAACGTTTGCTGCGTCCGACCCTTCGTGTGGAGTGTCCTTACATACAGAGGAAACCCACAACAGGCTTGTTATAGCCTCAAAATTTGATGACACCACCCCTTTAAGGTTTCAATGTTGGTGTCGGGGGTCCTCTAAGAAAAACACTAAACACACTAACCGCCATGCGTTCAGCTGTGAGCCATTCCTCCTCGTCAGTATGTCGGTGGGCGTAGTAGGACACATTGGCAATCACCTTGTTCACCTCATTGAGCGCGTTCATCTTGCCGTTGAATGAGGAGATCTGAAGCAACCTGCCATGCAAAGAGGTCCCACGTTTTAGACCAAATGCCATTCGCCTGAAACCTGCGTCGGCACAGCCCAAAGAACTTCCCCTCAATTACTTCCTGCTTAATTACTGGTTCATGATTTAAAGACACAAGAAAACATCTGCATTGACAACACTGCTTCCATCTCTAAATGCGACCACCACAGCCATGATCCAGCAGCCAGGCCTTGTAACCAGTGGACCACTGCAATGACCTAATGTGCACAAAATCTCCAAGACACACTTCACTACACACAGAATGGTGACAAGAATACGAAACATGAAAAAAAAAAACCTCCACCTGTACCGAGTAATGATGAAGATAGGACTAACTAAAAAAAAAAAAGAAAAAGTAGCAGCTCAAGGATGACCAGATATGGCACCGAAACTGGAGGATGGCACGCGCTTTTTTTAGACAGTGCAAGCCCCCCAATCTTGGAGGCTACACATATGGCCACTCGAAGCCAAGCTTGGCCAAGCCAGTGAGAAATCCAACATGGCAGTTTTCAAAATAAAGCGGTGCTGCTTGGAACAAGTGATTTAGCCAAGAAATAACCTCTAAATGTGTAAATTTGTCCAATAAATCGGTCATGAAAATGCGTTAGTTCTAAGGGAAGCTTGTAGGTGCATCTAATTAAGTTTGGAATATCCATCTAGTTCGAATTTCAGGAGTTCAAAAAATCCGTCAGTGACTGCAATCTCCAGATGTGCCTTAGCCTGATGGAAAGTTTTGTCCCTGAGCAAACCACTGTTGAGAAAATAATTATTCCTGATTATCAGCACAGGCATAAGAAGATCACCTAAAAGCAGTGATTTTGGAGTGTGAAAGATTTTGATATCCCCTTGTTAATGAAGCGTACACCAGAAGAAGCTCTCTCCAACTGAGAAACTGGTGTTTTGTGTCAGACGTGCTTCAGCCGCATCAAAGAGATTGCCGTCCCATTTTCCACGCAGTTCAGAAAAAGCAGCAGAGAAGCAGTTTCAGAGGAGACTTCTGAACTTTTTTTGGCAAAGGCCACATTTTTTTTCTCATGACACTAGGATTGGCTTTGTGGTCCCTGGAATTCAAATGACAGGACATTTTTTTCTTTGGCAAAATTAAAATGGGTTGTCAGCTATGCATAGACTGAGCCCGGCCATGCGGAAGCAGTGTCCCCCAATGAGGGGACAGTAACCGTCGACAGTAGCATTTCTCAAAGGCACCACAATACCTGAGGATCATGCGCAGGCGAAACATCTCAAGTGCTCGCACAGTCTCTTCTTGGTGGGGCACCATGGCAGCGAGGGAGCGCAAGGCACGCACAATGGCTGCCAGGGCATCATTCTTGCTCTCGTTCTTGGCCTCACGCTTCAGCTCCTCGTCCGACAGGCGCTCCAGGAAGGTGGGAACCAGTGATACAATAGGCATAAGGTAGCGCTCCACAGTGGGCACTGTCAGCAGGCTGTGGCACAGCCCAAATGGCCTGATGAGTGCAGCGATGACAGCCACAGACAGTGGGGGGGCCCGAGCGGAACCGTTCCAGCAGGATGTTGAAGCCCCCCAGGTTGCCAAAGCGGTTTATCAGGTCCACCACCCAGCCCTGCAGAAGCACCTCTCTTTTACAGTCACAATAAAGACTGCGGGAAGCAAGAGAGCAAACAAAGCTCTCACTTGAAGCGCTTGTTAATGGAAGACCCAACAGCTCACTTGAAGGTTCAGCAGTACACCGAGTTTAACACACATATCTAACCATTTCACTACCATGCCTGATCAGGTAAATCACCAGTGGATCAATCACTGTTGAGCATGTTTCCCTGAAACCTTTCACTACTCCGTGGTCGGTCCTAAGATTTTAATCAGTTTCGAATCTGTTGCTCCTTTGAAATTCGTAATTTTTTTATGAACCTTTTTTTTTTTGCAAAGTAATGTGTGCAGCAAAATAGTGACTTGGCTGTCACCCTCTGCAGTGTTTGAGGGAAAAGCTTGCCTTCAGGAAGCTTGAGTCCTTTTTCGGTTAGAATGAGTAAAAGTGAATGGTAATTAGTATCATACCATTTCGAGATGAATTCGAATAGCAGGATTTGAGTAGTAGTAGGGTGCATTAAAATATGTTCCTTTAAAAAGTTTTGAAGATTGGGCGAGTTGGTTCTTCATACTTGAATTGGTATAAGTCGCCGACCGTTTATTCGGACTCAGCGGGAACCACCGAAAAGTCCGAATAATCGAGAGTCCGAAAAAACGGATTCACCAGAATAAAAAAGCCCCTCTATTGGCCCGGTGGCCGGAAAAGCTTGTCAATGCACGTCTGCACTCAAGCACAATCACAGACGACCAAGTTTGCCTGTATTTCAGCCAGTGTTTGGCCATAACTCTAGGTTGTAGCGCTGTCACGGCCTGCGCTTCATCGGAGTCACTACTGTTCACCTATGCTTGGTTCGGGGACCTGACAGACGATCTCATCATCGCCCAACTCGGCGAAAGCTCCCAAAACAACATCGTATTGAGGTCGGCCGCCTTCGAATTGGCGAATAATTGTGGCCTTTATCGCCATCCCCAGTGTCTTGTGAATGCCGCATTTCTTCGTTAGTACCGACGGCGAGGATGGAATGGGTGGCATCGTAGCCATTTCAGATCAGGCCTCGCACGTCGAGCAACAAACAAGAGAGCGAGTTGCAGATCAGGCCTAGCCACAGAAACAAGTGACAAGCGAACTTTCAAGTGCCAAAAGGAAACGCCCTCAGGCTAGTTCGCGCTGCAGCGCTCGTGATCCGTCCTTTCTTTGTCCGTTTCGTACGCGCGGCCATTTCGAACGTCCCACCAGACTCTGAGCGTGGCTTGGCTTGGCTTGCGGTTTGGCTGTGGTAGCTATTCAATGAATACTCGGCTGGCTGAAGCCGAAAAACGGCCATTACGTGTCGCCAAAACACATAGCCTTCGAGATCGGCAATTGTAATTTCTGCACTTTTACATTGGCATGACACCAGCCATACACAGTGTAACCTTTCGGTGCTGGCAACCTAGCGAAAATATTGTAAACATTGCGGACAGCTGGTCATAGAGTTCGACACCACTCTCGATCAGCCAGCCGGAGTTCGAAATATCGAATGACGCACTGTGGGGCGTCCCAATTTTTCGGTCCTGAGTCTACATTACTTCAATGAGACGAGTGCCGGTGCCGCGAAGGTGTCCGAATAAACGGGCATGTCCGAATTATCAGCGTCCGAATAAACGGTCGGCGACTGTAGTGCATTAAGGGAAAGAAGAAACGGCTGAGCAGACCGACATACAAAGCATACAAAGAAATACAAAAACACTCAAACATCTAATCTTGGCGTTACATTCGGTTGTTTTTTGTATGCTTGCGCAAGTCTACATATTTGATGCAATTTGCCAATAAAGCACAGTTGGAAATTAGCACTCAGTTCTCTTGTGTTGGTCTGCTCGGCCGTTCCTTCATTCCCTAATGTGCTATACCAGTTCAAGTATATTCCGTTAAAACCTGCCATGCTTAGTCCATGAAAGCCCCTACGACAAGCTCTTAAGGGGGAGGTGGGGATCGAAGGTGAAATTCTTTAGTTTTTGTCGTAGAGCAATGAAATTTGGCATGCTTATTGGAAACTGCACTGAATGATAAATGTCTAAGTTTCGTTTAGCTATCTCCCTTATTTCTGGCATTATAAATTCTTTTATGCATCACTGTACTACCAAACTTGCCCAGAGCCTCGTGTGGCAAAAAAAACATGGTAGAAGCCCATAGTTGCTCTTATATTTTAGCCATTGGGATGGTTGATATCGTGACGTTCTGCAAATATTTTTATGACTCTGTTTTTATTTTACAGAGAACATTGTATACACGCTTGTAAATGCAGTCGTTCTCATAATGTGAAATTAGCTTAGGAGTAAAAAGAATGAGGTAGTAATTAACAAATATGGAAACGTCACGATATAGAAAAGTCACTGAGGAAAACAATGCAAAAAACCACATGAAAATCCGTCAAGCCATAGTCATGCAAGCATCGTGGCAAGCAGGACAGTTGGGTCAAAACACGTTTGTGAGAAAACTGGCGTTAAAGTTGAACAGTCAGTAAAGGCCAATCAAAATGCCCTGGGACTGTAATACTTTGTGTCTTTGCTTGCAGGGACCTTCTTATGTCCTCGCTTTTATTTTTTTGTGCACAGCATGTTTTTCTTTTACTTTGCTGGTCATTTTTGTCAGCTCTTTGAAGGGTGAGCTTACCAGGTTTGATGACCACTTTCATATTACAAGTCTGTAAGCATGCAAGAGGAGGCGTGCTGTGACATTTATGGCCAAAACATTGGTGGCACAGGAATTTATAAGCAGTTTACTTAATTAATGACGGAAGTTTGGCAGATAAAAATTCGTCCCCTCCGTCAGATAAGTTCATTTGTCACCCTCGCCTTGATGCGCTAATTCATCCTTCACCTGATGGTGGAAACGTAATCGCGAGACTTTCATTATTTCAGCACATTCATAAACACTTGCTGCGATACCAAGCACGGCTCGAAGCGCGCCTAAATTACATCAGCACGGAGTGCTTATTTTCCATGCCAAGCGCTCGGCCGCGGTGTCCGGGAAGTCGATGCCCGATGAGCTGGGTGGCGGCATTCGGCGGCGACGCGCAATATGCCTAGCCACGGAGACGAAACGTCGGCGTGCTATGTGCTTGGCCTCGCATTTTGGGGCGCCGACGCGCGAAATTGCCGCGTAGAGCTTCGAGTGGTCGCTGCGCGACGAGTGTGGCCGTGGGCCGTGGCGTCCGCTGCCGATGCGTAAAATGCCGACTCGCGATTCCGAGGTGCCAACGCACGTCGTACGGTGTCATTTGTTGCATGCGACGAGGCACATAGTGGCTTGTTCACTTTCGCATGTCCACCAGCACGATGCTGTTGCCCACAAAGTTCGGACTCGCCTCGTACAGCGGCACCGTGAACGGGGCTAGGCCAGTTAGGCCTAGCCACGACTCCGAGCTGTTAGCCCGATCGCGGTGGGCACGGCCGCGGCGCCTGATGTTTAAAGGCACGCCATGTTAGATTACGAGTACAAAGGGTCGTCCCGCGTCGGTCTTCGTCACGAACTCGGAGACGCCGGCGGGCAGAACACCTCACAGCGGGTTCGACGAGTGCGCAGTACAGGTCCGAGGCGCGCTTCGCGATGTTCGCGACGGGCGCGTCGCGCTACTGTAGTCCCGATGATTGAGCTTCCTGGTGCATCTGCTAAGGCGTAATTATCGTCGACCCTCGAAGATAACAAGTGCGAAGACATCACTAAGTCACTAGTAGCGTGATTTTCAACAGCCGTGATCTCGCGACGCCGAAGCTGCAGACGACGCACACACGGAGCGGCCATCGGACCAATGGCGTGGCACGCCGGAGCATCATGGCGGCCGCAGCCAATCAGGGGCCTCGAAACGACCTTCAGACATTTGCTTTTTGTGCGCTTGTTTTTTAAAGGGAGGAGCCAGCTGAGGCGGGGAATTTGAACACGGAGAAATTCTCTTTCCGACGAGCCCAAGATCGCCGTGCCTGGTTGCGCCGTCGCGGAGTAATAATTTTTTTGAAAAACGCGTTCTTTTTTTTAGATTTCCGCATTAACTTACGCCACCTCTGCGGGCGCAACAATTTTTAAAAGCACTTCTGCGTAGTTTTCAGTGAAAATATTTTGGAATTAGACAGAAAAAGGGCCACAGAAACTGAAAATGCGATTTTCAGAAAATCGATATTTTTGCCTTTTTCCGTGATTTGATCCCCGCGTCCCCCCCTTAAGGGGGAGACACTGCTCTTAAAGGGCCCGTCAACAGGCTCCTACTTTTTTTTAAAACCCCCCAAACAAGCTTGCTAATTCGTACAGTAGACCGCGGTGATCACGTTTCCCGAATATTACAGCACTGCGCGCCGCGCAGACCCTCCATTTCGAAAAACAATTCCCGCGCTGCTTTCCTACGCCTGACCAATCCTCCTTGTACGCGCAGTGATGTAAAGTCGGCGATCGCCGACTTGACGTGGCACTGAGCTCGTCAATTGGTCCTTTGCCCTACGAAACGGCGCCTTGGCCCTGCGGTGATGCATTTTCGGCCGCGCAGTACGCATTTTCATTTTCCTGTGCTGCCCTCTGCCGTTTTGTAGAGCCCGAGACTACCGGGAGAAGCGGTATTGCCAGAACGAAAGCCTCCAAGATAAAGAGGCATCTCGCTACTTTACTGCTAGGGAAAGGGGCGAGCGTCTAAATGTCGTACAGAGTCCGTACCTAGAGAGAGAATCTCTAGGGATTTTTCGATCTAGGGACTTGCGATGGTGGTGCCGTCACTTCGTAGCGGAGCTTTTTGGAACGACGCCGCTTCGCCAGCCGGTGTGCGTAGGCATTCCGCCTGTTAAACCTACCTAACCGATCAGCTCCAGTGGCGCAGCGGACTAACGTGCCGTGCTCGGAGCAGAGAGGTCGGTGGTTCAAATCTCGACGGAATCTTTTTTAACTTTTCTTTGAAGTACTGTTCTAATGTATAGCATTAATGCTCCACGGGCGCCGCTAATATATATTTTTTTTCTTTAAGGAAATCGCCTTCGTGACAGCGGCGGGCGCCCCAACCCACGTCGCTGCCACTCTTTCGCTGTAATGACACAAGCCACTTGAGCAAACGCTGGCAAAATATTTGACTGACCTTATAGTGAGCAGTAGCCTATAGTGACGGCAGGTAAGGAAAGGCGCTAGTAAAACTGGCCTTATAGTGAGCAGTAGCCTATACTGACGGCAGGTAAGGAAAGGCGCTAGTAAAACTGGCCTTACAGTGAGCAGTAGCCTATAGTGACGGCAGGTAAGGAAAGGCGCTAGTAAAACTGGCCTTATAGTGAGCAGTAGCCTATAGTGACGGCAGGTAAGGAAAGGCGCTAGTAAAACTGGCCTTATAGTGAGCAGTAGCCTATAGTGACGGCAGGTAAGGAAAGGCGCTAGTAAAACTGGCCTTACAGTGAGCAGTAGCCTATAGTGACGGCAGGTAAGGAAAGGCGCTAGTAAAACTGGCCTTACAGTGAGCAGTAGCCTATAGTGACGGCAGGTAAGGAAAGGCGCTAGTAACGTCTGGACGTAACGACAGCGGTGGCAACAGTTACGCCTGGACGAAACCCTAGCCACACCGATCAAGCAAAGCAGTCATGGATGTTGTCTGAGGCAGTCACGACGAAGTCGCTACGGGACACCGGATCGCGTACTACGCTGCCGAAACGAAAGCTGCAGGACTCGCGGTCATCGTCCATCGTCGTCGAAGCAGAGACAAGAGACAAACGCTGAAAATCGCTCCAGCAGGGCGCTAGCTCGAGAAAATAACGGCGATATCGGGCCACACCGGCCGGCGAAGCAGCGTTCCAAAAACCTCGCTACGAAGTGACGGCACCGACGGCACCACCATCGCAAGTCCCTAGATCGAAAAATCCCTAGAGATCCTCTCTCTAGGTACGGACTCTGTACGACATTTAGACGCACGCGGGAAAGGGTCGTCACTTCGCATCGCGCTTCCTTCCTGCGCCGCTGACACGTGTTTATGTGGGGGAAGCCCTGCTCGGTCATTGGCTGCGCGCCGATGACTTTTCACTGACGTCGTGTCACGTTGCAGAAGTGGGCGGAGTCACGACGAGGGGCTACGCCTCTCCCCTCCCAACGGCGGAGAAGGGTGGCGAGGCCGCGCGAAAATTTGAAACCAGCTGAAACGGATGTTCTAACCCCTGTAACTTCCTTATAACCCCTGTAACTTCCTTATAGCACGTATTCGCAAAATTCTTGCGGCAGCATGTTCACATAGCAAAAGTGCACATATTTCTCTTTATAATAATTTTTGGACCTCGGGATTGTTTACTGGCCCTTTAAAGAAAGTTCTTTATTTATAAACCGGTTTTGATGAAACTTCGTGAGCTTATGTATATCTGTGTGCCGATTTCAAATATGCAATTATTTTTCTCGTATAATGTGTAGTTTCTAAAATACAAAATATTTCATGTGCCTTTTAGGGAGCAAGTTTTTTCCTAAACTAAGAGAGCTACAAAGTAAATCAGCATATCACAATAATCTAGAATCAGAGCTGTGTGCAGTGCAACAAAAATGGATGTTCTAAATCTATTTGAACAAAAGTTATGGTTCGTTGAACATTTGTGAGTGAGTCAATTTCAAGCTGGGATTTCAGTGGCAAATTTTCAACATGCGATAACTTTTCATCTAATGGGTTTAAAACATCCATTTTGTTGCACTGCAATCATCTCTGATTCCAGATTATTGTTATATGCTGATTTATTTTGTAACTCTCTTAGTTTAGAAAAATACTTGCTCCCCAATAGGCACGTGAAATATTTTGTATTTTAAAAGCTACACTTTATACAAAAAAAAACCTGCATATTTGAAATTAGCACACAAATATAAATTAATGCACCAAGTTTAATCAAAATTGATCAAGAAATAAAAAAAAAATTTTGAAGTGGGGTGTCCCCCCCCATAAATTTTAAGAGCAGTTAATCTCAGTGCACGTAATACACACACTTGGTGATAAAGTGTGCTTGGCAGCAGTGCCGATTTCCCCCTGAACACGCGGTTTCACTGCATAGCGGCCCCACGCCACAGTGAAACCAACTTTTGAGGCGGGTTACATGCAGTAAAATGCATCTACATCTCCAAGTGAGACAAGCACACTACCCAAACAGCCACGATGGCTCAATGATTCAAGCTGAATGAAGAGAAACCTAGTGAGCAAGCGCGCACACCAGTTCTTTCTGACCTTCAGGCTCGCACTGAGACTGTTGCGGCTCCTGACAGCTTCTGCCAGCAACTAGGAAAACTGCGTTTATGCATGTCACTGGAAGATTGTGCCAACTCCCATGATTTTGCATTAGACAGCCCGTCTCACAGGAACTCTGGTGTCATTGATGATAACGCTATTGCCTTCCACTCTACGTACTCTCCAATTCTATCCCCTAATGGCCAGGTACTTACGAAAAAGAATGAGAACGAAGACGAAACAAAAAGAAATGCACACTTCTTTAGGCTCACCGCTGAGAGGCAGCCCTCAGAAGCAATGCTTGGCATTTGGTTTCACTCCCCTATTAAGTCTTGTCAGCGACAGCACAAATGCGGAGTGTCGAGAGGGTGCAACATGTTTAATGCAATAGATGGGAGACCTCCAGGAGACTGAAAGTAACATCACAGGGGATTACTGCAAGTTGTGCAGTGTGACCCACCTTGGGCGTCCTGGTGTCAACAGGACGAGCAAATACTTGGTCGTCTGAGATCTGGGATCCTGGAGGCACCGAATCAGAGGGCCGCGTTCCGTTGTACGAGTGGAACCTGCACGAGCATGTACAATGACCATGCAGTTCCTGCAATCCACCCATTGCCAAAACAGCTCTCTGTAATGAAGGCGACAGATTGTCATTCATCCATTTATACTTAAAGAAACATTCCCTCCCTTACTTTCTTAAAAAAACTTTTCAGAAACTTTCCTCCACTTTACAGCATTCCGTACAATCGATATGCTGTTTTATTTGCTCAAACACATTTTCTTCCTCCGAAGGTTGCGCTTAGGTTCAATGTTGTTTATTTACAAGACCACCATTGATGCTACTGAGCAAATGTGATTTGGAGCTCTTTGGAGAGATTAATTTGGTAGAATAGAGCCCTTTGGAACAGGTAAACTTGTATTTTAGAGCACTACGCTTCATCTAATTTCCCATTTTGAAGCACATCAGAGCGATCCCTGAAGGAAAAAATTCGGCAGATCCCACACACTGTGGGAATCAACATAATGCAAAGCAGCCAGCAAAGAGCTGCATAGATCACCTTGTTTGTCCTAGAGGCAAATAAAGACATTCATGTCATGACATTTGGTTCATTATATATCGCACATTTGTCATGCATGCATGCATGTACAATCTGGCATATAGCATGCTAATGAAACGTGTGTTCTGGTATATACAATGAATGACCTGTCATCTATGTCCGTGACGCACAGTCATGCCATACCAATTTTGCTATATATCCAGTTAACGAAACTGGAGGAAGCACACCATGAGCATGACATGTAAATCATGCGGCGCAGGGCATTCATGTCATTTTTTTCATGTTAACCCACGTGTAATTTATGCTAGTAATACAGTCACACCATGAAATACCAATTTTCGTGTATACCAAGATAGCGAAACAGCCACACACACCATAATCGTGGTATGTAAATCATGCCCTACATGACATGCATGTCATGATTTTGATGTCACCAGTTGTCATTTACGTTCGTCATACAGTCACATTGTGCAATACCAATTTTGGTCTATATCGGCTGGAAACGCACCATGAGCATAGCATGTAAATCATGGTGTACGTGACATTCATGTCATTCTTTTCATGTGAACACCCGTCATTTATGTTCGTCATACAGTCACATCACGCAACACTAATTTTGTTGTATATCGAGCCAGCGAACCGGCCACAAGCGCACTATAAGTGTGGCATGTAAATCATGCTGTAAAGTGCACGTCAAAATTTTCATGTTACCAACTGTCATTTATGTTCATCATGCAGTCAGGTCACACAATACCAAATTTGGTACATGTCAAGCTACCAAAACGGCCGCGAGCACACCATGAGCATGGCATTAAGTCATGTGGTACGTGACATGCATGTTATTATTTTCATGTTACCACCCGTCCTTTATGTTGGTCATACAGTCATGTCACGCAGTACCAAGTTTGGTACATGCCAATCTAGCGAAAGGGCCGCAAGTGCACCATGAGCGTGAAATGTAAGTCATGTCCTACATGACATGGATGTCATTTTCATGTTACCACCTATCATTTACGATCGTCATAGTCACGTCATGCAGTACCAAATTTGGTACACGCCAAGGTAGCGAAACGGCCACGAGCACACCATGAGCAAGGCATGTAAGTCATGTCGTACATGACATGCATGTCATGATTTTTATGTTAGCACCCGTTATTTATGTTCGTCCTACAGAAATGTCTCATCATATCAATTTTGGCATATACAGGGGTGAAAGCAGGCTTCCTTCTTTAGGAGCAGCTCAGGGCGCAGGAATAATGCTGTTTTGGAACAGCTTTGAAACGGTAAAAGGGGAGTTTTGGAGCAGCTTCAGAGCATCAGAGGGTGCGTTTTGAAGCAATGCAAGTCAGTTTTGGAGCAGATGTCTGGGTTCAAACATCATTGTGAACTCAAACTTTTTATTTGTGACAAACACGAGAAATTCCAGTGGTTTTTAGTAAACATTTAATGCTAATGAACCAACCAGACTTACCACAAAAAAATGTGTGTGTGTGTGTGCACGCGTGTGCGCATGCGTGCGTTTCCGTCATTAAAATACGACAGCTGACCGAGAGATAACCCAGAGAAAACAAAAGATAAGCGATGCTTTTCATAGCTACCCTCGACTAGACCTCAGACGAATGAAAAATGTTCATGTTAATAAAACACCACAGCCGACATGAACAACAACTGAAGTCTAGAGATAATCTAATAAAAGTTACCTTCATTCTAAAAACAATGCGACTCTATAAAAATGAAAATAAGGAATTAAATAAAAAAAGCTTATGCTCATATCATTAAACCACCTTAGTCGACATAAGAACCGAGAGGAAAATAGAGATAAGCCGTGCATGCATAGCTAAACACACAAACACACTTCACAGAATTTTTTTTAAATGCTCAGATTGACAAAACACAACTGCTGACACGTACAGATGAGAGGACAAGATAACTGGAATGTTCACTTTTATTGCATAGCAATGATATGGACACTCTCGGCAGGCTTTTGCCGTCGCCGTCATGCTCCGTATAAAGTCCAAATCGACAATATCGCCCCGCGCATCTTATGTATTACGCGCAAGTAGGGCACGCAGGCACTTGTGACGAACGCGGCTGAAGCAAAGATGAAACGAGCCAGCCATCTCCATTGCACAAAAGGTACATGCGATAACATCTCCTCGCATACGAGGCCTCCTGTCGATGGCTTCTAAAGCAGATAGGATAAGAGGATAGGCCCTGCCTGTCTTCCGTCAGGTGAAGAAATGTCAAGGGGGGGAGAGGGGGGGCAGCACCGTTCAAACAGCAACTTGAACCATAAGGGCGTGGTCGCTGGCACTGACGCACACGCTATCTAGGCAGACATCAGCAAACGGCTCTCTATTGCCTACATACAGTATGACACCACATCAAATCGATAAAGCAGGTGTTGATGATAAAAATGGCAGACAACAGCTTCCGCGAAACTGTGGAAGGTCGCTCCAAATGGATGGAGCTATACGAGATTTGGTGCACCGATGATGGTGACCGTATTGAAGTGATTGTGAGAACTCACTTGTTGTGTGGGTTCAGCACCATGGCAAGCAGGTCAAGCAAGGGAAACCAGTCCTGGTGCAACTTGGTGACGCACAGCTCCACAAGCCGCTCACAGTTCTTCATAATGCAGCGCTGCATTCAGAAAGCACAGACATTTCAACACGCCCCATCACTCACCGAACAGGGAATTCAAACCCTCATTTGTTACTTTGACACGACATTCCTAGCTTAATGAGCACCCACTAGAATTGTCCGGTCACTTCACTACAGTGAAGCAGCATGAATGCAGACACAAGAGTGTGCAAATTAGCATGTGGCCAACAAAGCAAGCAACAGAGAAATTAGAGTAGACTCTCATTAAACACAACTTGAAGGAACCAGGAAAATCTGCTCCAATTAAAAGGAGTTCCGTTTACAGAGAGACGAACAGGAGTGCAGAGTACAAAACCAATTATAGTATTAGAAGCAGTTCTGTTTAGATTTCCATTTACTGAGAGTCTACTGTACAGCAGAACCTCGGTGATACAACCACAGCTCGAATGAATTTCGAGATGACACAAATTTTTCTGTAGTCCCGGCCAAGGCCCATTAGCTTGCAGTGTGCGGTTTTCGCAAACCAATTTTTGCCCCACAACAGTTGATACAAACGTACACTAGCGCACAAGTACAATGAGGTGCTGCCCGCGCTGCCACGGAATACACAGCAGTCACACGCTGGAGGATGAAACCCTAGTGCAGGCATGTGAGGCATGATGCCGATTTGGTGGGCTGCAAGTATCTCCCATCAGTAGCATGTTGTGTCCACCAATATGGTGGCACCAATATTGGAGACCTTAATGCACCTTCTTTTGCCTTCACTTTTAAACTGCAGATAATGTTTATGTCGCTTTTTTTTTTATCTCTTTTTTTTTTGATGCTTGCTGCTGTACTCGAGGCAGCATTTTCGTACTGTGTTTACACCTGCTTCCCACGTCGAGGTAAGCCACGTCATCGCAATCAGACATTTTATGAAGGATGGACGAGGACCAAAAGAGGAAGCAGATAGGCTCGACGAACAAGCTAGACCTCACAAAGTCAACATGCAAAATTCTTGGGGATGCGTGCACCTGCCAACTCTAATGATTTGCCCGCAAGGCTCCTGAATTTTGAGCAAACCTCCCATTTGTGCGGGCATGGTCGTAATTCTCCTCAAAAAGAGCTTCTGAAAGTACGAGCGGAGTTAGAGATTTGTCACACGCTGGCAATTGCTTCCCCTTTTCTTGTATCCTGAAGAATGCGCTGGAAGCTAAATGGGAGGGATGACAAGGAGGAAAGAAGTTACGTCACGTACGCATCATGACCTTGAGCTTTTTTTTTTTTTTTTTTCAATGCACGGCTTACTTCAATGCTTTTCAATGCCTTCTTTTGGTGGGATCGCAAGCACGGGCATGTGGCAGCCCGCTGTGGCAACCACGGTAACTATGCAGTTCACGATGCTCAAATCAGCCAATGGCAGTGAATCTGGGTATATGGCACAGTCATTTGGGTATATGGCATCATATGCAGAAAGAAGAGAGAATGATTTCTAATAGGGGTGTGTGAATATTCGAATTTTCGAATATTTTTCTCATAGCGTTTGCTATTTTATTCGATTTGCACAAGAATTTTACTATTCGAACTATTCAAACTTCCGGAAGGTAAGTCAACGTCCGATTTTTCAGACTTCCTAGAGACCGCGAAATCGTCTGAAAAATCAGGCAGTTGCAAAAACAGATTCATACATTTCTATTCCGCTCAAGCGGTCAAATCGCCACAGCTGCGTCCGAAATAGCTTAATGCCTCCCAACTTATCAGGCATTTTGGTGCACGCCCAGGCTCTCGTGAATACATGCGGCACCTGCCGCAAACACCACCGCTTAACTTAGTAAATTTGCGTCTCGTGATGAGCACCACTGATACCAGCAAAGCGCGAAATAGATTACGACTTAGCATAACAGAGAGCTGAGCTAGTTGGTTACGGTTAGTTACGGTTAGCTAGTTAAATTATGGCTCTCTCGCATGGAGCATTTGGAAACTGTGCTGCAGAACACGAAGACTGAGGCGGAAGGGCGGACAAGTTGTCCGGCTTTCGCCGATGCATGTGCACACGTAATCGATCACTGAATCCCTGCCGATACGCAGTAATTGCTGCCGCGTGAAGCCGATCGTTCCTAGTTGTGTGCAGCACATCACCAACTAAGGTGACACCGTCACTACCTGGATGCTTGCTTACCTACGGATGCATTTGTCATGAAAGTATTCGTGATGCCCACTTCGTTCCTAACCGAACACGGCCAGGGCGGTGGCAAGCTGCTTATGTTCATGAAGGCAGCGCGTCTGTGTGGCACACTTAGCAGTCCCGCACAAAGAGGCAGCATGAACAGCGCCACAGCGCATTTGTGACGTGCGCATACTACTGGCAGCACTAGGCCACATGCACTACTGAACAGTTAGCTGAACATGCTAATCAGAAGGGTTGTCGGTAGGGGTGTGCGAATATTTGAATTTCTAATTCGAATCGAATAATACCTAATGGAATAATTCGATTCGACTTTCGAGTAACTAGTATTCAAAGTTTCGAATAATTCGACACGACAAATATCTAAAACACGACACAGGCTAATGATGATACTTTGTTTGGGAGGGCTGGCTTAAACTAAGTTTATTGATACAGTAGGCATTTTGTTAAAACTTTCACCCTACACCTGGTTCAAAAGAAAACGCATTCTTATTTTAAAGATGACTCTCATTTCCGCACGTTAAAAAGAAAAAAAAAACACATGCGAGAGATGCCAAGCCCTTCACAACCTTCACTTCCGAAACGAAGGCATGGACCTCTTGCGTATTGTTCGGTCGTGTGCGCCACAAGTGCCATAAAGCGTCTGGACTTTGGCCCGTGGAACACTCGGTGATAGGGTTGCCACCTTTTCTCAAACAAACAACCGGCCCTTCGACGGGGGGTGGTTTAACAGGAGGTTCAAAAAAATTTTGAACAACGGACGCCATGTCAGGTCTTCGGCATGGAGTGCCATTTAATGTATTATTGCTTTTTTTGAGCGAAATAAATGTACAAACAAAAACCGCACGCCGAGCTAACTAGTGTAATTGCTGGCATAAAAATACCTCGTGATTGTAATGGCACTTCGTTTACAGCTCTGAATGTGCAGCACTAAAAAGTAACCGCAATACTTCTTCCATTAAACGATCTTCTTTGCATCTGAATCCACCAGGCCAGTGACATTTTGGACACAAAAGAACGTTATAATGTATATAGTGCATATGCCACAAAAATGGCGGATATTCACATATACATACCCATGCAATAATACATTCTATTCAATGATCCCTACACTTGAAGGGATCTTAAAAAGTGGCTGACTAATAGTGCAAGAGTTTTGGGGATTGACGATAAATATTCACCATCATAGTTGCTGAACTAACGCTTATGAAACGCCCAAGAAAATAAATAATTGCGATATTATGACAAAAAAAAAACGGCCAATGACGGCGGGTGCGGACCGGCAGCCGGCCCGCTGTCTAAAAAAAACTGGCCGGGCCGTCTAAAACCGGACAGGTGGCAACCCTACTCGGTGATTTGCTTCTGATGCGAAAATTTGTTCACACTGTGCAGTCGCCACTGCCACATCTTACCACTCGTTCAGAGACTCCCATCGTTTCGGAGCGCAGTTAAAACGCTGCTGTGAACTGGCGCCCTAAGATTTTTGGGCACGGAGCACTCATGGCAATGAAGCACATTACCGTTGTAGTCTTACCGTTTTTGTAGTCTTTTGACAGCATTCACTTACTGCGTTATGTGCTGGTGGACATGAGCAGACTTCATTTCTTAGTTCTTTCTTTCAATTTTCAATAAAATGTTTATTATTCAATATTCGATTCGATATTCGGTATTGTGGTCCACTATTAGGCACTATTCGATTCTATATGAAATTTCACTATTCACACACCCCTAGTTGTCGGTGATTAAGCCGTACTGACGCGTTTGCTGCCTACCGCTAACATGCCTCCGTGCATTTCCAGCGCTTATCCGTAAAGACATCGCCGCACTGCACCATTACAGTGGCCCCTTTATATTTTTTATATGCTTCACCGCATCTGGCACGCAGTCTGGCATTACAGCAAAGCTGCCTTTCAGGCATTGCTGCGGCCTCAAATGGATCGACTCACGAAAGTGCTGGTTCAAACCTACGCTGCTGAGGTGGGGGGCTTTAATTAACCGTTTCGGACAAGAAAGTCCGAAAAAATCTGACGAAAATTTTCAGCATCCAAAATTTTAGACATTCTCATACATTGACATTCTCATATGGGGAACATTAGAAACTCTGGGCTCGAAGGGAGCACGCCCTTGTCCGTCACATGAGTTGGGCCTCCACAGGAGTGGAAGGAGGAAAAGAGGCTGAGGAAATAGCATCTTTTCCTTACACGTCTAAGGTGCCTTCAGCCACACATTGGTTGCCCAAAATCATGTAAATAAATACAATTCAGCCTCTGCATTGCCTCATTCTTGATAAGACAACTAGGGAACACCACTCCTCCAGCGTTTCACCAACCTAGCCAAAAGACGCACTTCGGTGCTGCTATCTCATAAGAATATGCTTAGAGATCCTCAGCAACTTTTTTCGTGTAATTTTGCTTCAAATTATTTGAAAAATATTCCAGAAAAGTTCGAAAATTATTTGATTCAATTCACATTCAAACTTTAATATTCGAATTCACTTCGCACCCAGAATTTTGCTATTCGCACAGTTCTAATTTCTAGCAGACCTTGAGAATTAATTGTAAATTTCAGGCTGTGTACCGTGCTATAATGTTTGGCTCGCATGTTCTCAGTAGCCTAGACTACCGATCAGCAGCATTTTCTGACCATGCTGAAAAAAACGTTGCAGGGCCCTTTTAGGTCACTTTTGCTGCAGTACTCTGGTGTGATGCAGAAAAACATACCAAGCCTGCTGCTGTGATGATTGATATTTCAACACTTGCACTTTTAAGCGGATGCAAATTTACACCCCAGTCATTTGCTCAGGGATGGAAGCAGGAATAATGTGGTTTTGGAGCAGCTTTGGAGCAGTAACAGGGGAGTTCTGGAGCAGCTTTGGAGCACCAAAACATGTTTTTGGAGCAGATTTCTAGGGTCACAAACTGTAACATCTAAACATCGAAAGAACGAAGCGACCAGACTTACCACTAATTGATATATATATATGTGACGCTATGAATGGGAGACATGGTGTGGCTCATACGCCATACTGTTTATTCTATTTCACGCGCACTTCTTCCTTCTCGGCTTCTATCAGCCATCCTTGCTGACCTCCTTACGTCACAGGATTCCCCCTCCCCCTGAAAGAATGCGCGAGCTACAAACTACAAAACATGAAGAAGGGGAGTCTCAAGCAAAAAATGACAGAACATGCAGCAGTTGCATGTCACACGGGAGTTCCGTAAACTTGCACAAAGAACTTCACAGGAAAGGGCAGTCCGGTGGTATCTAGGAGAACTCGGGTGGGCGAGGCTGGCTGTTGCTTTCTGGAGAACATAACCATGCCCTGCACGTGTGCACCGATGATGGCACATGTGGTGGACATGTCACACGTGAATCGTATTGGAGCACCTTGTAGCGATGACAGCCCGGATGTCGTAGACACCGCTTTGTCGTCACCAATAGAAACATTGTGCTTTCGCTTTGTGTGTTCGATGAATGAGGTGATGGCGTGATGGCTGCGTGGTTCCAGAAGAGAAAGGAATCGTTTTGAGCCGTTTTCGTCGTTTTCCATGGTTTTGTCGCAACTGTCTTGATGTGTGGCGCAGAAAACTTCCTTGACGCGTTCCTTCCTGCCAAGGTGTCTCAGATGTTGAACTTGTCGTCGGTTTGGTCGGTGTCTTTTATGACGACCTCCTTTATGCCGCGAGCGTGCTTGCGATGTAGGTCCAGTTCGTCGTTGTAGTTGTTCTAGTATCCGTTGTAGTCGCTGTGTTTCTTGAAGTTGCTTTTGTCGGCATTGCTGATGTTGGAGAAATCGATGGGGTGGGCTTCTTTCGGTAACGTGCGTCTAGTTTTCTTCTCTTGTTGATGTGATGGGTAGATAGCTGGTGCACAATGGGCTATTAAGCTTCTCGGGAATTGGAATTGACGATAGCGTGCCAAAATTTTTAGCAGGCTCTTCACAGACTCCTGAGATGTCGCCCAAGCTTGTACTGAATGCTGAATTCATATACGTTCAACATTGAGGTGGTTCAGTGCATGACACTATCGCAGCAGACATGGCTTCAAGAAATTCTAATTGCGAATGCTTCCGTCCTTGTGAAAATGTTGAGCTGTGAACTTCCGACGAAAGACGCTGCTTTGTAAAGTCGCGGTCAGGTCTGGTTTCGTGCGGATTCACCAGCTCGTCAGGCGTAAATTCAATCATCTTGAGAGGCGTGTCACGAGTGTAATCATTAATACAGACGTCAGCTGATGCAAAGCCATGTTGTGGGCTATGTATGCGACACGAAGCATCAAGCAATTCTGGTGGCTCTGTGACGCCTGGAGTCCTATGGTACAGTGAACAAGCAGAAAATGCCGATCTCTTTGCATAAGAGAAATCTGGTAGTAGGTTGGGCCCTTTGGGCAAACGACCTGGATGCCTTTCGGTCAGCTGAGGCTCTACCTTGTCTGTTGGGAGCTGTACATTCTGATTCAATGTTCGGACGCGTGTGGTATATTCGGAAGATTCACAAGATGGGTCAACCGACGATTTGCTCAGATGCGGTCTTCTTTGATAAATGTGCTTGCTGCGTGAAGGCTGCTTATGACTGTGACGACTGAGTTCGAAGGTATTGAGATGGCAGGTTATAATCGAATCTTCATTATATTCTTGAAATCGGATGATCATTTTCTCTTTGACCTTTTTCAATGATTCGTCGTTTTCAAAGATGTGTGTCAGTTAAAGTTGAATGCCTCACCGGAGACGTAGTCAGTGAAGTTGGTGACCATCTCCCGTTCCGACTGTGATGCAGCGGTAGCGTGGAGCTCGAAAAGGTCAAACCAGTCCTGTATGGGTCCGTCGTCCGCTGATCCGGTGAACTTGGGGATGTGAAGGTCAGCCGAAGGTTCTGTCATGATGTGGTCACTGTGCAGCAGGATATGCTTCTGTGGTCTGCATGCAGTCAAGGTGTCTTGCTGGGGGGCTTTGCTGGTGATGGGCGGCTGATGAGTACGCTGCCAGGTCTCCATCCTGCCGACTTGTGTGACGCTATGAATGGGAGACGTGGTGCGGCTCATACGCCATACTGTTTATTCTATTTCACGAGCACTTCTTCCTTCTCAGCTTCTATCAGCCATCCTTGCTGACCTCCTTACGTCACATATATATATAATGCCGCACATATGTGCCAGCGGTGATGACAAAGAAGCAGCGCCGTTGAATCCAGGAAGTTCGCTATTTGAATTCAACGTTACCGCGTTAAAGCGATTATTTTGTGGACAGTTACACACGTTTTTTGACTGTAGATAGTTTGTTCTTTTTGTTGGGACGTGCTTACACGTTTTCCTTCGCCATGAATCGGTATTTCTGTAGATCTTGTTTGCTCTGCTGCGCAAACGCTATGGTGAGTCAAGTGTTAGGTCGGCTGCTTTACAGTTGCCGACCGTTTATTTTGACACTGATAATTCGGACATGCCCGCTTATTCGGACACCTTCACGGCACCGCCACTCGTCCCATTAAAGTAACGTAGACTCACGACCGAAAATTCGGACGTCCATACCTGCCAACTTCGCAGCTTGAAAATTCGGGAGACCGCAGCAGGGGGGGGGGGGGGGCATATCGGAAATTACTGAGACTGAGACATTTACGACCTGATGTCGTTGCGTCCTTCCACTGCGATTGCGAAAACACGGCGTTTCAGAGCTTCCACCATTGTGTTTTCGGCATCTGCAGCCATTTCCCCAACGATGGCAGTTGTTTTCGTACGTCCGCACCCGTACCGCTTTGCATCCTCGCACTTCGGGAACAATTTCCGAAACAACGGTCCTGTGTGATAACTAACGCTTAGCGGCAAGTTGTGTTCCACAAGAAATCCAGTGAATAGGCATTCTGAGTGGATCGCACTGTCTTCGCAGCTCTTTTGAAAGAAACTTCCGATGTTGCCCAGTCCTTCCGGAGCACGAACGCAGTTCTGATGCTTCTGTGAAGCGATGTGCACCTTTATGTCGGCCATGCCGCCGTGCGAAACGCTTATATCACAGGCACACGTGGTACAGAATTCGTACTTGTCACCTGTCCGCGAAGCCAGAAATCATGAAAACACTTGCAAAAGTACTTCTTTGCTTTTGACACCACCATCGGCCTTCCAACTGAACTCGGGGAAACACGCAATCCCCTACAACCACGTAACAAACACAACTGACGCAAATACATGTGCTTCTACGGAGTAACAGCGGGGAATAGAAAAACTTCGTAATATCGAGGAATTCGTTATATGGAGGTTCGTTATAGGCAGGTTTAACTGCATATGGATTGAAGCCTGAATTCCTCAGGAGCCCCAGAAATAGATAATTTCAGCAAATTGCAAACTACCCCTTCAAAATGCACCACAGCAGAACTCCAGATTGGAACCATGTCCATTTTACCTAACAAGGTGCATTGTGGAGTCTTACATTGTGGAGTCACTAGTAAGTGTATCTGACTTGTGCCACAAAGCAGCTGGTTTATTTTCAATGTAAAACCGAAGAAAGACCTTACAGAGCCTGTGACACTGGGACAAGTTATAGCGAGCGTCAGAAGAAAGAAACGCCATGACACAATGTGTGAATGTGATTTAAAAGTAAACATATTTGACAGATATCTGTCTGGCTGGGTGAAATTACACGAAGAAATGACTCTGCAGCCAAGTTCAGTTTTTAGTTTTTAAAATTAAAAACACACAATAAGGGCACTCACGTGGATCTCAAACTTCCAGCCACTGACTGCCTCGTCAGTGAGTATTTTGGTGAAGGAGATGGTGAGGCCCTCACGGAAGAATCGCTGGCACGGCTCACTCTGCACATCCCGCCCTGTGAATTCAAACAGCAATGAAATACAACATCATCAATGTGAGGCAACATTCACACCACACTGCATTAGAGATGCAAAAGCCGTTTTTGAAAAGATTTTCAGCAACTAATAAAAAGTTTCATATGCAAATATTTATTAACATTAAGGTGCCAATGCAATGGCAATAGACGACCATCAAGAAGTCACTGATAACAGCTTCTAAAGCAATCTTCTGTGGACCTTTTACCTTGAAGGGAACAAATATTGATGAAATTTTCATATGATACCATATGACATGTCCCAATGCCAGTGATAACGGTCTCATATGTAATGCTCATCAATTAGCACATTGTGTATTACATATTATGCACAAGCAAACCTGAGTGGTCAATGTTATGGGTAAAGACCATGCAGCAAGAGAAGGAAGACATAGGGGACAGGCACATGCAAGGAAACATCACCGAGCCATAATAAAAAAAGAGGTGCTTTGAGCAAGAACTGTAAATGTGGGCAGGGTACAAGAAGGCCGCTTCGTCAACACCGCATCAGCAATCGAGAGGCTGCGATGCTAGCATTCCGAAGTGTGGCCGTCAACCTCGACAATGTTCGAGTGATGCTCCTCAGACTGGCTGCAGAATCAGCGCATTTCAGCAGTGTTCCCCCTTCGAAAGCAGGCCATCCATGATCCACTAGGCAGTCCTCAAAGTACTGTGTTGCCAGTTGCACACGGCACCAGTCAGAGGTAGCCAAACAGCTTGCTCAAGCTAACCTCCTATGCCTACTTGCCACGTTGGCTACAACAACCTGGGTACAGGCAATGGCAACAGGTGGCTCTTCGGATGATAGCACGGGCAACAACTTTTACGTGAATGTCAAGGTCAGCAGCTTCAGACGCAATGAGGCTGAAATTTCCGAAATGAGGGGTGGGGGGGAGTGGTGCACTGATTTACCTCCCCCCCCCCTGCTTTTATTTTTATGGCAAAAGACATGTAGGAAACAGCAGGGGGGGGGGGAGGGGGGGGAAAGTAGGGAAGTCCTGAACAGCCCCTAAGCGTAAACATTGGTGTTGCAGTCATATAATGACTTAGAGCAGCCAAACAAACATAACAGGTAGGGTTTCCCAACTACAGTAGAATCTCGGTGATACGAATCTCAAGGGGGAGTGAAAATCTTCGTGTCACCCGAAATTTCATAATATCAAAAAAATTACCAAAATTGATTTCCGAGACTACAATTTCCGCACAAAACATTTATTTTTGTCCGAAGAACTCGCGTATGTCTTTCTGGGACATATGTGAACGGACCAAAAAGAGACGATGCAGCTGGCTGCCGCGAAACCGCACGTCAAAACTTCGCTTGAGGCCAACTGAAAACTAAGTACCTAGTGTCTGCTTCACCAAAGTAATAGTCCGCCTCGGTGGAACAGTGGCTACGGTACTTGGCCTCTGACCTGAAGGTCACGGGTTCGATCCCGGCCGCGGCAGTTGCATTTCAATGGAGGTGAAATGGTAGAGGCCCGTGTACTGTGCGATGTCAGTGCACGTTAAAGAACACTAGTTGGTCCAAATTTCCGGAGCCCTCCACTACGGCATCTCTCATAATCATATCGTGGTTTTGGGACGTAAAACCCCAGATATTATTATTACCAAAGTAATAAGCGGAGATCAAAAGGAACGCCGAAACGCTTCGAGCCTTTTTAACGACTTTATTGCCTTTAATCTAGCACTGCATTAGCCGTGTACCTTGGGAGCTCGTAGTCGCTATCGGTGATCGCGTCGCAGCGACCGTGGTATAGTGTGCGGCGGCTGCGGCAAACGGCAGTTCCATTTTCCATTCGCATGCACTGGCCGTGCATGTGCCTTCAAAACTACATTGTTTGTTGCTATCTATGATCGCACCTGCCACGGTTTAGTCCACAGAATGTGCGGAAAGCAGCGTCGATTGCTTTGACTGGGTGAGCGATGGACGGGCGTGCACTTTCAGAGTTCCATCAGTTTCGTCATCGCCATACATGATCGCGTCAAGAGCGACCACGGTTTCATTCACAGCGGTTGTGGCAAAAGATAACCACAGTTCTGACAGTGTGAGCACTGCGGCAGGCCGCGCCCGTACTTCCAAAGCTTCCAGAACACTACTCTCCACCATCGCTCTATGGTTTGGGTGCCAATGTTCGTATCACCTGCCATGACGCTACAACGAATGCGGAACTGCACTGCGTAGTCACAGAACACCTAAATAACAGTGCACGATACGATGTGCCGTGGTTCATGGCTCCAGCATGCCATGCATCACAAGGCTGCCCTCCGATTTTGTCGCTCCAAAGTCAAGGAGAGCAACGAGGTGCACTCTTTCCCTGCAGCCGCAGGGGCCGCGAGATTTGAAAAAAGTAGGCTTGTGCGAATAGTGAATTTTAGGTTCGAAGCGAACACTGATTTTGGTCGAATAATTTCGAACCAAATTCGAATAGTATGTACCACATATTTAAAGAAAAATGGGCATATTTATCATGACCTAACTAACCTGCACAATGCTTTTTTTTTTTAAATTGAAACAAGGCCTGTGCAAATGCCATTTTTCTTTTTGTTCAAAGGAAGTGGAAACGACTTTGAATAGTAGCAAGATTTGACTTTTGGTAAAATTCCAGTGATTACCCATAAAGTATGTTACGTTTTAAAATTTACTATAGTTAGAGCATATAAGCTGGTATAACAAGCTTTTAAACTTAAAAAAAATGATGAATCGATGTGAGGGCAATATGTTCATTTAACCTTGAAATGGGGCTTCGCGGCAGTGCGCATTTCTCCTGGATAGGTGTTTTCACGGCTTAGCACCCCTTCACTGCGGTGAAACCACCTTTACAGAGAGATCGCTTGCAGACTAATATACACTCAGAAAGGTGTTTTCCCGGCTTAGCACCTTTCCACTGCAGTAAAACCACCTTTACAGGGGGTCCCACGCAGACCTATTTGTTCATTTCGAATACTTCAAAATTTTCAATAATTTAAATTCGAATCGAAGCGAATTCGAATACTGTAATATTCGCACAAGCCTAGAACAATGCGTTCACAAAATATCAAGCCAGCATTACCGAAACTTTTGTTCCCTTAGAATGAAGTTACAGCGAATTTCCCTGATGGAAGCATAATTTCCCTGAGTTTTCCCTGAGTTTTTCCAGACTATCAGAAATCCCTGAGAATTCCCGGTTTTCCCGGTCGGTAGACACCCTGTACATATTTGACACTTGCAACGCACTGTCTGAACATGAAGACGCACAACAAAACATACAGTACACAACACGAACGCAAAATGTTGTGTATAATGCTCTCGTGTTGTGTACTAGGTGTTTTCTTGCGCATCTTTCTTTGTGTTCAGACAGCGTGTCGCAAGTGTTGAAAATCACGGCCAACGCTGCTTTTTCGCTAACAACCAGACGCTGACACCAACACCGAAATTTCTGCGAAACGAGCTCTTTAATACTATCATGTTAAAATGTGCCATGTCCCATGACAGCTGTACTAATAGCTAAAGGTGTGCGAATATATGAACTTTCGAATATTTTTCTAGTAGTGTTTGCTATTCAATTCAATTTGCACCAGAATTTTACTATTCAAAGTATTCGAACTTCCGGAAAAGAAATATAAAAACAATAAATCGGCGCGCAGCATGCTTGCTCTTGTGTTTTGGGGCATCGACGTGTGGAACTACTAGCCGCTTCTACCAGTGGTCCAAGCGGTCACTGTGCAAAGAGCTTGGCTGGGGAGTCCGCTGCCGATGTGTAAAATGCCCATCCACGGCTCTGAGGAGCCAGGGGCCGATGCGGTTTGTTACTTGCGATAAAGCACACTGTGACTTCTTCGCTTTCGCATGTTCGCTAAGTGATGTTCTTGCCCACAAAGTTCGGATTCGTCTCGTACATCAGTGCCATTCGTGTAGTTAGGCCTAGCCATGACTCCGAGCAGTAAGCGCGGTCGTGGTGTGCGTGATCGTGGTGCCCAATTTTTCAAAGTACATCATGCTCGATCGGGAGTACAAAGAGTTGTCCCGCAATGCTCTTTGTCGTGAGGTCCGAAGTGCTGAGAACCTCTAACCGTGGGTCCCACAGTCCAAGACGCAAGCGCATCTGCAATGTTCGCGACGAGTGCCGCGCACTATTGTTATCTAATCACTGAGGTTCCGCTTGCTGCTGCCAAACTAAAGAGTAATTATGTTGTCCATGATCGTCAACTCGTGAACACAGAACGAGTGTGAATGCGTCACTAGGTAGCGTGATTATCGATAGCCATGACCTCGCAACGTGCAAGCAGCAGACAACGCTGCGAGAATCGGACCAATGGCGAGGCGTGCTGGAACAACATGACGAACGCAGCCAATGAGAGGCCTCGAAACGAACTTTTACACATTTGCTTTTGTACACTTGTTTCTGAATGGAGGACCTAGCTGAAGCAGGAAATTTGAAGACAGAGACATGCTCTTTCCAATGAGCCCAAGATGGTGGCCGCACAGTACGCCGTTGCGGAGCTATAATTTTTTTAGAATATCATTTAGAATATGCTTCGAGATCTGCAACATTTTTTTGTCAATTCGCTTCAAAGTATTAAAAAATATTTGAGAAATATTGCAAAATTATTCAATTCGATTCGCACTCAAGCTTTATTATTCAAATTCGCTTCACACCCAAAATTTTGCTATTCACAAAGCTCTACTAATAGCCCCTTCTAAATCTTAATACGCTTCTCAACAAGGCACCGGTATACTAAAGTGTAGGCTTGTGCGAATATTCGAATGCTTCGAATATTCGAACGAATATTGCGGTATTCGAATTCGCTTCGATTCGAATTTAAATTATTGAATATTTCGAAGTATTCGAAACGAACGAACAGATGCACAGGGGTGCAACAGCCGAAATAGAATTTGGAGCAATTTTTGGAGCAGCAAAATGTTACTTTTGGAGCAATAAAATCCAAATTTGGAGCAGGTTACGAGGAAAAAAAACCTCCATTTTTTATCACGAAAGACCAAATTTGGAGAAGTATAAAAAAGGCTTACATTAAAAAAAAAAAAGATGTGCAAACCATTCAACATCACCTAAATCGTGCAGAGTGAACATGAGCACTGCTATTTCAATAAAAGTAGTATTTTGAACCACCCCACTGAACAAACAATGATGAAGTCCACATTAGCATTTGCCGCACCTGTCAAATCCTTTGACAGACCCTGCGAATTCAAATGTGGATCTGCCAAGCCGGCAACCTTGAAATTTTGGGGATTCGTAAAACTGGGGAGTAGGGGTGGAGAAAAAAAATGGCGCACAGTATTGTTAGTTTCTTTTAGGGCTGCAGAAATATCGTATACTGTTCCAAATGATTGCCAGTAACGTTTATGACGCCAGCGACCATACTAGCACTTACAAGTACGTGGCGTATATACACGCATGAGTAATTGAACAAAATGTGCTGTCCCGTGACTAGTGCTAACAGCCCCTTCCAAATCTTAAAACGCTTTTCCGCAGGGCACCGGTGTACTGCGGCGAAGGTGGATTAAGCAGCGTTCTGCACGGGTTAAAACAAGGCCACGAAATTTTCGAACACCGCTACAGACCCCCCCCCCCCTTTTTTTTTTCCCTTTCACGATGGGGTTAGGTTTAGGGTACAACTTCTCGGCTCGCTTGCAAGGCGCGTTCGACCAGATAAGGTAACAACGGCGCGTGCCCGTTGGCCCCGCGACGGCACCGGATACCTATTGCCGGGACGACGGAACTTCAAAACAGAAAAATGTTTTATGTGCCGGTTGCTGTGGCAACCAACGTGGTCGCCGGCAACGCCGGTGTTCGCAGCACGTAGAGTGTTCACGCGCGGGAAACGCGGCGTACGCTTCTAGCGCACCGTGGTTTAGGATTAGGGTCGCGCGCGTGGATTGATTGATGACGCAAACTGCAGGTGGCCAACGTGGCCTCCATTTCTCACTGAAATGGGCGCAACTGAGAAAATTTTGAGGCTGGTTAGGCAATTTGGCGCAGCGTGGCGCAATTTCCACCAATTTCATGGTTTTGGCGCAGCTCGGCGCAAAAACGGGGAATTGTATCAATTTGGCGCAATTGGCGCAGCTGTTGCACCCCTGGATGCATATTAGTCCGCATGTAACCCCCTGTAAAGGTGGTTTCACTGCAGTGGAGGGGTGCTAAGCCGTGAAAGCACCTATCCAGGGGTATATTAGTCCGCATGTAATCTCCTGTAAAGGTGGTTTCACTGCAGTAAAGTGGTGCTAAACCGTGAAAACACGTATCCAGGAAAAATCCGCACTACCGCGAAGCCCCCCGTCACGGTTAAATGAGATATTACCCTCCCATCGACTCATTTTTTAGGTTTAAAAGCTTGTTATACCGGCTTATATGCTCTAACTATAGTAAATTTTGAAACGTAACATATTTTACAGATTATCACTTGCATTCTACCGAAAGTCAGATTCTGCTACCATTCAAAGTTGTTTCTACTTTCTTTGTAGCAAAAAAAAAATTCCATTTGCACAATTGTTTCAATTTAAAAAAAAATATCATGCAGGATAGTTAGGTCATGACAAATATGCCCATTTTTCTTTGTAATATGTGATATATACTATTCGAATTCGATTCGAAATTATTCGACCAAAATCACTATTCACTTCGAATTCACTTCGAACCTAAAATTCACTATTCACACAAGCCCACTAAAGTGGCCTAAAAAGCGTTCTGCACACAATAGAACAAGGACAGGAAATATTAGAGCCACTGTCCTTTTTTTTTTTCTGTTCTTATGCGGTGGGGTTAGGGTTATGGTCTGCACATCTGGATTAAGATTGGATGATCATGCGTAAACTGCAGGTGAGCAACACAATCTCCATATCTTGCTAAAATTAGTGCAACTGAGGAAATTTTGAGGCTGGTCGAACATTTTGGCACAGCTTGGTGCAATTTCAACAAATTTGACAGTTTAGGCTCAACTTGGCACAAAAATAAGGAATTGTATCAAATTGGCGCCATTGGCGCAGCTGTTGCACCCTTGTAAGTCTGCTATAGACAGAACCTCATACGATATTGAACTTCAATAATTGAAGCCATATTTCAATAGAACACTCGCCAGTCCCATCAATGTCAGCAATGAATTAATGCACTCACCCTGCCTGCAGAGGCGAATGGCAGCCTCAAGCAGCACCTCAAGCTCGCCCTTGGCTAGCACAGGCACGACCCAACGTGGCCGGTTGATCATCTCGTCCAGGCGTGCCAGCTCGGCCAGAGGGAATTCTTCCTCCTCCTCTTCCACCACCACGGGAGCATCCTCCGCAGGGGCCTCAGCGAGCTGCTGCATTCATTACACCCAACCCCGTGAGAGGTGACAATTTACCACATAAAACTCATTGTTTATTTCGCACCCAGGCCTTCTTCATTTACCCTGCTACGTAACTGCGCTGCGTTGAACCTTGTTCAAGTGAATTCATCATATGAAATAAAATTAAAATCTTTGCTGTCAAGCCATCTGCAGCCTTACATGTGCACACAGTCATCCATAATAGTGCTTGGGCAAGACAAAGACAAGATGAAGACAAAAGAAAGAAGTAAGGTCACGCAATGTATTCACAGCAAAAAATTTTTATTTGAAAGAAGCCTTACACAGTTGAACGTTAGTGTAACGAAGTCAGTTACATTTGGTAACTTATTCATCATACCAAGCTTTGTCAAACTGAAATTTGACCTTGTGGGGATTGAGGCACGCCCCTAGTCTATGCATGAACGTTGGCTCTTTCTGCTGCCCCCTACCTTTCGCATTTCAAACTTCACTCGCAATGGCACACTGCAAATGGGCAAAGGCAAACCCCCTCAATGTTGGCCTCAGTGGCCCCTGCATCCAGTGCAAGCAAGAGCACGCAAACATGGGACACACACTCTCGCCAGACAGGTAAGAATACACATTTTTTTCCCATCCACCAGCCCCTTTGAGAATCTCTCAGACTGTACTTGCCTACAGTGCCATGCAACCCCAGTTAGCCCAAACCTTGTGCCAATTCCTGTCCTCAATGCTAAGCAGAACAGCGGTGCCTGGTGCTTGTGCATAGTCCCACAATGCCAAGTCGCACTAATTGGAGCCGAACCCGCCCACTTTTGCCCTAACTCTCTTAAACAGGGGGGTTGGCGGCAAAGAGAAAAAAGTTGGCGTACTGGCAATACTGTACAAAATTGGAATATAAATCATCCTTATTTTCTGCACACATGTCACAAAGTTGCAATTTACAAACTTGGGTTACAAGTGCAAACCCCATCAGAGGTCAAAAATGTCAAGTTGGCCTTCAGACAGGAAGTGACAAGGGGAGGGGATGGGTTCTGAGGTCGTGCCGGGGGCCGCATAATACTGCCTCGCGAGCCGCAGGTTGCCGACCCCCGGTCTAGAACATTTACACATAATCATACAGAGCTGTCTATGACATTGCTGCAGCCCTGAGGAACAATAGACAAAAATGTCTGCCAATTTCCTTTTGTCGCATACTTTCGGCATACTAGTTTTTTGTCTTTTTTTGGTGATATGAATTTTGGTGGACGAAATATTTTTTGCGACCATGAGAAACATTCGTATCACCAAATTTCTGCAGCAATTATCTGTCCATGTGCATAAGCATTGCAAATCATCAGACTCCTAGTGAGAAATTTTGACATAAATGGCAGGCTTTCAATATCACTATGCTGTATGAAGGCAGAACAGAGTTCACTCAAAACATTCCCACCTTGGATGACCTGCCTTACTTGCTGCTACCGTAGGCACTAGAGCAAGTTTCCTCTAGTAATTACAGTCGCCGACCGTTTATTCGGACGCCGATAATTCGGACATGCCCGTTTATTCGGACACTCTCGCAGCACCGCCACTCGACCCATTGAAGTAATGTAAACTCACTACCGAAAATTCGGACGCCCCACGGCGCGCCGTTCGATATTTCGGACTTCGGCTGGCTGATTGAGAGCGGCGTTGTACTCCATGGCCAGCTGTCCACGATGTTTACACACGTGTTTACAATATCTTCGCTAGGTTGCCAGCACTGAAAGGTTGCACTGTGTATGGCTGGACATCATGCCAGTGTAAAAGTGCAGAAATTACAATTGCCGATCTCGAAGGCGATGTGTTTTGGCGACTCATAACGGGCGTTTTCGACTTCAGCCAGCCGAGTATCCATTGAATAGCTACCACAGCCAAACAGCAAGCCAAGCCACGCTCGGAGTCTGCTTGGACGTTCGAAATGGCCGCGCGTATGAAACGGACCAAGAAAAGACGGAATCACGAGCACTGCAGCACGAACTAGCCTGACGTCGTTCCCTTTTGGCATTTGAAAGTTTGCTTGTCAGTTGTTTTGCGGCTAGGCCTAATCTACTGAAATGGCTACGACAGCTACGACACCACCCATTCCATCCGCGCGGTCGGTACTAACGAAGAAACACGGCAACCAAGGCCACAATTATTCGCCAATTCGAAAGCGGCCGACCTCAATACGATGTTATTTGGGAGCTTTCGCCGAGTTGGGCGATGATGAGATCATCCGTCGGGTCCCTGAATCAGCGTAGGTGAACAGTGACTCCGATGAAGCGCAGGCCGTGGCAGCGCTACAACCTGCGGTTATGGCCAAACACTGGCTGAAATACAGCCCGACTTAGTCCTCTGTGATTGTGCTTGTGTGCAGACGTGCATTGACAAGCTTTTCCGACCACTGGGCCAATAAAGGTGCTTTTTTTCTGGTGCATCCTTTTATTCGGACTCTCGATTATTCGGACTTTTCGGGGTTCCCGCCGAGTCCGAATAAACGGTCGGCGACTGTATTAGTAATAATATCTAGAGCTTTACGTCCCAAAACTACGAGATGATTATGAGAGACGCCGTAGTTAAGGGCTCCGGAAATTTTGACCATCTGGTGTTCTTTAACATGCACTGACATCGCACAGTACACTCCTTTAGTAATTATTGTAGACAACTTTATGGCATTACATGAACATGCCTTCAGATCTTAAGAATACACTCAAACCTCATTATACCAAAGTTGCATCTTACACGAAAATAAGTTCGTTATATCCAAAAATTCGTTATAAACATATATTCATAACACTGTATCCATTAAAAGACTGTTCTTCCTTAACTTCGTTACAACCAATATTTCGTTATATCCGGGTTCGTTATATCGAGGTTTAAGTGTACATTACTGCTTGCACTTTTTTCTTTGCAGCATGCTTTGTGAAAAGTGATTTTTTTTATTTTTCTGTATTTTTATTTTTATCAATGTTTCCACTTTAACATTTTATAGTTATCAATCATGTCTCCAGTCACCCCAATAAATTACTTATGCTTCGAAAAGAATTTTCAAGATTTTATGGCCACACATGTATAATCCCTGAAGTTCGTAACAATGTGTACATAAGAGTTCCACATTTCCAACCCTGCCTTTCCTTCCCCCAGGCTTTACATGCACAACGCATTCAATGCACTTCAATTCAATTCAGCTTTATTTCAGGTGTTCCGTGAGGAGACAGAGTCTAAAAGGCTTTAATCGCCTGATGGTGGCCTCTGCCCCCCCCCCCCCCCCCGCCCACGGATTTCGCAGCAGGTACAGTACAGAAAGCAAAACAGCAATGTTTAAAGCTATACAAATATAGAAAATAAATTATGTGCAAAATGGAACGGCAATCAAATGATACAACAGCGGTGATTGCTACAATGTGAAATGTTGATCATAATGGTACAATGTGGTGATAACAATAGAAAGAGAAAAAAAAGAAAAAAAAATCACAGCATATCCATGGGGTGAATGATGATGAGTGGGCGAAGCTCCGGAGGGAATCATCGGTAAACCGTGAATCGTCCGTGTAATTCGCCCAGTCGATCATCATGTAAAGGACGTGAGAAACACTGTGTGCATATATATACAAATCAACTTTTATTTGTTCTTAGTTGATGGATGGCTTGCGGTGTCCCTTCATTATGACGGCTTTATGGTCCGTGAAATGAAGGGAGAGCGGTTCCTGTATGGGTTGCAGTGGACAATTTGCAAATACTAGGTCTACGCATGTTCCTCGGATTGTACTGGGCTCGTACGGCAGGGTCCTCGCGCCGTTGTCGTACTGCCTCGGCCTCGCGCTCCCATACGGCAGGGTCCTCGCGCCGTTGTCGTACCGCCTCGGCCTCGCGCTCCCATACGGCAGGGTCCTCGCGCCGTTGTCGTGCCGCCTCGGCCTCACGCTCTCGTACGGCAGGGTCCTCGCGTCATTGTCGTGCCGCTTCGGTCTCGCGCTCTCGTACGGCAGGCCCCTCGCGCCGTTGTCATGCCGCCTCGGCCTCGCGCTCTCGTACGGCAGGGACCTCGCGTCGTTGTCGTGCCGCTTCGGTCTCGCGCTCTCGTACGGCAGCATCCTCGCGCCGTTGTCGTGCCGCTTCGGTCTCGCGCTCACGTACGGCAGGATCTTGGCGGCGGCGTCCACGCAGCTTCACGACGAGCTTCGGCCTCTCGTTCTCGTACCGCAGGATCTTGGCGGCGGCGTCTTGCAGACAGTTGACGCGCTTCGGCCTCGCGGGCTCGCACCTCGGGATTCTGTCTGCGAGCGCGCACTGCCGCCGCCTTGCGCGCTCGTCGCTCCGCAGGATCCATCCGGCGACTCCGAGTGAAAGTGAAAGCGTACGTCGCCGCGCTAAATCGAACGATCGCCTTCCTCCAATGAGAAGCGCCACAAGTGTAGTGGGTACATTCCACTATACTGGAACACGCTCATTCCACTATACTGGAACGCGCTTATACTTCATCGTTTTCACGTGTAGTGGGTACATTCCACTATACTGTGTCATCGTCATCTTTATCACGTGGAGTGGGTACATTCCACTATACGTGGCTATCTACCTACCTACCACCTACTACTACTACTACTACTACTACTACTACTACTACTACAACTACAGAGGAGGAACAGACCCACACACTTAGGAGCTTCGCCCCTAAAAACTAAGAAACAAGAAAATACACATACATACAAAAACAACTGACATTTCCTCACATGAAAGAAGAAAAATGTTGCTTCAAGACAATTTCCTAAGTTCTGCTAATATTTCTTAAAGTACATGCTATTTCCTATCTAATATGCTGCTAGGTGGGCTTACCTCATGGTTGCTGCTGGCAGGCGGTGGTGTTTCTTGGTCACCCCCACCACTGCCCTGCTGCTGCTGCTGCTGCTGCTGCTGCTGCTGCTGCTGCTGCTGCTGCTGGGGGTTCCCTCGGGCAGTCATGGCTGGGGGGGGGCCCATCCGGCCACAGCCTCTGCATAGTTCCAAGCATCTACTGTAAGCACAGCACCTGCTTCATTTGGCCAAATACACTGGAAACCTAATCCTACATTCTCGCGAATCTGCCTTTTAACAGCGGAGCTGTTGAAGCTCGGAGAAACTCTGTTAGTCGCGAACAAAAATTAGCATCACCATGAACCGGCATGCACTCTCTTCGTCCTCTTCCTCCTGTATTCTTCTTCCCTCCCAGAACACGTGTGCCGATTTGTCCGGCGTGGGATGCAATAACTGATGGACAAGAGATCGAGTACAGAGAGCAAGAGTGAAAAAGAGACAGAGAAAGAGAGAAACAATAACTCTGATGAGCAAGAAAACAATTACAGAGAGGAAGACCGAAACAGTGATAGAAAGAAAGAGAGAAAAAGAGAGGAAAAAAGGGAAGACAAAAGATAGAAAGACAGAAAGAGAAACTCTGTTAGTCATGAACAAAAATTATCATCATGAACCGGCATGCGCTCTCTTTGTCCTCCTCTTCCTCTTCATCTTCTGCTTTGCTCCCAGAACATGTGCACCGATTTGTCCAGAGTGGGATGCAATAACTCTGATGGGCAAGAGAACGAGTACTGGGAGATAGAGAGGAAGAGAGTGACAGAAAGAAATAGAATGAAAGAGAGAGAGAAAGAGAATAGAGAAAGAGAAGACAAAAAAAGATAGAAACACACAGTAAGAAATAAGAGCGAGAGAGAAAGATATGTAGAGAAACAACACAAAAAAAAGAGACGAAAAAAAAAGAATGAGAGAGAATCAAGGGGAGAGAGAAATAAAGAGAGAGAAAAATATTCGAGAACGAAAGAAATAGAAATAGTCAGACAAAAAAAGAGAGAAAAATAGAGAAAGAGAGGAAGAAAGACAGAGAAAAAAAATCACAGCATATCCACGAAGTGAATGATGGTGAGTGGGCGAAGCTCGGAGGGATCATTCGGGTAACCGTGAATTGCCCACTCGATCATGCAAAGACGTGACAACACATGTCACGTCTTTGCATGATCCTGGGTGTTCGATCGTGAGCTGGGCACGAGCGTTGCCGATTTGTGTTCCGGGCGCTCCCAGCCTCAGCGACAACGCCAGTTTGCATTCCACGACAGAGGAAGACAATGCCACCTACTCAGACGCCGAAGTCCACACCAGTGCTCGACGCAACGCCTCGCCTCCGCATGCATCGCCACAGAACGCTGCTGTCAGTTGTGAAAGCCGCGCGTCTTTGGCTATGGGTTGTGCCTCAGTTCACCTCACCGTTGATCACGATAGAGTCCACCTCCGGTGCTCGACTCCAAGTACCGCATCGGCCCGACGATCCCAATTATAACAGCGCCATCCACGAGGTGAATGATGATGAGTGGGGCGACTCCGAGCGAAAGAGAAAGCGCACCAAGAGCGAGCCCCTTTTATTATATCTCCTTTAGCAGTAATCACTAACCCACGTTAGTGGAACCACGAACGCCATCTAGTGATATTTCCAAGGACATATACACACAACGCCATCTATTGAGCAATTCATAAACTAGAGGTGGCTACATACATACTACATACAAACGGAGGAGGGAACGACCCACACCCTAGGAGCTTCGCCCCTAAAATAAAGAGAAACAACGAAGGCCACCCAGCTGGACACTGCCTTCAGGTTTGGCACCGCTAGTGCAAAGCTGCCTTCTTTTCCTTTTTTTTTTTCATGATCCTGCGCTGCCCTCTGCCATTCCAGTAGGGGAGAAGAGTTTTGTGTAGTGATCCAGGACCAGCGGTATCACCAGAACAAAAGCCCCCCTTCCCCGAGAATGACATGTGCGTGGAGACCATACCAATTGTGATTTCTCCACTAGTGGAAGGGTGCATGTGCAAAGCACCGTGAAAAAGAAGGATTCCCTCACAGCAGCATCATTTCCAGTAACAGTTTAACCCAACTGAAAAAAAAACAGCACTAATTCGAACACAGACTGAGAAACATCACACGAAGACGGGTGCCCGTCCTCGTGTGATGTTTCTTGGTCGCTGTTCGAATTAGCGTTTTTTTTTTATCAGATGGATCTGTACCAACGAGCTCGCATCCATTCACTTCCAAGTGTAACCCAAGCCACACATATGCTTCCAAGCGAGCACGAATTCGTGTGCATCTGTGTTTACGCAGTTATGCATGCATAGATGGCATGAACATGTCAATATTTGCTGGGTATGAGGAAATAAGATGCATCCTGATGTCATCCTTGAATTCGCAGACCTCTACATGCATTTGAGATCTTGGAGACATGCCACTGCAACATGGCTTTACTCCTTTACGAACTCAGCCGACATACAGGGTGTTGTTTTTTGGACAATATAGCTTTTTCTAAAAAAGCTACAAATGTCAGACATCTGTTGTCTTTACACACGAACTCTGCATCGAGGTGAAATTACCGCACCTTTAGTTGTTTTCAAATGACTAACAAAAAAAGCTTTCCTCGGCTCGCAGAAAGTCCCACAAGGCTGGGTACCCACACAGCAGAGCTAGTGGGCACCTAGTTGGTCTTGGCTTGGCTAGGCTTTTACCCTCTCACCTTTTGGTACCCCTTGCTATACTATAATATATTATACAATATGTGGCTATGCCTACTCACTTTTTTTCTCTATCTTTTTTGTGTTTCTATCTCTTTATCTTTCTTTCCTTATATCCATTTCTTTACTATCTGTACATTTTTCTCTTTCCCTTTCTCCCTCTCTGTAGTTCTCTCACCTTATAATAATAACAATAATAATTTTATTCCCACGAATACAGTGTTGATGGAGGGGGTGAGAAAAAAAAGCGACAAGCCACTTGACTAAGTCCCCCTCCCCCCCCCCCACCCCGTTACGTCAGGCAGGGGTAGTGGTGGCGACAGAACACACAGAATGTAGCAATAACTGGCCCTAGTTATACAAAATATAGTGATATACATAAACTTGAGTGATCTGAAATGGAGGCAATACAGGTTATATACACTCTTATTATAGCAATAGGCATAGACAAGCATGTGTAGAAGTATAGCAAAGACAAAGCATTAACAGCGAAGAGAGAGAAACAGAACATGGCCACACATTATTCGATCTAAATAGGGGTAAGGCAAATGATAAACTTTAACTGTTTGAAGATTTAATTAGAAATAACTTTTCCTCCCCTTTCTTTCAATCTACTTATTTCTGTCGTCCCATCTTTTGTTCTCTTTATTCCCCTTCTATCCATATACTTTTCTTTCTGTCTCTCTCTTTCTGTACTAGTTCTTCCCTCCTCCTCACCCTCAAATCTGTCTTACCACTCTCACTTCCCTGTCCCAGCCGCTTGCTACACTATGCTATACAGGGCTATGCTATGCTCTGCTAGCGCACCTGGATAGCCTAGTGGTTAAGACGATCGCCTTCTGTTAGTGGGTACACAGGTTAGAACCTCAACAAGCAAAAAAAAAAATTTCCATAAAAATTTCTTTTTTTACCTCTATTTCTCTTTCTTTCTCTCACTGTACTCATCCTTTTGCCCATTATGGTTATGGCATTCCACGCCAGCAAAATCGGTGCACATGTTCTGGGAGCGAAGCAGAAGTTTAAGCAGACGATGAACAAGAAGAGGGCGAAGAGAGTGTGCCGGTTCATGCGATAACTTCTGCTCACTTTGCACCAATTCACAGTCAGCTTCAACAGCTCCGCTGTTTAAACTTGTTCATTACCTTTGTAATTATAACTTGAAGGCTGCTTATATAAAAAAGTGGTAGAAAATGACTATTTATGGCATACCTATTGTTTCGAAATCCCAAAACAAACACATAATTTCAGATATTTATCATCCCAATGAAAGGCCCTGATCAAGGCGATATCAAAACTGAGCGCGCAGGACACTCAGAAAATGTCGTCGCTCTGTTATTTCACAACAAGACTTCCCGTGAAGAACTCCACATAAAGCTTCCTGTGACACGTGGTGCAATTTAGAGCAGGAACAGGTCCGTGTGCACAAATTTGTGTGTTATAACAGCCATTACATATGTGCCCAATGCGAGGCAAAAATGGCGAATGTCCAGAAACCATAACTACATCTTCTTCTTTGTCTCCAGTGCAGCTATGATGCATCAGCTGTTTCACATCAATATTACTGCTTTACAGTGAAGCTGTCTTTCTCTACCCTGTGCCGCTGCCATCATTGCTGTCGCAATAGCACTGTGACACAGGTCACAAGACCAGAAGAGGGAGTGAATAAGGAATAAAAACAAAATGATGATAATAATGATGCTAAAATGATAATATGATGACTGTGGTACCGAAAGTCGTATCTAACTATCCCCGTATTTATCTAACTGTGGAAATAACTAGAAGAATAAGAACGGGGTGGAGCATGTTCAGCAAGCATTCTCAAATTATGAATGGTAGTCCGCCACTACCAATCAAGAGGAAGGTATATAACAGCTGCATCTTACCGGTACTTACCTACGGAGCAGAAACCTGGAGACTTACAGATAGGGTTCAACTTAAACTGAGGACGACGCAGCAAGCGATGGAAAGGAAAATGATAGGTGTAACCTTAGGAGACAGGAAGACAGCAGAGTGGGTCAGGGAACAAATGGGGGGTTAAGGATATCATAGTTGAAACCAAGAAGAAGAAATGGACATGGGCCGGGCACGTAGCACGTAGGCAGGATAACCGCTGGTCATTAAGGGTAACTGACTGGATTCCAAGAGAAGGCAAGCGTGTGAGGGGGAGACAGAAAATTAGGTGGGCAGATGAGATTAAGAAGTTTGCAGGTATAACGTGGCAGCAGGAAGCACAGGACCGGGTTGATTGGCGGAACATGGGAGAGGCCTTTGCCCTGCAATGGGCGTAGCCAGGCTGATGATGATGACGACGTTGATGGAACTGGTCACATGATCAGGGTGGAGAGAAGGGGGGTCTGAGAGGAGGAGAAGGAAAGAGGGTCAAGTAATAGTGCTTAGGTAAGGCAGGCAATTCAAAAAGTGGATTGAAAGAGGTATAATGAGGTGAAGCTTACGTAAGATGGAAGATTCAAACAGTGGATCGAGGGGGAGGTCACATGATGAAGCTTACATACGGCGGGAGATTCAAACAGTGAACTGAGCAGGAGGGGTCACGTGATGAAGCTTATGAAAGGCAGGCGATCCAAAGAGTGGATTGAGCGGGAGGAGTCACTTGATAAAGCTTACCTAAGGTGGGCGATTTAAACAGTGGACTGAAGGGGAGGGGTCACGTGACGAACCTTACGTGGGGCAGGCGATTCTGACAGTGGACTGAGGGGGGGGGGGGGGGAGGTGTCATGTATCGAGGCTTACACAAGGCGGGAAATTTATACAGTGAATTGAGGGGGAGAAGTCACGTGAGAAAGCTTACATAAGGTTGGCGATTCAACGTCTGGATTTAAAAGGGAGTCACGTGATGACACTAATGTAAGGCGATCAATTCAAAGAGTGGAATAAAAAGGGAGTCAAGTGATGAAACTTACCTAAGGCGGGCGATTCAAACAGTAAACTGAAATTGGGAGTCATGTGATGGAGCTTACATAAGGTGCGCAATTCAAACAATGGATTAAGGGGGGTTTCATGTGATGAAGCTTACGCAAGGCAGGCGATTTAAACAGCAGATTGAGAGAGGAGCTGTTGCCCCTGAAAATGGTAGAAGGTAAACTGGGGGTGACATGAAAAAGACCTAGCAGAAAGAAAAAAGAGTAAGTTAACCCACGCAAACTAAAGCCCCTCTATCTCCACAAAAGTATCATCGTCTGCTCTCTCCTCCACCGCCTCCTCTCCTGCGCATCTCATTTTAGTTCTTTTTATTTTTCACTTTCGACAGCGACGACCCTTCGAAACACCACACCGCTGCCTCAGCACATATAGTCCAGCTGTGGCCACATGCCTCACATACGGCTGCGTGCAATGATTTGCTCTTAATTTCTGCACCGATTCTCTCAGTTGTTGGGGTGTGTGCACCGTATCGATTCCCTTACTCATATACAGTTGACCCCGCTACAATGAACGCTGCTTCAACGAAGTATTTTTTATTCCTCGTCAGCTTGCCAGAGCAGTCAATGCGTCAGAGTATTCTCCACAACGAACCATTTTTCGGGCTTGTGTTCAGTTCAACGAAACTTTCGCTCAGCGGAGCTTGGCTAGAAAATTTGTTTGATGACAAAGTAAGTGCATCGCCAACCGTGCAACTTTTCGTACGTTCACGATGCTTTGTTTCGCCGAAAATATGCGAACATTGCACCACCTGCAAACAAAGCTATAGGAGAGCGCCATTGTTTGGCGACAGCAGCCACCCTATCGGAGGCACGGAGAGGAGGGACCGGCGTGAATCAAGAGAAAGCAGTGCTATTCTAAAGGTACAGGGGCTTTAACGCCATTCAGAGCCTGGAACTAAAGACCTGACTTTGCTTCAACAAAGAAACAACGAATACATGACTTAAAAGTAATTGGGAAAAATGAGACATTTGAAGGGACTGAATGACAGGGGCAACAGCTTCGCTGTCCGACAGCTTTCATGGTGTGAAACTGGCGTAAATTTTCCTTTGTTCACTTCATTTAATGAAGTTTCTCGTGTTGGAAAACAGGGAGGTGAAAATTATGAAAATATGGAAAATAATTCTCCAAAGTACTATGCCTGCAATTTCGTAACTTAGAGATCAAGCAGCCTTCAAAATTATTTATTAAATTGGAATTGGTGTGAGCACAGTCTTTCAAACAGAAGCTGCACGCAGCACATTTCCACTTTCACAAATAAAAATACGTGCAAAACTATCTGGATGCGGCAAGAACACATCCAGCCACAATGGAGGAGCACAATTGATAAGGACACACCAGTGCTGTGGGGGGGCAGTGCTCAGCTGCCAGTCATGGTCCTCTGTGGGTGCCTGCACAGAGACGTCGGCATAAGCATCCTGTATGGGTTATTTTTATCTCTTCTAAAGCAAACTTAGGCATACATTTTTGAAACACTTGTGTCTAAGATTTAACATTACGCCTGGCACACATGGAGTGCTTTTGCAGGGCTTTCTAGCACTCTGTTCAACAATTTCACTTGGCGTCGACGCTGGCAGTGACAGCAGCCAAAACAACGAGCTCTGGACATTTCCGACATCAGCACCATCACTGGAAGCGGCTAGATGAGCGAAGACAAATCAGTGCACAGATGGCGGCTTTTGCCAGAATAATAGCATAATTGCTGTTGCCAAAGTGGGTGCCATCCACATCAAATCTGTTAAGTCGTCTTTATGTACTGCGTGACCTGCAAGTTCTTAAAGGGGTACTGACACAAACTTTGGCCTCGCGTTTTTTTGCTGCAATGTGTTGCTGGGGGGCCTGTTAGTCATAACACAGCACCTCGTTTGCTGCAGCGCGCGACAGATATTTAATTACAGGCTCCTCATTACCGACCAGTTTCAGTTTCGGTTTGAGAGGGCTCGAAAAACGACAAGCCGCCGGGTGCAACTATCACCACCTAGCGTGCGCAGCTCTCGATCACGTCAACACACAGAACTGTGACGCACTTCCGCACGATCCGCATCAAGAAGTCCTTTCGAATAGGAAACGGGACACCAGTGTCGCCAAACACAAAACTTTCAACGTGTGCGCCGCAGCCACGGACTCGCGACCAGCCGCAGAGAAGTATAGACTGCTAGAACAAACGCGGCAAAAGAAAAATGGCGGCTATGACGCCATCATAACTTGTTGCAGCGTGGTCACGTGAGGGAAGCAGGGGGGGTCACCTGGGGTCACCTCTGATGGTGTCAGTAGCGCGAGGGAGTCGATCGCTCACACAAACTTCAAAATTAATTTAAAATACCTTCCAAGCTATATTCACTGTTGATATTTTGCAGATGATATACACATGTTCACAGCAATCGAACCCGCTGGCTGTCTAGGCCGCGAAATTTTGTGTCAGTACCCCATTAATGGATGCTTGAATTCGTCTTAGCATACAAACGATATGATTCCCTCTCAGCAATTCATGACAGCGATAAGCAGACGCAGCAGTAATCGCTTGTGCTACCGCAAGTATGGTGTGTCATCCCACATCCATTACAACTGCCTTGTCACCTTTGAAGCGGCAGCACACCCGGCCAAATGTTATGGCAGTATGAACGATGAACATTAGGAATCATTACAATCAAGGTGCGCATAGGCATGCAAGTGGACATGCCATGCGGTATTTTTTTTTTTATTTTGCAGGCATGTGTAATAAGTAGAAAAACAGTAATACGTAATAGATAGAAAGTTAGAAACTGTCTAATTTTGCAACTTTTGCAATTTTTAAACTGTCCAGTTTTGCAAGCTGATCAACTTTTTCATTTGAATATCTTACCCGGCTTTGTTGCTTCAAAAGTTTGTTAATTAAACTTGCATAATTAATCAATTAAGCAGAATAAAGACTAGTGTGACATACTCCATGCATTTAACATGTGACAGTCCAATATGTTGCTATCGCACTGAATTGAAATGATTTTATTCACAACAGTACAAACAATGCTACGGGAGTCAGGGAGGAAAAGCTGGTTAGAACACTAGCTTGAGTGTGTTCTGGCCATCCTACACAAATGTCAGCATAACGGTGGTTGCCAAAAAAAAATAATAAATTACATATACAGTGCACTGTAGATGGCTCACACAGGAATGAAGCATGCTTGCATGTGCCATGTACAAGACTCTCTCGCAACAAAAACACTTTTGATAAACACCAAAACAATATAACCATTTCTCAGCAAGGATTCGTAACAATAAGTAAAAGAGCTTATGGTAATGATGTTATGTCAAGAAACACTCTCCGTAGTATTTTAAATTTTTGCAATATTGACGAGCTGTTCTTTCCTAATTACTTTAGTAATGTTGTCAAGAGTTCTACGAAAGTTCATCTGGTTAGGTATCATGATGAGGATGCAGATGTGGTCACTGACAAAGTCAAGATGAAAAACCGCCAGGCCTGCACGGAACACGCAGCACAGTCACAGCGATAGCTGGAAGAGCGGCCTTTCTAGAGCCTTTTTTAAACACTCTTGGGAAACTACTACAAGCATACTTGCATGGTACCCACTACGCCATAAATCATCATAATTTTTGTGTAGTGGGGAAGCGTCCGCTATGCCATTATTCGTCATTCTTCAGAAAAGCGCGGTACCCGCTTCACACTTGTAACGTTTTGATGCCATGGCTGACGACGATGAAGAATTATGCCTGAGGTTTTGAAAAGGGTTGGAACATTGAACAACCCACTCGTTACGCAATTCGCATTGTATGATGCCTGGTTGTTACTTTACTGTTCTAAAACGCTTTACAACACATGTTAACGCGATTCCTTACTTGACATGAAGCCAGCATGGCTTAGTTTGCAACGCAGTTTCAAGCATCGGCGTAGCTCAGTGGTAGAGTGCTGGGCTGCCACGCAGAGGGCCCGGGTTCGATTCCCATTCTGGCATAGGTGTTTTTTATTTATTTAGTTTTATTGCGATAGCCATTATATGGACACTCTCGGCTGCTTTTCGCCGTCATGCTCCGTATATGCATATGTATATATATATATACAAAAGCCACGAAGAAAGTGAGATGGCGCAAAGTGCGCGCTCGGCGCCCCACTCGTTGCGATGCGCTGGCTCCCCTTGCACTTTGGCCTGGAGGGCGTAGTCGCCTTTGACCGGGCGCACGCGCGCGCTTATCTTGGGGTGGGGGGGGATGGGGGGTAGTTGTACGTCACGTGCTTTCGTCGGAAAGACTGCGTTTAGGTTACAGAGCGCACAAAAGTTACTTCGCTCGCTGCAGAGGCCCCGTTTCCGAAAGAAGCGTGCTGTTCAAACACAGTGAAGTAACAACTGTGACACTTGTTAGTTCGCGCTCATCCTGTGTATGCCTGTGCGTATGTTTCGTGCGTCCTTTGCGCTTGAGCAGTGCGCTCCAAGTTTCGATCTGCTTGCCGTTTCTCACGTGAAATGCCAATTTGTTGCTATCGCATTCATTGCTTCGCCCTTGCGGCGAAACTGACTTTTTTTCTTAGTTGTGACTTTTTTTCTTATTTCGCGCAATAGTGGTTACAGACACCAGCGGTGGCGGCGGACAACTAGGCGCATAAACGGCCCTTGTTGTGATCTCATAACAGCTTTCGCTGTAATACACACAGATGTTCCGGGACCCGTACAGGTTCCTTGATCAAACTCCAGGAACCCGTATGTGTTCGGGACCCATACGGGTTCCTTAAGTGGGATCAAGGGACCTGTTATGGGTCCTGAAACGTCCCTGTTTTTTCAGTTTGACTTGGTCAGTGACTGCATCTGAATCAAAAACATTTAGTAATGTTGGTAGCGTGAACTGCAGCATGTGTTCACCATAATTTGTGCAACATTTTTTTATGTGCTATTCTTCCGGTTGGCGTTATATTGTTGAGTTGGCTTGTAGTACTCTTGGGGTTTCTATCGCGTTGTTTTTTCCTTCACTAAACCAGATTTATACTGACGACATAAGTTATAATTGCAGATGGAATTTATTGCTGTGTCTTATAAAAAGGTCGCCTATGTGAGAGTGGTATGGAACCTTACATGTTGGTCGAACCACATGTTTTTGCAACACTGCAAGCTTGTTATATGTTTTCACTTCCTTTTCCCTTGCTGCAATACTGCAACTTTTTTTTAATCTACTAATCAGCACTTCTTTGAGTCTTGCATGTTTTAGTGAAGTTTTATTTTGCTTTCTTTTAGAATGCAGTCTCTTTTTCAGTAGCTCCAACTGCCTCTAAGCCAGGCACCCAACACAAGATAGTTACTTGGTTGCATATGTAAGCTCAGCAAATTAGCAAAGTTTTTAGAAAAATAAGGTTCTTATCAAGAAAGAGGGTTAAACGTGTGGACATGGACACAGGTGAAAAGAACAACACAACACAAATGCCAACTACTCTGCTGGCAATTTTGCAGTGAGCGCCTTCACCACAGCACACATGTATTTCTTTATCTGAAGATATACCAGAAGCCACAAAATGTTGCAATAAATGTTCGGCTTGTGCTGAATATCATGTCTGCACACACAAGAGCACAATATTGTAGCAGCGGTACTTTCATAAACCAAGGGACATGGACACATTGCTTTTAACACCTGACTGGAACCAGTATTCTGGCGTGAGAAGCAGACAGACTTATTGATACAAATAACCTACACCAACCTAAACAATGAATATATAACAAGCACAAGAAAGACGACGTTACTGATGCTGCCTCGACTAAACATATTGAACCAACGCATAACAGTTTCTTGTCCCAATCGACAAGGCTGAAAATATTACACATAGAGCATACAGCTGTCACATACCAGTACTTTTTTGTTCAAATCAGTTGATTCCATTTCTGGGTCTTTATAGATTATTAAAAGATAATGAAGTAGACTTCTTGTGGCAAGTTTGTGCACATAACTCTTCTGCAACATACAAGTATCTATACATAACTTGGAATAATCAAAAGCACAAAAGTTGGCACCAGCTGTCCTGAAAGTAGCTTCCTCAGAAATCTCTATGCTGTTTAACAGCATGAAATCCAGTTATTAACAAATTTCAGCCTTTTAAATATTTTACGAATTTACACATGATTTGAAACACCATTCTTGGCTCTCTTCATTTCACATACTTGCATATAATGTGGAAATACATGTGTTGAAGTCAATGTATTAGCACGTCAACAAAGTCCATACACTCTTTCTTAATGGAATAAGCAGGCATTCAAATTCACCATACAAAATCAAGTATGCCTCTTTCACTCCAGAGGGAATAGCCCTAACTGCACTAGCGTGCAGCAACTATGATGTACGTGTTATTCCAACTTGATGTATGCGGTCTTCTTATTATCCAGCAGAGTAGAAGCCTTCTGTGTCATGTCTTGACATGACCCGCCACGGTGGTCCAGTGGTTATGGTGCTCGACTGCTGACCCACAGGTCGCGGGATCAAATCCCAGCCGCATTTTCGATGGAAGTGAAAATGCTTGAGGCCCGTGTGCTTAGCTTTAGGTGCACGTTAAAGAACCCCATGTGGACAAAATTTCCGGAGCCCTCCATTATGGCATCTCTCATAATCATATCATGGTTTTGGGACTTTAGGGCTCTTGACATCTAGCAATGTAGCGGGCACTGTGCCATAAAAAAAGCTCCACCTGAAAAAAAAACCCCTACCACGCTGCAGCTGAGAGAATCACTAGGCCCTCCATCAATACTGTATTTACACGAATATAGGTCGACCCATTTTTTCAAATTTGACAATCCGATATTAGGGGGTCGACTTGGAATCGAAACCAAAACTAGAGCTTTTTTTTTTTTTTTTGCCGAGCGATTTTTGGGGGGGTCGACCTACATTGGAGTCGACTTACATTCGTGTAAATACGGCACTTCCGCACCAGTATTTTCTCCACATCAATGCTGCTTTCTTGCAGGCTTTTTCACGCTTTGTGGCTGCATTTCCAGGGAAATTGCCCATGATTTTTTTTTAGTCCTTCCAGATGGAACCTGTACAGTGTGAGCTTCCTGTCATTTGAAGCATTCTCTCACTCTGTCATTATGAACCATCCAACCCTGTTGTGTGCGAGAGCAGACCTCAGCTTTCCAAGAAGGTGGCAAACCTCATTTTGGCTCAGATCTGCCATTGTACAATGAAATGCCCCCTGCTGGAAAAAAGTTCGTCGTACTTTCTGCACAAAGATTTGTTCCATGAGCATACAGGCCTCCAACTCAAGCTCCAATTCAAAATATATGTAGTTGATATTCTTTACTCAGTATTTATATCAAATTTTTGCATGTCTGGACACTGAACTCTTTGGAGCAGCAGCAATCAGTTCATGCATTTGATGTTTGACCAACCAAAGCATGTGGCACAGGTCCCACCCTATTCAGTTTGGCCCAGTTCACTTGAGCCTTCTACACACTTGCTGTGGATGTAACTGGCTTCAGCTTGTCCACCAGTTCTGCATAGAAAAAGATGTTACTGCAGTTGAAACTCGATTTAACGAAGTGATGACCACACTCGAATTATTTCGTTAAATCAGCAATTCCGTAAAATTGAGAAAAAGATTGTTCGGTCTTTCGAAATTCAAAATACATAGTGACACCCAAAAGCTACCACAACATTGTTTTTGCCAGCAAACTATGCCTGCGCATCTGAAAAGTCCTTGAGGGTGGCCAAGAAATAGGGGAGATCATGTCCAGATGATGCAGGCCAGGTCCTATGAAACTATGACAGACTGCCGATATGCAATGATGCGAAAAACCAGGCCAAGCGCGAGGAACTCGGGGGTCAGTGCTATCTACTGCATAAAGCATGAAATAACCACAGCAACCACCACTGCCTTTAGCACAATCTGGCATGTAAGAGCACTAACTACAGCCAAGCCTGCTGTTCTGTGCATGGGCATGGTGTGCAGCCTCGTCAAGATAAAGCTAGGGCAGAAACTAGGGCGCATAGATGTTTTAACGCGACAGCCCTAATGCGCACAGTCAAAGAAAAACCCACATTGGTCAAAATTAGTTTCGCTCAGCTGTTTCACAACTTGTTAACTTGGGTTGATGACAACACTGAATCCTATGGGTATTTTGCGGTGAATGGAAATTTCTTCATTAGGTTAAGAACTTCATAAAACCAGGCTTCATTACATCGAGTTTTGACAGTGTTTACATGAGCGTCAAGCACTACTACTTTTAACACAAAAAGAAAGAAAGAAAAGCATTCGTTCACCAAGCAATAGCTCAGCTAAGTGTTAAAGTGTGCTTTACACATCTTGAGACGTTTTAGAGCCAAGTACACAAGCAGAACAATGCTTTGAAAATTACACACCGAAACATCTACACGTTTCAAGTGCAGTTAAATGCATGCTGCACACATGTTTCCACGCTGCACATTTCCCATGGGCTTGACAGAGCATTTATACTGGTATTAGAATGAGACTTGAAATGTTATATTCATTTTATTTCCATAACCAAATTTCAGTCCCACCTGACCTACTTGAGCATTAGTTATCTGTGGGCATCATAGTTTCTATTTATTGTTCGTTGTATTTCAATATCTTGTGACACTATAAATAGTTCTCATTCTGTACTTTTCCCTGATGTCTTGAAAAAAAAAAGAAAAAGAAAGTGTATTCACTTGCAGCTAGAAAACGTCACCAAAAGGTCCTTAAAATTAATAAAGCTTGCAGATCATGCTCATCCCAAAAAGGAACCGTAGTTCGAATCACATGCACTTTCCCATGTAGTCCTGCTGTCACCCAATAATGCACCCCACAATATGGCACTCGCTCATCTCACCTCGCATATGCGTAATCTCACCTATATTGCCGCCTCCTTGCAACTACGGTTGGCAACTTGCACACACTGCTACACAACAGTTGCTTGTGGAATTGTGATATGTAACATATGTGCAGATTTGCTACAGGCAGCTGACAGAACATGAAGTGGCCAGTAAGTTATCAACTTTGATGTAAGCGCAATGAACTAGCTTCAAGCCCTCGATAGACATGTGGTGTGGCAAAGCATGCATAGCTGGACACACACTCACCTTCATGGTTCAGTCATCCCGAAGTTCAAACCGTGCTTCATGGGGTTCGCTTTGAATGTGCGTTGTGTGACGATGCAATCCCCGAACAATACACAAAGACATTGCGAAGGCTTTTTGGTCATAGCATAAAACGTGCACCGCAGAGATCATTTCTTCGCCTTCTATGAGGCAGCACATGCCTGTTGTGGCTTCCAAGAGTGACATTATGCATTCAAGCTTGAGTTGCTTCCCAAGTGGAAAGTGCAATGCGCCAAATCCTAGTTGGCGGGTGACAGCAACCCGTGACCAAAACACAGGCACGCATCACAGACTGACAGACCGATTTGTGGTGGTACCCCTCCAATCAGGGAAGATTGCGATTCCTCGACACACAGTTTGCTGCAACATTTGTGGGGGGCTCACAAGACGTACCCGATTTTAGCCCTCTATTGAACTGCACGCCCATTAACTATCCCGAGCATGTATTATGCCGGCAGTCGGCCCCTGCTGGTCTTAGTCACGTGACACGATGCCGGGAGTGGGTCCTGGCCAGTGATGAATTGGCCCGCAAAGCATAGTTCCGATTTTTCATGTAGCGAAACCGGGCTGCAAGGGCCAAGATTCGATCGCTCCGAGAAGGCAAACGATCAGGAGAGCACCCGAGGACCTCCTGAACGGCGAGTGGGGCCGCAGAAGCCATGGCGCAACAGGGACCCACACATTGGCTGCAGCGGACGGTCGATCTTACACACCCCCCCGGCAAGAGCAGCCTAGCATGCAAAACAATGGCACGCTGTTTATACTTAGTGTTAAAAACAATGCTTTGCGGGAATATTTATCGCAAGCGAGGTCGCTGCGCGCTCGAGATACCCGGCTTTTCCCAGAAAAACGTATTTCTACCTGTAGTTGGCTTCGTCGTTCAGGACAACCAACCAATGCGACGACTGCCGGGAGAAATCCTTTTCAGAAAGTATCCCGGCTGCCGGGAGAACCGACTCACCCATTACGAATCATGCCCAAGTTTCCGCACTGTCGAGTGTGTTTGGTTAACGAGATGACTTGTAAAGGGACACATTTGTTTGGAGAGCTCACTGGTCGATTCATTTCGGCGAGCTTGTTTCACGATCTCTTCCGAGCTGTACCAAGGCGACGATGCCACACAACTGAGGGTGTACTTTCACTGTGCACATTTAAGGCAGACTTTTCTAAGCTCTAGAAGGTTAGCGAAAATCGGCGAGTGGCGATCGCTCTTGTCAAAGCCACATCGCAAAGGCAAAGCAACACGGGCAGTGGACGTCAACCGCGGAAACGCTGCCAAGGTCTGTCAGCGGCGGCGACGCGATCGAAGCCAGGGAGACGGTTTGATGCACTTACATGATTATGGGCGGTTGCCGGGAACACTGTCCGCGTCGAACTACTGACAGGCCAATGTGTTGACGGCTACGCTGACCACTCGAAGGTATCGTTCGATTCTTTAGACACACCGGCACACAGGGACGTAGACTAGTAGGCCTGAATGCCAAGGATTGCAGGGAAGAAGTACCCTGGTAGCCAGACGACGACGGCAAAAAGGCTGCTCCATCCCCATTGGAGGAAAATTGCACGAGGTCGATAGGACTTTATAAGAAAATTGAGGTAGTAGGAGAAAAGTATCATGCAACAAGTTCGATCAAGTAAGGCCCATCGCAATTTGTCAACAAATGAGGACAATGCCTCGGTGCGCGTGCTTTCTGCTTCAGGACAACTGCGTCGTCTGCTACTGCGCGGCCGCCATTCTCACGTCGCTTGTGCCTGACAAAGCGACAAGAAAATCGTTGTCGTAAAAGACGCTTCTCGTAACTCTACGCAGGCTTTATTTTCGGATAGCTTAGCGAGTTTGTTAGAATGCGTCTCCCGATTGAACAGCGTCTTCACCGCGACCACGCAGTCAGTTATTGCATAAAAGTGCTCGGCAGCTGACCCGACAGTCGCGGGTTCGATACCGGCCGCGGCGTTCTCATTTTGGTGGAGGCGAAATGCTAGAAGCCAGTGTACTCTGCTATGTCAGGGCACGTTAAAGAATACGAACCAGATGGTCGAAATTTCCGTAGCCGTCCACTACAGCGCGTGCCTCATGATCACATCGTGGCTAAAAGGATCGAGATGTGCATTCATTCTTTAAGTCAATGTTTCTGCACACAAATTTTCACTATTTGTTGATCACGCTTCCGCCCCCTTTTATCTCGTTAACTTTTAAAACTTTATGCCTTATTTGAGTAAAATTTCTGCTGGGCCTTGTTGGCACATAGCATTTAAAGGAGTACTGACAAGAACTTCAGCGCAAACCATATTGGTTTGCGCTAATAATGCGGAATGTACTGGGCTCGATAATAGAGAAACGTACGCTCCCCCCACCCTCCCTGCCTCGGGTTTTTATGTTTGTTTTTTTCACGGTATACCTCTTACCTTTTGACACATGTACCCTATTCGTCACAGTGGCTTCTCATCGACCCCCCACCCCCCGCTTTCGCAGTTGCCGTCTTCTCCTCCTATGTTTGGTTTGAAGGAGAGCTAGGTACGAAGCATGCACTCACTAGCGCAAAGGAAATCAGTTGCAGCCTTGGAAAAGACAAGTCCACGTTGTCGAAACGTCGGCTCGAACACACAACCCCTCTGTTTACGACTTTCTCATTAAAAGAAAGGTAAATACTTCAATCAAAAGCAAAGGCAGCTTCGGACTATTGGTGCCAAGCCTGAAGGAAGTGCGGAGTTCGGCAGCCGGCCTGCCTTGTTTATCTTCATTTTTATTTGTTGTTTATATTTCTTTATTGTCTCTATTTATTTATATTTTTCCCTTCCTCTTTCTACCGATCCCTATTTTTTTCTCTTTTTTTTCTTTCTGTCTTGCTCTTTTTTTTTCCTCTCTTAAAATTTTTGTGTCCGTTTCTTTATATATCTTTCTGTCGCTGCCTATTTCTTTCTCTGTTCGTCTTTATATATTTCTCTCTCTCCCTTTTTTTAAAGACGATAGTCTTTCTTGGGATACTTCAACGCAGAAATTTTGGTCTGTGTTTAGAATAAGTTTATTGCAACGAAGTACGTGAACACTTGAAAAACATGTCTATACAACAAGGACAGTAGCTAACAAACACAAACGACTAAGCACAATGTACATGAAACGTAATTACGGATATGTCCAAGTCCACAGCACGTCCTAACAAAAGCTATTATGGACTAACACACACTAATCACTATAAATTTTGGTCTGTCTGTCTTTCTGTGTGTCTGTCTGTCACACGATTCAGCCAACCGGCCAAAGTTTAAGCACTTGCTGAACGCCCAGCCATCTTGAACTGGTGTCTGCATTCATACTTGTGAACATTGTCGATCAAAAAGCAAATATTACACGTATCTAAGGCGCAACATCAACACGCAAGTATTAGGTGGTGTGTTCCTTTACTAGAAAATACATAGATACGTAATTTTAAAGACCCTTGTGTTTCTTAGGCTAAGCTGAAAATGCGATGCTATGCACGAAATGCAACGCTATGCACGGAAAAGCCCTCTGCCGACGATATGGTGCTGCCGCTGGCAGTGGCCCGGGGTTCTGCACAAGCTCATGTTTCCCGACACCACTGCCAGATGGCGTCCATATCTCACGCAGCGCCTCCTCTATTTTATCAATGCCAGCCGGATGCGGCCGATTCAACACAGAGGAGGCGCTGTCTGAGGCAAGGCAAAACATTGTAGTATGGCCGGCAGAAGACTATCGTCTTTCGACGACATTTGCAGCGAAGCACGCAGATATGCGTCCAATTTTTCCGTTCTCTCTACTTATCTTGTTCTCTCGCCCATCAGAGTTATTGCACCCACCAACATCTTTTAGTAATTCTGCACTAAGCACGATTTCTTATTGGTTTCTGTATACGTATTTCTATATCATTGCCAGAAGCTTCCAGTAATTTTCATGGAGAAAGGCAGCAGTTGTGTCATATCAGTTTAGAATTTGGTGGAGGGTGAATGTGTGGATCTGATGGAAGGAATGCACGCATCACACATGGAGCAATTGAGCTCCTTGGTCAGACATATATGACCGAAGCAATTCCACCCATGTCCTGGGCACCTCAATAATGAGATGTCATATTGTAAGTAATTTAGCGCGACTTGGTAATCCCTTGAAACACTCACACATTCGCACACACTTACACTCAAGAAACACACACCACACACAGCGCTTTGTGATGACACAGCGAGATGCGAGGACTTGGTGGATCCCGTATGTGAGTTTTCGACATATTTGTAGTATTTCTGTAACCTGTTGGAGGTGATTTGGAAAGAGATGCTCACACAGTGCAATCACTGGCAAGGATTGCCAAGCTAATGTGGATTGTGGTAACCACCGCCACCAGCGAAATAATTATAAATCAGAGTGGCTGTATACATAATGTTGGGTAATCTACTGGTAAAATTGATGGCATTCTGTACAGTATGACCGTGTAGTTCAACCAGTGATGGGTCGCTCATTTCTATGTCACACGTGTAGGAATGTTGGATGAAACCAACATTTTCTCCTATGTTAATGATAACCACATTTATATTGTACTCGGGAAGGATTTGTCCATGCATATAGAGCTGCAATGGACATGGACAGCACTGCACATACCAGTACATGGTTTGAAAGCCCTACCTGGAAACCAGTGGCAAAAAATCACGGAGGGGTCAGGGTGGTCCTGACCCCTTTGTGTTCAGTCTGGAGGGACACCCTTTACAAGTGTCCGCCCTTGATATTTACATATGTAACAGAAGTCACCCGTATGAAATGCTTGACAGTTAGGCCTAGCACACTCTCCTTAAAAACTCCAATAAGCAGAAACCAAGTTCAAGAGTGAAAACTACTTTTGGTTTCAAAACACACTGTAGGCATCGTGCTTTCTGAAATGCTACAGGTGACTTCTGATGTGCAGCAGATGTTTATAATGCTGGCCTTTGAAGTGCAAGCTAAGGAATCCCCAATAACCGTTATTTATTCGTGTCGACGATTTGGTGGAAGACATTGACAGTAAAGTAAGAACACGATTGCTCGAGTATAATTGTGTCATTAAAAAAAAAATCATTGGGGAATATAAACACGCCTTACAAGAAAGATTCCAGGAATAAACCTAGCGGGAGCTGAAGTTAAAGAAAAGCTGTTAAAAATTGAAAGAAAAAATGCTAGCATTTTCATTTGATTTCTAGCTAATATGTCATTCGGTTTAACCGAATGACATATTAGCTAGAAATATGCTAGAGCATATACCTATGAATTGCACTTACTGACTTTGCCAACGATTGGCTGCTCAGGCTCATGCTTGTTTTTGTTTTTTTTTAATTCCATTTGAACACACATTTTTATTTTTCATCTAATTAAAAGTAAAACGTATACTAATGAAAGACAAAATGGCTGTCATGGCATCAAGATGCGTCTCCCCCCTTGAGATTTTTCTGTATTTACGCCACTGCTGGGAACAGTTGCCGCACTTTAATGTGTAAAAAAAAAAGTAACTATATGCCTCTTCCAAGAGCTGCTGCAAGCACTGTGCCACTTTTAACATGGCGTTCTACTTGCACACACATTTTGATGCTTAGTGGAAGTGCAGCATAACACCGCAGCCATTCAGAAATTGGTGGCCTAGAGGGCATGGAGGAGGTCAAGGTGATTTGCTTGGTTGTTCAGGCATGACAACTCGGTGCCAGGGTGAAAACAACGTGCCCAAAATTCAAGATTTGTTACAAAGAAGTAAGCGGATCATCTGTTTTTCAGGCTGTAAGCATTTTAATATCAGGTGCGGGGGAAGAGTTAGTACAGAAATTAAACGCAGCATTAAACAACAAAGCAATGACTCCTTGTTCAGCCTCTTTTATATAAAGTGATCAAATGATGTGCTGTCTGTGACACAAGTTTGGCCTGATCTTCCTGAATGGCCACCTCCTTTGTTTGATTTTGGATGTTTGATGATGGATCCTCACAGTGTTTCCATAAGAGTGCACGGGAGGCAGGGGGAAGTAGCCCCCCTCCCAATTAATAAGGGGGGGGGGGGTGGCAAGGCCTGCCTCACATACATTTACTCAGTCAGACGCAGGTTCTTTATGACAACGGCGCCCTGCAGGCCCCTAATGTCACATTCCAGAAACTGTTCACTACTCATCTTTTCTTCAGGAAAGCCACGGACAAAAAGCATGTCCTTTTGAGAAGCACTTCATTGCTTCATTTTCTTTTTTTTTTTCGCCTACTGTGAAATATCAAAGAGGGGGGGAGAGGCTGAAACTTCGCCTCCCTCCCTCCCCTCCGATTAATGGGAAACCCGCCCACGCCTATGATTGGTTCTGTTTACTATTGCACGCTGTTTCAATTATCAACGCACTTTCTTAGCGAGACGCACGAGCTCGTCACGCAAAACTCCGTGGCCGTAAGCAAAACATGCAGCTGGTTGCATCGGTTTCTCCGGCTTCTGCGTCATATATACGTCACAGCGCCAGGAGCGCCTGTGTCTCCGTGTCTTCTCTTACGGGTGTGCGCGCCAGTGGCGTAGCCAAGGGGGGGGGGGGGGGTTCAACCCCCCCCCCCCCCCCCCGAAATTTTTCAGTTTTGCTTGCGTATATATACACGCACATATAGGAGGGTTGCAAGGGGGCGGGGCCCCCGAGATGGCGCCAGCGTCGAAACGGCAGCGCGTACATCATGGTGGTTTCCGCGGAGGCTCAGACGCATTCTACCCTCGTCATGCACACTGTCACGCACAAAGCATCTCGTCGCCGCTTGCCATTTCGAGAAAACCGATGAAGCGCGCCACCAGAGAACATCTGCGCCACCACGGGGCACCAATATGGCGGCGGACGCTGCTAGCGATCCAAGCGGATGACGTCACTTACGCACGCACGAACATACATAAAGTATGGTTGAACCCCCCCCCCCCCCCTCCCCCCTTCCGAAAAAAAATTTCTGGCTACGCGCCTGGTTCGCGCTGTTACTCACTCGCTCTATATATGAATGATTTGCGCAATTTATCAAGGCTAGAGCTTATGACAGCAAAACGCACTGCAGCACACGTGGCCATCAGAACTGCGTCACTGGGCGCATAGATTTCCACGAACGACTCGTGGTTACGTACCTTAATCTGACACCAAACCGCTTATTTCTTTCCGGTCTGTAGAAGAAACGTTCGGCTGACGTTGCGATGGCCACCGCGTTTACACACCTTTATTCCACCGTCGATTGAGCGGCACGACGCCGTCGACCTTGGTTCTTGCAATAGTGATGCTGGAAAAATATCGAGAACCGTGAAGCAGCACGGCGTGTGGGTTACCGGCCCCCGGTGACACGGGAGGCCAACCACCGACACTGCAAACACAGCGCGATGCAACGCCAAACAGAGACCTTTCAAATTTTAGCGGAAAATGACGTCACGCGACTTCTGCTTGTGGTCACGTGACAGCGACCGGAAGTTTCACTGCCTCGCGCAGCATACGAACGGAAAATATAGGAGGCTATGGTTGGAGACTCGAGAAGCGCGCGCCCAACGTATACCCAACGAGCGCATCAGCAGCAGGCGCTGTGTCAACTCTACGCGCACGCATTTTCTGCTTCTATGCGACCTGTGATGCGTTCGCACTTCTCGAATTTTCTTAGACGGCGTACATAAAGCGTGCAAAAGCAAGGCCACCGCCATCGCCACCTCATATTCGCGAGAACCGGATTTTCTAATGGGCGGGGAAGTACCTCGGGGACCAGGTGCTCATAAGCGCACCCACGATTTGTCTCAGGGGTGGGGGGAGGGACAGGCACATTACATAATATGTCATTTCCTTGCTGCAGCTGGAGTAAAGCAATAACAAATAAAGTACCAAATAATAACACCAATTAGGATTATTTTTCATCGTTATGTGAGAAAGGACAAACGACAAGGAAGAGCCACAGACGAGCGCTGACTTACAACTGCGGTTTATCTCCGAAACGGGACATAATATGAAGAAAATGGCATGCGAACAAAAAAAAAAAAAAATTGCAAAGCACTATTTGCAAAAAAAAAAAAAAAAAAGAACCTGTACAGTAATATCTAGCCTACATCATATGCAGCGGTCATGCGCACGGGACATGTACCGAACTTTTTTTCGGTCAAGGCAATGCACGGGATTTGTCGTTTGTCCTCTCTTGCGCTGGTGTCACATAATGGTCCACCAACTTGCCCAAAAATTTGCTCTCTTAAGTTTTATAGGTCTTGAAATAATTTGAAAGGGCAAAAAAATCGTTCGGGGAAGCAGTGCACATAGAAAATAAATGACAAGTTCTATAAACCAACGTGCAAATTACCAACAAAGTTGTTAGGCAGATGCTTATTTTTGATCATTTTTCGATGACATGATAAGAGTGCCGACATGTCATCCAGATGGCAGTCACATGCTGTCAAAAATCTGATTACTACGGCAGCGCAAACAAACGGGATACAAGAAAGGAACACGAAGGCACCCAGTGCCGTGTGTATTTTCATGCGTCTTTCTTGGGTCCTGTTTATTTGCACTAACACAGTCATAGGTCGGCAAATATTGTGGAGCTCACTCAGACTCACTCATGAAATATATTTTGCGCTTAGGGCTCACTCGAACTCAGACTCACAAAAATTTTCCTGAGCCGGACTCACTCAGACTCACACTCACGAAACTTTTCTTCAACCGGACTCACTCTGACTCACGGCTCGATCAGAGTCTGAGTGAGTCATAGCGAGTCGACTCATGAGTCCGTTAACCCAGAATTGGCTGGTTCGACCATGATGTCAATGCTCTTTAACACCGATATCTCTCGTAATCGGTGCTCTTCTTGGCGCCTTTTGATATAGTACCTTGGAATACGAGTTATGAGTGTTTGCAAATGAGTAAGGACATTTTTTTAAAGAGATGACAACCTAAGATATATTTATCAAGAACTTCCCTGGAAGAGTTTGCGGGGGGGGGGGCCAAGGCACCCACGACGTAATTCACGCTTCTGATCAATAAATATTGAAATGGTGTATCAACGATACTGCTTTGGAATACGTGCGAGTAGCCGTGAGTAGAAATGTGCATCCAGTTAAGGCTGATAGTTATGCTCAAGACGAGTAGATAGGAGTTACACAGTAATCAGATATTGCCGTACGACCAAACCTGCATGGCCACTTTAGCTGTTAAAAGACTCCGTAGGTGTGCATTTTCGACGTTATGTGAACAGAACCCTATATTATGCTTCGCTTGCGCCTCCCCAAACTATGAATCTGAAAGCGCATCGTAAATTGCTTATAAACAGTGTAGTATTGATTACAAACAGTAGGTACGGTTTAATGCCGCACATGTACAGTAAAATTCTCAGCTCATGGATAAGCTGCATCATAGCCACACCTAATGGCTTTCCAGCGTAGATTCCCAGGCCACACGGGTGCATATAGGTCCGACGACTGAACCATCCTCCGCAATAACCGATTGGTTGATGGACACATCTGATGACGATATTTTCTGAGTAATTGGGCCATTCTGCTGTTTTTCCGTGATCCTTAAATTTGAACGCAGCATCTTTTCAGGGAAGCAGGTGAAGATCATGATCGACAGGCACTTCAGCGAGATGGCTCTGTCGCGGCAGCTCATTGCTGACTCATATTCACGCAGCAGACACAGAAACAAGTTCTAGCAAGTGAACTGAACGTATGCATGGGTGCACATCAAACTTCATAGCTTCCGTCCGATGTGCATACGTAAAATAAGTGGTTAAAAGAGAAAGTACGAGAGACGTCTACCGAAAAAAAAAAAGGAAACGGGACGCCCCAAAATAGCTTCTATGCTTTTCCACGGTCCTTTTCTCTCACCACACATCCTTAAAAACATTTACCCCATCTGCCACGAGTTCTTGCTCTGCCCATCTTCCCAACGTATTGAAGCGTAGAGTTCTTGTCGCTACTTGTTCACTGCCAGAGAGGTGACACGAACACACAGCAGATCCACAGACATATTCCTAATTTGATTTATTTTGCTTAAGTTTCTTTATTTAAACTTTTTATACACTCGTACACTACATCACCCTCTGACAAATTGGAGCAACACTCGCTGCGACCTGGTCTAATGGTGTCTCTGACGCGACTCTATCTTCGGGCCCCTCCAAAAACGTCCCGACACCACATCAGAGACCAAACAGGAAGGACTAATTAAAGACCCCTTTGAACAAACCCCACCGGGTGACACAGATTCAAATATAGACACCCAATCGTGGGTCCTTTGATAGGGACATAGAATTAACATACCAAGTTTCAGGAAATTTAATAATAATAATATATGGGGTTTTACGTCCCAAAACCACGGCATGATTATGAGAGACGCCGCAGTGGAGGGCTGTGGAAATTTCGACCATCTGGTGTTCTTTAACGTGCACTGACATCGCAGGAAATTTCAATGAGTCAATGTTGCCAAAATAGGCAATATACAATTTGAAATCTGTGACGTTGCCAAAGAAATTTAAGCGCGAAATTTAAAAATAAGACTTTGATCTTGGTCATGAGATCCCAATCCCAGCCGATTTGGGTGGCGTAATTGTCTGCTGCCACCAGTGTCCGTAAACGCTATCGGGCGAAATGAAAAAAAAAAAAATTATGCCAGCTTCGCACCAGTGGTGCCGAGCCAGAAAGAAGAGCGGAGCTGGGTGGCCCTCCTCAATTATTTCTTTCTTCTCTTTCTCTCAGTTTCTTGTATCTCTTACCTGTATTTGTTGTTCTTTCTCTCTCACTATTTATTGCTTCCTCTTTGTTTTCTTTCTCTTTCTGCTTTTTCTATATTTTCGTGCCTATTTCGTTATACCACTGTCTATCTTTCTTTCAATCCCTTTCTGCCTTGCTCTGTTTTTTTCAAGTCCGTTCCTTTCCATCTCTATGCCTTTATTCCTCTCTATTTTTTCCTTTTCTTTCGCCTCTCTCTTTCACGTGTTTCATGTGCCCCACTTCACCGTGCAGTGTTTTGCACCTGCTGTACTCGGTAGTGGGGCTTGCCCAATACCAGTGGCGCACACCCACCTATGGAATTTTGCACGAGGGAGCACAAGTTACCGATAGCTTAAACAGCTTCGCTGTTAAATATAAAATATAAAATGGCAGTCGAGTATTCCACCACAGGTTCACGCTGGGGCTTGAAACTCTTTGTTCTTGTGCACCAGACATACTTCACCAATGAATATGACAGACCAGCAAGCCCAGAAATCAACCACGTATATCTAACCATACGATGTCTTCCTGATAATATATTTCGGTAAAATTCTCCAAGGAAGCATCATGTTTATACTCTATGGAGTTCCCTGAGGCTTTAACCCTTTGTCGGTCGTCCTATATTTTTGACATGGTAATATAAAAAACGGCTGTCTTTTATTGATATAAACTAGAAAGAAATAGTATGAAACAAATTTCATCAAAATCAAGCCAGTAGTTTACTGAAAAAAAGTGGGACATATATGTCCCACTGACTCATGAGAGTGTTTTCAAAAAGTGGGAAAACACTGTCCCACTGCCTCATGAAGGCACCATCTCGCGATTGCATCAACGGGAATTTTGGGATGAAACGGCCGAAGCAAGTGGCACAGAGTATCACTTCTAAAGTTGTGAAGAGAAAAATTGTGCGGACCTCATTTGAGCAGGAGAACGCCGCCTGCAGTTGCGTCTCTTGAGCCTTCAAAGCAGTGTGGTATGCCCCTGTAAAGCTTACTTCACCGCATGCATCGACCACTTTTTTTGTCCATTTGGCTGTCCTAGGTTTTGCTGTTGAAATTTTCGAGTACAGATGTTATCCCTGAACATGTGGCTACATTTCAAGAGGTATATAATATCGAGAAAATATTTCCACGCATTAATATCCGCAATTGCGCTGCGCGATTTGCGGGATAATTTTGAAGGGGATTGTTCCGATGCATTTATTGGTCAAGTTATTTCGCAAATTTAAAAAAACACGTGATGACTGGCAGCTAAGATCGTCTCTCTCAAAAACCAGAAAAGGAGGATATTATCCAGGCATTTTGATTGGTAGGTTGTATGTATCTCAAAAAGAGGAAAATTCAGAAGCGATAAAAAAAAAATTGACCGAAATTCAACGCTATTGTAACACTACATCCGCCCTTCGAAAGCGTGGTAAAAGAATTTTTTTCGAGATTACGATGACTTAGGTAAGATGTGAGTGACTTAATGTTGCGCTAATTGCAACGGGTGATGTGGGAGAAATTTTTTTCTGTAGACGGAAAAGTGGGACGTATGTGTCCCACTGCCGCACAAAGGGTTAAAGACAGGTGGTTAACCAAAACTTGAAATTCAGCCAGATCGTCATTCGACATTTCAGAGCTTTAAGGGGCGATGCTACTCGAAAAAAGTTTCTTTAATCTGTAGCCTAGGGCGATGAAATTTTTGCTGTTTACATAGGCTTTTATGCTGATTGCAAATATGTAATCAGTTTTATAGTAGGTTCCATAGTTTTCATTTTGAACCATGACAATGTGTAAAATATAGCTGGGTCGTTCCATATCAAGTGTGCATAGTCAATTTTCAATCATCTCCGACCATGCTGAAAAAAATTGTGCAGGTGTATGTGAATATGAGGAGTAGTTATTGAGGTGTTATATTTTGCAAAAAAAAGTTGTCTTGTCTAGAAGGCGCTTCAAACTTTGGGCACCCAAGTGAAACTGTGACGCGCTAAATAATTTACATATTAATACTGGTCCGAGGAACTTTCTGCGGAACAATTTTTTCCTCTCATCTTTCATGACTATGATAGTTTATTCAGTTTTGCCTTAACTTCCTTTATTTTTGGCCTTGGCAAAAAATTATATTATGCTGCACGTTTAGCGTATTTTATAAAAAGCACACATTTTTTCGCGAGCAATATAATCACATTATGTGTTTTATAGGTTCCTATGTTAAATGATTAATATACTTCGGGGAGCGAATCAAGCACAAGCATTGCCAGAATATTGTGACAAAATTGAAGATAATAGCGTTTTGAATCATGTTGCGGTTTCATTTTTCGCAATGTAGCAGTCCAAGAAAATATATGAATTATATATTGTTGCCTAGCATGCTTTGCTGGTAAGACATACAGAAAGTTTCAAAAGAGTAGTTTTTGTTTTAAGGGAGAAAAAAATTTTCCAACTGAACAACCACAAGGTAGTAGGAAGCTTGCATTTATTTGCCTCGCCTTCCCTGCATAGCACGTCAGGGCAAGATTACAGCGGGGGCTTTTCGGCAGCGAATAATGCATGTCATACAACTGCTTGTCACTTGTTTTGGTAATACTGCTGCATAGAACGTCAAAAAGGGCTATAGTGCTAGAATTATTGAACGGTATCTTCCCCCCTTGGACCATCAAAGGGCAGGTTCTGTACTACTGCTTCATAGTCCCAAGGGGCAGAATTATAATGAAGTCGATGGCCTGCAAGACAGTAACAGGGCGTTGTGTTTGGCTTCTGATAATTAATGCACGTGGTCTTAATAATAATTAATGACATAATTAAGGTATGGTTTGCTTAAGGTGTTTTTGTGATGTTTCAGGTATAGGCCAATGCGTGATTGTTTACCACTGGTTTGCATGTACGCGTTAGAAATGATTCGGCATTGCGCCCATCATAAATGACACTTCAGTCACCATTTCCAGAGGAATTTGAAAATTTTCATCCCCCCAATTTCTTAATTGTCCGAAGGTGCTGAAAATGTTTTATGAAAAGCCTATCCGCTAATAGTGACGGGCTTTTAACATTTTCAGCACCCTAGGAACATTAAGAAAAAGGTGGATGAAAATTTCAAATTGCAACCGGAAATAGCTAATTGTCATTTATAAGCACGATATCGAATAATCTCGAACGTGTACACCTAGAACACATAATTTCACCATGCAAAGCAGTGGTAAGCGATCACGTATCGGCCTATCCCTGAAACATCATAAAAACAGCTTAGGCAAACTATACCTTAATTATGTCGTCAGTTATCATTAAGACCATGTGTATTAATTAGCAGTAGCCAAACACAAAGCCCCATTTCTGTATTACATGTCATCGACTACATTATAATTCTGCCCCTGGGACTATGAAGCAGTTGAATATAACGGTGACGGTGCAAGGTGGAAGATAAAATCGAGAGTTCGACGGAAACCCGTCTGGTCGGGACGAAACATGATGAATAAAAAGCAAACACCAACCAAATAAAAGTTTTAAAAGAAACGACGTTTTGGCTTCCATACGGAAGCCTTGTTCACAATGTTTTTTATTAAAGGTTGGCCATACGCCCGGCGAAGGTTGATGAAATCGAGAGTTCGACGGAAACCCGTCTGGTCGGGACGAAACATGATGAATAAAAAGCAAACACCGACCAAATAGAAGTTTTAAAAGAAACGACGTTTCGGCTTCCATACGGAAGCCTTGTTCACAATGTTTTATTAAAGGTTGGCCATACGCCCGGCGAAGGTTGATGAAATCGAGAGTTCGACGGAAACCCGTCTGGTCGAGACGAAACATGATGAATAAAAAGCAAACACCGACCAAATAAAAGTTTTAAAAGAAACGACGTTTCGGCTTCCATACGGAAGCCTTGTTCACAATGTTTTTTATTAAAGGTTGGCCATACGCCCGGCGAAGGTTGATGAAATCGAGAGTTCGACGGAAACCCGTCTGGTCGGGACGAAACATGATGAATAAAAAGCAAACACCGACCAAATAGGAAGTTTTAAAAGAAACGACGTTTCGGCTTCCATACGGAAGCCTTGTTCACAATGTTTTATTAAAGGTTGGCCATACGCCCGGCGAAGGTTGATGAAATCGAGAGTTCGACGGAAACCCGTCTGGTCGGGACGAAACATGATGAATAAAAAGCAAACACCGACCAAATAAAAGTTTTAAAAGAAAGGATGTTTCGGCTTCCATACGGAAGCCTTGTTCACAATGTTTTTTATTAAAGGTTGGCCATACGCCCGGCGAAGGTTGATGAAATCGAGAGTTCGACGGAAACCCGTCTGGTCGGGACGAAACATGATGAATAAAAAGCAAACACCGACCAAATAAAAGTTTTAAAAGAAACGACGTTTCGGCTTCCATACGGAAGCCTTGTTCACAATGTTTTTTATTAAAGGTTGGCCATACGCCCGGCGAAGGTTGATGAAATCGAGAGTTCGACGGAAACCCGTCTGGTCGGGACGAAACATGATGAATAAAAAGCAAACACCGACCAAATAGAAGTTTTAAAAGAAACGACGTTTCGGCTTCCATACGGAAGCCTTGTTCACAATGTTTTATTAAAGGTTGGCCATACGCCCGGCGAAGGTTGATGAAATCGAGAGTTCGACGGAAACCCGTCTGGTCGGGACGAAACATGATGAATAAAAAAGCAAACACCGACCAAATAAAAGTTTTAAAAGAAACGACGTTTCGGCTTCCATACGGAAGCCTTGTTCACAATGTTTTTATTAAAGGTTGGCCATACGCCCGGCGAAGGTTGATGAAATCGAGAGTTCGACGGAAACCCGTCTGGTCGGGACGAAACGTCGTTTCTTTTAAAACTTTTATTTGGTCGGTGTTTGCTTTTTATTCATCAAGGTGGAAGATAACGTTCCATAAAATTGGCACTATTGCCCTTTTTGACGTTCTATACAGCAGTATTACCAAAACAAATGACAAGCTGTTACATGCCTTGCATTATTCGCTGCCGAAAAGCCCCCCACTGAAATCTTGCACTGACGTGCCGTGCAGTGAAGGCGAGGCAAAGGCAAACTCCCTACCACCTTGTGCTCTTTCAGTTGGAAAATATTTTCCTCCCTTAAAACAAAAAGTACTCTTTTAAAACTTTCTGTATGTCTTACCACCAAAGCATACTACGCAACAATATATCAGCCATATTTTTACTTGGACCACTACATGGTAAAAATGAAGCTGCAATATGAGCCAAACGCTATTTTTTCCAACTTTGTCACAATATTGTGAACTGAGACACAGCCTTGACAAGCGAAACTGTATAATCAGACAGCACCGACAGCACAGGAGCGTAGGCCTAGCCAGCGTAAAAACAGCGACAACGTCCTGCACGAGCTTCTCCTGCTTAGCGCTGACGATGTGACTGCAGAGCTCTTCATGATGTACTTCATCTTCATTACAGTGGCAATGTTTTTGTTTCATATGCTCCCGAACTATTTTTATCATTTATCATAGGAACACATAAAACACATAATGTGAATATAGTACTCGTGAAAAAATCTGTGCGCTTTATAAAATACGCTAAACATGCAGCATATTGCAATTTTTCACCAAGGCCAAAAATAAGGAAAGTAAGACAAAAATAAATAAACTATTATAGTCATGAAAAATCAGCACCTTAAGATTAAGGTAAAAAATTGTTTCGTAGTAACTGCTCAGACCAGTAATATTATATAAATTATTTAACGCGACACAGTTTCACTTGGGTGCCCAAAGTTCAAAGCGCCCTCTAGGCAACATAAAATTTGCTTTTTAAAAGCAATTTTAATCAACCTCAAGCTAAATTACAACCTTGATTTTTTTTTGCCATGAAAGTAGAGATACTAAACTCGTGAAAGTAAGTAAAAACAAAAAATATGTAATTTTGGAAAAAACGTGTTTTTCAAGTAGCATCACCCCTTAAAGTGCAAAACCGGACATTCACATGTGTCGCCCATCCTGTGTCTCTCGTTCTTGCAAATGTTTGGTTTTGAGCTCCAATATTCCCAAGACAGAAAGTTAACAACTTTAATGCACAGAGAGAAGTTGCCAGCTATTTTCAGTTCATTGCCTTGCAGCACATTTTGACAAATTTCAATACAGCAGTCATTTCTAAAACGTTTATTGCATCAATAAGCCACTATCATGCAGTGCCTATGCATAACGATAGGATACGATCAATTGTGGAAGGCGAGAACACTTAAACATGTTGCATGGCACCAACAGAGGCAACGTATGTGACCCTTACTAGTCACTTGCATCGACTGATTCAAGTGATACCCATACTCAGTTTCTGTCACATAACTGTGTTATTCCAAAAGTGAATAAAGCCTTAGGCTCTATAGTACCTTGTGCGATCAACAGACAAAGATAATATACACTAGACTTCAGATTCCAAAGGCAGCTAGTACATTGTGTTGAGAACAGTTACTGTTGCCTAATGCAACTGTGTCGTCTAAACCTTGTCCACACATTGTCACGAAAGCAGAATGCGTTTGCAAGCAGGAGAGCACAAGCTGACTGTTTCAATGGGAAGCCACTGCTCGCCTAATCACACAACAGCGTATTCAAGAAAACAGAGTGGTTTTTGTAAATCACAAATGCGTAGCGTGCATGACTCGTTGTCAATGGTGGCAATATACACACAGCATCAGTCCTTAGGCATAATCTCGCAGTATGCGCCTCTCAACACTGTAGTCATACTCGGTCCAGGAAAGGTCACCCATGCTGCGCAACCTGCGAAGCAGTGCGTCCACATCCCCAGAGGTGGTGCCGGACTGGGTCAGGCAGGCATTCAATTGAAAGGGCACACCGTCAATACCATGTGGCTGACTTGTAGGTGGTGGAGACCGCTGAGTTTCCATGTTCACCTGGCAAAAGTAATAAGTGCTGGTGGCTTAAGTCTACTGTGAAGTAATTTAAGCACAAGACATTTATAGATGCTGCCGCACATGCATGTGATGTAAACATGGCCAAAACCACTACAGACAGCTCTTTAAATAAGCGCGGCCTATTGTAAAGTCTCAGACAGGAACATATTCTCTATAATGTGCACTTAAAAGGAGACACAGAGTTTCGTATTGTTGAAGCATTGAGAGAAGTAGCGAGGTTTAGCAGTGCATACAAATTCCTCAAATGGTGTTTTCACAATACACGTGTGTGACACATTGGCTTGACACAGTACACAAAGCCAATGCTGCTGGCCAGAAGGTACAGTGCTCTGGCAGCCCCCAGGAATCTCACTATGCTGGTATGATGACGACTGTCAGGATGATCAGTGGCACGCAATGGTTCATATTCGGATAGTGCATGAGACCAGTGGGAAAACCCCAGGAAAATTTAGCAAGCAATGAGCTGCAGAAGAATCCAGATAAACAATATTTGCCTAAATGGGATGATGGTATCAAGTTTTGTCGGCCACTTATAGGATCAATATTAAGAAACTTGGATTACACAAAACCAATCTTGTTGTCAACTTTGGTAAAAGCGAAACCTGAACTGAAACTGCCACCCCGCTAATCAACGCATGAAAGAGGAAAAGTATGGCAAACATGTCAAGTAGAAATGCTATAAATAGTAAAAGAAATTCAATCCATCAGGCAGTTGCAAGTTACAGATATCAATGTTGCAATGGCGTGACTAACAATAAGAAATTTGTTAGTAGTAATAATCCCTGAAATTGAAGAGAGCACAATGGCAAAGATAGACTCCTGAAGTTCGGTTAAGACTACAGCTCTAGCCACATCACCAGAAAAGAGAGATCTCGGACGATGCCTTTGTTACGAGCTCTAATTAGACAGTTGAGAATATCTTGTACGTTCATGGAAAAGACCAATCCTATTGTTGAAGACTTAGGCACTGCTGTTTTGGACAAGATAGCCAGAGATGGCACTTCAAATTTCAGAGTGCTATTTTTTTACACAATAACCATGCAGAATTAGCAGCAATCTTTTCATGAATAAACATCTGCTTGCATAAATATCCTTTTTGCACCACAGTAATACTGAGACACTCAGGTGCTTTTCTGCATGTACTAGCTCCTGTGAGCAATTTTGGTGTCTTTAGCCCAAATAATACTTCCCATATAAGCAATACCTTTTTTCAGACTCCTTGAATGCGGCTTCAGGGTTAGTACTGCACTGGATAACATTAGCCTGACATCAACTTTTAGATGCGAAGCAGCTTATGGCGGAGTTCAATCCGTTGGTAGTGGTGTGCAGCATCCACACACCCACTGTGCATGCGTCTCCCCTCTCCCTCTCTCTCCTCTCCTACACTCCCCCCCTCTGTCTCCTCTAGGCATCCCTCCCGCGGCGTTTACACCCCCCATTGCACATGCGCGTCCCTTCCCCCCTTTCTCTCTTACGCTCCCCCCCTCCCCCCTCTCTCGCCTCGCAACGCCGATGCAGGCAGCGTCTGCTAACGAGTTTCTTGATTGAAAAAACCGACTGCTCGCACTGCACAACCGTTCACTGGCCACCCCGTAAATATAGCCACTGGATCTTGACCTGCAAGGTAGTGCCGGTGGGATATTTCTCCTGAGCGTTGTTGAACAATAAAAATTCGCAGCGTGCGCGATAACTAAAAGCGGACTGCAGGTCTCTGTGTCCAATCGGAGTCTTCTGTCTCTCATTGCCCATTAGCAGCGATTGGCATGTCCCAGTAGGAAACACCGGTCCATCACTGCGTGCTTTGCGCCTCCCCAGGTTTCTCTCCTGCGCAACGCTGCGATGAGCGCCAGCGTCAACGCCGCCGCCAGTGTAAGCGTTAGTGCCCGCTGCTTTGCATCTACACATGGTTCCCTTTAGTAGGAGATGGTGTAATTTTTGTTCTACTAAAATAGATGCATACACAGAGCAGCTCTGCAAATGCTAAAGCATCTACATTGTGCACTTGTGCCCATTTGTACCAGTAGCAGAAGGTACAGCTCTGTTTTGATCACTGTGCCAGTATGACAGTAAATTCAGTAGTCAAATGCATGCCACATCTTTAAAGACCATCTAACTCTTTGTGTGTGAGCGGCGCATGCGTCAGTGATACCAGAACAACACAATGTTAATGGCATCGACACCACTGCTATCTTAATAAAACTCCACTTTATTGTTAGAGCAACGTAATCCTCAAGACTTCCTACTCTGTTCAAGTGATTGTAAAGTGGTCACAAATATGAGGTTCCATCATGATACAAATATTTATCAACATGTGCTGGAACTTAGTCATCATGACCATCAGTGATATTTCATTACCATACTTTCTACATGTGTACATCAACTACGGTCAATCCAAAGAAAAAAAGAAAGCATAAAAACTGTTAATACCATCTATAAGAGACCAACGACAATGCTCTTCATTTACATGCACACAGTAGGCAACAACGTGATTTCATTATGAAAGTTGATTGAAAAGATGCATTACTTAGATGCTAAGCACACAGAAACAAAGCTGTGTAATGTGTTCTGGCATTCTGGACAACCTTTCACTTATTCATGTGGTCACTCAGTTAATTATAGATGCCTGGCTGAGTTGAACAGAATTCAATGTCAGCATGCAATCAGTGTGCTAGCAGCTCTGTCAAAGCTAACTTTCACATTAATGCAGCCGAAGATATGAGTGGCAATGAAATAATCAAAAGTAAAGGATGGAAACATTATGCACAGATAGGTTGAACAGACAGACAGAGCTGGCTGGCGTGTGACAAGGATATCTTCCCATATCAAAATGTTGGCCAGCCTGTCTGAGACACATATCCCCTTTTTCTTCGACCTAACCCCGCAACAAAATAATCAAAAACATTTGTGATATTTTTACTTCATTCGACTTAGAGGAATGTGCCATAGGCTGTGCATTTCTGAAACGGTCACATTTCATACGAATCCAAGTTTCAGTGTGGGTAAATATTGACAATGTTGTGACAGCTGATGTGTGACAAAATGCAAAGGCCATATTGCTGCTTTCTAAGAAGCACAAGTTAAGATTACACTTATAGCTCCTGCCCTTTGCCACAAGTTAATCATTTGTAAATTTTATATCTGCGAAATTCTGTTTGTTTTTTTCACAAAATGCATAAATTATGTTGCAATGGAATTCGACTGCAGCTTCGGAGGTGCCTGCTCTGTGTTATATTCCATTTACAAAACTTTTCACATCAGCCTAAACAAATGTGCTCAGTACTTTTCAGTGCATCGGCTCAAAGCATCCAGTGTTTCACAAACAGTACATGATAAATAAATGCAGAGAATGGATACTAACAAGAGGATCCACAGCAGCCTTAGGTGGCTCACAAACAGCTGGGCTTTCGAAGACAACAAAGTCACCCTGCTGGCTCTCCTGGAGTAATGCAGGCTGCTCTGCGGGAGTCGCTTTCCGACCAAATATGGACCTGAACATGACGCCACCCTGCAATACAGGCTTCAAGGTCAACAAACTTGTTCAGCATATGGGGTTGCTATCTGCCCGGTTTTAGACCTGCCCGAACTTTTTTTTTTAAACAGTGGGCTGGTTGCCGGACCGCATCTAAGACTGGCCATCATTGGCAGTTTCTTTTTTGGCCATAGTATCGCATCTTTTTTTGCATTTTATATGGGTAAATTCGTCAACTTCGAAGATACTAAATATTTTTTGTCCATCACCAAAACTCTCATGCAACTTTTCAACCAATTTATATCATGCCCATAAAAACCCAAACTAATCGATCCCTCCAGTTATATCGATCATAGAGCGAAAAATAAACTTCAGAAATTACATGTTGGCATCATGAGCTTAATTTCTCCGTCTTCGAAGCAGCGAAAATTACCTAAAAAATCTGTTCTGAAAGCCTAGAGATCTCAACCTGAGAATGAGAGCTAGCTCCTGGCCATGGACAACATCTATTAATAATAACTGCTGAAGCATTACGTCCAAAATGGATGGCATATATCTGGAGGGCCTTCATGTCTTTGCCAACAGAATAGTTGGTTAGATCTGTTCTTTTTTTTATACATGTACATTATGTTGACTTCTTTACAAAGTCAAAGACTGAAAGACTGAACATGGCATCTTTTTTATTTTCTAGCATAAATTCAACCACCTGTATATTTCATGCACCCCCCCCCCCCCCCCCCGTGTCTGAAGAGTTGCTTTTTTTCTTGTAGTTAAGTGGCAACCATATCAACATAGCAGTGGCGAAAGGCCAAGTATAATTACACGCAGCCTAGTCATTAACTTTTTTTCATAAGTACAATGAAAGTGCTTTTTTTTTACGCGTCTGATAATTCAAAAGCCTTCAAGTGTGGCTGTGCCTCATAGCCAATAGAGCTAACGTACAAGCAATACTGAGGATGGTAATGTCAGTCTCTGTTTCTTTTTAAGGTTCATTCATTTATAGTCCCGAAATAACTAAATCATGGAGACACACCCTAATGCGTATCCACCACATGCCAACATCATGTCAACATTCCCTTTTTGCACACATTGCCAGGAACAGAATACCCTTCCTTGAAAAGTTGCCCCCCATTACCACCATTTCTCATTTCAAAAACGCCAGGTCTGTGTCAGTGGTGTAGCGAGGGGGTGCTGACCACACTGCAGCCCCCCCCCCCCCCCCAAGTTCTTTCGTACTGTCATGTACTGCCGACCATAACAGCCACCTGTGCCGAAAATCATCTCGATTTTCCTAGAATTCCTTTCTACGGTCGAAAAGACACATCGGTGCAAACATTGTTGATTTGGTCACGCTGTCCTCGCTATGCCCATGGCGCGCATGGGGTAACTGGCTGCGCAGCACATGACCATCAGAAATACCCTGCCAAACAGAGACGTAGTGCCACAGACTGCCATTTTGCGACGAACACGCTGATTAATGGGCTCCGCCCTCCCAAGGTACGGCTAAGTAACTATTATTGACTCTGCGGACACTCAGGATTAAGATGGTATTGTGAATATACCGTTTCAGCGGGGACGTCTTCAACATGAAAGGATTATATCTTGCTAGCTGAGGGCCCAAAAAGGAGGTGTCACCTTTAATAATATCTGGGGTTTTACATCCCAAAACCACGATATGATTATGAGAAATGCCGCAATGGAGGGCTGCGGAAATTTTGACCATCCAGTGTTGTTTAACGTGTCCTGACATTACACAGTACACGGGCGTCTGGCATTTCACCTCCATCGAAATGCGGCCACCGCAGCCGGGATCGAACCCGCAACCTTAGTGTCAGCAGCCGAGCAACATAACCGCTACACCACCACGGCGGACGGGGTGTCATATTTGACAGCTGTCCAGGGACGTTTCGTTCTCTTGCCCCTGTACGGACAGTGGGGAGTCATTTTCGACACAAACTTCTTCGTCTTTTTACCCAATACCCCTCACACACGCGCAAAAAGTATAGTACTTCACAGCAAGACCATTTTTCTGCTCTGAAGGACCCTTTGCAGAAAAGTTGTGCGATAACACACGGCACCGCAATAAGTTCCTTAGGTGGTTTGTGGCCTCCATGATTAGCTGCGGTTTCTCAGATTAGCACCATAAAAAAGAGAGTGAGAGAAAAGAAAAAAAAAAGAGGCACTGCTCATAAAATCAGCAGGAGAGAAAACATTTTAAAAAACCCCACTGTTGTAGTTGGGGTTTTTGTTGACAGCGGCCACAATGCACCCCCCACTACGGTACACTCTCATTAAACAGAACCTGAAGGACCAGGAAAATATGTTCCATTTAACAGGAGTTCCGTTTACTGAGAGGTGAGCAAGGCTGCAGAATACAAGTATGAAACTAATCTTGTCAGGAGCACTTGTTCCATTTAAGCAGCAGTTCCATTTAAGAGATTTCCGTTAACTGAGAGTCTACTGTATCTACAAAGCAAATGACTCCGCTGGAATTCAACATGGCTGCGCTAGCGACTTGATGCGGGCGCACAAAGGGTGACGTCACTGTCTCGGCAGTGCACTCTACAGTCACACATATTTACAGCATCACAAAGGGGATTAGGCAGCATTCACGGAGCCTTCGTTGAAAGGCTGCGTTGTTGAGTTGTACATGCTGTGTGCGAGAGCACCCTTTAGGTTTGAAAACTCAATGTGGGATCTGCTTTCCCGAAAAGGAACCTTGCCGGGAGGCAGATGTTCCTCTCTCGCGTGTCGCTGCACACGAACGCCTTTTAGAAAGGTGTCCCCTCACGTTAAGGACTTTAGAGTGGCCTTGTGTCAGGGCTATAAAACGATGAAAAGACCACGTGCACCGCGGGCTGGGAAAAAAGACATCGCTCCGCTTCCATGAGATAATCGCAGGTGCAGGATGCATATGAAATTGCTTAAGACAACAAAACATTCGAAAAGATGGGTGAATTTATGATTGTAAAAGCTTTGATCCAGTTTAACAAAACAATTATTAACATAAACATAATTTATAAGTAATTAATTAATTGATGGGGCTTAACGTCCCAAAAGCACAATATTATTATGCGAGACGCCGTAGTGTACAGCTCCGGAAATTTTGACCACCTGGGGTTGTTTAACGTGCCCCTAAATCTAAGTAGACGGGCATTTTCACCTCCATCGAAAGTGCGGCCGTGATTCGATCCGACGACCTAAATGACAAACGTTTCACCACCTATGCACACCCCAGCACAGGACCTAGCTTTGACCTAAACAATGCGACGACGTTGGCTCATAAACAAAAGTAGGGCAAAAAAAAAAACTCCTGGAATCGCGGTTCATTCTTGTTAAGCCATGGCCTAGAAACAACAACAGCAGCCTCCTATGGTATGTTTACAAGGATATATGTGAAGCCAAGGTTTTGACGGAAGCCCGTCTGGTCTGGAAGTAATATAATACAATTAAAAGGAGGACACCGACCATGAAAAAAGAACACGAAAAAAGACATTTCGGCTCCCCTGATGGGAGCCCTGTTCACAATGAAAGCGAGCACGAGTGACGCTTTGCTGGTTCTCACTTTCATTGTAACAAGAGGAGAGGAATGGCAGAAGATCCAACAATGATCTTTCATGCATCAGCAAATGGAGACTTCCTTCTACAGATACATTGTACGCAGTGATTTTGCTAGTTTGTATGCGCAATCATTTAGCTCTTTTTTTTTGGGGGGGGGGGGGGGGGGCTGCTGTAAATGAAAGTGTGGTACCCGCGCAACTCGAAAAGTGATAGGCAGAAAAAGGTGTACATTTGGTTGTTTCAAATGCTGCAAACAATGATAGTTGCGCCAAAGCGAACGTAGAGCACAAGTACAAATCTAACCAATTTATTACCGTAGTGCTCAAGAAATTCAAGGATTTTCAGAGGGAAGGCCCTAAAAGCATACTTTTCAATTGCCTCTTCCAAGCACCCAAACTGCGGAAGTGCCAGTCAACACTTTCAAAGCAAAAAAAAGGTGGGGAAATGCTCATGATGTGAGATGACATAATCGAAACATATCGTAATGCTTCGAACAATTTATGTTGCACATTTCAGGATTCCGGCCCATGACGTGGGGCAGAATTGTTTTCCTTGGCAGCTAATATGTTAAACATAAAAGAACAACTATTAAGAAAAAAAGAAATGAGACAGCGTGCCGCAGCATTGTGCATCAAAATGGTGCATACATGTAGCGCGCTTTATTTCATGAGCAGTTACAGTGAGCGCAATATACTTGTCACGTCTTTGATTTTCCCAAGCGACCTCTCGTTAACCCATTCTGTTAAATGGACACCGTAATCGGCGGCCCACCTACCTGGAAAACCTCGTCGAAACTGCTGTCACTTCGATAGATTGCCAGGCGTCAAAAGTATTCTCTGTTCGTTTACACTTGCGTCAGCTGACTTCCGATTTAAGGAGAGGCACGTGTAACGAGTAGACACACGCTATGACTCACTTCTTCCGACCATTGTTCCGACACGCGTAACAACGTGCGCATTGTTTGAAGCAAATTATCCACTAGCGCCACAAAATCTTGCCCAAGAAGTTGTAGGGGAAGTGGTCGGACCGCGGCACTGGCCCCAGATTCAGTTTTGTCGATACGACCTTTTTCAACACACCCTAGTCGACGCACGCGGTTACGGTCAGCAGAATTTGTGAGTGCTCACACCGAGGCATCCAGAATTTTGCTAAAACCTTCGTTGATCTCGGTCTCTCGGTTTCGTGCACGGTTTCGTGCGAGCTTCAAGAAAACGAAACTAAATCTCTCGTTCCGGTTCCGGTCACGTGCACTATTCAATGGTCACCTCCATGTGCTTGCGAGTCTCTCATCGCCCAGCGGTTCCCGTCTGAATTGTGGCGGCCACCTTGGCCTGGACTGATATTCGACGAAATTATAAACATCTGTGGGACGCCATGGGCATGTGGAGGGTGCAGCAAGCATTGAGAGGGAGCTGGAGCATGCACAGCGAGATGCTCCGGTGCCAGAGGCTCCGCAGTCGGCTGCCGGTAAGTACGCAATCGTTCGAGAACCGAGATTGCTTGCTGCTCCTGGTCTGTGAGGCACAACTGCACCACGTAATATTCATAGAAACGTAGTACGAAGATATCGTTGCCGTGAATTCACATTGACCTTGAAACACGGACATGCGAGCGGTTCATGCGCGTCTGCGTGCCAGAGAATGAATGAACGAACTTTGTTGGACTCGAGCACGATCATAGGACCAGTAACACCGCACATGGGTTTGACGCAACATGACGAAGTAATGTAACACAAACGAGGTCGACTAGCTACAGAGAAGCAAATGGTAACGTGCTGAGTTTTAGCACGCTACTTGACTTATCTTAACGAAGGTAGAGAACAACGTATCATTCGTTGGAGGCAGCGCACTTTGCGATTACACTCGCGCCCGCTCTACTAACCTACATGCTCTCTGCTCACGAGACTTCGGTTACGTTTCAGGACCAAATTCCTCGGAGCCCCTTTCACAGCTTTTGCATAGTAACAAATCGGGATCGAAAGTACCCCGTGCTATCTTAGTACATTTCTTAAAAACAAAAGAATAATTGTGACAGAAATTGAGAAAATAACAGAGCTGGTGGCCTCTTTCACCTCCTCACCCTCACATCCCTTTCGTACCTCTTGCCACTCATGCTATTTACCCCCTCCCTCCTTTTCCTCCTCACCGTCACTTCCCTTTCCCATCCCTTGCTATGCTCT